>JAPYKE020000131.1:617500-1817500 GCA_028554795.2 Sinohyriopsis cumingii | reverse complement strand
TTAATTATTTTAGCACCCATCAGCAAACCAATTTTTATCCATATAGATATACTTTAATGACAGCTTCTGTGTAGAGGAAACCATATGAGCTACATCATTTTCTGGATCTACATGTGTTTGAAACATGTGCTTTCAATTTTGTGCTAAGGAGTCAGATAATGCATTTTCCAAACTCAAGTCTGTAAAAGCACTGAAATTACATCAATAAATCATTGTCTCTGTTTCGTTTCATTAAAGCTATGATTAGCTGGAAAAAGATTATATTTACTCAGTGTTTCCCTTTACCCTCATTTGTGCTCCAAGGACCCTCAAATGTTTAATTTTATCTTCAGTTTTAATACCAAAGTTTGGTTTTTATTCAGCCTGACCCACAATTCTGACATCAAGGAAATTTTTGACACTCAGTCTTTCACTCCTAGGGATACATTGTTACTACATTCTAACTTTCCTAATAAACCAGTCCTGGACTGCCAAACCTATATATACTATATTTTATCATCACCCTTTTTAGACTGGTTTCCATTTTTTCATATCATTAGTAACGTCAGTCCTTCAATTCCACTAAATGATTTTATTAAAGGCTTACGTCAGGAGATTAATTTTGAAATAATTGTACCTAAATTGTAAATAAACATTTTATTATTTCTGCAACAATATTTCATGCATATTCTAATTAAAAGGTATAAGATTTTCAAGTATAACTGTAACTCATTTGGGTTGAACAATGTCAAGTGAAATTTGTTTTATCTTTATCCATATGAATTTATAGCTTTGTTTCTTGTTTTTATAGGTGTATCCATAAAGCAAGAAGGCACGTACCCATCCAGCCCCCCAAACTGTGTAACGATTATCACACCTGTCCTCAAACTGCACAATAAGGCCATTCATGAAAAGTTTCCTTATAGAATATGATAGTGATGACAGTGAAAACAATGATGATGAAGTGATATTTGATAGCATTGTCAATGAAAGTGGAAAGATTATCAGACTTGTGCTATTGAGGCGATTTTGAAACACATTTTATAATTTGTGAACTACAGTACTTGCAAGGCAATTTTTAGTATAATAGTGATAATATATTAATAGTGATCATAGAAAAAAAATAATATTAATTCTACTCACAAATACACTTTATAATACACCTGATTTGCAGACAGTAAGCACTGAATTCCGTTTGACTAATTATATCTTACACAAAATATTAGGGGAGGGGGACACAGAGAAGTATTATGTTATGTCATCATAATTTCCTTTTTTCAGTTGGTACATTTTTTCAAGAATTTACACTTGTCAACTTTGTAATTGCAATTTCTCCACTTCAGTCTCCATTAAGATGCCATGTTAATGTACAAGTTGTCTGGGTATCTACACATAGCGCTAAATAATTTCATATTGATTGGTATAGTAATATTGAAGTGAAATAATTTGATATTGATTGGTACAATAATAATGAAGCGAAATAATTTGATATTGATTGGTACATTAATATTGAAGTGAAATAATCTGATATTGATTGGTACAGTAATATTGAAGTGAAATAATTTGATATTGATTGGTACAATAATAATGAAGCGAAATAATTTGATATTGATTGGTACAGTAATATTGAAGTGAAATAATCTGATATTGATTGGTACAGTAATATTGAAGTGAAATAATTTGATATTGATTGGTACAATAATAATGAAGCGAAATAATTTGATATTGATTGGTACAGTAATATTGAAGTGAAATAATTTGATATTAATTGGTACAGTAATATTGAAGTGAAATAATCTGATATTGATCGGTACAGTAATATGGAAGTGAAATAATCTGATATTGATTGGTACAGAAATCTTGAAGTGAAATAATTTGATATTGATTGTACAGTAATACTGAAGTGAAATAATTTGATATTGATAGGTACAATACTATTGAAGTGAAATAATCTGATATTGATTGGTACAGAAATCTTGAAATGAAATAATTTGATATTGATTGGTACAGTAATATTGAAGTGAAATAATTTGATATTGATTGGTACAGTAATATGGAAGTGAAATAATTTCAATAGAAAACTAATAACAAGGTATTGATTCAAAATTATATTGATCTAAATAAATCAAACCACAAATATTTTGCTTTCATTTAATATTGGCATACATGATCCTAATTACAATGCATATAACCTGGAACTTGATATAGAAAAGGTGCACACAATTTTTTTTCAAACTCTATATAGAATAAACAGTCTTTCATTTTGCCATTATTAATACATTGCTAAACAAATTTACTTTCCGCTGTTGTTAGTAACCTATCATATTTCTATGTCCCTTGTTATTTGTTAAGAATATCTTTCTTCTTGTGTTTATTTGTCTGTAGTTTTCTTTGTAATTGTAGTGGTTCAAAAAATGGATCTTTACCAGATTTTGATTTAACTTGATTTGCATGCATTAAAAAAAAAACGCTTTCGTTCAAGGAAGGTCTTCATCGATTGTTATGTCTGGTCTGGAAGACATTTCTCTGAAAAGTTTAGGTCTCCAATAGTGTTATTACGATATATGCTTGATAATGGAATGTTAACATCGCTGGGTATAAATGAAGCAATAATATCATATCGTCGTAAGACTCAAGTCTGGATACCACAACTCGACGACAAAATCGTTAATGATGCCAGGGACGACGAAACTCTGGACGATCTCGGTGATATTATTGAATATGAAAATAAACTTGCAAAGAATCTCGGCAGAAAAATAATCAGCAAGTTTACTCAGGGTGGTTCATATGATCATAAACGACATTGTTCTAGATTAAGCATGTACGATGTTAGCTAGATTTTATAATTAAGGGTATAACAAATAAAGACACATTTATAAGCCGGAATAACGCTTACTCGCCGAACGGAACAAAATTAGGAACAATTGTGGGATACATCGACGGAGAATCCCCAAAGTTTACTCATATAAGATCTTCGATGCTATCGTATGAGTAGTGAAGTGGGACCCTTTAGCCTCAGTGGAAATTAGCATTACGGACCCCCCCGGGACTGTTTAGCCTCAAGATTTATAGCTTCAGAGGGAATTAGCATTACAGACCCCCCTTGGGACTGTTTAGCCTCAAACTTTTTTAGTACACCCTGGGACTGTATAGCCTCAAGAGAAATGGAATATGGGGAATAGTGGATTTGTATAGCGACAAGGGAAATATAGCGTCTGACGTCACGGTAGGGGAGATTGGTAACACTGTAGCAACTAGGGGCAGGTGACGTCACAGTACTAAGCAAAGGTAGAGATTGATATAACACATATACATCAGACAAAACACTGATACAACATTTAACATTTTTGGGGGGATAGGCAAGAAAGTCAATTTCTTTTCGAGGCAGATGAGGGGCCCTGAAAAGGGCCTTTGGGTTTATGTTAACATCAAACCGTTAACATAGAGGGCATCGTATAGGTCTCCTTCTTTTCCTCAAACTTTGTCTCACTTCTGGTCCATAAATCAAAACCCTCTTTAAACAGCTTGCCTCTCCACATAAATTCTTCTCTTCCAAACGCTTGTATCCGTCATTTTGACAATGGTCCACGATGATCTGACATACATGGGTAAGTCCGTACGGAACAGCATTGAAGATACTAGAGTAGAGGATTCTACGTCGGTCCACATCTTGTGACGAGAACAGGTGAAGGAATGCAGCGAACTGCGGTTATTTATAGGGGAAGGAGGATTGAAACGGATTGAGTTCATCTGCCAATCCAAACACGCATTACAAAATTCAGTCACCACACCGAGTCAGTCATTCAATCCGAAGAGAGCAGTCTATGACGTCACATTCCCTACATAGAGGCGCTAGCGTCTGTGCGCAGTCAATCCATGCGACAGTTTTCAAACATGACGGAAACTAAGAAGACGATGAATTGGGGTGCACCGGCCGTGGAAACGAAAAGCGATGGAATAGCATCGACTACCCAAGTTAACCGGGACTTACTTCCAGAAGAGATTATTTTTAATTGGGATTTTGTGGATTTTCTTTCGCAAGAATTTGTTCCGGAACCTGTACCTTCGCCACCTTCTCCTTCTTTACCACACATGGAGAATTTTAAACAGAGACAGAAAGAAGAATTGAAGAAATTTATACAACAGCAAATGGAAGTAGAACAAGCTTTTCTCCTTCAGCAATAACAGCAAGAAGAAGAGGTAAGAAGGAAACAACAAGAAGAAGCAGCAAAGAAACAAGGTTGTGGAAGTCAAATGATCACGGTACTGTTAGACATTTTAGCAGAGTTAAGAAGTCTGAAACAAATGTATCAGACTTCTTTATTACGACCGAAGAGAAAAAGACCTTCCCGAGCTAAACAACCCAACCCTGTGACTACGCCTGCCATACCGCCCTTAGTGATTTCTACCAAATCATCATCGACAGTCCGCAGTCCAGACGTAGGCCTTGGCCGTGGCAAAGGCTTAAGACAGTTAAAGTTGATTGCTTCCTAAGTTTGTTGTTTAAACAAACAAATACCCAAAAGGCCCTTTTCAGGGCCACCCATTTTTATCTAGATTCTTATTCTAAAAATCAAAACCAAGAGACACTTACTTTTTATGCTTGGTCTATTCTGGTACAAATTTTACAATCCAATTCACAGCACAACATAGCACTTTAAAAAGTTCTTCTGTGTCTGTGTTCACTCTCTCTGTTTTTTAAATTTCTTCACTTTCACAGTTTTTTCCTCCACTTCTTCCTCACTTTCTCCTCGTCTTCTTTTCTTCTCATGTTTCTCTTTCTGCACGTGTCTGGGTTCTTCCTTGGGGGAGGTTACCTCTTCTTCCTGTCCATTACTCCTCTCTTCTTCTTCTTCTTGCTCCTGTTGTTTCTTAGGGCATTCTGAAGACCAATGTCCTTTTTCTTGACAATGATAGCATGTATCTTGACTTTTGTCTCTTCTAGCCCCTGTTTTTTTTTTTTTTTTTTTTTTTTTTTTGATGGTCTGAACACTCTGAAGACCAAAGCCCTTCTTACAGATATGGCAAGTATCTTGACTTTTATCCCGAAAGGAGGGTGAGTAGTCCGTTTGCTTGTCTGAAGAAAATTATCTGATGACCCCTCCCAAAGCTCTGATCAAAAGTTCGATCTGTGTAGGCTCTTCCATCGTTCTGCTCTGTTTGAGAGTGAAATAAGTATGGGAAGGTAAGACACACCCCCTTTATATATACGCTGGTCTGCCATGGATATAAAGTGACCCATGGTGTTTAACTTGTAGTTATTTGACTTTTCGCAGTCAAGACGAAACGATCGAATCAATTCGAGAAGAAAGAAGAAGAAGAAAGTAAGAGGCAGAAACGTGATGTATCGCCTCGTACAATAACTGAAGTCTTGGCACAAATTCATGCCAGTGATTTTGAAGATGACATGAGTGAACCAGAATCCAGACCCAGCGATTCTACACCCAGTCAAAGTTCACCACCCTTAGTAAACCCTGAAAATTACTATCACATTCGAGAGACGGAAAAGCGCTTCTCTAGAAAATTTAGAACCACGGCTTACACTTACAGGGTGAAGTTTAAAGATTTCAAGACCGATGTACCGCTGGAGAAAGCAGAGGGCTTCATCACCGAGGTGTGGGATTCTTTGTTAACCACACTGAAACACCAATGTCAAGCCAAAGAAGACTATCGCTTGAGACTTTCCATTCATCACGACGATGGATCGAAATGCTCAGGATGTTTGGCCTCTCAACCATGTCTGGACGAAGGACAAGAACGAGTACATTGCCCTGCTTGTCTGCGCACGTTTGTCAGCCCTGCCTGTTACCAAAAACATTTGAAGACGCAAGGTTCACAGCAGAAATGTGCTTGTCAACTGCTGAGATTGTGTCCCACGTGTGGACAAGGCATACTTACCAATAATGCCAAGGCACACGTATGTTCAGAAAAGAAACGATGTCACATCTGTCACCAAATCGTGGAATTGGAACATCAATGCTACATTCAAAAATGCCAACCAGAACAAGAGAAAGGTGATGAGCACAAGAAGAAAGGGAATTTCATCTTTCTAGATTTCAAATGCATGCAAGAGACCGGCATTCCCATTCCTAATTTCTGCGTGGCTCATCGAGTGTGCGAGAAGTGCATCCAAGAGCCTATCTTTAGTCATTGCCATCACTGCAGCAAGTTCCTGGAGGACGTGAAAAAATATTTCGGGGACCGAACACACTGGCCAATTTTGCCCGATGGATCTTAGAGCCCATCGACCAGACGTGGACCCAAGAGGACATCGAACGTTACGGAGATTGTCATCGTCATGTTACGGTGATGGCCCACAATTTCTCGGGATACGATGGACAATTTCTTCTCAGATACTATGCGGAGCAAGGCACCGAACGTCCTAAAGTGACTTTGAACGGAGCCTAAATCATTTCCATGCAAGTGGGACAAGTACAGTTTAAAGATTCGATGAGCTATATGGTCATGCCTTTGAGTCGAATGCCTAAAACGTTGGAATGACAATACCGAAACCAATCAACATGCCGTTCTACCCCATTTGCCCGAGGCTCACTATTACAACCCCGACAACATGCACACCGAACAACGAGCTTTCTACCCTTGGTACCAGGCTCACGCCTCGAACCCTTTCGACTTTCAGGAAGAAATGTTAAAGTAGTGTCGTTCAGACGTGGACATTTACGACGTTGCTGAGGAAAATTTCGAGAACTGTTCATGGAACACGGAGGGGTCGATCCTTTGAAAGAAGCTTGCACCATTGCCAAAGCATGTTCCTTAGTGTACCGCTTACGATTCATGCCTGAAAACACACTGGCTGTCATCAGCGCTCAAACGACCAACTTTGTCAAACGTCAAAACTCGGTCAAAGCTTTACGCTGGTTATATTACTTGTGCGACAAGGAAGACAAATTGATTCATCACGCCCGCAACGGAGGGGGCGAAAAGACCATCGGAACATATTCGTTAGATGGCTGGGACTTAGAAAACCCCAAGATCGTGTACGAGTTTAACGGTTGCTTATTTCACGTATGTCCCGTCTGCTACCCTGAACGTGACACTAAAAATCAGTTTTTACAACGAACCATGGAAGACTTGTACCGGTCCACTTGTCAGCGACGCTTGAAGTTAGAACAGCAAGGATAACAAGTGGTGGAAATGTGGGAACACGAGTACAATCACCGTTTGAAAACCGATCCCGAGTTTAAAAGCATCGTAGAAAGTTACAAGTTGATGGACCCCCTGAATCCGACGGACAGTTTGTACGGAGGAAGGACAAATGCCACCTGTTTGTTGTACCACGCTAGCGAAGAGAAAGGAGAAGAAATCAAATACTTGGACGTGTGCTCGCTGTATACCTACGTGTGCAAATATTGTCGCTTTCCTGCAGGACACCCGCAATTGTTGACGGAACACATCGACCTGGACTACATTCGACAACACGAAGGCTTGATCAAGTGCAAAGTTTTGCCTTCCACCGACTTGTACCATCCCGTGTTACCTCACCATTGCCAAGACAAACTGATGTTTCCCTTGTGCCGTACTTGTGCCGAAACGTGTAAACAAGACCAGCCTTGTCAGCGCACCCAGGAAGAACGCGCTTTGACGGGAAAGTGGGTCAGCGTAGAATTGTTCAAAGCTCTGGACATGGGATACCAACTGTTAGAAGTGTACGAAATTTACCACTTTCCCAAAAGACAAAAATACCACAAGGGCGACGAGACTCAGAAAGGCATTTTCGCAGACTACGTGGATGCCTTTTTAAAATTGAATCAAGAAGCCAGTGACTATCCTTCCTGGTGTCACACTCCTGAAGATGAAAAGACAGTCAAAGAGAAATACTGGGAACAAGAAGGCATCACTTTAGACCACATCGAGAAAAACGAAGGCAGGCGATCGTTTGCCAAAGTGATGTTAAATTGCCTGTGGGGCAAAATGGCACAACGACCGTGTTTACCCAAGACGGAATATTTGACAGAACCTTCCCGCTACTTCCAGATGATTCACGACAAAACCAAATACATGAAACACGTGGACGTCGTTCCTGAGGATTTGATCTTAGTGAATTACGAAGAAGATCTGGACTTTGTACAAGCCAACGAATTTGGAAATGTCATCATTGCGGCTTACGTGACAGCCCATGCTCGCTTAAAATTGTACGAAGCTTTAGAACTGTTAGGGGATCACGTCCTGTACTTTGACACGGACAGTTGCATTTACATCGATCAGCCGGGTCAACATCACCCTGACATCGAAGGAGACCGTTTAGGAGCCTGGACAGACGAGCACCCCGACTCGAAGATTTTAAAGGAGACCAGAAACCAATGGAAATATAGAATAATAATAAAAGTACTATGGCAGAAAACCTTATTCTGAAGTATCATCTGCGACTGTAATGCCAATATTTAAATATTGGCCTATCTTCTAGGAGCTGAATTTCCGTGACCTCGTATGCAAAATTTCCGCGCCTATTCGGTTACTTTCGGGATGTGACGTCATAGTAGCGACTCCAGCAACCCAAGTGGGAGTTGCCAGAGTAAAAGACAATACCGTTTTGCGTTGCTTACGGGTGTAATAGAACATTAAGAAAAGCCTGTGAACATATTTTTTTTTCTTTTCCGAAAGATAAAGGCATCATGAAAGAATGGGTACATTATTACAAACGAGTCGATTTCAAAGCAACACCATACAGCACTATGTGCTCGTTACATTTCTCAAATGAATGTTACGAGAGGGATCATGAAAAAATAGCAGCTCAAAGAAATGCTAGGATTAGACTAAAAGTTGGCGCTGTTCCAGACATACCTTTGAACATTTTAAATCCTGGGAAAAGAGTTAAACGTGTGAGTTACGAAAATGGGCAGAAGGACGAGTAAGTGACCACAAAATGCAACAATCAATCCACATATCTTTTATCTAAAACAGCAGTGCTAAAAACAAATCTGATAGCCTGACACCCTGGGTCCCTTCTGGTTTTAGTTCCGGCCCATCCTGTATTCAAAGTGAGGTGCCCGTCAGGCTTGTCGAAACAAAAAGTGTTTGCCTGAGGAAACCTTGATCGCGCTGGTGAAATGAGTAAATGTATTTCCAAGATGTTGACATACATGCCTTAACACGGCACAATCTAAATCAAATCACCACTGTCGTAGGTGATATTTACATTTGATTTTAATCAGATCTAACCTTTGCTAAAAATAAGATTCTGAACCTGTCGTGTTTCAAGAAAACACAATTTTCAGTAATCTTATAAAAATTAAATTTAAAAAAAACATGCATTGTATACATTTAGTATGCATAAACGGTAATCTGTATTAATTGGAACTGATATAATACTATTCCTTGGGCAGTTTAAAAAGGAGCCATTAAAAAAAAAGGTCAAAGTTTCACATTAACTGTCTGACAATAGAACGGGGGAGGGACTATTGCCCCCCCCCCCCCCGCCCCAATGTGCGACCGCCCATTTGACGTGCCTTTTCTCCCTGTGATACGCCTTATTATTCCCCCATGACAAGCCCCTTTTGCATATTCTGGTCAGTTCTGGCTAAATTGCAAAATAGCTAAAGTTTTTTGATTTAAGTACGCAAACAATAAAGCCTATGTGACTAATGAACAGAATCCTTATCCTTACATTAATCTTGTGAAAAGGACTGCCCTTCGGACATACTTCCAAGAAACCATGTTCGACAGTGTGTGTAAGCACCAGCAATTGATTACCAAATAAACGATGCCTATTTTATTGTTACTTACGATGCCATGGACTTCATTTTAACAGTTCAAATCTGCAATCACAAGTTACCGTACATCTGGCAACTGTTATTTTCTTAGGTTTAAGTCTTAATGCATGTAACACTGTTTGCTGATTAAAATATTTATTCAGAATTAGTTCTTTAGGGCCACATATACTGCATGGTATATTTTGTTTTATTCCTTGTAATTTAATCATGGTAATTAAACTTTTCATATACGGTAGAGGAATGTCAGGTGTTAACTGGCCGAGTTTCTTTGGCGGAAATGGAGATGCGATTTTGTTTGCAGAGAAAATTTCAACGTGATCATTCATTTAAGCTAATTGGTGACAATTTTATTCTTTTAATTATTTTTTTTTACTATAGTACTGTTGTAGTTGTTTAAAAAATCTGAAATTTACTTGAATAATGTTTAATCTTCGCGTTCTATTTACTGAAGAAGAAAAAAAAGAAGAAAAAAACTGTTGTATGATATTAATTATTTCGTCCAGTGCCGGGTTTAGACGTGTGTGCGTGTGATTTGAATTTTTAACGTAGCTTTAACAATTTTTCAGTCATATCGCTACGATGTCAGCAGTGTGGCAGTTTAGACTGTGGATTGCATACGTTATATTTAAAAATGGTTTGGGGTTGGGTTCTTTTCTTCTGACAAATGAAAATTGACAGACATAATGTAATAATCGGGACTTCGCTGCGCAAAATTGAGAGATATTACGAGATCGGGATGTAGATGAGGAAATACCCCCAAAATCGGGAGGTTTTTCTCCCGGCTTGAGAGTTGACAGGTATGAACTGTCCGGGCTTGTGGAATTTCATTCAGGACTTTAGTTTATTTAAGTCACCAGCCCGGGGCCTGTGCCTAACAAATTTCTTTTAATACTTACCAGTACAGTACATAAACTATTATATCAGACTGCAGATTCAACTTTTGAATGTGCAACCCAAATGTGGTCTCCTGTCTGCCTCGCTCGCCAATGTTTATGTTTGTATTCGAGGACTCGCTAGTATAGCGTCACGGTACCACGTGATCTGTCGTCTCATTAAAACTCGGAAAAACTCGGCAATTTACGGAATCGTGGTATCTTCCACGCAATATAATCACTACCCGCTTACGATATTTCATTTATAAACATTGCAGTCGAATTAAAATCTGTAGAGAATTACATACGTAAAAGGAAAATTTTGATTTCTAGTCTCCTTTAAGTTTCGCTAGTGGCGGTTCTAAAAATTACGGCTACAAATACCGGGACAAACAAGGAGAAGTGCACAAGGAGTGTAAAGTGAAAGGATTGACTCTCACTTATCGCACCAGTCGAGTGGCGAACTTTGGGGTATTGAAAGAATCCTTGCAGTCTGGAGAGGATGGGAACTTTAAAGTGACCACCTACCAACCGAACAAGATTGTACGTTTACCCACTCACCAAATCGTCAGTCGACTTTTGGAAAAAGTCTATCAAATCGTGTACCAGAAGCGAGTGCGTCTTCCCAATCACTTCACGTTGCCGTATGGACATGTCGGTATAAAAATTGGTTGTAAGAGGATAGCCACCAACCAGAAGGATGACTTCGCCACAGCAAGAATCGAGTGAGAAACCCAATGAGAACTCCAAGTTCAAACACTACCAATTTCCTGTCTTCTTACCTGGCTATTGTGATTGTGCTCCTCGATTTTAAACGTTTCAAAAATGGCCCACGGATAGGGAAGGATTACCTACTTCGAATGTTTTAGCTAGAAGAGGATTTGTCTACTTGGGACCTGAGACTGGATTGGGATACGAAGTACAGTGTTTCGGTTGCGGCCTGAAGTTACGAATGGATCTATGTATCTATAAAGATTCAGCTATTCTGGAACATACTCGATGGTCTCCGCACTGCCCTTACCTTTCTATGGCCTTTCCACCCATTACACTATGGTACAATTATGACGGTACCTTAAAGAAGGTAGTACCGTTGTCCAGGAAGAAAAAAGGAAGACTTCCAAAACTAAAAAAAGGAACGATGTACAAGCTTGAGACTTCATTGCGACTAGTATAAAAAGGGACATTATACAAGATCAATAGTTCATTGTGACTACCAAGACCAAGCGAACAAGATGAATCCTTTTAAAGAGACACCATTCAAGTTCGGGGATTGTAAAAAAAAATTACCTTTCCATAGTGTGACTAATATTGAATGGATAAGACCCATGCATTGCAGGAAACTGTAACTGTCCATGCGTTACCATTGTAATTGCGTAGCAGACTCCGATCCTGTGTCTTGCGATGAGAGCGATGCTGTACGCTGTGACCTCAGTGATGCAGTAAAGCATGGGAACTTTGTTCTCACTACACCTACCATAGAAAGTGATGATGTGCGTGTCAAACCTGACGGATGCGAAAGCGATGCTGCTCCTTATCGTGGACACTTTACTGGTTTTCATTGTTGATGTCAACCTTCACGTCTACCACCCTAGAGATGTCATTCAGCCCTGAGCAAACTCCTGTCGATGTCACCCTACCCTCATCGAGAACCTGGGAAAGACGAATATTCGTTCCCTGTGCGTTTGCCTGAATACTGCGACTTTGAAAATCGTTTTCAATAGTTCAAAGGAAAATGGCCTAAGTATCTCGGAGGACCGACCCCTGAAGAATTAGCCAGAGCCGGATTTTTCTACTTGGACGAAGGGGATAAAGTCAAGTGCTTTAGTTGCGGTGTGTCACTACACCAGTGGGAACAACAAGATGCAGCCGACCTGGAACATGCTTGATGGTCCCCGAATTGTCACTACCTACCTTTAGTGGGACCAAGTCACTGAAGTAATCTACCATGTCGTTGAAGAAACCAGACTGGCTAGTAGTCAAACGTTGGACATCACCGAGACCAGTAGTTAAACCCCATTTATAAAATGATATTGAATCATTACAAATCGAACTGCAAGACAAGATCTACAAGGAAGTTTGGGAGGGCCTTGCCAGAGCGAAATCTCAATGGGTGACTGTAGAACTTTTGTGTAAAATTCACAAGAGGAAAGTGAAAGAAGTCAACAAATGTGTTAGATTTCTCTGGATCAAGGGCGCGTTCATCCTATTATTCCGCTTTAGACCGTTTACATTAGAAGATTTCATTGACATTCTGGGGCGTTACCCTGAATGTAAGTGGCCAGAAATTTACTCACTATGTTGATTACTTTCGCTCTAGGAGAAGATTGCAAATACAATAATACTGTCTGATATGATCATGGATACTTTGCAAGAGAACATTATTGGCTTGCCAGTGGAGTTGAGAGGACGCATTACCGAGAACTGGTCAAAATACAAGTCAAACGTAAAGAACAATTGCATCCGTTACGTCGTCTGTGTTTAAACCACTGGTACCTGAATGCTATAAGAGGTCTGATTCATGAGAAAGTGTTCCAGTGGTCATTCATTGTTAAACACTCCGAGGTCGCGAATGATCAACATGTTCATTATTTACGTTACTTCGAGATACACCTACTGCAACGAATTGAGGAAGAAAAGTTGAAGGATTACAAAAATCTTTTATGCAACATCTGCTTAGTGGAAGAGGAAACTTCTGAACGAACTCTGAACTGTAGGTTAGCGTTTGAAACATTTAGATTCCCTACTGGAGAACGAATATCTCAGGGCAGAAAGTACATTATCAAAAGTTATTCAACAGATTCCGTGGAAGGAACTCAATGACACTATTCAAACCGTGGATGATTACCATCACTTATTACAACAACTGTTTCCGTTTGAATTTGGGTCGACAAGTGGTATGTGTCTTAGTGACTTGTTTTCTGGGATTTCGTTTACCAGCCGATTCCTTGTGGACTCTTTACGAACAGTACTTACCACCCAAATGGCTTTAAATGGTCACGAGAGACTCATTTTGATCAAAGCCTTGCGTTTTCATCTGGATACTTCTCGACCTCTACGGGAAAAAAAGATTCGTCACCTTTTAGCTGCCGAAGACATGTATGACGATGTGTGTGTAGCTTGTGACTTACACCCCCATTGGACAGATGTACGTGACTGGAAAAAATGGGGTTTTGAGGCTTGGACACAAGAAGTGGCCCAGTATGCTCGAGAGTTGTGATCCTTCCTAACAACGTCCAAGGAATAAAGTCACTTTTAAACCCGTGTTAGTGACAGTACCAGAATAACACGTCACCGAGAACAACCACTCCCTTCAGGACAGGATTGTCATAGACATTCGTGAAAGACCATTTTGGGAGACCACTTGTGTGACATTACCCCATGTAGAACCTGTAAGAACATTACCCCCTGTCCCTAGGACATCTTGGTTACCCAAAACATGTTGTACAGAGGACTTGTTTCTATTCCACTTTGATTGTTTTAATGTGCATTTTATCGTTGTACTTAAGCATTTTTCTTTTACGTATTTTAGTCTTTCGTATTTATTTTTAAAACTTTGATAAACGTGTCCTGCAAAAGTATAAAAACTTTTATCTTGTCTGTTTTCGTGTCACAAGTGACATTCCTGACACTATGGCTACCTGTTGTCTCTGCTCCCTCTTCCTCCACTTTGGTCATTTTCGACGACATGTTAGGAGAAGACGAAGAAGAAATTAAACTTTGGTTTACGCGCAAAGGGCATCTTCATAATGCCATTGTCATTTACATTACTCAAAATTTGTTTCAACAAAGTAAAGCCCATCGCACCATCAGTCTCAATGCTCATTATGTGGTCTTGTTTAAAAGCCATCGAGATAAATCGCAAGTACAAGTCTTAGCCAAACAGTTAGGAACGCCTTGGATAACACATGCGTACGACGATGCCACTCAAACTCCACACGTCTATCTATTCGTCGATTTGAAACCCACTACCCCCGATTAAAATCTCCGACACTTTTCGTCTGTCTCACATTGCGTCAACATGACGTCCCTTCAGTCTCATCTTCCCGTCAAATTGATTCGTGCCTTGTATGGCATCAGTCGCGAGAAAAATCCGCAAATACGTGCTTGTGTCTTAGAAGCCAGTCTCAAAGAAGGCTTACGATGGTTTACGGTGAGAGCACATCAATTACTGCAAGGCATCATTCAGATTCATCATCAAACCAAACTCTTTTTTGATAGAAACAAAGTAGCCTTGACACAACTGGCCGATCCCCGCATCGACACACAAACCAAAAAGCAAATCATTTTGAAACCTGGAGGGAGCGGTACTCTAGGAGGTGTCATCATTAGCTCCCTCTTAAAATGGGATCCTAATGCCCCCAAAGTTCTCCCCAAGAAAGAAGCCACTACCAAAAAGGCCAAAAGAAGCCCCAAAAAGAAAAAGGGAAACGGTGTCAAGACCAGGTCACAACCCCAGAAAAAGAAAAGACCCAGAAAAAGAAACAGAGAAGTCCCCAGAAAAATAAAAGCCCAGAGAAAACAGCTTCTACTCGCAAGAGAGGCACTTCAGCCAGGACACAACCTTACATTCGCAAACCACGACCTGCAACGACAATGACCGCGTCTCCGGTAGCCGTCAGGTTCATCCACTTCTCCGTTGATGACACCATGGAAACCCGTGTCTCCAAGAATTTCTCCTCCAGTGGTGACACCCTCCTCCTCTTTAGATGCAGTGGCAGCTGCTCACAAAGTACCTGCTCCCAAAATCAAAGTCCAAGAGAGATCAGGCATGTTACAGAGTTTACTGGATTTGTCCAAGCAAGAAATGACTCGATTTAATCCGTTGCGAACCCCTCCACGACGCGTGATGCCTGTCATCAAATTGACACGACGTAAAGACAATCAGTGGCGACGCGTTCCAGTATAAAAAAGGCCTGAGGCAAAGCATGGGTATCAGTGTTTGTTGTGCTCCTGAACTCCCAAAGATGTCACCTCAAAGAAGTGCACACCGTCACTATCGTCATTCTCCTGTCCAAAAAGGAAAGAGACAAGGACAGTCTCGTCATCCGACAAAACGCTTAGCCAAGCATCTACGTTACCCCCAAGAAAAGACACAGTCGTTCAAAGAAAAAGAGGAGTAACCAAAGGGCAGGATTCTTTGGCAATTTTGGAAAACACATTGTCACTTTTTTGACGAAGTGATAGTCACAAAAAAGATAAAAGGGCGAGTGCTAAGTCATCGACGTTAGCGTATTTTTGGTGAATGTCCCGGAACCAACAAGCAAAGATGTCACCGACCAGAAAACATCCCTCTTCTAAACCCAAAGGAAAGAAAAGGAAAGGACTGCCTCCTCGTTTAGTCAAACATGGGGACATGTCTGTCCTGTCCAAAGCTTCTCCACCCATGCCAAAAAAGCTCATTAAAACTCATTAAAACGGCCTCCAAAGATGTCATCGATACCGTGTGCGAATGTTGTTTGAACGTCTTGAAAGGTACGATACCTTTGTCTAAACACCAGAAACAATGCTTAGGCAAACATCGTCACGTTCTTCGCCAAATGGTTCAAAAGAAAATCCCCATTCGTCAAAAGAAAGAATTGTGCCACTATTGTTAGGACCTTTGCTGAAAGGAGTATTGGAACCATGCCGGGAGGACTCGTGGGAGCAAGATAAAAAGGACCTCTGGAGTCCCAAGATCTCAGACGTAACCCTTGACATCGAATGGAAGGACGAAAACTAGCTTTAGTACCTTAGAAACGATGGATGGAATACCATCGTTGGCGAAAACAACGAACCCCGCATCTGCCTCCCAATTCCAATTTGACCGAAATGTCCCAGTTACAACACGAATTGCAATCTTGATGGATCGCCACTAATTGTCTGAAACAGAAAAATCCCCAAAAGTACTGTAAACTCTTGCAACGACTGCAACTCTTTCACCAGAAAGCTTTAGACGAAACAGTTCTACCCACTATGAAAGATTTTAAGACCTTGATGAAAAGTCCATCCCCCAAACCACCACCACCACCACCACTACCATCCCCAGGGGTCACGAGAAACGCTACCCTACGAAAGCCTGAGGAAGAAGAGATACGAGAAGTTTTTCAAACACCGTCAGCTGCTCCCATTTCTACTTAGATTGCCTCATCCTTGTTGACCCCTTCCCCCACAACCCAACGAGAAGAAATGAAAGCTTGGGTTAAAAAGATGATGTCCACTCCTGAAAAGAAGACCAAAGCCATTCCATTACCACCTCCACCACTAGCTTCGACTTCTACTCCAGAGGCCCATCGGACACGTAAATTCGTTTCCAAGTTACCCTTTCGCCGCATCCAAAGTAGCATCAGCGAAGAGTGGGTAACTTATTAACAAACAAAAAATGGAAAAAGTGTTAGCCAGCATTTACTACGATCCATCCCATCCTGCAGGTTACGCAGGAGTTCAAAAATTATATCGTGCTTCCAAAACTCGACTGAAAAGTCTCCGTTTACTTCAAGTGCTACGATGGTTACAAGAACAAGCTACCTACACTTTACACAAACCCATTCGACGCAAGTTTTCCAGAAGTCGCACACAAGTGGAAGGCATCGATCATCAATGGCAAGCCGATTTAGCCGATGTCTCTCATTTGGCCACCTACAGTCGCGGCTACAAATATTTGTCTTGTGTCATCGACGTCTTTTCCAAATTTGCCTGGGTCATGCCATTGACTTCCAAATCGAGCAGCGAGTTAGGGCGAGCCCTGCAACGGGTGTTGAAACAAAGTGGTCGTCACCCGCTTCGATGGCAATTGGACAAAGGTACAGAATTTCTGAACCAAGCTTTCCAAAAAGAATAAAAGAAACATGACATTCATTTTTTTACCACCGAGAATCCTGAAACCAAGGCCAGCGTCGTGGAACGTTTTCAACGCACTCTCAAAGAACGTATGTGGAAATATTTTACGCATCACCACACTCTAAAGTACATCGACATCTTACCGCACCTGGTTCAAGAGTACATCCAATCTTAACATCGAAGCATTGGAAGTGTCCCGCAAGATGTGACCCCCGACAAGGAAGTGCTGGTTTCTGATAGCCTGTTTGGTACGTCCCAAACAGTGGCTTTCCCCAAGAAAGGTGAAGTGTTGACCGTAGGAGATTGGGTACGCATTGGCAAAACCAAATGCACTTTCGACAAAGGGTACTTTCCTAACTGGACGACCGAATTGTTTCGTGTCACTGGACTATAAATTGGCAGACATGAACGGAGAAGTGTTAAAAGGAAAGTGTTACTTACCCGAGTTACAACGTGTCACCAAAAAAGAAGACGACGTTTACGACATCGAAAGCATTCTCGATCGCAGAACCCGTAAAGTGGGCAAACGACGTGTCAAAGAAGTCAAAGTACGTTGGAAAGGATATCCACCCAGTTTTGATTCTTGGATCGACGCTTCGCAAGTCATCGACTATAAAAAGAAGTGACCATCATGCCCTTTCACACAGCTTCAGCTACCGCTACCACTGCAGCGACCACTCCTTCACCCAGTTCTTCTCTGCAAGATTTACAGAAACAACCCTTGTGGGTGTGGTGTGGAGAACGTGTGCCTAAAACGCAAATCGTATTTTTCTGCCACATCTTTGTGGTCTATTGTGTCATCGGGGCAGCCATTGCCAATTTGAGTTTGCAACAAGGAGACAAACAATTGTGGACCATTTTACTGAGCACTTGCATCGGTTACCTTCTTCCCAATCCTTCCCTGAAATTCTCCTTGAACGGCAACAACGGGAATCTTGTGTCCAGTGCCAGTCACCATTCCAAGAACAACAACCCCATTTTGGGCGGAGACACGCCTCTGACGTCCAGTAACCCCTCGGACAGCCACAGAACTCTGGAATTATGAGCCACCATAACCGATTTTACTTAACCTTACCCAGTGACAGTGCCATGGAGGTGTTTCCCAATAACACTTTGTGCTGTTACACGGCTAAATTACCTCAGGCCATTCAATTAGATCACGAAGCCCATTGTGAAGTGGCTTTGGTAGAAATGATTTCCCGACACAAATCAAAGACATAACTGAAACTCAAAACACTTTTGAGGTCGAAGTTCTGGACCAAGCACTGCAACAAACCTTGACTAACACTAAACATCATAGATTACTTGCAAAACATACAGTACCCAACAGTGACCCTCCTTTGTTCATCTATGAGTTTAAAATTAACTCAGGACATTATTTTAGTGGTCAACATCTGGTGAACGCAATTGCTGACAAAGTCAATGCAACATTCGACAAAGTTATGACCTCACTAAAAAAACGTGTCACCATTGAGTACCATAAAGTGTCTCATCGCCTGATAATAAACTTTGAAAGTGAAGAAAAATGTATAGGTATTAGATTTTGCCCTGAATTGTATGACATTTTGGGTGGAGACGTCAATATGACCACGGATAAGTACAAAAAGATCACCATTCCAAACATTGTCAACAATCTGGATTTTGCAAGGTATTTTCGATCCCCGGTAGAACTGAACCAAGGACTGAATTTGATCGTTGTGTACTCCGATGTTACCGTTACTGCGTGTCATTCCTTTCAAAGTAGATTCTACGAACGCTGACGAAGAAGGTGGAAACACCTATCACGTTCACCTCGAATTTGTACATCCACACTATTTATCTATCAGTAAGTCGTATTTTGACACTGTCAACATTGCTATGAAAGGAGATCTAGGACAAAATTCTCCATTCACCAAAGGGAAAGTCACGGTGAAACTCCATTTTCGTAAAACGAGCCTCTAACGAATCATAAGTCATGTATCCAGTGTACCGAGGCGTCGCTCGACAGCGAGGACATGGTTTAGGAGATATGATGAAATCGGCCTTTCGTTCGGTGGCACAAGTGTTGAAACCGATGGTGACACGAGGATTGCACGCCTTGAAAGATGCCGCATTGACGCAAGGCAAAGAATTTCTCCAAAATGTAATCATCGACAAACAAAACCCCAAAGAAGCATTCTTCAGAGCAGGCAAAAATGTCTTGATGGGAACGGGCAAAGACATTTTGGGCCGACGAGAAACACCTATAAATGCCCTGGACGCTGCCAAGTCAGGCATTCCTGCAAGGACAAGGCAGAAAAAGACGAAGAAGAAAACACCCCTTCACAAGACTTCACAATCCTAAAGCTAGAAAGGCTAAGAAAAGAAGAACTGTTCGAGACTTAGACGTTTTTGATTATTAAATTATTGAGAAACAGAAAAATGATGCACCGAGAGTCTTGTGCCTGTTCCAAGTCGGAACTGGATATGTTTGCCACGCCACCCACCATGATGACAATGCAAGATTCCGAGTGGGTCGAATTTCATCCCGTCTCCATTTTGACGGATCCTGCTCCCATCGAGTTTGAAATCAAAGGACAGCCCAAAGATTACATTGATCTGAATAGCAGTTAATTGTACTTGAAAGTGAAAGTGATCAAACTGGGCGACGAACCCAATCTAGTTGCCGGATCCAGGGTAGCTCCCGTTAACAATTTTATGCATTCCTTGTTCAGTTCAGTGGATCTGTACTTGAATAACAAACTGATCAGCAGCAGCATGGATACTTACCCTTACCGAGCGTACCTGGAAAATCTCTTGACGTACGGAAAAGAAGCCAAGAACACCCATCTGGATACTTGCGTGGTATGGAAGCCTGACGCTCTAGGTGCAAAGTTCGACAGCACTGCAATTGAGGGGGCTGAGGCAAATTCGGGATTTCTAGAACGACGAAACAAAATTGCACTAAGCCGTTGTTTAGAACTGATGGATCGTTTGCATTTGGACATGTGGTTGCAAGAGAAGTATTTGCCGAACGGTGTGGATGTCCACCTGGGACTGAATTGCAGCAGTGCCACTTTCCATCTGTTGTCTAATGTTAACGATTACAAAACCGTCATCCAAGAAGCCAGACTTTACGTGCGGCGCATGGAAGTGTTACCTAAAGTGGGAAACGACATAGTCACACGTTGAGCAGAACGACCGCCACGTATCCGATACGACGTGTGGAAGTGAAAACGTTCACCATTCCCAGTGGACATAAATCCATGATCGAAGATCATCTGTTCCAATGACAGTTACCCAAACGTTTAATCCTTGGCATCGTAGAGAATGCAGCCTTCAACGGAGCTGTCGATAAACATCCTTTCAACTTTCGACACTTTGGCGTTTCCAAGATCGAAGTCAGTCGCGATGGCAAGACCTTGTGTACCAGATCCTTTGAACCTAAGTTTGGTGACGAGAAGAATTACTTGAGATCGTACTTGTCCCTGTACGAAGCCACCGGACAGTTAGGAACCAACACCAGTCACGGTATTACGTACGAGGATTATGAAGGAGGCTATGCTTTTTGGGCTTTTGATTTCACTCCAGACCAAGGCAGCGACGAGGGACATTTCCACCCTATACAATCCGGCAAGATTCGTGTGGAAATTCAGTTTGCAAACCGAAATCCTGATGTAACGGTGAACGTGATCCTGTATGCCGAATTCGATAATACCATAGAAATCAACAGTTTGAGAGAAGTCATTCTAGACTATTAGAAGCCATGGAAGACTGTTATCCCTCTTTACATAGTGGAGAATCTTTGGACATGGAATGTGAGGAGACCATGGAAGGAGAACCCCAAGACAAAGACGAAGAAGTCATAATGATGAAGTCAAGATGGCCAGAACAAGAAGAACGTTTAGTCTCCTGTTTTGCTACATACCTCTCAGAAAAAAATTAAGGAATTGATCAAGAAAGATTGCTATGGATGTTACAACGATCATCCCAGTCAAATTCAACACGATACATGTCTGATATTGAGTCAAGAAGAAAAATTGGACGAATATCTGGACGAAGCTTGGAATCTCATCTCGGAAGAAGACGTGTTGCAACAGTGGTATAAAGGCTTGCGTGAACATTCTTGTCCTCCATTAACAACTCTAGAGATCCATCGCATTGAAGCTGTCTTGGATCAAAGTTGGGAGACGAGGCGAAGAAACGGTTACTTGTCAGACATTTTCAAGCAAAAAGTCAGGATCGAATTGATCACTTATTATCACCTGTGAAGAAGAAAAAAAAACACAAACATGGATACCTGGAAACTTTATTACCTTTTGAACCACAGTTCATACACTGCTTCTTGGAATCCTGTCGTATGTGCTAAAGATGAACTACCTCATCGCAAACCTAAAGACAATCAAGCTTATGTGATCAACACGGACGACGGTAATCTTCCAGGAACCCACTGGGTAGCTGTCTGCTTTCCTCAAGAAGGATGTGTGGAATATTTTGATTCGTATGGATTTCCCCCTTTGGAAGACGATATCATTGACTTTATGAGAAGAAATGCTCAGACAACACGATCCAATAATGTGAAATTACAAAACACAGATTCATTGGTGTGTGGACAATATTATGTGTGTTTTCTGCATCAACGCAGTCTTGGATATTCTTTAGAACATTTAGTGACTTATTTTGATCGTCATTCTTCTAGAAACGATCAGAAAGTAGATCGATGGTTTTGTGACCATTAGGCTTATCTTTTGTCTTTAGCTAGGAAACGTAGTGTACATCAATGGCCCAATGACTTCCAACAGTCGAAATCACAATTTCATTCAAAACCTTTTCAACCATGTCCAAAATAGAGAGTTAGTTGAAAAATAATGTTTGTTAGTTGAATTGAATGGCTAATTTTTTAAACATTTGTGAAATGTTAGTTATGAGTTATTTAAATAAAAAATGTTGTGTTTTGAAAGAAAAAAATGCGTTTTGTCGTTTGTTTTTGCCATGGGTATCATGAACCATGCCCTTTGACTTCTCTCTATCCCTCACATCAAACTAATTTAGCGTTCCGACTCGAAACCGTGTAGGGATGTTTTCGTTCGCGTCCGCGCTTTTACCATAAATGCGGGGCAGTCTCTAGTCTGACCATCCATTGTTGACTCATCCTCCAACGAAGATGTGCTCAAGACTAGCCAAGTTGAACGAGCCTACGTGAATTTGCATCGGATCATGAAAAGTCTGATACCGAGACCTGAAGAAATAGACAATGTTAGAATGTTGAAAGTCATTGAAGACCTGATAGAAGAGCTCTTCAGAGAGGAAATCAAGAAGGAGAAAGAAGAATGGACGGAGAAGTGCAGACTTCAGAATCAGCAAAGGGAGCAGCAGCAACAGCAGCAGCAGGAACCAGATAGAGGTTTTGTTGACTGCCGTGTCGACACCAAAGAGTTCTCTTTCTCTTTCCAAAAAAGCAGACCCTATCCTGTGGGAAAGCCTGTCGCCAGACGAGGTCGCAATCTTAGATCATAAAAGATTGCCATAGCTCGTCGTTCACACAAACAAACAGCTCTTTTCAGGGCTACCCCATACTCTAGAAAAAAAAAATACACATTCAATTGCCAATGGTATGTTAGAAAAAAATTAGAAGTGCGTCTATAAGCACATCATTTCTTTTTCTTGGTTAGAAAGTGCGTGTATAAGCATTTTCTTTAAGTTTCTTGTCAAAAATTGTAAAATAGTGATTATCAGTAAATAAAGGCGAGTGTTTCTTTTAGGTCCGCGCGTTTTTCGGTGATGATATGGATGATGTAAGTTTGGGTATTGGGGGTGTTTTCCTTCACGTCCGTGCTTCAAGTGTTTATTGGAAAACAGTCAGTCTGGCTACCCTGTTGATTCGTGAAGAACGAAAAATTGAGCAGCAGACTAGCGAAGATTTTGAAACTCCAGATGCACCTGGAATATGCCAGGCGCCTCCTGGATGAACTGGCAGCGGAGGCCCTTGAAGAGAAAACCAAAATAGAAGAGGAGGAGAAGGAAAAGAAGAGAACCATTTTGCCTCATCCTATGATGAGACAGAACTGTAAGGTGAAACCAATGGTGAGGCCACATCCCCAGACAGTACCGCAACAATCAAAACGTATTCCACCAGTACAAAGACCAGTAGAGGTAGGTGTGGAAAATACGAGGCCACAACCACAACAGCAACCACGAATCCGGCACAGACAGAGGGAAGTCTTCAGGATCCCAGAGAGTGAAGACTGGGATTCTGAAGCGAGTGAACCTCCCTCAGCACTCCCAAGGACAAGAATTAATTGGGAAGGGGATTGGAGTCGATGTTGTGTCTGTGGTGCCAGACCCGGAAGGTGCAACCATTAGCCAGGTGCCTCTGGAGTTCCAGAAAAACAGCCCTTTTCAGGGCTAACCAAAACTCTAGATAAGAGAAACTATTCAATTTGCCAATATGTGAATGTGGAGTAGTGTGAATATAAACACTCACTCCTTTACTAATGATATTATGTGTGTGTGTGTGTGTGTGTGTGTGTGTGTGTGTGTGTGTGTGTGTGTGTGTGTGTGTGTGTGTGTATGTGTGTGTGTGTGTGTGTGATTGTAATCGCTCACATAAGTTTGTGTGGATAGTACATTATTAGGGTTTGTAAACACACATACGTTTGTGTGGATAGTAAATTATTGGGGTTTGTTATGCTTCTCGGCGTGTGTGGATAGTAGATTATGGTTATTTTTTTTTCTGCTTCTCCGCGTCTGTGGATAGTAGATTTTGGTTATGTGGAAAGTATAATTTGGTTTGATTTTACTTCTTCGCGTGTGTGGATAGTAGATTTTGGGTTTTGTTTCTGCTTCTACCGTATGTGGATAGTAGATTATGGTTATGGGTTTTTTGTGGTCTCATTACGTTTGTGTGGATAGTAGATAATATGAGAAGAGAAAAGTAGGGGATGTTTTCCTTCAAGTCCGTGCTTTACAGATAAAAATTCAAAGGGTTCGTCATTCGCGCCATTCTACGGAATAAGCAAGGAAGAACAAGATGGCAGAAGCTTCTGATTTGTTTAACCAGTTGAAGGATATTTGGTATTGGATGGTGTATGGCTTATATGTAGTAGAAAGGCTTGATAAGAATTGGAGGCATGAAGTTACCAATGATTTTGTCACAAGGCAAGTAACTAGCCTGAAATTAGCTATGGATCTTGTGAAAGACATGATAGAGGAAGAAGTGAAGAGATTAAGAGGCTTTATTCACCCTGAGTATGTGAAAGTAGGTATGTTGAAAGAAGCCTTAGATTTTGTGATAAGAGTAAGATGTTTGTTGGAAGATATGGTACAATGGACAGAGTGGTCTTTTGTAAAATGGGGGTTGGACCAGCTGAAGAAAGCCTAAGAACCCATGAGAAGTGTGCTGATCCAAGAAAGAAGCGAAAAAGATCAAAGAAAGGTGGTCAAAGGAGAGAAAAGAAAGAGAAAACCTAAAGAAAAAGGAAGAGTTTGAGAGGTTGAACAATAACTGGATCAAAGTTCAGGAGAAGTTCAGAGCTCTAGGCCATCCTGACTGGAAGCCAGAGAATGAAGTGAAGAAGAAGAAAGGAATAGTGAGAAAGGTCAGGAGATGGCTGAAGAGGTGGAGAAAATAGAAGAAGAACCCAAAGGCCCTTTTCAGGGCCCCTCATTTGCCTCGAAAAGAAATTGACTTTCTCGCCTAACCCCCAAATTTTTTAAAATGTTGTATCAGTGTTTTGTCTGATGTATATGTGTTATATCAATCACTATCTTTGCTCAGTACTGTGACGTCACCTGCCCCTAGTTGCTACAGTGTTACCAATCTCCCCTACCGTGACGTCTGACGCTATCTTTCCCTTGTCGCTATACAAATCCACTAATCCCCATGTTCCATTTCCCTTGAGGCTATACAGTCCCAGGGTGTACTAAAAAAGTTTGAGACTAAACAGTCCCAAGGGGGGTCTGTAATGCTAATTCCAACTGAAGCTATAAATCTTGAGGCTAAACAGTCCCAGGGGGGTCCGTAATGCTAATTCCCATTGAGTCTAAAGGGTCCCACTTCACTACTCGTATGCTTTGATAAATGTATTGTCAATGATAAGCAGTTAGAGTCGCTACATAGTCATTTTACATCGATAAAAAATACACAGAATCATTACAATAAATTACTTAGCGCCGATGAATCATGGGGTAAATGGAGAATAAAACAAGAAAAATAATTGATTATTGTGAATCAGCCGACTTTGAATCTAATGACACATACCACAAGAATAATCAAATGTCATTATTATCATAGCACCATCTGTATCTGATCCCGTAGCTAGACATAAAACAGTTTATCTTAACGAGTGTGTTGGTTCCAGTAAAACAACGCGTGCGATTGAATTATTTATGAACGGTTGTTCAGGGAATCTTGACATGGTTGTTTTGACACCTACACATAGACTCGCCAGAGAAATGAGCGAACGTGGAGTTAAATCTCAAACTTATCACAGTCTCTTTAGATGGAAACGGGATGCATGGCCTCCTGTACGAATGGGCGAAAAATACATTCCTAAGATCATTGTTTGTGATGAAATATGCACAGTGTCGCTAGATATGTGAAAAATATTTCTTGATTGGCTATTAACAAACAATACATCTGTAATTATATGCTGTGACCATGGTCAACCACCACCTTTTACTGGATCATATCCGCATGGACGGTTGAAAACGTTTGTGGATTATTACGAAGAAATAAATGATGATTACAGAGCGCTTGATCCAGAATAAAGAGAGTTAAAAAAAACAAATTAATCAGACTGCAGCCACATAGGATTCACTGTGAGGTAATGCGTGAATTAACTCCAGAGACTACGATGAGTGGTGTTTGGAATTCGAGGAATCCGAATGATTTAATAGTTGCAAATAGAAATATAGCTCGTGATAAATTTCAACAACAATTATTTCTGTTGCATAAAGATAAAAATTCAAATCTACCTGTACCATTGTGCTATCGTCCCAAAATTTCTCTACTGAAAAAAATATCGACATTAAAATTCCAGGATCGTCAGAGAAACAAAATCTTGTACTAAATGATATTATTTTAGTTCCTTTGAGTGATGTTAAGAGCGCGTTAACGATGGACAAAACTCGATGGACTCTAGGATATGCTATAACAATTCATTCGTCGCAAGGATTAACTATTTCAGATACAAATATTTGGAGTGTCGATAATCGTATTGAATGGTCAAATTTAGTTTATCTGGCGGGGTCGAGAGTAAGAAGAATATCTCAGCTACGGAGGGTTATCATGGACTATGCAATGACTCAGAAAACCACTGTTAGCAATTTCGATGATATAGTAAGGAAAACATTAGCTGGTTATCAGCGATCTGACAAAACAGTAAGCGTGACTTTGACCTTGATATTCAATTGATCATGACACTACAACAACAACAAAATAATCATTGTGCGAGCTGTAACGCAGTGATGTTGTGGTAGTATTCGAATAATAATCCAAGACACTTAACCGTGAATAAAATTAATGGTAGTATCGGCCACACACGCGAAAATGTGATGTTTCACATAGAGTGTAATCGGCGTAGGGGGGCTGGTGTCCCGCTTTTACAAAACCGAAGGCGATGGTAATTGTGTATCCTCGGGAATTACTTGTAATTATTCGCGTACAAATCCACGTTGAGGAGCAGTTGATCCTAGTTTGTGGATCCTATCACGCTGGAAATTTTATGTTGATGGGTCCCATAAAAATTGCACGAGTAATTTCATTATTTAACGCAGCTATCACACTTGGTAGTCTTGCAACCCATTCACGAGATCTCATGTCTTTTTAGCTTTGTTCAGGGATATTTCCTGCGCGTATTTATATCCAAGCAATCACTCAGCAAGTGTTCGATTAAAACGCTCAACGATTGTCTGATCGAGCATCAGAGGAGGCGAACGGACCACTTGCTGGAAGGTCCATTTTTGAAAACTAAGGCTTCCGACGAAAAATGAAAAAAGGGGTGTGAAGATATCACTGCTGAAATTTTTTTAAAAAAAAAACAAAGGGTTCCTTCGTAAACGAAAGTCAATAACGTCAAACTATCGTTTGTGTTTACCCGTCGGGACACTTATTTAAGGTCTCGCCTCCTCTGCTGCTATAATTATCAACCAAAACATTTATCAAGTCCTGTACGATATCGCGATCGAGGATCGTGTAAATTTATTGTTATAAATCCTTGTGGAGTAGATTGTGCTTTGAAAAGAAGTTTCTAAATCTAATTATGTCCATATCTCCGCTGCACCAAGTTCGATGAATATTTCTTAAGGTATGTGTATCAACTCCGTTAAATACAAATAAAATATTGCAAATATCTCTGATCACTTTAGGTTTTTTTTGTATATCGTTGAGTGACATAAATTATATCCGTATTTTTATGTCTCCTCTGGAAAATATTCTAGCTGGATTTTATTGCTTGTCCAGCATTACGTCGTCGTATACTACGAGATTATTAATAAATCCATCTAATTCATCAACACTCGGCACTACATCAATATCGGTTATACAATTAATAATATCGTCGCCATCTTCATTTAACAATTTTGCATTTTCATTAAAACCTTTAAGTACATCATAACATCTCTGATCATCAACTGATGGTGCAACTAAATACAAATTGTCCCACTTTAACCATCTTATAATCACATTAAGCAGTAATTGCGTTGTACCAGACCCAGACGGGCCCATTATAATCATTCTGATAGAATTTGGTAATGCTGAAATATGTTTGCATGGCTCTTGCTTTCGTGTCGCTGAGAAATCAATTACTACATATTATAAATATACATGAATCTATATTGTTTACGTTGTAGAGTTAAAACTCCAACCACTGATTTAGTCACGGTTACAACAAAAAATAGAACAATAGCATATGGTGGAAGATGTGCAATATGTAACATACATTTTAGTTTTGTTTTTACCTAAAATTCAACGTAAAGACAGTGATGATATTGCTACATTAATTTCAAAATTTCCAGGAACTCCATGCGCTAAATACCCAGGAGAAAAACATCTTTCAAGATTCAATTATTGTGGTCCTGGAACCCGACTTCATATCCGACTTGACAACCAAGATCAGCAAAGACCTGGAGAGTATCCTATAAATGATATTGATAAAGTATGTCACGCTCGTCATGTAGCTTATAAAAGTAAAACCCTACAAGACAGACATATTGCAGATGTGAAGTTTATTCATTCGTTAAATTCCATAAAAAAATAAAAATATCAGAGAATCATTAGCTAATTGGTTGGTAAGATCCGCTATAAAGGTAAGCTAGCATTAGGAGCCGGTAATTAGTCAACTAATTATTAAAATAATGGAATCGATTTATTAAGGCCCAAGGGATATTGGAGGGGTTGAGCAGCAATTAGTAAACTCGCTGATGCAGCAGGTCTCGATCGTTCTGCTGCCGCAATTGGTTAGCACGACAGGCAATATGGCAAAATTACCTACCACCACCTAAACGAAATCAGCATGCACGTTTTGATGTCAGCACTCCTAATGAAGTTCATCAAGCAGATATTTTGTTTTTACCACATGATACTATCAAAACTGGTAAACTTCAAATAACAAAATTACGCGTTGACTGTCGTTGATGTTGCAAGTAGGTATAAAGAAGCAGAGCCACTATTAGCTAAAACAGCTGCTGAAGTTGTATCTGCTTTTGATCGAATTTGTCAACGAGGACCCTTACGATGGCCACATATATTACAAGTTGATCCTGGCAAAGAATTTCTTGGTGCAGTATCATCTCTGATGAAAAAAAAAAAACATAATGCCAAAATCAGACGAGGACATGCTGCAGTTGATCGTGATCAGGCAATTGTTGAACGATTTAATCGAACACTCGCTGAGCGGTTATTTGGATATCAGTATGCGAAGGAATTAATTCAAGATAGGATAATCCGCGAGTGGATTGCAAGATTACCAAAGGTGAGAGCTGCATTAAATAATGAACTTACTCAAACAACTACCATGAAATCTATTAATGCAATTACACAAAAAACATATACCAATAAAACGAAATGATTTTTCAAAACAACCAGTATTATGTAATGTTACTGTCAGGTATTTATATGAACCTGGTGAACTTGAAGGCGGTAGGAAAAGAGCCACCGATCCTATTTGGAGTGTAACGAAACATAAAATATAAGGCGTGGTAAGATCTACTGGTAGACCTGCAATCTACAGATTAGATTCAACTGCTCCTCAACATGGATTTGTACGTGAACAATTACAAGTAATTCCTGAAGACACGCAATTACTACCGCATTCACTTAACTAGCACCTCGACGTCGATTACATTCAAGACAGGTTAGCATTACATTTTCGCGTATATGACCAAACTTACTATTAATTCTGTCTACGGCAAATTGTCTTGGACCAATACTCGAGTATCGCCACAACATTACTGTATTACAGCTCGCACAATGATTATTTGCTGTTGTTTCAGCGTCATTATAAATTCAGCATCAAGATCAAATTCGCGTTTATATTTTTGTCACACTGTTTATAGTTAACTAACTTTTTTCTTATTATATCATTGTCAATAACATTCCAGCGGTTTCTCTAACGTCTATAATAACCCTCCGCAATTGAGATATTTTTTAACTCTAAACACTGCGAGATAAACTAAATTTGACCATTCGATACGATCATCGACGATCCAAGCTCGCGTATCAGAAATAGTTAACCCCTGACATGAAAGAATCGTCATTGCGTATCCTAGGGTGCACGGAGATTGTCAATAGAAAACGCGCTCTCAGCAGCATTAACATCAACTTAAACAATATCATTTCATGCAAGATATTGGTTTTCTGATATATCAACGTCGATATTCTGCCGTCGCGTATCAACCGGTCGATAACATAATGGTACGGGTAGATTTGAAATTTTTTCTTTATGTAACATAAATAATTATTGTTGAAGTGTATCAAGAACTATCTTTCTACTTGCCACTGTCAAATCATTGGTCCCCGTATTTTCCAAAAAGTGGCTCATAGGAGGTTCTGAAATTATATCACGCATTATTTCACACTGACTATGATCATCATTTATTTCTTCATAATAATCAACAAAATTCCTCAGCCATTTATGTGGAGACAATCCAACAAAAGGCGGTGGTTGACCATGATCGTCACACATTATTACACCAGTATGTTTTGTTAATTACCAATCAAGAAATGTTTTTAATGTTTCTAACGACACTGTACATATTTCATCCCAAACAATAATCCTTGGAATGTATTTTTCGCCCATTTGATCAGTCCATGCTTCTTCTTTCCATCGAAGAAAACCTGTGATAAGTGCATGATCTAATATTTCTTTCGCTCATTTCTCTTGCGAGTCTGTGTAGGGGTTAAAACGACCATATCAAAATTCCGAAATAGTTAAATCACTCGAGTTGTTTTACCAGAACTACTTGGTCCAATGAGATAAACTGTCTCATGTCTAGCTACGGGATCATACATTGACGGTGCAGATGATAGCTTTAATGTCTAGTTGTTGTTGTTGTTGTTGCTTGTTGTTCTAGAGTTTAACGCCATTTTTCAGCACAAGATAGGCTATACATGATTTCCAGTATAACTGGTGGAGGAAGAACACTGGAAAACCCAGGGAAGAACCACCGACCCACGAGAAGCTACTGGCAGGCTTTCCCACATACCTACGCTAGCTGAGCCTTGGACTCGAACCCACGCAGACAGAGGTGAGATGGTAGTGATCCGGAACGGTGAGCGCTTTAGACCACTCGGCTTAATGTCTGGTATTTTCTGCAGTAAATATCTCTGATTTCAACATCAGCGGATTCAATAATATTTTCCTGTTTTATTCTCCATTCGCCCCATGATGCATTATTTAATTTGTCCAATAATCTTGAATATTTTTTATTGATATAAAACGAATCTGTAGCGACTCTGACAGCAAACTTGGAAACTCTGTTTATCATCGATAATACATTTATCGAAACGTACGCGAGCATCGAAGATCTTAAATGAGTAAATTGCGGCGACTCACCGTCCATATAACTCACAATTGTACCTAATTTAGTTCCATTTGGCAAGGAAGCTATTTCGCGACTTATAAACGTATATTTCTTCGTTGTATCACCGATTATAAAATCTAACTCAGCATCGTCTATAATCAATCTTGTACAATGTCGTTTATGATCGTATGCCCCTCCTTGTGTGAATTTACCGATTATTTTTCTGCCGAGATCTTTTGCAATTTTATTTTCATAACTGGTTATATCAGGATTTTTATCATCATAATATTTCTTTTGTTGTGGTAACCAAACTTCTTTCTGTGGACAATATCATATAATTGCTACACTTACTGTCAAACATATCAGTATTTTTACGTCGAGCATATATCGGAATAATACTGTTGGTGCCCACATTTTTTGGAAAAATGTTTGCCAAACCAAGCATAACAAATAGGATGACGACCTTCAGGAAACTCGAATGATTCAATACAGGCCAATCCAGTATGGTCAAAATCTGGCAATGGTCCGTTTATCGATACTCTGGTCATTTCGTGTGTCGAATGGCCGACTTTTTTAATATGCAGAACACTCTCCCATACCAAGAAACCTTTCCGGATAGCATGCAACCATGTCAACTGAGATAACATCTCTGTGATCGTTTTTACTATTCCATAATCCACCGTGTCCATATTAGACACACCTCGATATTATATCATTAATAAAATCAAAACGAGTAGGTTTCAACGAATTTTTCTCTCTTGCAAAATGAACTGCAACTGACGGAACAGTAAAACAATTACTGTGTAATTGTTCAGCATCATCGTATCTTTTAACGCAAGATATTTCATTTCTTCGTGGAGAGAATCTGTTCCATAAATAACGATATTAGATCGTACAAACTGATCATAGTTTCCATCATCAGAATTTTGAACTGACCATACTGATACAGGATCATTTTTACTTATTTCATTAATAAAATCAAATATATCATCGTTATAAAATTTAACAATTCGATTTCTTGGAAATATTGTTGCTGCATTAGTCACACGCATGCGGATTATGATCAATAATTTCGATCGAAGCTGCCTTTGATTTATATTTTGATTCGTACAAAATCTCTCCAGTTATCGTTTTTAATGATATTGGGAATTTTAGTTTCTTTCCTAGCTCACATCTTTGATAGACGCTTCGGTATCTTTATCTATTTCTGTCCACTCATTCATTATTGTGCGTCTTTTACGAGTCGAAACGGTAAAATGGTCTGTTACTCGTTCAGCTACACAATTTAGTCTTGAAAATTTCATTGGTTTTAGATTATAAAAGCTGGATTTTTCATTTATCGGATAAACTCCATAAATAACCGCGGTTACAGGATACGCTCTTTCATAATACGGTTTGTCAATACCAGTCGAAATTCCTGGTTTGGAATTCTTACTCAGTATGGCAATTTTTCCTTATGAAGCACAGGATCATAATTCTCACGGACAATCCAATTGTCTGTTTCTGCTAATACAACAAATTTTACTTTAAAAATATATTTTGATTGTCGAGATAATTAATGATAGTTGCCGTTCGTTTGTCGTTCATCGTAGCATCGACACCATCGGTGATTTTGAATGTTGACCAGACATGAAATGCACCATCTTTGCTAAATTCTTTCTTGGCGTCATGAATTTTAATAATCAAGGTTTTATTCTTCGGATCAACCAGAGCTTTTATCGGTAAGTCAGGGGATATTCTGTCAAGATTACATTTATTTTTTAGAAGACTTGATCTTAGATAATCCTTCGAATTCAACCATATGATAATCAAGACAAAGATTCAAATTGAAATATATATATATATATATATATATATATATATATATATATATATATATATATATATATATATATATATATATATATATATATATATATATATATATATATATATAATCATTCAAATAAAGGACAAATGCAGATGGTTAATGATAGGTTCTGTGACTCCTTGTAACAAAGCATGCATAAACAAATTCTGCAGACATCGTTTGCAAAGTGTTCGTAATGGAAATCTAGGACCAAAGCCGTGTTTGAAATGCGGTGTTGGAGTTAGAGGAAAAACGCGGTTGTATATGCAGTGTGGTGGTAAGACACAGAGAACTGAAAAGATATTATGATTTTAAAAAATAATGACAGTGACAGGGTTATAAAAAGTGTATAAGATTATCTGATAAGATTCTCAAAGTAATGATTTAAACAAATTATTTTTTAAACAAATGATATTTATATAAATGAACCAAGAATTTGCAAAGCATCCAACCATTAAAAATTATGAAGAATCTCGTGATGGTCTAATTAGACACTATCGACTAAAAAAAAAAAAAATTTGGTTCTGTTAACAATCACGGTCATGTAATATTCAGTATCAGAGAAAATAAAATAAAATATATCCTTGTCTTGAATTTATTTACGAGTGTTTCAACGGAGTGCTCGGAGACGGTCTTGTGATCGATCATATTAAATCAGAGGTGGGCAAACTTTCCAGTGCAAGTGCCGCATACACAAATTTACACCTTGTCGCGGGCCGCATAGTTCATTAAGTAAATAATTAATATTTGAAATAGCAAAAGCAAAAGGTTTTTCTATATAACATAATTAATTTTCAGTTGTTAATATGTTGTTAATATTTGAAAATTTAAACTTAAATTTCAAAAGAAGCACATTTATTTGATAAACAGGGTAACATAAACAAAGTCAGTGCGAATGATGACTTGTTCCTAGGCCGCATGAAAACCCTTGGCGGGCAGCATGAAAGCCCTTGGCGGACCGCGGGCCGTAGTTTGCCCACCCCTTTATTAAATCAAATCCCAAAAATAACTCTGTATCAAATTTACGAGCCGTCACACAAACCCAAAATTGTAAATACGGTAATACTGGCAAATATTCAAAAATTGCAAGATCAGTTAAATCCACAGATTTAGAGACTGGCGAAGAAATAATACTGCATATCCAGTTGGCAAAGATTTTGATATTTGTTTTCCTTCAATACATTCTGTAGCAAATAAAATATATAAATCTGCTCTCTCTCTCTCTCTCTCTCTCTCTCTCTCTCTCTCTCTCTCTCTCTCTCTCTCTGTAAGAAATATAAACAAAAATTACATTTCATTTCAGTATTGTTAAGAGAGATAACTCTGTCGCTATCCGGTAGAGGTATTAACTAGTTATCCCGCTTATATTTACTAACTATTTATTTATTTAATTTTTTTTGTTTGTTATCATTCAATAATTAATTTAATTTTTAACTGTTTATGATGACCGGCTGTCGATGGGAAACTAAAAAATTCATCGTGGAGGGTTTGTAGATGGAAAGTATGAAAACCCGGCTTCGTACTACTTACAAGAGAGATAATTCTGTACGAAGAGAGATAACTCTCCTCTCCTTGACATAGTAATTTAACGGTTACCTCCCTTCCTTCATGTCAATGACCTGAAGTTTCCTGACAGAGTGATTTACCGGTTACCTCCCATTCTTAAGGTCAATGAGCTGAAGTTTCTGCGTAGTTAGCAATTTGTTTTGTCAAATGGTGATTAATTAACCATCTGTGTCATAATTAATAGCAGTGAAGTAACATAATTATATAATAATTCAAATTAGCAGAAGGATAATTCATGGTTCTAACTTGCAAGCGAAATCAAGACAGAAGAACACGCGTACATTTAGTTATTTTGTAACATCACGGTTACATGTAGGTTTTTCGACCTCTAAACAAGCAACTATCTGCGTAATAATTAACACGCGTGGTTTAAGAAAATATTTCACTTACCTCCTGTCCACTTCAAAATGCGAATTTCCAGACTGACTGAGAGAGGGAGAGCGATTCACTGTCTTGTATAGTCAAACATTTTGGGAAAACATAACGTCTGGAACGTTCCAAATGGCTTGATCACATGATTCTCTAGAATGTTCCAGACCTGGGGTTTCCCCAGACGGTTTTACCAGAACTACTTGATCACATGATTCACTGGATGGTTCTCGAAACTTGTGGGCTTTCACAAAATGCCTGACTATAAAAGAAGCTAGAATTTCTTTATCCCCCAGACGAACTGGAGCTGAATTCGAGAGAGAGAAGAGGTTAGCAAAACATTTATTCAGTAGTCTAGATGTTGTGTTTCCGCTGTATTATATAATTGTACTTATGAAAGTAAGAGTAGCGATGAGAATCAGTAAAAGAAAATATTACGGTAAATATATATTTTTATTTTTTTATTTTTAAAAATATACCGAATTATTCAGAACTAGACAATATATTTTAAAGTTAATTGAGTTTAATGCATGAATGTGCATAATTCAGAATCTGATCTCTATCACACGTGATCATAGAAATATGTTCTCGCCGCAGCTGATTTAATTGTTCCTGCGTCAATAAAAAGTCTTCGTTAAAGTACTCATCAATAACTATGTCAACACTAAATTGTTCTGTGTTTACTGGAGACTGTGTCATTATCGTTGTGATGGCGTTTTCAAGTACCTCCCCCTTGTCGTGTATGAAAACTCTCACATGTTGGTACATTATATAATATACTTATTGATTAATTGTAAAAATCGTTAAGATTTGACATACAGATTTAAATTCAGATTTTCAATTCTTAAGTCAATTAAGTGTCCGCTCTGATCAATAAGTTTGAAATTTATTTTTGATAATAACGGATTATGACAACGTATATAAACATGATTAATAGGTTCTTGTACAATCAAATATCCAGGAGATACTTGCGGTGTTAAAGTATATAAAATATATCCTTGCTGAGCTTAATTCGAATTTTCAAGATATATTTGATAGTTGCCATCAATTACGTCATATACAATATTGACTGCAATCGTTGAAGTTATATTAACGATTCCTGGTCAAATATGACGACCTTCGCCATACGGATTATTATTACATTTGAGAAGAAATGCTGGTGAGGCTATTTTTCTCCATGATTCGAGTATTTTAGGAAAGTTTTCGTTGATAAGTTCGTTGAGTGATTTCTTTAGCTCGTGAGTTCTAAATTCTGGTATTACAAACGTTGGTAATTGTTCTTCTCTGATCGCATAGTGTCTAAGAAACAGCTGTTTAAGGGTTATTGTACGGGGTTTCCATGGTAATCAACTAATTCACTGCCAAGGCAATTCATATTCCAAATGACAGTTTTATTCATATAATCGAAATCTGATATAACCTGATTCAGATGTTGTATCGTTGTAATAATCTGTTGTTTTATATCATCATTATAGCGTTGTGTAACGCAAGAAAATAAATTTTGTAATTGGTTAAATGACCGTCTAAACCTCGAGTTAATGGGATCGAAAAATGGTTTGATAAATTGTTCATGGACAATCGGATTTAATTTATCGCCATGTGCATATAAATCACCTATTATTGTAGGAAACCCTCCCCAATAGTATAAATTATTCCACGGATATTTTCTCCAATATTATGGTTCCGTTATGTATTTCTTTTCGTCGGTGGAAAAATCAGCCCGCGCTGGTTCTTGTGGTCCATGATACTCTGGCGGGATTTCAGGCCAACCTAAAACAGATCTGACTGACGATTGATCGGCAACGTAATCTGGGGAATTTATCTCTATCGCTGATGATAATGTTGGTTCATGGGCTGTTATAGCTATTTTCGCTTCTCTTCCGGTTACTGCGTTGAAATTCATCATTGATTTGTTCGATTTGATAACTTCCTGTAGGAATAGGAGCAACTAACCAGTCGGGGCTTCTATCATCTCTATTTCTATTTGCAAATACAAGCGAATTATTTGCTGGCAATCCACCAAATGATTTTGATATGATATTTGGCCAACTGGAATATACTCGTAATTGTGCTAGTCCGATATCTTTCACTGAAATTGCAGTTGGAAAGTTAACACTAAATGCTGGGTTAATTGAATTTACTGATATCATTGTTGTTTTTGTTGGAGTCATATTCGTTACAATTTGTTGTATTAGCTCGCTTGGCGATGTCATTATTATTTAAATTCTGATTTTCTAAATCAATCACTGTCATTGCTTCTTTGTAGATTTTGATCATCTCCGTGAACTCAAAATCTGAAATTTTTCCATCACTAAGTCTCGTTGATGATAACGAAGATAATTTGGAGTATGCTAACGTCGCTGTATGTAATTTTATTACATAATCATGCAATTCTGCATTTGTGCACGTGCATATTTTTTTGCAATGATATTGAGAATGTCGGCAATCGTTGTTGTAGTTGGAACACAAATTGTTACAACTACTGGTGCCATCATTGTTATTGTTGACAATAACACGCAGGTTCCAGCAATCACAACAGACGCTGAATAAACAATTAAATAAACAATAACTATACGTCTGCGATATTTCTTTATTTTTACTGTATACTGTTCGACGGTATCTTTTAAATTTGTTTGCCATTCACGTGCCTGATTGTACCTAATTTTTTGAACGTCGATTGAAGTGCCAATTATATTTTACTTCGTAACCAATTGAGGTGTTTTAGCCACAAATTCCATACACCACCAGTTACAGTTAATTTCTTATCAACTGCTTCCAGAACAAATATTTCTTCGTTTCTTTTATTTAATATGATAGAGACAAATCCAGTAAACTTATCGGTTAAATGCCGCCAGGGATACGTAGTAAATATCTCAAATGTTGCATCACTGAACAGAGACAGTCTATACACACCAGTGACTTCTGTAGTATGTTTGAGAGTTTTATTTTGCTGTGACCATGTTGAGAATCATGATGACACCGTGTATACTATCTTGGTAACTTGCCCGTGGGGGATTTTAATAAGATTATTTTTTAATCATATCAGGAATCCCACTTATGACATCTTCTAGTTTTTTTTTCTAATCGTTTCAATATCTATATAGCTCTTTTAATATCAACGAGTTTCACGTCAACAGTCAACGGGGTGCCAATGAAATCATCTGCGATTTTATTGAGTTTTTGAAAATTTCTACAAGTATTTAAAAACATATTTACGTGAACATCATATTCAGCTCGTAGCGTGGATACTTTAGTATCTACTGTGTCTACATATTATTTCCGTTCCTGCTGAGTTCGTCTGTCATTCTATCACCGGTGTTCCGCAAACGATTAGCAACACATCTTGCAATTTCATTTGTAATAGTTGCGAATGATATATTTGGACCTCTGATGCTACCGCCATAGTAAATACTGGAATGGTATCCCTAGTAGCACCGAGAACTCTACGAACTATATCATTCCATTTGATGTTGCTCGTCTTTAAAACATCGTATTTATCCTGAAAAATAACTTCATCTCTGTCAACTCCAGAGAGGTTCATAATATCAGCGAATTTATCTTTAGTCACGTAATTTGAATCAATGTCATCTTTTTTCTTTCTTGCCTTTGACAGAAGAGGATCTTTCGTAAATATTAACCATTATACTTTAAGATCTGTTTAAAACGAAGCGATTACTTGTATAATTGCACGACCTTATGAGGTGCATTGGAAGACTTTGATATAGCGTCAAGTACATTAATTACTTCACAACCACATATTGGCGGATCTGTCATTGTTTCTGTTGGTATGTTGAATACCAGACAGGAGATTCTATTGTGTTCATATATTTTAAAAAATCAAATGATGGAGGAATCGCATACGAATCAAAATAAACGATTCCACGTGGATCAATTGCGTTTTCCACCCAATGAGTACCAGGCCCTGAATCATCATCAAGATTAATAATATCCGTTTCAAAATTGTTTGGTTGTTTTAGTAATTGGTCACGCATAAAAATACCTATGACATTTTTATATTTAATTTTTTAGCTGCATCAAGTAAATCAAAATTTGACATTGGACGGATTAACGAAGTGTTTCTGGAAGTCTAGACCTTTCCAGTATCGATATGTGGTTCCCGGTAATCTTAGACCCCTTCCCTTTTTTATATCCTTGTCCTGCTGCTTTCTTTAATGCCATTACAGCGGCGGTTCCAACAGCACCTAATGCGCATGCTTTTGCAACGGCAGGTGTGGCTGCGGATATTAATGCTGGTATAGCTGCAAGAAGTGGAAATATTTCATCTACTTTAACCATATCTTTAATAGCGATCGGAGAAAGATGAAGTTGGACTCCGGTTTTTGATTCTAAGGACTTATTAAAATGTGTAAGTTGAGTCTTGGTTAATAATAATTTGTTTGGACCACCATTAGCAATTTGATCTTTTTTTAGTGATATTTTTGTTCCGTAGTTACTTGCAAGTTTTGATTGTATTTTCTTCACCTGACCGGAAGTCAGAGTGACTCTAACGTGACTATACGACATTTTTATAATATGATAAGTGATTTAATTATAAGTTTTCTATGGAGCGTTAGTAACTCGCATTCTTCCACCTGCACCTTCAAGTAACACTGATTTATCTGAAAATAACTGCAATTGCTCTGCAACCATCGTCGGGTACGTCGGTTACGCGTGCTGGTGTATATCAAAGACAATTTGTCGTGCTAAATCATGATGCACCAGGGAAAAGTAATAGATTGGATATAATTTTGTAAAATATAATTGTGATATTTGTAAACCAGTATCTATATTTTTGTCACGTCCCATAAAAATAATTAAACGATGATATGCACGTGCTACATAATCTGTGGCATAATCTAACAATATATCCTCAGCTGGCTCTTAATGTCTGTTTATCATTAGGGAAATCTCGGTACCCTTGAGTTGGTCAAATATCATATGACTATGTTCTTGTGAGTTTAATCGATTATTATTTTGCAAAGAAATAAATATACGCCGTGGTGCAGAAACAAACTGTTGTGATGCTACATACCATGTAAGTACACATCCAACGGTGCTATGAACGCTATCTGTGGTCATTGTTAACCATGATGACAGTGATTTACCACCTTTGTCCTTAAACGAAATTAATTTATGTTCTTCAGCAATTGTTGGCGTCATTACCGGCATCCACAGTGAAAGTTTTGTTATATTAACTTTACCATCATCAGCATCTCTCTAGATTGTGTCGCTATCATTGCCTTTTCGTACAAGTACAACTGTATGCTTAGTCCCAAAATTAAGCTTTCTAACGTTTCTACAAAATCCAAAAATATGTGATAGTGGAATTGCGCATGAAAATCTTCTACGTGCTCCTAACAACATTGATACACGTGTTGCAAACCTTAAGTTGAAATTTGCATTAACACTTCCTATAATATCAAAGGTAACAGCTGGTCTAGCTGCATGTTCGAAATCATTTGGTTGTGGATCAGCTGCAGTATTTTGTGGTGTCCGTATTTTAGTATATTGAACATGATTAGCATTCTCGGTAACATCTTTAGCAAATTTCATTGATGGACCAGCTGATCTTGTATAATCAAATGAATATCTTGCTAGACCTAATATCGTTGTAGCAACATCAACGTCTTTTTGAAACGCCTCAATATTTCTTCCGTCAATCTTGTACGTAACGCTATCAAACAACGCCATAATTCCATTATTAACAAAACCAACACGTAGATTTTCATCATATGGCGTATCAGCTGCAACATTTGTTACAAGTTCCCCTTCTACTTCAATAAAGGTTTCAGCAGGCAAGAAATATCTGCTTGCATCTTGAACTTGTAATTCGATTCTTCCACGTTGATTTGGTTGTCTTGCGTCTAAGAATAAAATTGATAATCACGTATCGATTCATCTTTGAGAACTGGTGCGTCTATTTCGAACGCCGGATTGGACACACGTTTAAACATTTTATTATAATTGTTATCGTCTAACACGAAGACCACTTCCTGCTAATAAATTTGTCGTTATATTTCTTTCTGCGTCACCAGCCAATTCTGCTAGTTTTTCATTTGCGGCCTGATCTATTCTTTTACTGACATTTGCAGGCATAACTTCAGTGCTAGGCAATTTTACTGGTTGTGGTTTTCTTCGTACTAATCGAGCTAGTCTATTCTTGACTGTCGAGAACGCTTTACCAGCAAGATTACCATTAGCATTAATACCTTTATCACGAATAACCTCAATAGCCTTCATCCCTAATTGTTTTGCAATCGGTATTGCTTTTGGAGCCATCCTTTTGAATAAACCCATAACAGTATCACCAAGACCTTCTCTTGTAAATCGCTTGTAAGTTGGTAATCACGAGTTTACTACCCTGACCATTACATGTCCACGTTGTGCATTGTGTATAATCATATTTTTAATTTTTAATTACATACTGATTAATTAATTGTTTAGTTGCTGTGATAATCGTCAGCAATTTCACCAATGAGAGAACGATAAACATTGATATTCATAATACCGTCAGTAAATAATCTTCGACAAATATCAGATATTTCATTAATAATTTGCGGCGAATTATTTCCAGCACGTTTTCCTCCAATCGGAACTTCTAATCTACGTCAGAAAGAACACTATCAGGACAAGCAATAAGACCTCTTCCTTGAATAGAAAAATCACTCCCTTGTAGCACCGGGAGGATCTGGACCATACAATTCTTCCTCCTCATCGTTTTTCTTTTAGCTGATAGTGATTCAAATTCATCTTCTTCTTTTTGTATTTTTACTTTAAGTTTAAAATCAAGAAAATATGTGTTATCATTTTTGACAGGTTGGTCAGCAAATAAGGAATATAAATCTTTAACCCAATCACTTCACTTTTCCCGGAGTTAGCATATCTAGGTTTTGCATATTTTTTCGTTTAATGGTACCTCCGTGCGGCAATTTTTACTACTTCATCGTATCTTGAATTATTGATATCGTTAAAACCTTTAGTTGTAAATTTATTTTTAATATCAATTATTTTGACTTATTTTGTTCAGGAGGTTGTAGTTTTGATTGTAACCGAGTAATAATTCGTGAAGGAGATTGTGGTTTTTATTGCTCTCGCTCTATTTATTGCTGCGGTGGAGGAAATTGATAGGAAGGTTCTTCTTGCTGGGGAGGTTGTGGTTCTGATTGTCTTGGTAGCCTTGGTAGTTTTTGTTTCTCATCTTCTAACTGCTGTAAAAAAAATATTTATTCCCTTATCATAATTAATATAGTTTATATCGTCACTATCTACCCGATCAAGTCCTTGATGTACACAATACACCCAATTATACCATGCATTACGCCTAACACCTTTAACATGACTAGGTTTTAAAAAATGTTTTCTTCGAGCATAACCTAACACAGTAAACGCAGATAAATTAACTTAATTTTTATGACTCTTTAGCTCATTAATACCTTTATCAGTAAATTTTACCATAAATTTAACACCTTTTCTTCCCTTTGGTTTTGCTATAGATTCTTTTATATCAGCAAATTCATCAAGTATTTCTTCACCTATAGGAGTAGGCTGAGCAGCAGCTATATCAGTTGGAAGTGTTTTTAAAAGTTTTGTTTGTTTTATGTTTTCTTAGCATCTTTAACAGTCTGCTCGAACGTTGGACGAAGACCTTCAGTAGCTTATGCAACTCTTTCAGTAACCTTTGTAATAGGTTTAAATAATTTTTTTCTGTACCTCTGCAAATTCTACTTGTGCTTCCTGACGTTCTTGAAGATTTTGTCTAAGAGAATCACGAACAGGCAAAAACTGTTTGATTGCTACTAATCTTTCTCTAGCTAATCTAGCTGTATAAGATTCAGCAACAGGTGCCATTATTGATATATAATAATAATCTAAGTATAGTAGCAAAGGAGGCGCGACCTCAAATAAGTGTCCCGACGGGTTAACAAACGACAGTTTGACATTATTGACTTTCGTTTTCGTAGGAAGCCTTAGTTTTCAAAAACAAACCTTCCAGCAATGATATCTTCACCCTTTTTCATTTTAGGTAGGAAGCCTTAGTTTTCAAAAAATGGACCTTCCAGCAAGCAGTCTGTTCGCCTCCTCTGCTGCTGATCGAGATGAATTATGGAGTACCCTCGACTGAATTTGACGTTATGTTTTTTCATCATCGACGTTACTGCAACAAGACATTCTCTGCCAGGATCATCCTATAGCACATGTGGCCATCGCAAGGGTCCTCGTTGATAAATCCGTTCAAAAGCAGCAACTTCAGTTTCTGTTTTAGGCGATAACGGCTATGCTTCTTTATACCTACTTGCAACGTCAACGACAGTAAACGCGTATTTGTATGTGCGCGATTGACGTCAACGTGCTTTAATAGTAACATGTGGTAAAAACAAAATATCTGCATGATGAACCTCATTGGGAGTACTGACATCAAAATGAGCATATTTAATTTTTTAAGGTGGTGCTTGCTAAATTTGCCATATTGCCTGTCGTGCTAACCAATCTGGGGCAATAGAACGTGGGACACCTGCTTCATCAGCAAGTTTACTAATCGCTGCTCTACCCCTCCAATATCCTCTTGAGCTATAATAAATTGATCCCATTATTATCATAAAAATCGGCCGACTAATTAGCAGCCCCTAGCACTAGATTACCTTTCATCGTAGATCTTACTAAAAAAATTAGCAAGTGATTTACTGACAGATTTTTTAATAAATGGAATTTAACGAGTGAATCAATTTCACATCTGCAATATTTCGCTATTGCAAATCTGGATTTTTATACGCAACATCATGAACATGGCATGCTTGATCAATTGCATTTATTGGAGACTCTCCAGGTTGATTTCGCTCATCGTGTCGGATATCAAGTCGGGTTCCAGGACCATAATAATTATATCCAGGAAGACGTTTTCGCCAGGATACTTAGCCCATGGAGCTCCTGATAATTTTCCCAGTGAAGCAGCGATATCTTCACCTGTTTTATTAGAGATAAATTTGCAATTTTTGTACCACATTTTATACACTTGCCTGTAAGTGCACGCTTTTTATTTTTGGTTTTTGATGTTGTTAGTTCACTTATGGGTATGAGGGCTCTGCATTGAACACAATATAAATTAATAATATTTATTTTATTTGTACAACATGGATGTCATCGACTTCTAAGCAACACGAAAGCAAGAGCCAGTCAAGCGTCATACATCGCTACCAAATTCTATCAGAGGAATTATCACAGATCCATCTGGGTCTGGTAAGACGCAATTGTTGCTTAATCAGATAATAAGATGGCTCAGTTGGGAAAAGTTGTATCTGGTGGCGCCATCCATAGACGATCAGCGATGCTAGGATGTGCTTAGAGGTCTTAACGAAGCAGCGAAGTCATCGATCTTATTGAGTTATTAACCGATATTGATGTAGCCCCATCTGTAGATGATCTCGATGAATTTATTAACAATCTCGTAGTATACGATGATGTGATGGTGGACAAACAATCAAATCCACCTCGGATATTTTCCAGAGGCAGGCACAAAAACACGTGTGTGATGTATGTTACTCAGCGATATACACATATGAGTGATCAGAGATAACTGAAATCATTTAGTTGTGTTTAATGGAGTCGATGCACATACTCTGCGAAACATTCATCAGATTTGGTGTTCGATCGACATAGATATGATTGAATTCAGAAATTTCTTTTCGCGCGCTCAAGTGATTCTTCATGGATTTATCACGATAAATTTACATGATCTTCGGTCGCGATATCGTATAGGTCTCGATAAAAAATCTGGGTTGAGAGAGACGCAGCAGGGAGGGGACGATCCAGGTAGGTAAACGAACACGCACAAACACAAGCGTCAAAGATAAAATAACCCAATTAGAGGCCTCGGTCGGTTTGAAGTTTCGATTTAGCATTATTGACCTTGCATTTTCAATTTCGTAGGAAGCTTTATTTTCGCGAATAAAAGTGGTATGTTTACCCTCCCTGCTGCTAATAGTATATCAGTGATTTATTTTCTCCATTTATATTCATAACCTTTTTTTCGTTGCGATAAAATGTTTGCCTTAAGACGTCGATTATGATCAGGGGTCTATGTAGGCATAGCTTGAGACAATCATGAATCCAGAAAGCAAATGGAGTCAATATTAGTTCGTGTTAAAATATCAGGAAAGCATCAACAACTCTTGCTGATCAAACAAAAAGCAGGCCAAAGATTTTCTCCCCTGTTCTGTACCAAACCAATTTTGGCACAGATTGGAACAAAAGTAAACATACCAGTGGAATTTTTCCTTGGTGTCTCTCATACAACTTGAGAGGCCATAGAGGAAAATGGTGTTTCGTGACTAATCTGTCCTCAATGAAGAGTGAACTATGTGACGTTTACTTTACTTTACGTGATAATCTAATAAGTTATATACCGAAATGAACACTTGATATTTGTTTATATTATATTATATTATTTACGCAAAACAATCGAGTAATATTATAAGAAATCGCGATCGGTACAAATAGCCAGGTTGTATCAATACTCCTTGAGAAGTACAGTCTGTTGTTATATCGTCGGCAATGGCACGTACAAAGCAAACAAAGGATTGAAAATGATTACGCACAAGAACAGGTACTATAGTTTTGTACCTAGAGCTATTGCACTATACACATCACCTTTTTTGTAATTTTGTTACCAATTTGTTACACATATTTAATCTTAATTTGCAATTTTTATCATTATTCACTGAACCCAATTAGATTTTTAAATATTTGTAAATTATTATTTGCGGGCAGTATACACTGAATACAAATCTCAGTATTCCTCACCGCCTTTTTTCTTTAGCAATTACACAGTAATTAGTAAATTTTTGGAATAATAGTAGTGTGAGACCCTTCAATAGCTAAGACATTAAACAGTGAACTTATCGCAGAAATATGTAAGCAGAAAACAACATGCCATTTAATATGCAACGGGGGGAACGAAATTAAACACATATTTCAAGTCCAAGCGAGCGCGCCAAGACAGGTTGAAATTCTGACCGCCCTCAAAATCTTAGAGGTAGACATTGAACAAATAGATGGCCTGCAAAATGCAGGCTACAACAAATATGTTCTGTACTCTAAGGAATTCGACACACCTTTTTTTAGAGATAAATCAAATGGAAATTAAAGGGAACAACGTCAGTATCTACAAAACTACGCCCCTTACCAGGGTGCTAGAGGCAAAACGATTAATGTTTCGATCTCAGGCCTCCCTCTGCAAATTGAAACAATAGAACTGACGAACAAGATTGAGAGAAAACTCAAAACAAAGGTAGTGAAATCCAAAATGGCCACAGTCTGGGGTTTTGGCAATGTAAAAACAGGCGCCCGAATCGTCACTGTGGCCAAAGAAGATGCCCCTAAGATCCCAACGTTTTTCTAAGTAATGGGATTTAGGTTATAAAGCTGGTACAGAGGGTGTGAAAACCATAGAAAGTGTCCCAAATGCCAACAAACAGGGCATGGCCCTAGAATGTGCACATACCAGCAGGCACCAATAACAAAAACAACAGCAACCTATGCTAGCTTGTAAGGTAGCGGAAAACCAAAAACAACCAGAAATAGACATCGACACACAAATAGGGATGCTATGAACTGAAATAAGAAACGAGGAAAACAAAGGGGGAGACAAGGCCGAAACCACAACAAACAATGAGCTAATGTCACTCCCAGAAATAGACCTAACGGAAATAAAGGGTAACTCTCTAACCCCGGAGTCGGAGAAAATACTCAGCCCGAATAAAACAGGGAAACTCCAAACCCCTTTCAAGGGGCCTCCGATTACTTTGACCAACAGGTTTTCCCTTCTACAAGAAGAGAAAAACTCAGTAGTAGAGAATAATGACAAAACGGAAGGTGAGGAGTCAGATGTGAGTTTGATAAGAATAAATAGAATAAACAAAAGGAAAGCCCTCTCTAGGTCAAGCTCGTCACAGGAGAGGGGCAGTAGCGACACAGAACGAGAGAGCCCTGTAACTATAAATGAAAGTAAAGAGGACAAGACGATAGGGAAAAATAAAACTGAGACAGGGAAATGACAACGAAGACAGCGACAGAGACAATACAATAGCGAAAACGACAACATTACAGAAAACGAAACGGAATCTCAATTAACGGAAAACGACAACGGAACGGAAATGATCACTGAAAACACCAAAGACCAAACGAGCATAGATAAGACAGAAGACAATACATCAGAAGAAACTACTCCAACATCTAAGAATGGGGGGAGAGGGGTCCAGTGCCCACTCAGATAAACAGTACAAATTAAGAAAAATCAAAAAACACACATATTCGATTTGAAACTAAGTAAAACATAACCATGTATAACCGAATGCGGCAACCTGGAAGGGAAATGAAAAATGGAAGGACAAAACTTCCGTGTTTCATCTATAAATGCAAATGGGATCAACAAAGAAAAATTAACAAAACCATGCAATGAAACCAACAATGGTGTCTTGTTTATACAAGAAACACATAATGGTTTCACCAGCGAGTTAAAAAGCATTGTACGAGGATAAAATGAATGGAGTTTTGATTTTAAATGATTTTAAGGGAGAAGATGTAAGACAAGGGGTAGCAACTTTCATAAAAAATGAGAAAAGGGTGAATTGGAAAGGGAAAATGAGTGGGATTTATTTAAAGGGAGATTGATTCACATTGTAATGGAAGAAGTTCACTTTTTAAATGTATATATGCCAGCGAATAAATACCGCAAACAACAATTTTTGGAAAATTTATCTAAATACATGGAAAAATTCACCATGGAAAATTTAATTCTGGAGGAGATTTTAATTGGGTGGGGGAAAATATAGATAGAGTAGGGGAATTAACCACCAACGACATAAGGTTTAAACCAGAGTTAGAATTCTTTTTTAAAAAAACAAACATAAAATGGTAGCATATATAGAAAATTTAATTTACTATGGAGGGAATATACATATGTATTACACATTTATTACAAAATAAATAAAGGGAGCAGATTGGATAAATTTTATTGTACTAATGTTGAAAAGGATATATATATATATATAAAGAAGCAGGCACAAAGGACTTCAAAATTTCAGATCACAATTTAATATATCTAGAAATAACTTTAGAAAATAAACACAAATGGGGCAAAGGGAACTGGAAATTAAACAACAAAATTCTGGAGTAGAAAGATTTCACTGAAGAAATTAGACTAGAAATTAAAAACTTTATAGAAAAGGGGAACACAGATATTCTAGTTGAATGGGATAAACTAAAAACTACTTTTTTAAAAAAAGCCATTGCATAATCAAAAATTACGAAGGAAAACAAAAAATGGAAAAAGACGCGATTATTAGGCAGCTAGGAAAAGTAAATACAATTGAAAGAGAAAGAATTTAAAAGATAAACTAAACAAGATTTTAAATGAAGAAAACAAAGGGAGGGAAATAAGGGCTGGAGAATGCACTGCTGTATCTAAAAAAGTGGAGGGACTGTACAAATGAGAGGAGTTAAGGAGGGGGGGGGGTCATAAATATGTTGAAACTCTTAAAAATAATGAGGGAAAGGGGGTATCTGACAGGAAGGAAATTTTAAAATACATCGAAGAGTTTTACATTAATTTGTATACTTCACAACAAATTAATACCAATATAATAGAGGACTATTTACTAGGGATAGATTGTGAAATGATATCATCAGAACACAAGAACTTGTGTGATGATTTCATCTCAAGCCAAGAAATTCCAGCTAGCATAAATAATCTGACCAAAGGAAAATCCCCAGGTAGAGATGGACTCACCGCAGATTTTTATATGAATTTCCGCGGTGAGTTGTCGCCCATTCTGTAAGGTTTATACAATAATATTCATTTGAGAAATGATACTATGACGGAAAGCATGAGGGAAGGGATCTAAAAAATTAGAGGCCCATCTCCCTCCTTAATACTGATTATAAAATACGAAGTAAAATTTTAGCAGGAAGAATAACAAAGGGAATGGATAGAATTATAAACACGTGGGGCCAGGGGGAGGGATATACAAAATAATATTTTAAGTATAAAAACAATCATAGAGTACATACAAGAATGTGGACTAGAAGGTGCTATGGTACTTTTTGACAAAGAAAAAGCATTTGACAGATTAGAATACAACTATATGCAAAAAGTATTGGAAAAATTTGGATTTGGAAATTTTTTCCAAAAATGGACTAAAATCCTGTACAACAAAATAACCTCAAGAGTGCAGGTAAATGGGGCGAACACGGGAAAATTCGACATACAAAGATCAGTGAGGCAAGGATGCCCACTATATATGCTATTATACGTAATAGCAATTGAGATCCTAAGTATAAGAATAAGACTGAACAGTAAATTGAATGTATAAAAGTTCCAAATATTAAAGATGAAATCAAGATGATATAACATGCAGATCATTGCACTAACTTTATAAAAGACCCAAATTCTTTTAAACATCTGGAAAAAGAATTTGAAAAATTTGGAAAAGCCTCAGGGTCTAAAATCAACCACGATAAAACAGAAATTCTAAAGATAGGGAACTGGTGGGGCAAACACCCCGGACTATTCCCCCCCCCCCCCGCCTCATTAAAGAACGAGTTAAAGCACTGGGAGTCTACTTCGGGAGAAGAGACGAACAGGAAAATTGTAAAAATATGAAAAAGAAAATAGAAGAAAATGTGAATATCTGGACACTAACACCACTATGTATAATGGAAAGGGGCCATGTGGTCAAAACATACATGTATTCTAACATAAATTATATTTTAAAATCTACAGAAATAGAAAATGCCACATTGAACAAAATAGACAATGATATTATTAATTTTATATGGGATTATAAAACCCACTACATAAATAAAGAAACTTTATATAGAGCGAGGGAAGGGGGGATTAGCACTACCCAATCCCATTTTAATTAAATATGCTAATTTTAAATAGGTTTAAAAGATTTAAATCTGAACCCAACCTACCGTGGGAAGGGATATACATATATTGGTACGGTTTTACCATGCGAAATAGGAGAGAGATATACCAAAATAATAAAAAAAAAAATTAAAAATTGAAATACCTAGGAAATTTAGACTTATAAAGGAATTATTAATTAAATATCGTGAGTTATGGGAAAAAGAAGAGAAAGATACATGCCAATGGATTAGAGAAGAGACAACAACAACAACAACAACAAACCAAGAGCAAAATAGAACAAGAAAATTTAGGAGTTAACTGGGAAAGGGCCTGGGGGCACTGGAATAAACTAGGATCTCTAAAAATTCAAAGCCTCTGCTTCAAATACATGCATAGTGCGTGGTTGACAGGAGAGATGGCAGTGAGACGGCACATGATCAGGGTATCGCCAAAATGTCCACTGTGTAAAAATGCCCCCTTTAGTAAGTACCACACTATGACACAATGTGATAAGAAAAAAGAAGATAGAATAAAATTAGTTGGGGAAATATATAAAAAGGGGATATATAAAAGAGAAGGTATCTTATTTTTAGACGGGAATTTCGATAAAAACACACTCTATAAAATTACGGATTATATTATAGGGATAATGAGGGCCTGTGGGCAAATAAATGTAATAAGTAGATAACAATGAAACATTTTAATAAAGAATTGGTACCTGGAGGGGAGGGATAATATGGAGGGAAAGGGCGATGGGAGGGGGAGCTTTGGGTAGCTACCCACTAGGGGTGTGATACTGCCAGTGAGCAGGCCAGAGCCTCCAACTCATCCCAGGACCCGTACATGGAACCTACAAACTCCAGAATCCAATTCAAATTTTAAAATTAAAAAAAAAAAAAAAAAAAAAAAATAAATATAATAGTTATTATATTTAGTCTCTAAACCCCCAACCAAAGTAATATTAAATAGGAACCTAAAACCATTTGATTAAAAACTACATAGAACCTAAATTTTTAAATCAGCAATATTTTTTGGGAAATAAAATAATAAAAAAGTAAAATCTTTTCCAAATAAATATGATTTTAAATGTTTTACACTTATTAAGGAATTTCTTAATAAGTCTAAAAATTCTTAATTTATAATACTATAATATATTCTAAATAGGAACCCATACTAATTAAATCTTCAATTACACTTGAAAATTCAAAAGACTCCTATGATGTCATACTTTGGAAAATTAAAAAACTATTATCTGAAATAAGGAACCATAGGGAATCCACAGGGAACCTATATAGGGAAAGTACAAGGCGATGACACCATGGGGCTACGTCACAAGGCGCTACGCGAAGTGGACAGGCCCATGAAAGAGTCCTGAAAAAACACCCCATATAGAACATAAACAGACCAAACACAAACACAGATACATACAATATAACCCCCACTGACTATCTTCTTCTTCTCTAACCATACAGCTCCCGCACTGTATGGTCAACCGACCTACATTCTTGTAGTGCTTAAACAATTTTGGAAATTTCTAAGAAATAGTTTAAATAATTAAAGGAGGCCTAACTCGAATCAGAAGAAATACAAGGAGAATAAAGAAGTGTGGACCTTGAATCGAGCACAGACTAGCTATATATTTAAATAACCTATTACGAGGAACGACACAGATTAACACTCGAATAAAACAATAGAATTGTTTTCTTAAACTAATATAGCACACCGTTCCGATCGCTAAAATTCTAAATTGAAAATAAATTAACGGATATATAATATAAAATATATTATAATGGATTCTAAATCCAAAGAATTGAAGTAAGACAACTGGGGAAAAATCTTGATTTATACTTGCTGTCTCAAACATACAGAAAATATAGCATACACACAATATAGCACTAACACAAATAGCAAACACTGAGACTTAGGGGACCTCTAGCAAAGGTCACACAATTTTCAGGGAAGGGACTCCGAGCAAGGTGAATAAAACCAGGCTCGGACGAATAACCCTATAGATAACACTAGGGAAAAATAAATACCCCATCAAAAACACATTTTATAATTTCTTTTGGAATGGGGGAGGGGCATCTGTCTGGTCCCCCCCCCCCCCAAGGTTATACCAATATAGGTGATTGCCCAGCTAGACTATGCAACATCGATTCAACACTATTATGCTTGATTCTATTTAGTTCTTTAATAGCACGATCTCTATTTAAATGACAAGTGAATGGCAAATAACTTAAAATTTGCTGTACTTATATACTTAATGCGCCGTTTCTCTGTAGTCCTGCAACTTCTATTATACTTAACCGTTGTATCGGGCTAATCGAAAAAGACTGTCTCGCATTCATATCAGGTAATTCGAAGAATTACATTATCATAATGGCATACCCGTCATTGACGTGCACAGATTTGAACCAGTCAAGCTCTCTTAACGCAGAAATGGAGATCATAGGAACGGACTCATCCTAGAGTTTGCAAAGCATGCCAGCGGCATGTGTGCAGAGACCAATCATACATCTATCGTTTGTGGTCTGCACAACAAAAAGAAACAACTGGGTCAGTAAACGTTCACAACAGTTTATATGCATTAATTAACATCTCTTTCATTAGAATTATCGATCGGAGATTGGTAATGTGTAACCAGGTACGTGAATAGATACATCTCTCTCTCTCTCTCTCTCTCAAAATAAAAAAAAAAACGACGAAAACGATTTATTTCCAATTCCACAACTCTCATCGAATGGTCCAGGAGCCACCACGCATGACCCGCCCATATCAGTCTGCCCAAGAATCTCTCGAGCTCCTCCCTTATTCCCTGCAGACCATTTGGTTCCAAAGCATTGGTTTCTGACAGTGAGTACACCAATACCGTTCTCCAAGTCAATATCACTATCGCCCAAGGAGTTCTACGACTTACCGTCAAAACAGCTCCACAGTTAAAGATTGCTTTTATAAAATGGACAGCTTCGTGATCAAATTCGTTGTATTGCCAACATACAAAGATAATATTGGTCCATAGGTTCCCTAACTGTAATCAAATTTACGAACGGACTTCGAGGGAATATGAATTTTTTAACAAAAGGCACTCTGCACCACGAGCGATGAGTGACCCGAACTTATGATATTGAAATACTCACGCCTAAAAAATAAACCACCATCGTGCAACACTGTACGCGTCAAGAAAATACGAGTACACACAATACGTGTGTGTGTGTGTGTGTGTGTGTGTGTGTGTGTGTGTGATTAGGATTTTTCACGTAGCCTCAACAATTTTTCCGTCATATCGCTACGATGTCTGCAGTGTGGCAGTTTATTGTGATGTCTAGTGATGTCCAGCACTGGGGCATCATGCCGCAGACATGTAGCATGATGTCCCACCCAGTCACATTATCTTGACACCAGGCCGACCAGTCCCAGCACTAACCTCTTAATACTGAGCGCCAAGCGAGGCAGCTGTGAGTACCATTTTTGTAAGTCTTTGGTATCACTCGGCCAGGGATCGAACCCATGACCTCCTGCGTCCGAGGCGGACGCTCTAAACACTAGGCCACCGGAGCGGCACAATATGAGTAAATACCATGCATAAATAGTTCAGCACAGAAAGCCATGAGCATGCTAGAGATATGCAAGTTGTAGTTTATTCAGTCCCAAACTATCGATAAAGTAGTGTGTGTGTGTGTGTGTGCTCCTGTGGAAATATTTGTAACTGAATTCAAGGAATCAAACTCTAGGTGCTTTAGTTTCTTGATTACGGTGCCTGGAGCTATCTATCGCGCGCCCACAGAGGCTAATATCCTGAGAAATTCCACCTGCTAGACACATTAATTCGCATTCTTTTTGTGAACTGAACCTTCTGTCAGATTGAATTCATTTTTGCATCAACCCTTTGGTTCCACGATAATTTCAGTTAGGAGGATAGCAGCAATTTGTTGAAGAAATCGAGGAAAATACCACTCTTTAAACAACTGGTCGCAGAATATCGTTTTTAAACTAACGAGACACACTATAACGATTTTGGTTTTTGTCTCCATGTCATGCCAGTATATTGGTATCCAAATCAATTTTATCATGAAATACTTCTTTTTTAATAGGTATATGGTTTTCATCAGAAAAATCTGTTATTCTCGATAATTTTAACACCAGTGAATAGGCAATTTATTTTCTCATTTATCAAATTAAAAGTGCCGAGAAAACTATATTTTATTTAGGTCATAGTTTTCTACATACTAATGTTTAGTCCTACAAACTATAAAAATGCTATCGTTAAAATACGACTGTCACGTCAGTCTGTACATAATTCCAATAGAGTGCATACCAAGTAAGAAATTATAAATGTACATAATTGCATATGAAACGCTAATAAGAGATATTTCCAGTAAATTTCCTCCCTGTTTACTATATCGAAAAACGAATCCAGGGCAAAATCACGAAAAAGATAGTTATTCGAATTACACTTAAGAATATCTCTGGAGAAAAAAAAACGTTCGGCCAGTTTTCAAGTGAATTTATATACAAGTAATGCATACTGAGTATCAGGTAGATGAATTATGCATAAAACGAAATATGTAAAATGATTGAAATCTCATATGTACATAACTTACGCATTTTTCCATATTACTGTATCAAGAAAAGAAATATTTGTACTCATACGCAGCAATACGTCGTGTATGACAGTCATGCACATGAATTATCTGCTACATCTAATTTGTGAAAAGTAAATTTAAAATGCTTTTTCTTAAACAATCTCAATTCATGGTATATTCATTCCTTGCATGGTATACTAGGATGAAACTAACATGTACTTCATCTTCATTGGCCGAATAAGGTATGGAACGTAGATTACTTCAACAATGTTATTGTCCCGTCCCTGATTAAGACAAATCAGTTTTAGTTTAGCATGAACTGGACTAACTAGTTACGCAGAAATATTTCATTCATTACTAATATGTTTTCGATTCAAATTTATGCATACTAAATGAACAAAGAATCCAGTAGTTGTTTTAATGTACAGAACTCAACAGCAATCTAAGATAGCTAAAATAATTACTGGCAAAACGTTTATATATTGTATATTAAGAATGGATTATTAGGTGAAATTGTCTCAAACTACTTTATATTTAGTCATAACTACCGTACAAATCTCAGTTTCACTGATGCGCATTCATCTAAGTCTCTTAACAATTGAAAATACAACGATCCTTTCAGATCGCAATATTTAATATTCTGAACAACAGTGGGAGCTTTCCATGGATATACAGCGACGTTTGTTTCTCAACACCTATTTTTTTTATATGCTCATTTTTTTCTGTTAACTTTACGTTGTCAGAATCGTTCAGTATTTTACAATATTGCATTCACGTGTACTTCATATTGCACTCACGTATGCCCAATAGTGTATTAGGAACAACTTTGTAAACAAATGATGTACACTTATGTAGTAGGCGCTTTACGTTTTGGTTGAATAAATTTGTTTCTGAATGAACTAAAGCAGATGTTTCGTTTACTGTCAAATACCAGCTGTTTTGCCACATTCAGCGTTAACTTTCTTGATATAATATTTCGTATTTAGGCTAGCGATAGACGCAGATTTCATACAATTGATGGGTCCCTACAAATAACATGCAAATGATAACTCATAAACTGTCTTCTTTAACTGATAATAAAAATGGCAAAAATATACTTAGAGTTTTACAACCAGAATTTCTTCAAAATGTACTTCCTTAGTTCTGCAAATCCGAATTACATCAGCCATGTCATGGGTTCTCAAGCTTGATTGCACATTGCGAAATTGTATTGTAATTTTGACTATATCCCAAGTGCAATAACATCTTCCTTACTGTAATCAAAATGAAATAAACATTATATTCCATAGCGTCTTTTTAATAATTGCAATCGAAAGTCTTCATATTTTTCCCACGTTAATATTTCAAACATTTAATGACAGAACAGATATACACTTTCAGATGTCAAAACGCTGCTGAAATCCGATGCACTTCATGTAGAATTGGCACAGATGAATCCAGTCCATAATCACGAAATTTCGTAGAATCGACAAAAATACCTCAATCTATTTATTCCAGTTGTCATTCACAATATGACTCCAAATTTCAATTTTAAATAGGCCAAAACGACATTTTCCTTCGAAAGTTATGTCTAACGCGCGACTAAGTTCAAATTTATCTGGGCGGAGTTATGTGCGCATTAAAAAGGTTGTTGTTGTGTACTGATGAATCTGCGGTTGTGTATTTAGTATGGAATACGGCATACATTCAGTTACTTTGTTTCTTGTAATGCTATATATATATATATATATATATATATATATATATATATATATATATATATATATATATATATATATATATATATATATATATATATATATATATATATATATATATATATATATAATTAAGCCTTATGTAGAATAAGAAAATGAGCATATAATAAAAAGGTTACTGTATTTGTATGGGAAATATGAACTCGTTTTGTCGGATGGATATACTACACTCCCAAGACCGTGCAGTATTGCATCCGAAAAACTCGTTCATATTTTCCCATACAAATGCAGTAACCTATAAACACTGATCTATAAATGCATGTATATCTATATACAAATAAATCATTAAAAAAATACCTTTACAATATCAGGAAATACCTCAGAGCAGCAGCATCCCCAGCTTCAAAGAATGTTTAGTTTTAGTCCTAATGTTCCACCTAGATCTCGGTTTCAGATTCAATTACAACAGATGATTTATTATCCGATAAACCTACAAAAACAAATTTCAAGTGTCACGTTACTCACTGATCAATGTCGACGACCAATTGACCTGAACAATGAGCCAGTGACGATTAGTTACACATTACAAAAACCGATTAAGATTCGTGTAACTACTTTGTAATAATGAAACAAAGAAACATTTATCTAAGAAAAATAGCAGGACGATTTCTCAGGCACACTTTCTCGAAAATAATTGAACACACACCAGAAACCGCACACAAAATAACACAGGTAGGAATTGATGCATTAGAAGCGTTTGCCATATCAGCCGCATCAGCAGTAGGAACAGTTGTTGGTCTGAAAATAGCCGATAAAATAAAAGGTCAGCATTTGCCAAAAACAAATACTGAAATAAAGCAAGTGTCAGTGAAATTGCACAAACACCAAAAACAGCAACTGCTACGATGAAAGCAACAGAATAATTATTATCAACAAAAGGTGAACAAATTTATTAGTAACTTGTCGTTTAAGCAAGACCACGACATCACATTTTATCATATAAACGTTTGTCTAGCAATAAAATATAATAAAGTCAACTAAATCTAAGCTTGATCTTTATGAGCAAAATAGGACACAATAACAGAATTCGAAGATATCGAGTATACAGACAACACCTCAAATCAAGACATCCCGGGAACTACAACTATTAGTACATGTTATGATGATGTTTATTTATTGCCAAACAAATACTTTTTAGAAAAACGAGGTGCGCTAACAACAACAACTTCTAATACCTCTGCACCACATGAGTATGATGCTTTTGCTGCTGGTTCTGAATGTCGTCTGTAAGTGGCTGATGGAGTTTATTTCACAGTGTACGGTATCAACTTGCTAATCAAACTAGTGAGGATATCTCATTACATTTGAAAGTGCGATACTTAATATTGTGTCTTTTAGTGAAGATTACTCACGGTCTGTGGCAATAAAGAACCTTTGGATAAAAGACAAACACTGGTGCTTCTGTATCTCCTAAACCAGTATTAGGGTCTAATTTGGCGTTCGTCGTTGGTGTTGATGATACTGGAAAAATAACTAATATCAACAATACCTAGCCACAATATTCATGAAGATTGGCGTGATATCATCAGCTAATAATGCTGCAATAAACATCAGTGTAACCCTAATTATTAATTTGAGTAATACAATTAAATTACACAACCATGACCTGCCGATAACACAACATCAGTACTTGTTAGAGCTATCGAAATTAATCGTATTACAAAACGGTCTTTGTACAATGAAGGATATACTAAAGGAAAAGCTTTTACTTCATTAGTTACCCAGATTAGTATGCTTCTTTCATTGAGCTCAATATCGGAGTCTGCTGTGATGTTAATAAAGTTATTAAGAGTATTAAACAAACTATCATTCCTATTCGTTTGGATAATAATAATAATAATATTTAAAAGCACACTGCAGGTGTTTTAGACGGCCGGTTTCTCATAAAACATTTGTCATTGTGGATGCTGCGTATTGTACAGTCAGTCAGAAAACAAATGGAGTTGGAAAGAATCATTAACTGCTTAAACAAGAAAAAATTATTTCGAGCAGAATAAAATTGATCACTAATCTTTTTCTGCTGAAACAACATGTACCACATAGAGAATTACAATCGTGTCAAGCGAACAGCTGCCACGTCATATGCTTGTTGTGTTTCAACTACCGAAAAGATGGAACAGTAAGTTTCAGAATAATATGATTTTGATAGCCTAAACGTCACTAGAGTGAATTAACTGATGTTATAAGAAAGGAGTCTCGTTCTTACATGATGATGATGGCGTCAATGCAGAATTATCAGGATGCTAATAGTACGCCTCAGAGTTCAATCAAAGAGTTTAGAACAGTTTTTCCGATCTTTTATTTTGCTATATCAAAACATCAAGAGAGACTAGTAGGTTCACCGGCTGTGAAGTCACATGGAGACTTGCAGGAGTGGCAGCTGGTGATTATTTTGCATTCGCCCTAGTTACGTCAGACAGGTTTCTTCGGGCATCTGCTAGTAGGAATAGCAGGAAGCTTACTACAAAATCTTATTGGAATCGGTCGAGGATTTTAGTTGTCACGAACAGTACGGCGCAGCGGAGCACGAAAGAAGTATCACCATTAAGTCATTTTTAACTAATTGATAAAATATACAATGATAGAATATTATTGATGTTTCTTCCAAAGACCAGTTGCCCAAAAAGGTAAACCTGGCACACGTTATGTCATTAGTATTCAAAATTTTCATGATGGATCTGGAACACATTCGGTTGGATTGTGCAATAAGACTTGTTTTGATAGTTTCTGTCTTACACCAAGTGATGCAGTTAAACAATATGTCAACAACAACATAATAAATTAATCCTTCAAATCAGATTCAGTCAGTAGGAACATCAGCTTTATGTATACTGTTGTATTATTTTCATCAAGCAAATGAGCAAAATAATGATTTTATAACGTTTATTACCCAGTTTGATCATAGCAAAGTGCTGCTCATGACAGCATGCAACCAACAGTGTGATAACAACTAACTGTAATAAGCAGTGAATTTTGCGTGAAATTAAAGTATAATAATGATAAACTATTGTCTAAACTGCAAGGTGAGAACTGAAACTGTGTTGATAAAAGAACTAGAAACAACTAAAAATGAAAGATTAATAAAAGTATGTTGTTTATAGTAAACATAAAAGAGTTTTTCTGAAGAAAACGTCGACAGTTGAGGTTGAGAAAGTAAGAGAAGCATTAGATAAAATTGTGCTGGTCAAACCACATTTTCCTTGTTAACAAAACGAAATATAACAAACATTAATTTTATAATGAAACTTCGTGGTTGTCATTCTAATCGGCATCTTTGTGTAGGACATGATAAAAATTTTAACATACTGAAAACGATCATGAACTTATTGGTTCTGGTATTGACATTCACAAACTAATTGGTAAGCTTCCAAGACCAAAAGGCGGTTGAACACTTCCATGACACAAATACACTGGAACCCTTTGTCAGAACAGCATGATAAAAGGATCAACGGTTGTCAGGACAAGAGCTTTAAAATCAAGTTGCTGAAATATCGATACGTTACGATATTTGCTACCGCAATAATGAAAATGACAAGTACGGTTGTGACAAAATATATTAGACGAATTAAGAGAAATTGATATCAAATGGAATGAGACAACGAATTGACGAGATTAGTGCAATGCATCATTGGGGCAACATATAAGCTGGGTGTTGGCATACTAGCCAAATTGTCGCAACCTACCTTACTAGCATCAGAGTTGAAGAGATCAAAATATAAAAGTTTGTAAGAAGAAGATTACTTGCAAATGCTGTAGATGATATATGGGCTGCTGATATCGCTGATATGTCATCTGTTGTTGATGATAATGATGGCGAACGGTATCTGTTAAACATTGCTGATGATTTTAGTAAATTTGCTTTTAATGCTCCTATCAATGATAAAAAGGAGCAACAATAAAAAAAAAGCATGTAATGATCAGCAACAGAATGAAAGCCGAATAAAATCTGGATCGATTATTGGGATGAAATTTCAACACAAAGTTTGAAATGTATGTAAATATACATGATACTATCTATTTGTTAATATTTTGTTCAGTATTATATAGTACAAGCATATATTAATTATTAACTAAATTAATTTGTAAATTTGTAAATTAAATTTTATCATAGCATCACCATATGCCATAGCAATTGCACCATCTGGACAGTATCTTTTATCATCGAAAATTCAAAAGTCAGTACAAAGTCCAGTTTTAATTAAAATATTTGTTATATTGTATGTCAATTTGATTTGATAACTGTCATTGTTACATGGTGTTGTTCTCCTGATAGCGCTAATCTATAATCCTCAAATCTAAATACTTTTTTTCACAGTATTTCTCCTAATTCTCTTTGCTCTTTTCTTAACCTTTTGTCGTCGAGTTTGATTCAGTACATCTTACTTCTTAAACCAATACACCCTGCTACTGGGATGAAGTTCGTTTCCTCTTTAAACTTTCCAATGACATTTGTATTATTGTTATAATGAAAACTTCTACTATCTGGATAAGTAAAATAAAACTTTATTTGCAACAAATCAGCATAAACATCGTCATTATAAATGTTATAACACAAAGAATCTCTGGCAGTAAACAAATGTTCGACATTATTACATTTTCTTTTGATAAATACGTAATGAAAATTTGTAGATCAGCATTTTTAAAAATTTAAATTAGTAGCGCCAACATAGACCGGTTTGTTTAATTTTAATTTTGTTTTTCTTTTGTGCACTGCGGTCAAGATTCTGTTATAGAATTTAATACCAACAAAACTACATTCTGCTACAACTTTATTTCTTCGATCGACATTATTAATTATTTCGATATTAAATCTCTTTCTGATTTTCTCCATCGTTTTGCCAAATACGCTATTATTCATTGTTTATTAGCATTTGCGTAGATTTTTGTTAGTATAATTATCCCACCTCCTTTTTCAATAAAATAAAATTCATCTGCATGTTAAAATTTATAATTTTGTCAATTTAATTAAAAGCAGCGTCCCAAGCCAATCCGGCAGAATAATAATACCAACCGGGGTCCAATCCACAACCTTTTAAATAAACAGATCTAAACTTAGCGAAAACATCAACAAGCTGCATAACATCAGTAATAAAATACAAATTCTGATAATCTCTTAGTATCTTGCAATTACGTTTGCTTCAGGGTGTTTTAACGTAATTATTCCACATATGTAACTCAAACCAGATACAATTTTGAGTAGATCTTTGTCGCTACAATAATTTGATGTTCACCAAGTTTTTGATTGATTGAATGGATTTACGTCGCGTGCGCCCCAGAAGGGCATGTGCGACGGTTCACCAAGTGCCTCAACAAAAATGTGAGCGTACGGAGATTGTAAAATACAAATGGGATAACATCGGGTGGTTTAAAGCGAAGGTTACAAAGGTCATAACTTGCTCCAAGATAATCTCCGGTAACATGACAATGATATCGTACTCCATCATCACCTATTACTTTACCTCAGATTGAGGAGTTTACCGTTGTTCTGAAATGTTCTCTCTACTTTGTCAAACATTTCATTGGCTAAGATTGCATTGTTGATAAAAGTAATTATGGCCGATCACCAAAGGGACGCTATAATGTTAAATAGCACCTGGCAAAACAAACAATAAAAAAGACTTTACTGCGAATGAACAACAACAACTTTAAGAAAGATTAAAATACATCATGACTGTTCAAATACTCTAGCAACAAATAATATTAGGTTTGATTTCTATTTTTGCTATGGTGGCTTCATGGAAATGCCAGAAAATCGGAAGTAATATTTAATATCACTTTGTACACCAGTAAAACGCGAATGGGTTCTAATAAAGTGCGACAAAATGTATAATGATTTAACCAAACATTCATAATGATGTTTGTTTAAACCAAACTGTTAAAAGAGTCACTGTATCCACGCCATTTTACTAAGCTTTTCCTGCCCTTTGTTATTAATATTTTTCAGTAACAAGCACATTCTGTTGGGGTTTTTTTTGTTTGTTTTTTTTTTGGGGGGTGTAGATTTTGTTTTATATAAACTATCAATTGCATCTTCTGATAAATATTTTAGTTTGTAAGTAACTGGTACTGTTGTTAAAACCTGATTAACAATAAATATATTCTCTGACCAATTTTGGTGGTACTGTTAGGTTTAAGCTTCGTTTATTGTATTTTTCAGTTTGTTATATTATATTATATTACATTACATTATATTATATTATATTATATTATATTATATTATATTATATTATATTATATTATATTATATTATATTATATTATATCATATCATATCATATTATATTATATTATATTATATTATATTATTTTATATTATATTATATTATAACATATCATATCATATCATATCATATATCATATCATACTATCTTATTATATTATATTATATTATATTATATTATATTATATTATATTATATTATACTATATTATATCATACTATACTATATTATATTATATTATATCATATTATTTTATATTATATTATAGTATATTATATTATATTATATTATATTATATTATATTATATTATATTATATCACATCATAACATATCATATCATGTCATATCATATATCATATCATACTATCTTATTTTATTATATTATATTATATTATACTATATTATATTATATTATATCATATATCATAACATATCATACTATATTATATTATATTATATTATATTATATTATATTATATTATATTATATTAGATCATATTATATCATATCATATTATATTATATTACACTGAGACTGCAGCAGCAAGTAGCCAGAAAAACAAAAAGAATCATATTCAGTTTATTGTGCATATTTGTTTTAGGGACAGGTACAATTTAAATCGGCAACAAACAATTTGTAAAAACATATACAACACTGGAGTAAATGGTAGTAGCAAAACAAGACCCAAAATACACGGAAAGTAAGCAGCGTTTAGTTTTCTGCATATAAAAGGACTACATGAAAGGTCAAAAATTGCACTTTGGCATCAAAGCGAATTGTGGGTCGTTGGAGTCAAGGGAAATACAACATTAGTCTATATGTTTGCGGGACAGTCTGGAGTCAAGTCGAAATGAACACGGGAATGACTAAACAGCGCTCACATCAGCCGGCCAACACAAAGACTTACTGAATGAGATCTACATCTCCTGATGAAACCAAGCACATATTATCCAACACTCATATCATCTGACCGACATCCACCTCTTCTCACCAGCACCCATATCTACTCTACTCACCAGAACGCAATTTGTAAGGAGAATAAAGATTGTCAACATCAAGATCGACAAAATAGAACCCTAAAACCCCTAACCAAAGTGATACGTGTAACGAGAAAGGTGGAACAATGCTCACGAACTGGCACCCATTTAAATACGCAAAAGATAGACATGTGGCTTACGTTTGGTACGAAAGATATAATAATGTATAATAGACATGGATAAACCAACGTCTCTCTGTCCCTTCTCTCTCTCTCTCTCTCTCTCTCTCTCTCTCTCTCTCTCTCTCTGTAATGAAACCAAATTTGTTACAGGAAAGTTTGCCGAAGCCAGAACGCTGAGATAAATATATGAATCATATTTGGCTGAAGAGACCTTCACTTCCAAATAATTATAAGCCTTCCATGACATCGACTGGATCGACGATTATAGAGATATTAGCCGCCACAATAGCGATTGTCCTGGCGTCTGCAGAGGGATCAAGGCAGTTAAAGCAAATGTATGGTTTTGTTTGTGGTGTTTTTTGTTGTATTTTAGCCGCTTTTCAGTTCTATAAGAAAGAGAAACTACTCATTATTAAAATAGCAACACAAAGAAACGAATAAATCAAATCCCCTCATATAAAATGCGCGTATTCGTGTGTGTCTGCGTGTGCGTGTGCGTGTGTGTGTGTGTTATGAATAAAAAAACAACCTCAACATTTTTATCCACAATGATAACATATTTTGCACTGAGTCTCTGGGAGAGACCAGTTTTCTCTTTTTTCCAACGTTGCGGACATTTGGTTGCCTAATGTTCTTTCTCTTCATAGGCACGGGTCTTCACTTTTGTCTCGGGAAGAATAGTCTCGAGTTTCTCCATGGTCTTGTTAAATGTCTAATGTCGATATAACGAGAGAGCGAGGAACCCGAATTTAAATATCTAAGCATACTTTGAATCATATGTTGTCACGAAACAATTACAACACGCCAAGGAAACAAAGCTAGAACGATGATCACATTTTGTATCATCCAACATTCTCCAAGAAAATTTTGGCAAGAGTTCGCCCTAACAATTTTGGAAAAGAAAATAATTAATATGTATCCAGCACCAATGCCATCATCTTCCTCTTTAATGTAAAAACAGTATAGATAGTCCAAGAAAGAAGTCGTACTGTGTCTTCTGAGGATTATTTTCACATACAACGCATTGATTTCTAGAAAAATTGGAATGATCGCTTACGTTTAAGCGGTCAGATTTAAAGACTTTAATGTGCTAGCATTTAAGCTGTTACAATTATTCTTTTTTTCTTTAGTCACGTAACACGCACGTATTAATATGATTGTGTCAGGCTGAATAACAAGATCGTTTTGGACCCTCTATAGCTTAGGACCGTTTGAAATCTACTGTTCGATTGAATTTAGTACCACTGCAGAATTTACCTCTTTTAAAATGTTAACAAAATTAAACATATTGCACAATTCAATAATGGGTTTTACGCAAACACTACTATCTGTGGATCGGCCGCCATGGTAAAGGCGTAAGACGTCGTGTTCCAGAAATCATGCACATTGTTGTGTTGAGCTGGATATGATTAACTTGGTGTGGGATGATCGAGCCCAGACATGGGTGCAAAAATCGTCTGTCGAATAACAGAGGGCCAGTGCTTATGTCTTGAGTGTTTATACAATAGCACCTCAGGTTCAGCCAGCCAGCTTGTGGAGTAGGTTGTTTCGAGTGCTATGTTTTATTTCAGTTTTCTTCAGGTGGTTGTTGAATGTCAGTGATGAGTCGAGAATCAAACTAAGGTATGTTGGTGTTGGGTCGTGTTTTATTTGCTTCCTATTGAGGAGGATGCAAAGCTCATGGTTCGCATTTGCATTGTTAAGGTGGAAGACGCTAGAGACTGTCTTTGTTGCGCTTGGCTGTAGACGCCATTTTTTAAAGATGTCCGTCATTTCCTCGAAGTCCTTGTTCAATACCTCAAGCTCAGCACATGAGCGACATTGGGTCCCGAGAGCAATGTCATGTGCATACATGAACTTGCGCGACTGTGTTACAGGTAAGTCATTGATATAGACATTGAACAGACTTGGCGAAAGAAAAGACCATTGTGGGAGTCCATTAGTCTGACGTCTCCACAAGCTACAGCTCTCTCGGATGTTCACTCTGAAGACCCTGTCGTGAAAGACAGTTCAATAGTATTCATCGCGGAAATACTATTGAAATTTTCAAAAACAGCCCTGCATGCCAGACCGTGTTATATGCCGCTGTTAAATCAAGGAAAACAACTCCAGTTTTAAGGTTCCTCTGGAAACCGTTTTCAACAACTGTAGTCATGGTAAGGACTTGATCGTAAGTGCTACGACTATATAATATTCTCCAAGTCTAGATCAATTCTTTCGTGAATATGGCGCTCCAGTACCTTAAACCAGACTGAAAGCAAGGAGATCGGCCCATAACTCGCCGCATTTTTGGGATCATTACCAGACTTAGGGATTGCAATAATCTTTGCCTGGCGCCACAATGTCGGCATGCACTTTTCCCTAATAAACGGGGTGTAAAAAGATGTGAGCAATCCTTTTCCTTCGGCACAAGATGCTTCAAGAACTCAGGCAGGACGTTGTCATATCCTGCTCCTATGCCTGAATTGTTGCCGCATAGCACCGTTTCAAGTTCTGTTTTTGTGAATGCCTCTGGAGTATTCTGATCTAGTTCATCTGACTTCTGAGGGCATTATTGTCGCCACTCATCTCGTACTTGACATCGGTGCTTTTGCAACTTGTTTACAGGAGACTCACGTAGCGGACAAGGTAGAACGACGATACACCACTGATGGCTTTGACTTCATTTCATCAGCACCAGACTGCAAATTCGGCCGTGCTAAGTATGTGTTCTGTGACGTTAGTGGTGCCTCCCAAGTTTTCATTACAAGAGTCTGCGATATGATCCAGGTTGGAGGGTACAATATTGCTAATGTCTACAAACCGCCCAATGACCACTGGGACAAAAAATATGTTTCCAACTCTCGAACACCTAGTCTTCTATATTGGCGACTTTAACAGTCATCACGCTGACTGGGGCTACTCAAACCCTGATGATGATGGGGAACACATCGTAGAATAGGCAATGAACAATGACAAACTTCTGACCCACGGCTCCATGCAACGTGGGACTTTTCAGTCTGACCATCCTCAGCCAGTAAGCTAAACTGTTCTAGACGACATCCCACACAGCCAGCACAGACCAATACTTATCCGTATTGGACTTCACCTCCCGGCTATACACAGCTCTTCACGGCGGCGTTGGAACTTCCGCAATGCAGATTGGACGACGTATGCTAACATACTAGAGCGTAGCATAGTCACCATACCATCTCAATGCTTCTCAATCAAGGAATCCTACCACCGCTTCCAATGAGCCTTATTCAAGACAGCCACTCAGTCTGTCTCTCGTGGCCGTTCTCCAGTATATACACCCTGGTTGGATGAATAATGTTGGGATCTTCTCAAGGTGTATGATGCATCTGGAGACCCAGTCATAGCAGATCACCTGAAAGAATCCCCGGACACTGCCAGGCGCAATCCCTGGACACTGTCAAGCGCAATCACTGGGAGGAAACTACAGGATCACTCAACTTCACTTCCTCCGGCCGGAAATGCTGAAGCTTGATTCGAGGAACCACCAGTTCAAGCTTACACTGTTGTCAAACCAAATGCTGTAGCTAGCTATTTATTACAAACTGATGTTAAACGTTGCTACACATTGTGTCTTCTCCATCCATTTAATTTGTTGATTGCTGCAACGAGCTGTTCAGGCAAAACCAAACTGGTCAAATATTTAATCGAAAGCGGACCACTTTTCTTCTATCTTCATACACTATGCATTGTGTGGTGTTACAAAGGGTGGCAGTCGACTAACACGTTATTGAAAGAAAGCGAATGATAATTAATTTTGTTTGGTGCAGGGATTATTCGCGAAGATGAAAGGATATTAATTGACTCTTTTTAAACGGGCCTCATCATCCTCGATGGCATGGTTACAGAAGACGAAATTAAAATTGTGATAACATGATGAGTAACTCATCGTAAAGTAAAGCGCATTACACGACCTGTCGTCCAGGTTGAAATAAACTTATGACGATGACACGCAGTTACAAAATGTATATTTTCTGATATATTTAAACGTACCACTCCAGATTATTTGAGATTGTTTAATGATTTCTTTCTCGGTTAGTACCAGGAAGGATATCCAGTTTAATACAAGTCACCTTTGTTTTCGACTTCCAACTGAAACATATTGAAATGTCATTAACTTCTCTCCTCCCTGACAGTATTCATTATGACTTCCTTTCAATTTCATTTCCTGCCAAATTGATACCTACAATGTGCGTCACCAGTCGCGAAAACAAATGATCAAGTGCATTTCGCACAACGTGTGTATTCTAGTTAAGATCTTGTCCTTGAGGCCTGTAATTTGTGTGCCAAATTTATTCATGTGTTTTCTAATTTCTTGATCATTCTTTTATTTCGTCTTCTAATATCTCTGTGACTTCTCCAACTGAGATCATGGAGTACCGTAGTTCTCTATATATTTAATTTTATTTCTTCATGTCATTTTCAGTGCAGCTATTTCACTTTTATCTACTGTTTGATCCATATATAAATCATTTGCTCGTTTTCTTAATAAGTGCGGCATTAGATATCGCATCAAATCTGTTTCAAAACAAGTCTTGAGCTTCTAAACTTTTTTTTCTCCGATCTGAAGCTTTGAGAATTTGCTGGTTCTTTAATTGCCGTTCTGTTCGATCTAACTGAATTTATTATCAGCTCGTTCCCTCCACATTTTGATGTCACTAATATTATTCTCTCGAATGTGTTTAGTATTTGGTTATGAACTCTTCTCAATACACGAGTTAATTTTGTAAAGGTCTCTTGATCCTAAGAGACAAAAGTTTTGTAAATTGCTCATACGGTTATTACTGGTATCTAAGTTATTGGTAATAGTCCGATCTTGTATTTATCTTTCCCTTCTGTTTTGTCTAATATTTTAAAGTATTATAATTCCAAACATTATGTACCTACTCTTTTACATTAGGTGGAAAACGCATGTTATAGGCATACGGTGAAAATCCTTACGTTACCATCTTCATCTCCTACGTTTGGAATTGCAATAAGCACTGTAAAAAATGAAGTATTCGGGAAACACTAAGTTAACTGATGAAGACGCGAGTAAACACTAATAATAGCCATTCGTGTAACTGTGCTATGCTATTGGTTTTCTCAACAAAACAGATATATGTTGGGATATTTTTCATAAACTCTCAAAGTTTGTCCGATTCAGTACATGTTTATGATTTGCCTATGGCCTATCAATACAAATATAATCTATAATCTCAGGATAAAGTAACGAATTCTGAGTTTTGTAAATTCATCCACATCTTTCTAGGTCTCTCTCTCTCTCTCTCTCTCTCTCTCTCTCTCTCTCTCTCTCTTAGTGACCCAAGTATTCATCTTGAGGTATAACGAAGGTACAACGTGTGTATATATATTGCCATTAGCAGCGATTATGAAAATTTTAAAAGAATGTTATTTCGATGTAAATTTCACGTTCTTAAATCTAAGACAAAAACATTATTTTTTCAAATGAAATATATTCTTAAGTCGATCAAATAACCTAATACAATTGCATAATTTATATTTCCTGATTTCCCCAATGAATAACAAATCAGTCATTTTGTCCTGTCCTCATTAGAGTTTCCTGTAGCCTAGACTAATCAGCATAGGCTTAAAACATGTTGCCTGTGATAGTCAATACCAATGTTTATCCCCGCTAAACCTAAAACAGAAATGTACATTTGTAATTTCTAAAATATAACTCGCAAACATTCAAATTCTCATTTCAGAAACAAATCGCTCAGTTTTACGTCCACAAAAATAACTCGTTATACCGCAAAAATCTGCGATGTAGTCTTTTCTAAAAAGAAAATTTTATTCCATTGTTTGATCCTAAGAGACAAAGTTTTGTACAATATGCCAGTAGTTTACATCGATTCTTTATTCCTGACAAGATTGTAACTTACAAAAATGTTAGATAAATTAAATTCAGAACCGATTTTCTGACATTATTCTATTGTCTCAGAAATTAATTCTTGAGAAAACTTTTTTTAAAAAAAAACAATTAGTCTGTGATTTTCATAATATGCGTCAACCTCTGTGAGAATTGTTAGTAAGGTAATAAAAAAGAATATCTTTTTTTTTTTAGTGGAAACGATTTTAACGGATAATTGTCGGCAGTAATTTTATGGCACTGAAATACACGCAGAAACATACATGCAATATATGCAGTCGGAATCATTGCCAGTGATAGAAGCTAACAACAGAAGGGTAAGGAGCTAACAATAGAAGGGTAAGGAACTTCCAATAGAAGAGCTAACAATAGATTGGTAAAGAGCTAATAATATAAGAGTAAAGAACTAAGAACAGAAGGGTAACAAGCTAACAATACGGTAAAGACGCTGCTCTTGTTTCATTCTCTAGTCATAAAATGATGCAGTTTACACTGTGTAAATTGTACTTGAATGAAATAGCTTAAGCAAAACAGCCGTCGTCCCTTAAACAACATTTACGTTGCTGAAAGGAAGATCTTCTGCATGCGCAGAGTATCAATGCAGAAGTGTTCTCCGTGGTATAGCAGTGTTAGGGAAAAGCTTCGCACTGCTCAAAGAGACCGCCGTAAAGCTTGAGAGGCTTTAGCTTTCCACCAGACTCACTATTCATAAGCAAATCTATGAAGCCGCTAAGAAGAATGTCACAAACATAGTCCATGCATCGAAACCAGCTAACTACAGTAATAAGATCACGGAAAGTGTCAGCTGCAAAGGTTCGAGGTTATAACAACTACTTTCTCTCCAGTAGACCTTCAGGACCTGTTTGCAAATTTCTTCCGTTACAAAGTACAAACCATTAGAGATAAGCTTGACAACATACTTTCAATTGACTCGTCGTCGCCATAGAGTTGCGATACAGAATTTCAGAGGCAACCGTTAGCAGCATTTGAACCTGTCTCCATTTATTTTGTATTTACAATCGTGATGAAGAGTGCAGCAAAATCACGTGAACATGATCCAGTTCCATCATCACTGCTGCTTGAGTGCTTAAATCCAATATGGCCTTCACTAACTGATGTTATTAATACATCTATCTCATCCGGGGAATTCCCATCATTTTTCAAAATTGCCATTGTAAACTCACTTCTGAAGAAACCATCCCTCGACCATACTGATTTAAATAACAACCGCCCAGTTTCTAATCTCCCATTCATATAAAAATATCTTATAAAAAAATGTTCTATCCAAACTTGTATCTATCTGAATTCAAACAGTCTTTTCAGCAATGTACAGTCTGCATATCGCCCTTGCCACAGTACTCAAACTACTCTTCTAAATGTAGTTAATGACATTCTCTCTGCTTTGGATTACGGAAAAGATTAGTTTTCACCCTCCTTGATTTGTCTGCAGCATTTGACATAATAGACCATGATATATTACTTCACCATCTCCAGCATGTATTTGGCATTCATGATACAGCCTTACTGTGGTTCAAGTCCTACTTGGTCAACAGGACGCAAATTGTCCAACATCAACATTAAATTCACACAGTCAGTACGAAACTTAGGTGTTACTCTCGACAGCACTCTCACGTTGCACCAACATGTCATAAACATATGCAAGGCTGCATATCTTGAGCTGAGACGCATCAGCTCAGTTCGCAGATATCTTTCAGTTGATGCCACTAAAACACTTGTGTGTTCATTAGTATTTTCAAGACTGGGCCATTGTAACTAAATTCTGTCTGGTTCGTCTCAATATCTACTCCAGAAACTTCAAAAAGTTCAAAACACAGCTGCTCGGAACATCCTTAGAGTACCACGATCAGAGCATACACCACCACCACCCGCTCTGTACCTTACACTGGCTATCTATTCGATCCAGAATCAAACACAATTTTTTTTTCTGTGATACGTTTCACTGACGGACTCCAGTTTAACATACCTATCCGACCTCCCCCATGTGTATACACCAGCAAGATACTTACGCTCCTCTTCCGACAATCGTATACTCATTATTCCCACTACGAAAACGAAGTTATATCGACAACGTTCTTTTACATACAGGGCCCAGCAACGTGCAATGAATTGCCCACTGAACTTAGACAAAAAGGCACAGTTATCTCATTCAAGAGTGCTCTTAAAACTCACCTATTTCGACTGCAAGAACAAACTTAAAGATCTAATAATGTTTCCTACCTAAAATATTTTCAGCATATTTTATGTTTTATAATTTCATGGTGCATTTTTTTGTAATTATACCATTACAAATTTTTTTATGCTCCAGGTGTTGTCTAATGTTGTAAAGACTTAGAGCTTCTAAAGATTAGGCGCTATACAAAGTCCTCATTATTATTAGTGTTATTATTATTATTATTATTATTATCAGCATCATTATCAGTCATCACCATCGATCATCATCATCAACAACAACAACAACAACAATTATTATTATTATTATTATTATTTTTATTATTGATATTATTGTTATTATTGTTATTATTATCGTCATCAAGAACAACATCATCATCAATCTTCATCATCAACAACAATTATTATTATTATTAATTATTATTATTATTATTATCATCATCATCATCATCATCATCATTATTATTATTATTATTATTGGTGTTGTACATTTCGTTATTGTAATATAACCATCATCATAACACACACACACACACACACACACACACACACACATGCATACATACATACATATATACATAGATGCATACATACATACAAACACACACAGACACATACATACATACATACATACATGCCTACATACATACATACATACGTACATACATACATACACTTACTTAACAGTAAACAGTACAAGTTTTTATTTGTAATACAAGCCACTGAGCCTATGAGATCAATCCAAACATCATCCGGTACAAAAAATGTCTTAGTGTTTAACAGAAGAAACCGGAAAGACCCTGGTAAGATCCTTCGACCCACGGGAAGCTACTGGCAAACTTTCTAACATATCCACATTATCCGAACCCGAGACAATAACCCATGCGGACAGAGGCAAAATAGCACTAAAGAACAGTGCTTTACATCACTCGACCATCCGGGGCCCCTAAGATGAAAACATCCTATAAATTAGTGATTTTCTTGGGTTGTTTTTTTTTAATGTTTTTTTATTATTTTAATTGTATGAAATAATAATATACGTTAGACATTAAGCGCACTATATATTAAAGAGAACAATAAAACCTGTAAGCAGGGCCGGCGCCAGACTATCTGGCGCCCTAGGCAAGGTTAGATTCTGGCGCACCCCCACCCCCCCCCCCCCCCAACCCCCGCGGCAAACTGAAGGTTTCGTATACGCGTAATTCCACAGAAAAACTCGTGGCCTATAAAAACGCGAACGTAATTACGTCCTGAAAGTTTCGTATACGCGCGATTTTCACTCACTAATTTTGCTTGTTCCGGTCAGCCTGGTGTTTCGGTCAGACTGAATCTACCCGATTATTTGTCCCTGTATGAAATAAACCAGGATAAAAAACGACCCTCAATAAAACTGAAATTTATTTATTTTTCAAAACTGTTGTTGATTTGGAGAAATGCGCCCCCTGAAATCAGCGCCCTAGGCGGCTGCCTAGTTTTCCTATATGGTAGCGCCGGCCCTGCCTGTAAGTTTTATGATATTGTTATTAAGAGTCTATGTATAAGGAGCTGATCATTAAACAGCTTCTCTGATATTTAAGGTTTTGACAGCAAATAATGCTAAAATAGTAATCATATTTTTTTTCTAGTATCATTTTGTATTAAAGTCCTAAATTTTTCTAATGATAGAATATTTTTTATGAAGGAGGGAAAATATTTTCATCGTAATTCTCCATATCATGGACAATCATTTAAAAAATGAAATTCATTTTCGGTATTGACAATTACAAATTTCTTACACAATCATATCTCCTAAAAATATTAGATATATTTGATAAGTGAATTCATTTTTCAGTCACTTTAAGAAACACCGTCTGTTCATTGACCCAATCTCATCATGAAGCGTTTGCCTTAAAATATAATTTCACACACCAGGCTATACATTTTAGAAATATCATTTCATCATACACCCCATGACTACACTATACACTGTCAAATCCATACATAGACACAATCCTTCTAACATTGTTAGACCAGCAATCACAATTTCCTCTCCATCAGAGTTGTAAATTGTAACATTGTTTAGGATATCTGTCTCCTGGCATTTTTTTTTAGAATTCTAAGCCATTTTTTCATTTTGTATCTTATATTCTATATACTAAATAATCCCATGTCATTATATACTAATGTATCTGAAATAGACTAAGATATGACAAGAATATATTTACAAAATGACTAATGTTCCTTCTAAATTAGGTTGGCACCATCAAAACTCCAACCTCGGACTCGTAGCTGAGAACGGGACATATCCTCGAATCAAACGAACAAAACAATCCAGTTGAATGTATCTTGACAAACTTTAAAAGACTTCGATTCAAAATAGTGAAAATCTTTCAACGATTGCAAAGACGAAGTCCTGATACATATACCATGATGTAGATACGTGTAATCTGATTCAATCTGTACATCTTTACGGCCTTTGTACCACTTTTCATAACATCTGAGATAGCATGTTCAACGGTCAGCGGGCCAGTGTCGTTGCCAGAGGAGATGGGTTCGAATCATGCACAAATCAGACTAGATATGCTGCCTTCGGTGTCCCGAGTAAGGCACCTTACTCCAGTAGGTTTGTCTCGTTACCACATTACATGTGTTGATGCATCATTTAACCATATCTTTATTTATTTATTTATTTATTTATTTATTTATATTGTGGGGGGGGGGGACGCAGATAGACAGACAAAGAGACAGAAACAGAGATATTCTGACTAAATCAAAAGTTCTATCCGAACTAAATTGTCTTAAAAGAAAAATAATCTAGGGTTAGGTCTTCCTGTCATCAGATTTATTCGTAAATATTCAGACCATATATCCATGATGATTTTTGTCCGGATTCCTTTCTGGAACCTTAGTTAAAATATTAAATTATTACAGGCATTGTATTACTAACACTGACGCGCTAAAGCTGAGATAGATAATTTAATTTCATTATAATGCATAAACTGTATGCTGGTTCTTTTCTTTATTTAATTGTTTGTCTGTCTGTTCGAGGGCATGTTTGCTGCACTAAAATGAACGTCAGTGTACTCACCTATTATTTCATAAATTCGGTTACAGCACATACAAGGTTGAGTCGTCACCCATCCTAAATCAGTAATTGACTCGATATGAATTAATTTAATGTTTCACAAAAATGAATTTAAACAATTAATTAGTTTTTTGTTTCCTTATAAAGTAGTATAACAGATGTCATTTTAATATAAACATTAAATAATGGGGTAATTTTGTCAGAAGTATGCAGCCGAACCTCTTTTACCGTTCTTGTTGAACTCTTTGAAGCCAAAACGACATACTTGCTTGTGAAATCGTGTAAATATGAAACACGATGATGGATAATGTTCTAATTCGGACAACGGAAATTTCATTACATTTTAAAGACAAAATATATGTTTATGTTCTGATTCTTATCACATTAGGAAGGCCTGTTTCTCTCACACATCGTTCGGAAACTCTCTTTAACGATCACATCTGTAAGTCCATTATTAATCTAAATTATTTATTATATCTTTTGGATATATTGCCATAAACTTGCACCCTTTTTCAAATATAAACGCCTTGCGTGCTCTTAGAGCTTAGTGCCGGCATTTCACAATAAATTATTAATCAAACAATTTGTTTTTCAATGCAATTAATGTCAATTGTATCTCAAATTCAGTTAAGGAGACCTGAGAATTAAAACAATAATAAACACATCTCTTTCCAATTATCTTTATCAAGGAAAGTTGTTCTTTTTAAGGAATCTAGCAAGTTGCGAAGTCTGAGAGTTTTACCCGAAGCTAGGGTTTATCAAATTGGAAATCAAGCTATTTCTAGTCACGCAAATTACCTCTTGTCCTTTTGTGTGGTGAGTTACTCATTATTAATTACTGATAAAGCTGTCGCGATATATAAGGAACTCTTGTTAATTGACCCTCCCTTATTTAAGACGAACATATTTTGGGAACAAAAGCGACAAGAGTGCTTGAACGGTAAGTAAATGCAATGCATATAATTTGTTTTAAAAAAAAATTCTGTTTTATTTTGTGTATTATTGAAATTTATATTTTAGAAAGCTAATATTTTTTTCGAAATGTCAGCTCTTTTGTTGTGGACACCCTGTTCCAATTATGAAAACGAATGTTTGAGTATTTATACACAAACAAAATCTGTGTGATGATCTTCTTTTAAATAAATCAAGTAAGGTTATAGACGTTGTGTTAACTACACATTTGTAAAGTACGCTGATCTAGTGTAACGAAGATTGGAGAAACTGACCATTATTATGCCTACTAAGGTTGATTCTAAATGTTGGTTGTGTGTGCGTGGTTGCACTAGGCGCACTCGGACAGAAATAAGCAGACCATCTCGTGTATCCTCCGAAGTAAACGATGTTAGTTCTTACTGATAAACAGAAACAAATGAACCGTTTTTATTATCTGGTAGAACATGGTTTCGACAGATATTGAACATACTGAACGTCTTTTATACAAACATAAATGTAATATACATTCCCCTAATTGATAATGAATATAATACACAGACTGCGTACATCGGCTTTTTTTTTCAAGTTGTCTCTGCAGTTTATTTGATGGATCGACATTTACATTGGCTGTAAATAATAACATATGTAGGCTACCTTTGACATTCGCCCTAAAACAAAGTTAAATGTAGGCTACATGTTCATTCCGAATGAACCCTTTAAATACTTTGTGTTCAATGTTTTCGAAATGCCATGTCTTTTTTAGTTGTCAAAGCTTTTATCAAGGTTGTAAACAAAACTATATATTTTTAGTGGTAACTATAGGGAAAAAAGAATTCATGATTTTCTAGTCAAACTTCATTCAATACATTTAGTATTAGGTACTCAATATAAATTTTACTACATTTTCTGGAACGTTTCCGAGAGTAAGTTTCTGTCTACAGCTAGATGGTTAATGCTTACAATGCAGGAGCCTTCAGAGGCCGCACCAGAGATTATGTCACACAGAACTCTCGCATGCATGTTTGCACCCACCCACCCCCAAACGATATTTATGGATCTTCTGTCCTGTACATGTATATAGAATTTTACTGCTTCAAGAAAATGGACGAAAGTAGTTAATAGAGCAACAGATATATCTTCCGACGATGGTGGTTTTCAGGCTGCAACAAACTGATATGGTTTTGATTAACAATAGATTTTAGTGGATACATCAATTAGTTTTAGCCTTTTTATATTAAGGTTTGGAACAGGTCTTTATAGTTACTTAGGAAGATGCTTAACTTCTTTGATATGATATGCTCATAATACAAACTAACAAAATAAATGGTTTCTTGTTATTTGGACAAAAGAAGACGGAATATCGTTCGGTTAATGAATTGTGCTATTGAGCACAAATAATAATAATAATAATAATAATAATAATAATAAATGAAATGCAAACCGATATATTGACTACATAAGATACATTGCAAAGTTTCAAATGGCTTTATCAATGAATTATTAAAAAGATACGCGGGAGGCATCTCATAAATGACTCATTTACTTTAACGGTTGACATCAGGATAAGATCTATAAAGAGAAAGCGCGATGCAAATGAAAAATATAGAATTCTGAAACATGTATGCAAATATATAACTGATATCGGAAGTCTTCAATAACGTATTCAATTCGCAAATGTTGTCATCGTGCCACTGCTTCGTTAAGTATTGCTACAGTGTTGTCGTGTTAAAATAATTGTATCGTGTAATGAGAGGGCCAATCGGGTGCGTAGCTACCCACTCCTCGCCCTTGCAATAAGTGGGGGTGGGGCAAAATTCAGATTTGTATTAACTGGGGGACAAGTTCTGAATATTTACCTGGTTAGGTGAGGTGGGTGCAAAATTCGAAGATATGTTACTGTGGATAATTAAGTTCTTATAACATGTGCTCAGTCCTATTGTCTCATATAGTAACAGTAAAATATCTGTAAACATACATACATACACACACACACGCACGCACGCACACACATATACATACATACATACATACATACATACATACATACATACATACATACATACATACATACATACATACATACCTATTGACAGACAAGTGAGAGAAAAATATAGGCGGGGGACGTCAGCGGAAATTGCCATGCTCTTTGCTTGCTACAAGATATAGAACATGCAGACTAATGACTTTCCTACTGGAGATTCAAAGAATTTAATTTGTGAATAGAAATTGCTTTTGTTATCATCAAACTTTCCTAAGAGATATAATTTCTAATCAGCATTCGTCCTTCCACATCTGATGCATGCAAAATATGGATTAAAAACACGAGATCCAATTATATTAATTCTTTGAAAATACTACTTTTAGTCCTTGTACGTTCCACAAAATTCCGCTTACTGTAGGCATTACCAGGGCATTTCCATCATTTAAATATCAACCAGTTCAGCTGCACAGTTCAAATTAAAGACCATCTTAATGACGAACTTACTTTCAATGGTATATTGTGAATTACTTGTGAAACATTAAAAGTCACAGTGAAACCAACGTCTATAGTAAACATGTTAAAGACGAAAATAGCTTTAAGAAATATTCGTGTCTAAACTTTCACAGAGAGAGAGAGAGAGAGAGAGAGAGAGAGAGAGAGAGAAATAAATATGATAAAAGATTTAAATTTAGGTTGGAAATGTAATTAACGATGCCTGATTACTTTGGCCGTTCCTTAATTGAATATACAAAAGCATGGCGATCGGCAAGAGTGTAACTCCCATCTTAATTAATCTTACTACGTGTTTCACATATTAAGGAAGATGCGCCTTCTGAGTGCGTAAAGATGGTTTGGTAAGCCAGTAAAGAATATCGACTTATAATGGATGAAACATTCTCACCACGAGATAAAAACTTGAAAATAACTAATTTTAAATGACAGTTACATTTTTCATACTCAGTCACCCTTTCTTATTTTCATGAAATCCACAAAGTGGATATTATCTGCTTTATTATGTTGTATTAAAGCGAAAACGTTGTTTAGTCTCACCGCTTGGTGACAGCCAGAACTACAAAGCTCGATTTCGTCTTGTGGTTGCCAGAGTTTTGCAAGTGAGAAACCTTTCTGGTCTTTTTAAAGCATTCTTAGATAAACTTGAACTTCCAATCTAACTCGCAGTTCTCGAATATATGGTGTCTTCCCCGCCCCGCCTTCAATAACAACTTTAAAATAAAAAATATAAAAACTTATTTCAGTAAGAACGCATATCTACATCATTTTGTTTTTATTTTATTGTGAAGATAATTATCAAAATCAGATACTATTTTTTATATAGAATTTGTCATGCTTCTCAACAATGTTCATAACAAAATCACGTGACAGCGATTAAATCGATTCGCAAACTAGATATTCTCATTACCACGTAAATGGATTATGTTTACGTATTTACTACATTCGTGCAAGTTTAAGTTTTCCACTAAATAAGTATTCCTTTTAGCAACTTGGAATACGATATCATAATGCCATACCTTGTAAAATGCCTCACTCTTCTTTTCCATTAATTCACTAACTGATTGTTCTGGATTTATATTCACGCCTGCAAGAACAGAACTCCCTCACTGTAAGGCCCATCATTACAACACGGTTCCTGTTATAAATGCGAGTACAGTCAAAGACGTACATGCCGTATGGGCGAAAACGTCTATAATTTTAAATGATGAGGATCCAATTTTATTGTCGAAATAAAATTATAAGTATTATGTACTTCATTACAAGGCGGTTTTACTATAAGACAGTATACAAGATGGTTTCCATTGACAGCATTAAAGACGGCACCGGTGGTCTAGTGGTTACAGCGTCCGCCTCGGATGCGGGAGGTCGTGTTTTCGATCCCAGGCCGAGTCATACCTAAGTCTTATAAAAATGGTAATAACAGCTGCCTCGCTTGGCGCTCAGCATTAAGAGGCTAGTGTTAGGACTGATCGGCCTGGTGTCAGGATAATGTGTCTGGGTGGGACATCATGCTATATGTCTGTGGCATGATTCCCTAGTGCTAGACATCACCATAAACTGCCACACTGCAGACATCATAGCGATATGACTGAACACGTTGTTAAAGCTACAGTATTAAAATGGAGTACTGTATTTCGGGTTCCTGCAAGTATGTAAATGTTCGAAATGACGAAAGAGGGTAACAGGTAAACGTGTGCAAAGTACACCAAACAAAACCCACAATCAGCTCGGAAAAGATGAGGGTATGGAAGCATGCTTTTAAAGAAAATTTCAACGGAAAGAGACGACTTGATCACTATGCCTCTACCATAAGCAATTAAGCAATATCAGGAAGTATTTTATTTCCACATAGTTCATTTTTAATTTAGTGAGAAAGTTTTATTTTAATGTTTACCTGAAAGATTTATGATCTTATGTAAATAACTGACTGGTTAGCAGATTAGGGAATTAATACCATCCGGAAGGCAATATGATTTTAGACTATCTTTGGTAAAAATTTAAATAAATAAAAAATCGTTAAAGTCCGTTCCAAATTTTATCGTATTATTGTCATGACATATTACATATATATTTCTGATTTTCTTTGATAACGCAATTGTATAGGAGTATTTACTTGAGGTTGCATGGACTCATTAAGCCAACTGTTTGACTAGTCGGACTTTACTTGCCTATCAACGTACAAAACAATGCTCAGTGTAGAATCACGACAAAAGAAAAAGATTGAATAGCATAATTGTCGAAGACATTTCGTCAACAGCGTGTAAGATACAAACCCGGTCAAAAGAAACATATCACAATTACATGGGAAGTAGGAATATACGATAACATTAGTGTTTGAAATATCTGGCCTCAAGAGTTACCAGACATTGGACAGAAGACATTTCGTCAGCAGTGTGTAAGATACAAACCCGGTCAAAAGAAACATATCACAATTACATGGGAAGTAGGAATATACGATAACATTAGTGTTTGAAATACTTGGCCTCAAGAGTTACCAGACATTGGACACAAGTTGGCTATCCTGAATGATTGTTCATCTCACATGCAAAGAAAGATGAAGGAAAAAAATCAATACTAGGTTATGTTTAATTTTGATCACTAAGGAAAAGAAAAACACTCAACATGAAAGAAGCCACGTCCATCAAGCTAGGCGTTAACTCGGTTGCCTTGGAAGAACAGTATGCAACAACAACGATAAAAACTTGATCAGCAGTGAAAAATTTACCGAATCTAACAATGCATTTATCCGACTTCATCCAAATTTTGTTTGTGGATGACCATCACAACCAAATGTATGTGCCATCCCGTAGCTGGGGTGCTGACGTATGACACATTCTAAGAGATCGATATTATTGTCACAGTAAAATTGCATTTGTTTACATGAAGGAAACAGTCTCTTCCGCTAGGATCTGCTTTCACTTAAAGAACATAGCATATATGGACATGCATGATCAGAAAAGATGAAAGAATACTGAATATGTTTCAAGAGAAAAACATAATATCATCGCAATAGGTGGGCGCTGAGATGAACACTTGCATCAAGAAAAGAGATAAATAATGTGTGAGGAAATGTAAGGTCGAACGAAAAGAAAGAGTCGCGTTTCTAGGTTTCAGTTGATAGATCTTGAGAAATATGTTAAACTCTTGATGCATTTTGCGCCTCGACCAGAAGAGAATATTTATGTAGAGTACCAATGGATACAGGTTTGGTGAAGACGTAAAACAAAAAATTGATTTTTGTTGCCGTACAGGCCATTTTACAACGGTAATTACAAAAGCAAGAGAAAGAAGACCGGGGGGGGGGGGGACGTAACCCAACCATTCCCAATGCGACTGATACATGTTCAGAATTTTCCTCCAGCGATGTAACATATTAATGTAACCTAGGCGTATCATAGTTGACGGAAAAAACAAAAAGTCAGGAAGCTTTCACTTTTCTCTTGCATACTGCAATACAGGGTTTACTTTGGACAACTAGTAGATGATAAGTTCAAACAAACATTGAAAAACCCAATAAAAACCCATTTTTTTCAACACACGATAAGCTATACATGGCGGCCAGTATTAATGGTGGAGAAAGAACCCGGGAAAACCCCAGAAAGAACCACCGACCCACGAGAAGCTACTGGCAAGCTTCCTCTCACATACCCACATTGGCAGAATCCGAGACTCGAACCCACGCAGACAGAGGTGAGATGGCAGTGAACCGTAATGGAACGCTTTAGACCACTCGGTCACACGGGGCCCCTATAAAAGATACAAAAGTATTCCAAAATACATATGAACCATACGCAGACAGTTGACTATTCAATAAGAAAGAACAATAAATGAAATATAAATAAGTACCTATAGGAAAACATCATCACATACCAGAGCTTTTTCTTCTAATACTCTGTTTTCTTTCAATACTCTACCACCAGCCACCTTTCATCTCATCAACGCCTACGGAGACAGTTCCCACTTCTCCAGTCATGCGCATTTCTAAACTTATGCACATGGTCTCATACCGGTACAGAAAACAATATGATCCTATGCGATCATTCACGGAGGAGTAGAATCGTACTGTCAATGCTTTTATTTGCGCAACAGCATGGACAAAACACTTTCATATGGCTTGACGAGTCACAGCGCCCCTACTGTAGCTGCTTCTTTCTCAAGACAATGCAGTCACATAATTCTAAATAACAATGATTTATTTTTATCTAAAGATACTATTTTATTTGTAAATTTGTCATCTACACTAAACTGAAGAATGATCTTACTCTCACGTCAAGTCATTATATATATATATATATATATATATATATATATATATATATATATATATATATATATATATAATTACTCGGTACAGGAGACATTTGTTTGTTTTTTTCAAATCTGAGGCAACGTCTGTATTATATTAACCAGAAATGTAAGAAACTATTCATATTAGGATTGTATAATTCAATTTCTTTTGTATTCGAAGGAAAATTTTACTTAACATAAAAATGCCTTTTAGGATTTGTAATCAACGACCATGCAGACCACCTGTATTATCGCCGTCACTCTGGTGGCTTTATGGACGTTCACGTCAGCACAAATAAGTTTTTCAACGAACTGGGGAAGCGGCAAGCGTTCCGGCTACCAAGATCTACAATCTGCGGCTTGCCTTGATGATTTGGAAATTAACGTAATGAAAGATCTGGCAGCATTGATTAAGGTAGGTTTACGTATCGATACACGAGTTATACTATAATTTAGCTTTCCAGGCCACTGACTCTCAGTAATTTTGTGGTAAACCTACTTACGTGCCAATTCCAATGTTAAATATTTTTGTAATTTTTAAAATCAATTATAGGAGAATAAAAGAATAAAACAGTAAATCAAATCTCAGAAGAATTTATGCTAAAAAGACAAGAAGCAGGAGAAAAATGCGAAACACGGATTTTCCGTATGATCCCTGAACTTTTTCAGACAAAAGAGAAATAAAAGAATTAGCTCATTAAGCAAAGCAACATTTCTTTCTTAAGAAGAGTTAATGACTTATCCAGCAATGTTGAAAAAAGGCAGATATAATACAAATGTAATATATTTGGATGATAACTAATATCGTTCTTAATCTTGATAATCCTTACAGATATAATCCAAATGTAAGCTGTTTAGATGATAACTAAAATCTTTCTTAATCTTGATAATCTTGATAATCCTTACAGATATAATACAAATGAAAGCTATTTAGATGATAACTAAAATCGTTCTTAATCTTGATAATCCTTACAGATATAATACAAACTAAAGCTATTTAGATGATAACTAAAATCGTTCTTAATCTTGATAATCCTTACAGATATAATACAAATGAAAGCTATTCTTAATCTTGATAATCCTTACAGATATAATACAAATGAAAGCTATTTAGATGATAACTAAACTCGTTCTTAATAATAATAATAATAATAATAATAATGAGGACTTTGTATAACGCCTAATCTTTAAAAGCTCCAAGCTTTTACAACATTATACAACACCTATAACATAATAAAAAACATATAATGATACGATTACAAAAACAAACACCATGAAATCTGAAAACATAAAAAACAGATGTTGAGAATATTTAAGGTAGGAAACATTATTAGGTCTTTAAGTTTGTTCTTGCAGTCGAAATAAGTGAGCTTTGAGAGCACTCTTGAATGGGATCACTGTGTCTTTGTGTCTAAGTTCAGTGGGCAATTCATTCCACGTTGCAAAAGAACGCTGTCCATATGACTGTTTTCATAGTGGGAATAATGAGTACTGATTGTGTGAATTTAATGTTGGTGTTACTGATATTTATTGTTTGAGGTAAAGGATGTGAATGAGAAAGTCTTTGTGTGTGATCAGAAAGGCCTCAGTTTTATCATAATTCATCTGCAGTTTGTTACATGTCATCCATGATTTCACATCAGAAATGCACCTCTCTACACCTTGGATAGTAGCATCAACTTCAGTTGGGTGGCTAGATTTGTATATTTGGGTGTCATCAGCGTACAATTGGTGAGACACTGGATGATGATCGATGACACTGAGGGCGACTGAGTGTATAGAATGAAGAGAACAGGTCAAAGAACAGATCCCTGTGGAACACCACAACATAGATCAACTGGGCTGGAGTGTATTCCATTTACAGATACAATTTGTGTCCTGTTGACCAAGTAGGACTTGAACCACAGTAAGGCTGTATCATGAATGCCAAATACATGCTGGAGACGGTGAAGTAATATATCATGGTCTATTGTGTCAAATGCTGCAGACAAATCAAGGAGGGTGAGGACTGTAATCTTTCCGCCTTCCAACGCAGAGAGAATGTCATTAACTACTTTTAGAAGAGTAGTTTCAGTACTGTGGCAAGGGCGATATGCAGATTGTACATTGCTAAAAAGCCTGTTTGAATTCAGATGAGATACAAGCTGGGATAGAACAACCTTTTCTAAGAATTTTTATATGAATGGGAGATTAGAAACTGAGCAGTAGTTGTTTAAATCGTTATGGTCTAGTGTTAGAAACTGAGCAGTAGTTGTTTAAATCGTTATGGTCTAGTGTTGGTTTCTTCAGCAGAGGCTTTACAATGGCAGTTTTGAAAAATTATGGAAATTCCCCGGATGAGAGAGAACGGTATTAATAACATCAGTTAGTCAAGGCAATACTGGATCTAATCACTCAAGCAGCAGTGATGCTGGAATTGGATCAAGTTCACATGACTTTGGTGCACTCTTCATCAGGATTGTACATACGAAATCCATAGAGACAGGTTCAAATGCTGCTAATGGTTGCCACTCAAATTCTGTATCCCAATTGTATGGTGACGACGAGTCAATTGAAATTGTGTTGTCAAGCTTATCTCTATGGGTTTGTACTTTGTCACGGAAGAAATTTGCAAACATGTCCGGAAGGTCGACTGGATAGAAGGTAGTTGGAGTGGTGTAGATTTGTTCCTTGACATTAGCTTCTTAGTAATCTCGAAGAGCTCTTTGCAGATGAAACTTTCCATGATCTTAGTAGTGTAGTGCTCCGATTTCCCTGCACGGACTATATTTGTGACATTCTTCTTAGCGGCTTCATATATTTGCTTATGAATAGTGAGTCTGGTGGAAAGCCAAAACCTCTCAGCTTTACGGCGGTCTCTTTTAGCAGTGCGAAGCTGGTCCCTAACACTGCTATACCATGGAGAATACTTTTGAATTGATACTCTGCACTTGGTAGCTGGGGCATGTTTGTCGAGCAATGAACGCAGGCAGTTATCGAGTTGTTCTGCTGTAGGAGGTAAGCAAGTTGTTAGGTTTGCTTGGATGTCATGCATTAGTTTGGTTCTATTTATCATACGGAGGTTTCTCTTAGAATCACATAAAAGTGGAGGGTTAAGGACTGATACGTGAAGATGGCATAAAATGCAGAGGTGATCTGATGCAAGGTCATGGGATACCAGGAAGGACCGTAGAATATAATACCAATGAAAGCTATTTGGATGAAAACTAAAATCGTTCTTAATCTTGATAATCTTGATAATCCTTACAGGTATAATACAAATTAAACCTATTTAGATAATAACTAAAATCGTTCTTAATCTTGATAATCTTGATAATCCTTGCAGGTATAATACAAATGAAAGCTATTTAGATGATAACTAAAATCGTTCTTAATCTTGATAATCCTTACAGATATAATACAAATGAAAGCTATTTAGACGATAACTAAAATCGTTCTTAATCTTGATAATCCTTACAGATATAGTACAAATGTAAGATATTTAGATGATAACTAAACTCGTTCTTAATCTTGATAATCCTTACAGATATAATACAAATGAAAGCTATTTACACGATAACTAAAATCGTTCTTAATCTTGATAATCCTTACAGGCATAATACAAATGTAAGCTATTTAGATGATAACAAAACTCGTTCTTAATCTTGATAATCTTGACAATCCTTACAGATATAATACAAATGTAAGCTGTTTAGATGATAACTAAAATCGTTCTTAATCTTGATAATCCTTACAGATATAATACAAATGAAAGCTATTTAGATGATAACTAAAATCGTTCTTAATCTTGATAATCCTTACAGGTATAATACAAATGTAAGCTATTTAGATGATAACTAAATCGTTCTTAATCTTGATAATCTTGATAATCGTTACAGATATAATACAAATGTAAGCTATTTAGATGATAACTAAACTCGTTCTTAATCTTGATAATCCTTACAGATATAATACAAACTAAAGCTATTTAGATGATAACTAAACTCGTTCTTAATCTTGACAATCCTTACAGATATAATACAAATGAAAGCTATTCTTAATCTTGATAATCCTTACAGATATAATACAAATGTAAGCTATTTAGATGATAACTAAACTCGTTCTTAATCTTGATAATCCTTACAGATATAATACAAACGAAAGCTATTTAGACGATAACTAAAATCGTTCTTAATCTTGACAATCCTTACAGATATAATACAAATGAAAGCTATTTAGATGATAACTAAAATCGTTCTTAATCTTGATGATCCTTATAGATATAATACAAATGTAAGCTATTTAGATGATAACTAAAATTGTTCTTAATCTTGATAATCCTTACAGATATAATACAAATGTAAGCTATTTAGATGATAACTAAAATCGTTCTTAATCTTGATAATCCTTGCAGATGGAGGCCAATAGAGCAGCTAAATGTATAATAGACGCTAAAACAAGAAAACTCACTGGTGTGTACGAAACTCCAGATAAATAATAAGTAAGTAAGAAGTCGGTATTTTATCCTCCTCTCTGAGTGTGTATGCATGCATATATATATATATATATATATATATATATATATATATATATATATATATATATATATATATATATATATATATATATATATATATATATATATATATATATATATGCATGCATGCATGTATGTATGTATGTATGTATGTATGTATGTATGTATGTATGTATGTATGTTTGCATTTGGGTATTGTTTTGAAGTTAAATGTGAGCAAGTGAGAAGGTAAATTAGTCAGTAATTCTATCAGTTGGTAAAAAGCTGCTGCCTTTTCACCATTCCCTGCCTGAGACACACATGAAAATCGGATATTATTTCCAAATGTGTACACTGGTATTTAAACATTGACCAGTTTAGAGAAACATTACATTTTTTTATACAATTATCTACTTGGAAAAAAAAGCTTACCATTCCATTGTGAATCTTTCACTCAAGAAAAGAAAGTAATCATGTTTTCTCCCAAGAAAGTATAAAATAAAACACAAAAAGTAAGTCAGAGTGCTATAATTCTTTTTTCATCATTTTGTCAGAAGTATATATTCGAGACTACAGTAACGAGTTATGAAAAAGATAGATATTGTTTTGATCATTTAAATATTACAGGTTCCTAATATTACTCAATGGGCTTGGATTCAATTTACGACTTTGACTGAACACGCTATTTTGTTCATTATCATTTCTTTTGCAATTATCGTCATAAGAACATGTTGCTGAATAGGAATTTGTGATATTAAATAATTGGAGATTTTAGAGTAAAACTGCGCACAGACTATGAAATCCACGATAAAAGCAGATATCTGCCGAATTAGAACACACAACTACACATAATTCAAAGAACAAAGATTATAACTGAGTAGAGTCTGACTTGCTTTTGCTTCTATTTCTGAAAATTTGCAGCCAAAACTCTAAGATAATTTGTTGACTCCCATCAAACAGCCGCTAACATTGACAACCACTCTGTTTCGTTAGACACGAGTTTTCAAACACAACATTAACTACATTCCAGTTGTCACTAATTTTACACTTCTGAAGCCACTATCCTAACAGTCTACCATGTCTTCTATTATTATCTTGTACTTTCTGGATCTTCACGTTAAAACGCAGTAATAATCTCTGTCGAGAAATGACATGTAATTGTCTTGTCCCGAACATATATGAATATCAACCAAAACAAAGCCAACCAAAAACAAAACGCATCGTTTTCATACTGTACGTACTTTGTGCTCCACCAAAATATCTTTCTTACGAAATTAATCAATGTACAAGATAGTGAAATAAAAATTCATAATAAACGTAAGATTATTTTTGCAAGTTAAATCACTAATTAAAATCAACCATGCATATTAATCTATATTTGTAAGTATGGTATATTATCACATGACGATATTATGTTATTTGTTTATCTTTATATTAAATCATGTAGTAATACCTCGACAAATCAGCGATGTCGTCATATGGAGCCAAGGTGCATAGCACAATGCAATCAAAATGCATCAGAATCATGTCACTATAATTATCTATTTATTAGTATTGCAGTGATTGTAACTTATGTTATAAAATATAATTTGGCATGAGTTGAGTCAAGGCTTGCACAAAATAGAAATCTTTCAACTACTCAGTTTTTAAACTTTATTTTAAAAGAGCAGTATAAAACTATGATTTTCCTATAAGAATGCAATGTGTGCATGCAATCGAGCATGATTTACAAATCTGACCGATCAAATAATTTTCAGGAATTTAATGCATTTTTAAATCCAATGTAAACTTAACACACTTTAAACTTTATAAATAAATTCTAGGCGAACAGCTTGCACTCGATTTTACCAACTGCGTACATTATCTTCAAATCAGTCAAAACCAATTTAACACATCTGGGAATGTAACGCACCTTTTTACTGTAATAACGTCACAATTTGCAACATTAAAACCTAATATATACTGCGGGCAGCCCAATAAGCCCAATAAGCCAGCTCCATCAAACGTGTGCTGACACTAATGGATATTATTGATTTCGGGGGTGGGGTGGTATTTCTTTATCTCAAACAAACATTAAATCACGCAGTGGATGCAAACACGTGCCAGTAACGCGTCGTTGGCCATTTTTAGGTACTTATAAGTATTTTGACAGACGAGTTGTGACAACTTGCAAATCCATGTCGAATAACCCCACCCTGCCTTCTGCGGACATTTGAAATTACGTTTATACGCTCATCTGATAGATTTCGTTGACAGAATCCAGAGACGCTAAAGTTGCATCACGTGATCCAAGGAACAAATACTTTTAAATGAGCTAATGGCTGCTGTATCTGATGGAACAGAAACATGTAGTCGTGAAGTAAAACTTACCACAGGATGTAGGATTATGTTATTCCATGTCGAGTTACAGCTTGCCAAACATAGAATTTGATCTGGAAATATTCTGCACATATCAGTAAAAGCCGCTGAGAAATACCTGTGTCTAAAATGTACACCTATGTGTTGCGAACACACTGGTCTGCATCATTTGCGGGATTTAATAAATTGGTGAGATCAACCCGAGAAGTCGTCCAACAGAATCATCACAGGTTTAGGGATTGATTTACCTGGCAATTTTGTTGGAGACATGGACACATTAGACGCCATGATTCTACTTGAGAGGTTTCGCCATAAATAATTATGATCTAGGGTATTTTTCATTGTCTCTTCAAATGGAAATCTCCGGTAAAACTAAATTTGTTAATAGTTTAACCATTAGTAAAATCATCAGTTTCAAAATACAAGACTGCAAACCTCTAGTTTTTAATTGCTTTCCACTCATAAAGCAGCAGGTAGGCTGCCAGAAATAAGGAATATTTCCAAACCTTGTTTCAACTAATGCCTTTTCCTGTGCAGTCACCACGTTAAAGCATCGAACTGTATGAAACCTGAGTAAAATATTGTTTTGCATTATATGGATTTCTGCATGAGTCAATGTAATATTTGACATTAGTTCTCTTCGGACATGCGTTGAATTATCGATATAATTGCATTTAGTTGCATATTCCAATATTGGCTTTCATCGATCCTGTTATTTGCTCGTTTTCTTGCTCTCTCTTTGAAATGTCACAACGTTTTGGCTTTAGTGAAATAAATCATCGAATTAAAAACTCGTGTCCAAACTCGATGTCCTGTCGTACTCTTTTTAAAGGTAGTTAAGAGAATATGTACTCATCATCAAAGGCCAAAGGGGTTGATTTATGCCTCTTTTGGAAGAGACATAACTTGTATTACGAAGGATAGAAAATATATGCTGATCAAGATTAAATTCAAAAGATGATTTGTGGACAAAGTATCTCTCCCATAACAGCATCACCATGAAACGAGTTTTCATCATTTTCTGGCTAAGACCGATTCCTGGTATTTAACACTGACAAGACGTTGTTTTGTTAACTCCTCGTAAAACGTGTTTTTTTAATTGTATCAGCCACGAAAGTTATTCCCTTTTAAAGTAACAGCTGAAAAATAATAGACAATTTGTTTTTATTAGATTGGCATACTATACTATTTAGTATATATGTATATATTTTATATAATTAATACTATCAATCAGGTTAGAGAATTTTTAATTCATACTCTACTGAGATTCGGACCCAGGGTCCGCGGGCAAACGGGTTGAGGTTAAAAATTCTCTAACCTGTATGATAGTATTATTTGTATTAAAATATTAATTCTGCCTACTATTATCAAGCATTCTTCTATAGGAATCCAGGGATAGCACTTTCCGTTCTGTCTGATGCATATTTATAATATTTATAATTCTCTCTCTTCCTCAATATATATATATATATATATATATATATATATATATATATATATATATATATATATATATATATATATATATATATATATATATATCGTTTATTATTGCAGATCGTACTATATTCTCTCCAGCAGGGACGATTTAATCCAGCGGATGAAAATGGATCGTTACCTGCAGGTTCTTGGATTTTTTTTCTGCCAATGTTTTAAATATCTGTGCGCGGTGTAACAGCTGCAGAAAGATCTCAATCCCTTCCAGTTTCCTAATGTGATAGACAATACTGAATATGTCAAGAAGACACTTTCTTGTAAGCTATTTTAGTAAGTGTAATGGATGGAAAACTACACAAAATCTTTGTCATCCTGGATTTAAACAAAATGGTCGTTACACCAATTTTGTTAAAACAAAATTAATAAAATATTACTCTTATCATGTTTCTGTCTGTTTTTATGTGATTAATTTTCCGTGACCTAGTGACCATTCACCAAAGATAACCACGAAGCTCACAAAGAACGTACGAGTACACCATTCATTTCGTATGCACGTGACGCTTAACGATCAAAACATTACGCATATTTCTGAGCTTAAGGTGAATAATTTAATTTATATGACAAAAAACAGGGGTATTTAACATTCAGCGAACACTTTATTTAGTTACGTTCACGTGATAATACCAAGGTATGTAAGAAAGAAAGTGTTATTATGTTTGAATACAAATACATTGAATGATCCTGAATTATGGTATCTGATGACTTCTTGCAATCATGTACGGCAAAATATAGTTTTAATGTGTTTGGTGTGTATTATTAGCTATTTTTTTATATTGCATAAGTATGGATTTGTTATGCCAAACTTTGCATAAAACTCAGATTTAAAACCGGTCCAGCTAGTCAACAAACATTATTGGATAAAATAAGGATTAAAGCGCTCTTTCTGTTATAATGCAGTAAGCTCTAAACCCTACACTCTAATTCACTGATTTCATCTTGCTTAACTATTCACGCATTTTCTATGAATTTCGTCAAAAAATGGAAACTCCAACTGAAAAACAGCTACTAACAAGCTTGGACAAATAGTTATATAATCAGTGTGTTTTGTTATCCTACACAAATTGGTTCTATCGTCAGGGTGTAGCTATGGAAACCGATGTCAAACTCCTGATATCTTGTCTCTGTGTCATTTTTGTTGTGACAAACGTAAGTGTGACACATGAAAGCCTTGACTAACATAGACGGGGTTACAGTCACGTAATTTGGTTTAGGTCTGAGCTATTATTAAACCCTGCTGGACGACAAACGAATCCTAATAATATGCCAAGATAAATTCACATACATGTTTTCATGTACCGATTACGACAACGCTGACAAATGAAAGTAATAAGAACAAAAAAAAGTCTACAAACTGGTAATTCTTCTTTGATTTCCATTTTAGTGTGCCTTCCTCTTCAGAACCATTATATATAAGTTTATTATCTATTTGTAATTATTTAGCATCAGTTGTAGAGAGAAGTGTAAAACATTGTACAAGATATAAATACAAGACCACCTTTTGGAAAACACCCAGTGCTATGTAAAACTCTTTAAATATGCGTGTTTTTTCGTATCTGTAAATGATACTTATGGGGTTTTGTACAATGAAAGAAAAACAAAATATTTGTATATACCGTGCCATGCTAATACATAGAAGTGGTTAATATAGTTTAGTGATATTCAATTGAAGCACATTGTTCATAAATTAGGAAATGTTTTTAACTGTTCTAAGAGGCTGTCTTTCTTCATAAGGGACTCAAGTTGTAATGACAATTATTTACATACAAATATGCCTCAATTATTAATTTCGTTCCTGTAGTATTGCAATGCCCAAATTTCTCCTCAACCGTCTGCCATAACACCTCGAGCAAGGACTCCTACCAGAAAGCCAGTGTAAATTCTGGAAAGAGCGTAGAACCATCGAAATGGTGTTCGTTGCAAGGCTGTTGTAAGAAAAGAGCCAGGAGCAGAATTATGACCTATGTCAACCTGACCAAGGCCTTCGACACTGTTATTAGAGACGGCCAAGTTGATGATGGAAGATCATGGCCAAGCACGAATGCCAAACGAAATTTATCACTTTGGTTTAGAAAATCCACGACGGTATGGGAGCTTTTGTCGGGGACAATGGTGCGACGTTTGAACCCTTTTCTGTCTCGAACGAGGTGAAAAAAGGCTGTGTACTGGCACCAACACTTTTCAGTCTTATGTAATCAGCCATACTCACTGATTCCTTCAGAGATGGTGACGTAGGAATAGGCATCAAATACCAAACTGGTGGCAAACTATTCAACGTCAGAAGGCTTCAAGCAAAAACTAAGGTCACGACAGACATAGTCAGAGACTTATTATTCGCTGATGATTGCGCTCTCAACGCTGGCTATAAAGCTGGCATGCAACGCAGCGTCGAAAAATTCTCTGATGATTGCAAAAGTTTGGGCCTTACGTTCACCAAATAGAAGATTGAAGTAATGTTAATATATCAACCAGACCCAGGAAAACCGTATGTTGTGCCAAACACCAGAGTCATCGGCCATAAACTGAGCGCAGTGAACAAGTTCACCTATCATAGTGGCACATGTCCCAGAACGTCGTAATCGACGACGAAGCAATTGCCAGGAATACAAAGGTCAGTATAATGTCTGGAACAGAGGAGGCATTAGTTTATAAGCAAAGCTGAAGGTGTACAGAACAACAGTATAACCTACGCTATTATACGCCTGAGAAAACTTGATATGTCTCAGCGCCACGTGATTAAATTAAATACATCCACACAACTTGTATCAGCAAAATCCGCAACATCAAGTAAGAAGACAAGATCCCGAATACTGAAATCCTTGCCCAAGCAAGCCTGCCCAGTATCTACACCATCCTGATTCAGTCACAGTTGCAATGGACAACATTATTTGCCAGACCACTGTCTTCAAAACAAACCTCTATTATGGCAAGTTTGAACAAGGAAAACGCAACAGAGGAGGCCAGAGAAAATGATACATGGAATCGCAGAAGACATCAACACAGGACTTTGGCATTAGCTATGACACGTGGGAGCAGACTGCTCATGAAATAAGAGGAGTGATGCGCTCCTCCATTGTCAAAGATGCTGCAGCTTACGAAGCCAAAAGGACAGCCTCAGCAGAAAAACTGAGGCAAGCCAGGAAATCCCGAGCCAGTAGATCCACAATATGCGTTGCTGCCATCCACCTTCCACAATGCCATTGAACATTCAGGGCGCACATCGGCCTCTTCAGCCACCTGCGCACCTATAGACATTTTGTTTTCGCTATAACACTGGATGACTAAAGTGATCACTGATGGAGAAACTCATATGTGTAAGTATGCATGTACATATGCATGTACATATGTATGTATGTATGTATGTATGTATGTATGTATGTATGTATGTATGTATGTATGTATGTACTTATGTGTGTATGTATGCATGTACTTATGTGTGTATGTACGTACCTATGTATGTATGTATGTATGTATGTATGTGTGTGTGTGTGTGTGTGTGTGTGTGTGGATGGATGTATGTATGTATGTATATATGTACTTATGTGTGTATGTATGCATGTACTTACGTGTGTATGTACGTACCTATGTATGTATGCATGCATGTATGTATGACTGACTGACTGACTGACTGACTTTATTTCCTCTTCAAAAGAAATTACATCAGACTAAACAAATTCAGGATAATACAAGATCATAAAATAGAACAGAAAAGTGACAAAAATACATTAGTAATACAATAGTAATACTGTGTCAGCTACCTTATTGACAAAACGAAATATCTCAGTACCTGCAATTATGCAAATCTGCAATCATTTGGCTGAGCATGGCACTGATCTTTTAACAGTTGCTTGATGATGATAATATTTCGAAATGTTAATGCGTCAATAGTGTTATGTGCTTAACATTAAGTTCGAGATAGCAACGAAAATGAAATGGAAAACTTGTAACAGTGTAATTCTATATGTAGTTTTTTTCATATGACATATATTTATGCATATATATACTTGTTTGCGCGTATGCGTGAGTGCATGCATTTATCTATGACTGACTGTCTAAATGACTTAATTACCTCTTCAACAAAGATTATATCAGGTTACCAAGATACATATTATACATGTCATAAGATTATGAGACACAGTATAGAAGAGAACGCAAGCATGATATATATACATCGTCAACTAAAGCATTTACAAAACGAGATATATAAATACAGAAGTCAAGAAACAGTCCAGATATTTCCATTATTAAATCAAATCATAATATACATTCGATCCAACTATCCATCTGTTTGTCTGTCTCCTTATATATATATATATATATATATATATATATATATATATATATATATATATATATATATATATATATATATATATATATATATATATATATATATCGGTATTTGTGAATTAGAGATGGGAAATGCTTATAATATTATGTAGATTATCCATTATGAGAAAAGTGATTTTGTTTTTTTACGTTACCCCGTTTTTACTTTGAACGGAAATGCGTAAGTTTTACATGCTCTAAATGAGCAGTATAAAATCGATAGTTTTGGATTAAGGACAACATAAACCTGAATCTTCTGCAGATAAAAATTCTGCATAGCGTCGTGCAAATTCGTAACATAATTGAATTAAACGTTGTCTTCGATTTGGCTACGTCTTATTAAACACATTAGAAGCGATGCTATTGAAATGATCAAATTGTGTAACTTTGGGGAAACTAATAACATAATAACATGGTTAATAGGGTGCATAGCAAAGGAATTTCTAATTGGATGATTCTTATTTTCATCTGTTTGTCGTGGCAATAAATATGGATGATCATAAACTTTATTACAACCTTAGAATATTCTGGAGGCGAATTTGTTGATAATATTTTATGGAATTTTCCATTGTAAATGACCAACACCCAAGGCATTTTGTTGTGTCGAAGGTCTGGTGACATACTGTGTATAAACGGCATTTTGAACAAGTATTCATTACTATTTTAATATAAGTCTGCGGAATCCCTTTTACATGTCTTCATTTATAATTTTAGAGGAATTATTTATTTAAATTATTCATTGGAATTACAAAGCGTACTTTGACATTTGGGACCAAAACACTACTTTGGGATTGCTGAGGACTCATTCAAAGACATTCTAAATTTATATCCTTGTGATATATCAATACTATTGGTATATCAACTCAGTCAAGACCATAAGTACTTCAGCACATTCAAGACTATAATAATTAATTCGAATATTCTTTACTTTTGCACTTGTTATAGAACGTTAGGATTATTTGGGATTTATTCATAGTACTGTAAATTCCATGTAATGGTGTAAGCTTTTGCAGATATTTTCGTAGTATATTCTTTTTTGCTCAGCGTGACACGTTGCCATTAAGATTGATGATGGCCAAGGCTCACAATAAATTAGCAGCTTGCCATGGTCAACCTCTCTTGTTTGGAGGCATGATTGGATTTTAATTAGGACTCGCTAGGACAATGGTACAAGCAGATATGTTAACGTAAGGTCAAGTGGAGGAAATGACAAAGTAGAGACACGCCATACACACATTATGGGAAATCTTGGGGTATTTGAAATAGGTGTCATAAAATGGAATTGTTCAGGAATAGTCATTAATAAAGACAGACTAAAGAGAATTATTCTGACTTTAATGGAAGTGTTAAACTTTTGAAGTTAATATGAAGTTAATTCCGATTAGCTAAGCTAAACGAAGGGTGTATTTCCCTGAAGAAACTGAAGGTTCAAAGTAAATTCCTTGCGAAATTCGGCAATTCAAGTTTTTCTTTGGAAGGGAAAGATGGCTCCGAGATCAGTTCTTATGTTACGTGTTTAGGCTCGAATAAACGGTAACACAAGAAAACCTGAAAACGACAAGCTTTGAAAAATTTTACAAATAATCATCCCACAAGCTGCTTTCTTCTCAAATTTGAAAAACGTATACATTTGTATAAGACATATTTCCATCATTTTATATTCTTCTCAGCATTAAAACGTAAATAAAATGTGCCCTAATTTCTTTACACTATATTAAAAGCAATGACTTGGTAGGGTCCGTAAATACATTTCTTGAACCAAATTTCGAAGCACAAACTGATTTCAAGTTTTACCTTACTTTAAAAAATGTTCCACAAAAATATGGAAAATATTGTCACTGACTCAACTTGTTATGAACTGCGTATATTCATTATTTAGTGTCGCATATTGTTTAAGCACCCTACAACAAATGAAAGTGTTTAGGCCAAATTTCTCAATGAATTTTAATGCAAAGCTGTATAAGTCGTCACACTCGTATCAGTGTTTGAAAACAATTGGAAAAATAGGGCTTCCATGAGAGTGACATGGTGTAGCGTCTGTTTACCAACTCGACTGTCAGCTGGTTATGATCGCAGTATTCATGTTTAAACACAGAAAAATGCACGAATACGCAAACACCGAATTGGTAAAATACGCAAACCTCCAACAGGTAAATTCGCAATATTCAAAGTCTTTAGTCTAAAGATGTTGCATAATGTAGACTGTTGGGTTCAACCGGAGTTTGATTCTACCCCCACCCCACCATTATTCACGTTATCAATAGGGTCCTGGGAATAATAAAAACCGCTTAATTCTGATATAAACGCAGTCATGAATCGGGAAAGGACTATTTCAGTACAAATGTATAAATGGGTTTAACGGCATGTAAGCACGGCACTGGCAATATGGTACCGTTTAAAAGTAAATTCTTAAGAAAATACAGATAAAGAAATACAAAAAATGTTAAGAAGATAAACCCTTTGAAATAAAAACAAACATGTATTACTACAAGATAAAAAAGTAATTATGTTAAATATCTATGAAACGTATATACTATAAAATACAAAAGTGAAATAATAAAAGAACATCCTTAAAACATCTTCTAAAAAAGACGAACATTTTCTCCGGTAATACATCCTCATAATGATTTGTAATGCAAATAATGCAAATAAATCAAAAACTACTGGCAGTTACTGCAGTTCGGACTCTTAATTTATTATGCATTATGTATGTAGTAAGTAGTATGTGGTGGAGATAACTGGGAAATTTGTGGGGAGAGTGCTGCGTTGCTGCATGTTTATTGCTTGGACATTAACACATTATGCTGATTCTGTCAACAGCCACATACATGTTTTAGGAGTACATGATTGGCCTTTAATTCGAAACATAGTCTTGGAGTCAAAGTGTCTCAGCGCTTAGATTGTTGTACCCGTGACCAGTACGGGGGGGGGGGGGAGTGTTACCAGCACTGCTAATGGAGACAAATTTTTAAACATTTCTTCGAGTTTCAGTCAATTTGTTGCTCACCTTTTTCATATATTTACGTCTGACACAACCCACTTCTCTCCGCGTGAATTGGAGTCATGGCTCGCCAAAAGTAGGCACGTGATCAAGCTTGCTCATAGCATCCCGTTGATCTGTTGTTCTTCACGGGACTTCCTCCACAAAACCTACTGTCTGCCGTGTATAGCCTGCCTTATGTTAAACATGTCGTTGCAGTCCCACAGCCCCCGCCTCCATGAACTTTAGAGTATGTCTGCAGTTGATAATATAACATACAGATTAAAATCATCAACCAGGGACCTAAGACTAAAGATAAAGTAATAGTTTATGGTTGCTTCAATCTGGAATGGAGGGTGTTTGAGGGTGTGGGTGTGGGTGTGGGTGGGTGTGTAATTTGGATTTTTAACGTAACTTTAACTACAATGCGGTGAAGCAGTCTATGGTGCTGTCTCGCACTGGGGCATCATACCACAGACATGTAGCAACATGTCCTCTTAACCTTTTTATTAGTACCATTTTTATAAGTCTTTGGTATGATTCTGCCGGGGTTTGAACCTGTGACCTACCGCATCCGAGGTGGACGCTCTAACCACTTAGGCGGCGGGAACTTTCATGGACTGGGTGGCCTAAAGGCGAGCTTTCAAAATATGAGGCTCTAAGGCTATATCCTTATTAACCTTTTGGTTAGTCCTGTCCTGATCAAGCCGTCTGTATTGCCTGATTTCATGTTATCCGAAAGTTACCGCTCCATTGGCCCAGCAGCAGGGAAGGCGAACCCACCTTTTTGTAGGAACGTCCAAATGTCATAAATAAACCTTCCTACAAATGATCGAAAAAAGAAAAGTGTCGACCAAATTTTTAAAAAGCGTCGACACTTTACTGAGAAAAATCCTCCTGAATCTTTCTAATTAATATTATTTTATTGTCGTTGGTGATTTTTTCTAGTTTATTATGCACGTTGTTTACGCAATTACGTCAACGCGAGGTCGCGCCTTCCCTGCTGCTATTAATTAAAAAATTATTGTTATAATAAAATGGTTCACTCTGAATCTCATACTGCAAGAATACCACGAGAACGATTAGAAGCAATTAAGAAATTTTTTCCTGTTAGAGTCTCATTTAGAGAAAACTTACGAGCGCAGCAACAATCACAAGTTGAGTACGAGGAAGACACTAAAAAAACTATTTAAACCCGTCACTATAGCTACTGAAAAAGCTTCAGCGGCTGCCGAAAAAACTATATGGGGAGATATTAAGGAGGACGAGGAGGAGAGGAAAAGGGGTATTTTTCCAGTATTAAAACAATCCGCAGAACAAACTGAAAAAATAGCAAGAAGAACTAAACAGACAAAGAAGACGTTACGAGATCTTCCAACTGATATAGCTGCGGCTCAGCCTCTATCCGTCGATGAAAAAATACTTGAAGGTATTGGAAAACTTCGTACTGAAGTCGCCGACGTGGAAAAAAAAATTTGCACCTAAACCCAAACCAGTAAAAGAAAACGTAGAATTGATTAAAACATTTAGAGACAAGTTTATCGAATATATTAGAAATACTAAAGAAAATGATTTACCCGAAACAATATTATTTGGTATAGATAATAAATCTGATATTTTAAAACCCGGTTATGAAAAAAAACAAACAGTGAAGATTTTATTAGATGGGTATATCGTACATATTGCAACAAAAAACAAGCTAGAGGTCCAGAATACAAAAGTCTTGATGAAGAAGTAAAAAGACTTTATAGAGAGAAAATAAAACAACGACAACTCTCCCAGCAGGAACCTTCATATCCACTTCCTCCACCTCTGCAACAAATAGAACAACAACAATCTTCTTCACCGCAGCAAAAGTTGATGTCGGAACTTAAAGGATCTGAAGAGATACTTAAAAAAACAAAAAAAGAAAGATCACCCTTAAGACTATTTAAGAAAACAACAGAAGAAGGAGCAACTGGAAGTGGTTTCGGAGGTAATATTATTTGTAATGATAATATCCTCGATGACGTGTCACGGTTAGAAGTTCTCATAGGAGGAAAACGTGCCGGAAATAATTCACCAGAAATAATTAATGAAGCAGCTGATATTTGCCAACGATTATTTCGCGGCGGCATCATGGATATCGGCGTTTACCGGGAACTTATTGATGAGCTCGTTGATGATTAGTCGCCGCGATTAGATAAATGATAAATAAGATAAGATGATCTTACACAATAATTATCGTAGACCTGTACCGGTCAGAGTAGTAAACTCACGACTACCAGTCTACAGAGCAATTTACGGAGATGGACTTGGTGATGTTGCACGGCGATTATTTACAAGGATAGCCCCAAAAGTAGCATCTGTTGAAAACAATTATCGATGAAAGCTATCGATGTTGTTCGTTAAAAAGCTCCTGGCGCAATTATCAATTTTGCTGGTAAGGCGTTCTCGGCGATCAAAGATAGACTAGCACGATTAATAAGACGAAAACGACAACCAGTAAAATTACCGAGTACTGAAGTGATGCCTGCAGATGTCAGTAAAATAATAAATCAAGAAGCAAATAAAAAACTAGCAGCGTTGATGGATCAAGAATCTGATGAAGTACAAAGAAATATTACTGAAAATTTAATAGCAGGAAGTGGTCCTCGTCGACGATGATTTAGATCGTAGTAATTACAATAAAATGTTTAAACGCGTATCTGATCCAGCATTTGACATGGACGTACTGATTTCTAAAGATGAATCGGTAGGTGATTATCAATTTTATTCCTGTGACGCAAGACAACCAAATCAGCGGGGAAGAATAGAATTACAGGTTCAGGATACAAGTAGATATTTCTTGCCTGCTGAGGCGTTTATTGAGGTAGAGGTTAAACTTGTAACGAATGTTGCATCTGATACGGCATATGATGCTAATTTGCGAGTTGGTTTTGTCAACAATGGGATTATGGCACTTTTTGATAGTGCCACATACATGATTCATGGAAAAAATATCGAATCGATTCAGAATAATTCGATGTTGCTACAACAATAATTGGTCTAGCGAGATATTCTGATGATTACACAAGATCGGCCGGTCCAACAATGATGTTTGCTAAGGATATTACTAACCACGCTGATCATGTTCAATATACTAAAATACGGACACCACGAAATACTGCATCTGATCCACAACCAGTTGCTGATGGTCCTGAATATGCAGCTAGACCAGCTGATGTTTTTGATATTATAGGAAGTGTTAATGCAACTTACAACTTAGGAATTGCAACACGCCGAGCAATATTGAAAGGTGACAATAGAGAGTTTTCGTGTGCGATTCCGCTGTCTCACATCTTCGGATTTTGCAGAAATGTTAGAAAGGTCATCTTCGGAGCTAAACAAACAGTTGTGCTCGCAAGAAAAGGTGATGGCGAGGTGCTGGTGTTGCTGATGGCAAAGTAATTATAAACAAACTGTCACTGTGGATGCCTGTATTAACTCCATCAATTACAGAAGAACAGAAATTATTGTCTTTTATGGATCAAGGCGTTAAATCATTGCTATCATGGTTAACAGTAACCACAGATGCTATTCAAAGTTCTATTCGGGGTTTATTTACATGGCATATAGCATCACAACAGGGTGTTTCTGCGCCACGACATATTTTTATTGCGCTGCAAAATATTAATCGGATAGGTAGTCAGGAACGTTCACATATGATATTTGACAATTTCGGTGTTAGCGAAGTTTCGTTGAGGATAAATGGACATCAAGAACAGCTGAAGATATATTGTTAAATTATACCACAAATCACGTAGCGCGTGCATATCATCGTTTGATGTCATTCATGGCACGTGATCAAAATGTGGATACTGGTTTGCAAATATCACAGTTAGATTTTACAAATCTATATCCGATTTATTATTTTTCGCTGGAACACCTTGATTTATCTAGACAATCTGTCGTTGATATACACTTTCCAGCTCGTGTTAATAACCCGCCAGGTGGTGGTGTTGATTATAGAGCAATCATGGTTATACTCAGTGATAAGGCAATGTTACTTGAAGGTAGTAGTGATCGAATGAGAGTCATTGATGCACCAGTGGAAAATCTTTAATCGTGTTATTTAGAAAAAGATATTTATATAAAAATGTCATACAATCACATTAATGTCGCTCTAACTCCCGGTCAGGTGAAAAAGTTACAATCAAAAAACGCCAACAAATGCGGAACAAAAATATCACTAAAGCGAGATCAGATTTCTAGTGGCGGTCCAAATAAATTATCGTTGACAAATAATCAGATTAAACATCTCAATAAAGCGCTGGAATCAAAAACCGGAGTTCAATTTCATCTTTCTTCGAGCGCCATCAAGGACATGGGTAAAACAGGTGGCATTTTTCCACTTCTCGCGGCCATTCAGGCATTAAAAGCTGCTGCTGCTCCAGCAGTAGCAAAAGCAGCCGCGTTAGGTACTGTTGGAACCGCTGCTGGAATGGCTCTAAAGAAAGCAACAGGAAAGGTATACAAAAAAGGGACGCGGCCTAAGATTGCCAGGATCTCGTTGTGGAAGAGGTCTGAGGCTTCCAGGATCACTTCGTTGGACGCTCCAGCATCAAATTTTGATTTACTTAATGCTGCTAAACAACTAAAAATATCTGCCTTTAGAGGTGTTTTCATGCGAGATCAATTACCACAACGACCAAACAGCGTTGAAACGGGTATTATTAACCTTGACTCAAATTCAGGACCCGGTACTCATTGGGTATCATACGCAATTGATCCAGGTGGAATTGTTTATTTCGATTCGTACGGATTAGCTCCACCCGTTGAATTTATCAAGTATGTCGAGCCACTTCATAAAAAAGTTTGGTATTCAACGCTACCAACACAAACAATGACAGATCCACCAATATGCAGCCGTGAAGCAATTAATGTACTTAACGCCATATCAAAATCATCCAAACCGCCACATAAAGTTGTGCATGATTATACAAGTAACCGCTTCGTTGCGCGCAAGGTGTTTTAAACAGATCAAGGATCTTATATAATGGTTGATATTTACAGAAGATCTTCCTCTACATGTAAGAAAAGTAAGAAAAAATCCGATGACATCGATTTGTCAAAGTACGTAACTAAAGATGAACTCGCTGATATTATGAATCTTGCTGCAGTTGACCGAGATAAAGTTGTTGTTTTTCAGGACTGATATGGTGTTTTAAAAACGAGTAACATCAAATGGAATGACATAGTTCGACGAGTACTCGGTGCGGTCACGGATAACATCCCTGTGTTTACTGACAGGGGACAAATCAGGGATTCAAGTATGTCGTTTGCAACCATCAGAGATGAAATTGCAAGAAGCGTTGCTAATCGCGTGAAAAATACCGGTGACACAATGACGGGTGAACTCAGCATGAACGGGAATAAGATAGTAGTGTTGAGAGATCCAACATCCGACGAAGACGCAGCAACGAAAAATACGTCGACGTCAACTATGACACTGTAGATGGTAAATTATCCATGTTGCGGGCCGAGTATGAAGTTCACGTAAACGCGTTCACAGATCTCCGTAGAAATTTTAGAAAAATTAACGAAACCGCAGAGGAATTTTTTGGTACTCCGCCCATCGTTCACGCAAAACTATCTGATATCAAAACTAACATCGACACGATTAAAAAAACACTCGAAGACATCGTAGCGGGGATTCCTGAGATCGTTAACAAAATTAGTTTGATTAAAATTCCACGTGGAATAACTCCCGGGCATATTACCAACATCGTATACACAGTATCATCTGGATTTGCAACATGGTCAACGCAGAATAAAACTATTAAATATACCGCAACAGTCACTGGCGTGTACAGGCTATCTGTGTTCAGTGCTGAAAAATTCGAGATATTTACAACGTATCCATGGCGTCATTCAACTGATAAGTTTTCTGGAGTTGTAACTATCATATTAAACAAGGGAACCGAAGAAATATTTATTCTGGAAGCAACTGATAAGAAATTAACCGCAACATCTTACTGGTGATGTTTGGAATTTGTAGCTGAAACACCTCAATTGGTTACTGCATAAAATATAATGAGTACCTCAATCGACGATGTATCTCAATACAGGTATAATCAAACGCGTGAATGGCAAGTAAAATTAAAAGATATCATCGAACAATATACGGTAAAAGTAAAAAAATATCGTCGACGACTGGTTATCGTCGACGTGATTGTTTATTCAGTATCCGCTATTGTTGATGGAACAGGTGTTATATTGTCAACAATGACGATGATGGCACCAGTAGCCGTAACAACTAGCAGCAACAACTATTGCAGGTGTTTTTAATATCGTAGCAAAAAAAATATGCACCTGCATGAATGAAAAATTATACGATTACGTAATAAAATTACACACAGCGACGGTCGCATATTCCAAGTTATCTTCGTTGTTATCAGGAAGTCTCAGCGATGGAATAATTTCTGATTTTGAGTTTTCAGAAATGATTAAAAATATATAACATTGCTGTTAAAGGTACGAGTATTAATAATGACATCAGTAGAGCTACTCCAGCAGATCGTGACAAACACAGTTCCACCAAAAACAACAATGATCTCGATAAGCTCGACTAATCCCGAATTTAGTGTTAATTTTCCAACTGCGATTCGCGCAAATGAATCGCGTTAGCGCAATTACGAGTATATTGCAGCTGGCCAAACAGATCGAAATCATTTAATGGAATACCAGCAAACAATTCGCTTGTATTTGCTAATAAAAACAAACCAGATGGAACACCCGACTGGAACGTTGTTTGAATACCAACTGGCAGTTATGATGTCGAGGAAATCAATGAAGAATTTCAACGTAGAATAAAATCAATAACAGGAAAAGAATCAAAAATATCTATTAACCTTCATGAGCCAACTTTATCAGCAACGATTGAAATAAATTCACCTGATTACGCCGTTGATATTTATCAATCATCGATAAGATCCGTACTAGGTTGGCCTGAAATTCCACCACCGATACCACCAGAACCGAAAAATTCTGATTATGTCACGGATAGGCAATCATATCATGAAATTACCCCATCATACAAACAACATCTACTTGATATAAAAGATTTAATGATTGATTACTCAATTTATTTCATCTTCGATGATATATACTGGTATTTTAGATCTGAAAAAAATATAGAGGAGGGGGGAGAGAGATAGAGAGTGTTTCTCTTCGCCTAACTGATATCATTAAATATTTTGAAGAAATCAACCGAGAATATAAAACACAACTAGAGCGACTACGGCAATATTTCCAAGAATGTATCTTTGATGCAACGAGTTCATGTAGAGAAATAATTGGTCCCGCGGAGGTATTAAATCAGCTTGTATCTGACATGGAATATATCAACCGGCGAGTAATCCAGGCAACAATTCATAACACTAGCAAGGGCAAACAAGATTTTTATAACGCGTATTCGATAAAAGAAGCTGATCTACCGAATTACAAATTCCCCGGATATAACGTGGATGAACTAAAAATAACCTCTCAGTGATCTTATCGACGAAAACTTTCATGAAATTGTTGAGGCATGGAGAAAGATGATACCACCCGAGCCTATCCTCAGACATAATAACGACCCACAAGGAGGCGGTAGACATGTTTTACCACGAATCGTTAATATAACATCAACGATCGCAGTCAATCTTGCTTGTGACGTAATCGATGGCAGCTATCAAATAGATCTTGGAAAGTCAAATCAGGCTTAAGAATGATATATCTTATAAACATTCACACTACACGTATCTCCTGGGAGTTTGATCGTGCAAGAGCCAAACAATCCTGTTTATCTACGTACACATAATCAGTATTTGTCACGAATCAATTTCAAGCTCACCAACCACATAGGACGATTAATTGACCTCCGTGGGGAGGAATTGATTGTGAACCTACATATAAAACCTTAAAGACTTTTATCGTAATGATTTCTGTCTTAAAGACTTTTATCGTGATGATTTTTGATCATAGATCTTTGATCTTAATATTTTGTTTTTTCAGAAATATTTTATTTTTTCAGAAATATTTTATTTTTTCAGAAGTATTTCATTTTTTCTGAAATATTCCAACATTTTTAGTCAAATTTGTTATTTTTTTCAGCTATTTTAGTCGATTTTGTCAAAGAAAATTCATCAAATTACATTTTTTCGTCATGTCAAACCTCAAGCGGTTCTCTAATTGATTTATCGATAAATCGTTAAAAATCAGTAAAATTAGCTCAAAAAATGAGATTTTTCAAGCGATTTTTGTGAATTTTTCTGGTAATTTTCGAAAAAAAAATGAGGATTTTTAACGATTTATCGATAAATCAATTAGAGGACCGCTTGAGGTTTGACCCGAATGATATTGAAAAATTGATCAATTTTCCTTGACAAAATCGACTATAATAGCTGAAAAAAATAACAAATTTGATTAAAAATGTCGAAATATTTCAGAAAAAAATGAATATTTCTGATAAAATAAAAATAAAAAATTCAAAAAAATAAAATATGTCAGAAAAAATAAAATATGTCAGAAAAAATAAAATATTTCTGAAAAAATAAAATATTTCTGATAAAATAAAATATTTCTGATAAAATAAATATTTCTGATAAAATAAAATATTACACGTGCTCGGTCGTTTCATCAGTAACGAAGTTACTCGCTGACATAATCTTTCTTAATTGTCTTATACGAGTACTAATTATTTTTTTTTTGCCTCGTATTCGTGGGATAACTCCGATCTAATTTTTACTACTGCAGCAGAAAGAGGAACGAATTCCTTCACTTGATCATTTCTATAGTAGCTAGCGAATGAAACACCGCAGCCTGAATTCGTTTTATGAATCTGTATTCGGATGATAGTGTGTGTATTCCTTGGTTCTTACGTTCTTGTAAAATTTCGAAATCAGAAACATCTTTTTCCAATTTTTTAATCGCAGAAATAATATCATTAATATTTTCGTAGTTCATTATTATACGGTATATATTTATTTAAATCAAATTTTTAACAATCTGAAGTGTTAGATGTATGGTTTCTTCACTCGCAAATAATTCTCATATGAACTTCTAGTCTGCCACCGCAGACTAGCAAGTTTAGAGGATACACAACATTAAACCCCATAACTTCTAGTCTGCAACCGCACACTAGCAAGTTTAGAGGATACATATAAAGACAGTACAACCCCATAACTCATAGTCTGCCACCGCAGCCTAGCAAGTTTAGAGGCAAAAACACAACATTTAAGCCTCATAACTTCTAGTCTGCCACCACACACTAGCAAGTTTAGAGGCAAAACACAACATTAAACCCCATAACTTCTAGTCTGCCACCGCACACTAGTAAGTTTAGAGGCAAAAACTCAAAATATAAGCCTCATAACTCCTAGTCTGCCACCGCACACTAGCAAGTTTAGAGCGGCCTCATAACTCCTAGTCTGCCACCGCAGCCTAGCAAGTTTAGAGGCAAAAACACAACGTATAATGCCAGTATATATAGTGGAGGAACCCGGGAAAACCCATAAATGGGGAATTTCCTGGGTTTTTCCGCATCAGTGATAGAAGTATCAAAATGACAAAATACATTGTATGTATCTCTGCAACGGATCTAAAAATAGCTTACTGTGTTGGATTTTGTACGATGTAAAATACGTTTATTTTTTATTTTGGGAGCTATAAACCATGAATATCTTTCTACGAGTATAATTATTGACATTAATTACGACGTAGATGGTTAATTGACTAATTACTACCATAAAAATCAGAAATCTACGGAGAAAGCTATATTACAAAACTATCTCCCTTTCGATCAAGTCGAAAAATAAGTAGTATACGAGTGGACAATGTTGGGTCAGCAAGACAAAAATTAAATAAATGGTTAATAAATATAATTCGAGGTAATTACTTGATAGTGATGATAGTTGATCTCTTTAACAATATTGGAAAATAATTTTCTGCTTATATTTTTTAGAGAAGGCGGATTTGGTTATATTTTCTGCTACAAAATATACAGAATGCGGGTTAATATCAAAATACTTTGCAGCAGAATTTATTGATTGAAATATAATTTCCTTGTCATTTTCTGTATTTGTAGATTTTACCGCCCTCTTTCCGGTTGTTTAACATCTCCCAGTATTACCCCGTGAAGAATTTTCGCTATATGTAATAGCCTGAAGGTTGGATAAATTATTATTCCGAGGATGCCTGTCAAAATGATCGATAACAAGACCGTCTTTGATTATCCGAAAGAAACACTCTTACACAAAACGATGACAGTAATAATTTTTCTTTTTATCAACACAATACATCAGACAGCCAGTATTGGTAACAAAACCAACTGGTCTTTTCAACCTACAATTTCTGATTATACCATCACGATTTGATTCGTAGTTTGTTATTGCAGGATGTGGGACAAATTCATTTTGTTCCATTATACAATAATATTATTTGTTTAAATCATAATTTGTCTGAAAACTTATTTAGATAATCCTCCACGGATTTTATAGTTCGTCACTGACATTATTTTTTTATCATAGTATCTCTTAAGTTCGCGATATTTTTTACCACCACAACGCGCACATAACTCTGCTTTTTCTCGTACTCCAACACCACATCGCAGACACGGTATCGGTCCTAAACAACCTTTACGAACTCTATGCAAGTGAATCCCGCAGAATTCCTTCCTGCATGGTTTATTTCAGGGAGTTGACGATCACATCATCAACCATTTGCACGTGTTCTGTTGATACATTCTATATGTGATATTTTTTATTTAAATACTTGTCTGAAATATAATATGGGAGAATTCGAGAGCTTATCCAGAATCAAGCCTTGGAAAACAAGTAAATTCAACCTCGACAGGATATCTTCTGATTTACCAATAAAACATCTAGTTGATAAGAAAAATAAAAGTTTGATCAATAAAATTCACGACGCCAAGAAAGAATTTCACGCAGATGGTGCATCTCATGTTTGGTCAACGTTCAAAATTATACGCGACAAAGATATCATCGACGCTACGATGAATGACAAACGAGCGGCAGCTATTATTGAGCAGCTCGATGATAGAAGTTTTCTTTTCAGAATAAAATTTTGTCGTGTTAACAGAAACAGATAATTGGATTATCCGTGACAAATATGATCCTGTCCACAATAATAACAATTCTGTCATACTGAGTAGAAATTCCAAACCAGGAGCGCTGACTGGTATTGACAAACCATATTATGAGCGAGTGTATCCTGTGACAGCAGTTATTTATGGAATATATGTGATAAATGAAAAACCCAGCATTAATAAGCTGGCGCCGATGAAATTTTCAAAAATAAACTGTGTGGCTGAACGAGTAATAGAACATTTTACAAACGCGGCCCGTGGAAACCGTCTGACGAATTTACGACGTGAAAAAATTTACAAATGGGCTGATTTAGTGAAGGATACTGGAGCTACAATAAACGATGTTGCTAAGTTGGAAAAAACACTAAAATTCCCAATAATAGTAAAAGCTATAACAGGGGAGATTTTACATAATTCGAAACATTATAAAAAAGGAGGAGCTCCAATAAATATTATTGATCATAACGCTCACGCGTGGACAAGAGCAGAAACAGTGCTTCCACGAAATCGAACTGTTAAATATTAGAGATATGTTTGATTTTATGAACGAGATAAGTAAAAATGATCCTGTGTTAGTATGGTTGTTTCAAAGTTCTAACGACGAATCAGATATGGAAGAAAAAAATAAATTTGATCAGTTTGTAAGATCGAATGGCGTTATTTATCGAACAGATCTTCTCCACGAAAAAAATGAAAAATCTTGTGCTGCAATATACTGATGACACTGACGAACTATTGAGCAACTGTTTTACTGTTCCGTCAGTTGCGGCTCATTTTGCTAGAAAGAAAAAATCGTCGAAACCAACTCGGTCCGATTTTCTTGATGATATAATATCAAGTTGTGTCGAATACGGTCACGGTGGATTATGGAATACCAAGTATAATTATAAAGATGTTATTTCAGTTGATATGGTTGCATGTTACCCTGGAAGTTTTCTTGGATACGGAGATTGTTCTGTGTACTTTGAGCAATTCGGTCATCCGACGCACGAGATGACACGAGTATCGATAAATGGACCATTACCGGATTTTGACTTAACTGGATTTGCTTGTATCGAATCATTCGAGTTTCCTATGGGTCTTCATCCAATTTGTTATGCTTGGTTTGGAAAACATTTTTCAGAAAAAATGTTGGCACCAATAGTACTATTACGGTATATGCTTGATTGTGCGATGTTAACACTGTTGATTGTAAGTGAAGCAATTATATCATATCGGAAAGAAATATTCTGATGATGAAAATTCCGATATAACCGATTACGAGAATAAAATTACAAAAGATCTCGGTAGAAAAATAATCGGCAAGTTCACCCAAGGAGGATCATATGATCACAGACGACATTGTGCAAGATTGATCATGGACGATGCTGAGTTAGATTTTATAATCGCTGATACAACGAACAGAAATACGTTTATAAGTCGAGAAATTGCTTTCTTGTCAAATGAACTAAATTAGGTACAATTGTGAGCTATATGGACGGAGAAATAAAACGGTTTATCTAAACGGACATGAAGGTTCTGGTAAAACCACTCGAGCGATCGAACTATCTCAGAAATCAGATATGATCGTGCTAACACCCACACACAGACTCGCGCGAGAGATGAAACAACGAGGAGCACAATCATGTACTTATCATAGCTTCTTCCGATGGAAGGGTGATGCATGGACTTCTTCGAGGATGGGAGAAAAATATGCACTGTGCCGTTAGAAACATTAAAAATATTTCTTGATTGGTTATTAACAAGAAATACTGCTGTGATAATGTGCGGCGATCATGGTCAACCACCACCGTTTGTTGGACCATCTCCACATGGATGGCTAAAGAACTTTGTCGATTATTACGAAGAAAGAAATGATTATCATAGAGCGCTTGATGCAGAATTAAGAGAATTCAAAAAATTAATCAGACTACAGCCGAATAAAATTCAATGTGAAGTAATTTCAGAAACTTCGAAGAACAACTTTCTGCAGACGTGGAAACCGAATGATCTGATAGTTGCAAGTAGAAAAATAGTTCGTGATACACTTCAACGGGAATTGTTTCAGTTACGTAAAGAAAATTTCCAACATTGCCAGTTCCGTTATGTTATCGACCAGCTGCTACACGGCGGCAAAATATTGACGTTGATATACCGGGACTGACCGAGAAACAGAATTTAGTATTAAATGATATTATCACAGTTGATATCAACGCTGTTTAAGATGCATTATCGTTGAACAAATCTCCGTGGACGCTAGGATATTCAATGACAATTCACTCATCTTAGGGATTAACTATTTCTGATATAGTTGTTTGGATTATAGACGATCGTATCGAGTGGTCAAACTTACTTTATCTCGCAGTGTCTCGAGTTAGAAGCATATCTCAGTTGCGGAGAATAGTCTTGGACGAGTCAGTGACTAGTGACGATATTGACAATGATATAATAAGAAAAAATTAGCTGGTTATAAACAATCTGATAAAAGAAATAAACGCGATTTTGATCTCGACGTTGAATTTATTAGCATCTTGAAACAACAACAGAATAATCATTGTACAAGTTGTAATTGTGTGATTTTATGGAGATATTCAAATAATAATCCAAGACGATTTACCGTAGATAGAAAAGATAACAGTCGCGGTCATACACGAGAAAATACCATCTTGACCTGCCTTGAGTGTAATCGACGTAGGGGTGTTAGTTAAGTGATCTGGATGGTAATTGCGTATGCTCAGGAATTACTTGTAATTGTTCAAGTGTAAATCCACGTTGAGGAGCAGTTGAATCTAATCTGTAGATTGCGGGTCTACCTGAGGATCTTGTCACGGTGGATATCTTATGTGTGGCAACACCCCAAATAGGATCAGTCGCTCGTTGTTTTACCACCTTCGAGTTCACCGGGTTCATATAAATACCTTACAGTAACATTGCCTAATACTGGTTGCGTTGAAAAATCACGACGTTGTATTGGTATATTCTTTTTTTGTAATTCCATTAATAGGTTTCATGTTGGTAGTTCGAGTAATCTCATTATTTAACGCGGCTATCACACTTGGTAATCTTGCAACCCATTCACGAGATCTCCTGTCTTGAATAAATTCCTTCGCGTATTGATATCCAAATAACCACTCAGCAAGTGTTCGATTCAATCGTTCAACAACTGCCTGATCACGATGAATTGCAGTGTGTCCTCGTCGTATTCTGACATTATGTTGCTTCATCAGCGATGATACTGCACCCTTAAATTCTTTGCCAGGATCAACCTGTAGCAGCTGTGGCCATTGTAGACCACGTTGTGGTCCGGGTCCTCGTTGATAAATTACTTTAAACGCATCGGCTACTTCAGCAGCTGTCTTTGTCAATAATGGTTCTGCTTCTTTATATCTACTTGCAACATCAACGACAGTTAGCGCGTATTTGTACGTTTTTCTGCGTACAGTATCGTGTGGTAAAAATAAGATATCTGCTTGAAGAACTTCACTAGGAACGCTGACATCGAAATACGCGTACTGAATTTGTTTCGGTGGTGGTAGGTAAATTTGCCATATTTCCTGTTTCGATAACCATTTGTTAGCAGTAACACGTGTAACTTTTGCTGCATCAGCGAGTTTACTAAATGCTTCGTTACCTTTCCAGTATCCTCTTGGGGAATAATAAATCGATTCCATTTCTAATTAATTACCAGCACCTAGCGCTAATTTACCTTTCATCGCAGATCTTACTAGCCAATTAGCTAGTGATTCTCTTATATTTTTATTTTTTATAGAATTTAACGCATGAATTAATTTCAAATCTGCGATATGTCTGTCTTGTAGATTTTCACTTTTATACGCTACATCATGAACATGACACGCTTTATTAATAGCGTTTATTGGATACTGACCTGGTTTTGGTTGATCCTGATTGTCAAGTCTGATACCAAGTCGAGCACCAGGACCACAATAATTATATCCTGGTAGATGTTTTTCTCCTGGGTATTTAGCCCACGGAGTTCCAGGGAACTTTGACATTAATTTAGCAATATCACCACCGTCTTTACGTTGAATTCTGGGTAAAAACGAAAACTTCTTCCTGTTACATATTGCACATCTTCCACCGTATGCTATTCTCGCATTTTTTGTTGTAACCGTGGATAGATCATTATTTGGGGTTTTGGTTCATGAGCGTAAACAATATAGATTCATATGTTTATATAACATGGATATAATTGATTTCTCAGCGACAAGGAAACAAGAGCCAGTTAAACACCATCCTGCGTTGCCAAATTCGATCAGAATGAAAATAATAGGACCATCTGGATCGGGTAAGACGCAATTACTGCTTAATTTAATAATGAGATGGTTGAAATGGGATAAGTTATATTTGGTGGTGCCATCAGTTGATGATCAACGATGCTACGAAGTGCTTAAAGATTTTAATGAAAACGCGCGATTACTGGATGACGATGTCATTAAATTTATAACCGATATTGATGAAGCACCATCTGTAGATGATCTAGATGGATTTATTAATAATTTAGTTGTATACGATGATCTGATGCTAGACAAACAATAAAATCCAGCTAGTATATTTTCTCGAGGAAGACATAAAAATGCTGATGTGATATATCTAACACAATGGTATACACAAATACCAAAAGTGATCAGGGATAACTGTAATGGTTTAGTTGTGTTTAATGGAGTCGATACATATACGTTGCGCAAAATTCATCAAACTTGGTGTAGCGGAGATATGGATATAATTCAATTTAGAAATTTCTTTTCACGAGCGCAAGCTACTCAGCATGGATTTATAACGATACATTTACATGATCCAAGAACAAGATATCGTGTGGGTCTCGTTGACGTAATTGCGTAAACAACGTGCATAATAAACTAGAAAAAATCACCAACGACAATAAAGTAATATTAATTAGAAAAATTTCGTAAGAAATTTCTCAGTAAAGTGTCGACGCTTTTTTAAATTTTGTCGACACTTTTCTTTTTTTCGATCATTTGTAGGAAGGTTTATTTTCGACATTTGGACGTTCCTACAAAAAGGTGGGTTCGCCTTCCCTGCTGTTGGCCCAGTGCTTAGAGCGTCCGCCTCGGATGCGGAAGGTCGTACCATAGACGTATACAAATGGTACTAGCAGATGCTAGCTTGGCGCTCAGCATCAAGAGGTTAGAGCTACGACTGGTCTGCCTGGTGTCACGATAATGTGACTGGGTGGGATGTCATGCTACATATTTGCGGCATGATCCCCAAGTGATTGACATTACAAAAAAACTATCACACTACATACATCATGGAGATATGACTGAAAAAATGTTAAATCTAAGTCACACACAAACACACACACACACACACATCCATCAGCAGTTTATTAATTAACAAGCTTTTGAAAAATACATTAATTAATTTATTTCCCTGGAAATATTCTGTAAAAATGAAAAAATACGAATTTCAGAAGTCCTAATAATAAAATGTTCTAATGATTTCAAGTTCGAGTTACGACGAAGAATCCAAGATGGAAAACGATGCCGTAAGCTATAGCCTGTAGTGTGTCGAAGTCTACAGTTCCTTGTAGAAATAAGAAATACTACTTCGGTTTTGGAAATCTGAATAAATTTTTATAAGAGCTGTCCTTGTTCAAGAATCTCACATGAGTACACGTATTATCCAGGAAAAACGAATGAATCCTTTTGAATCCAAGTAATTTGAAATAACTCCAAACGACACAACACATTCCAGTGTAAAGGAAAAGCCCAACTGAGAATATCTCTCCAAAACAAAGGTTATATCGTATCCTAAAACACAAAATGGGGGTCACGTGATCATGTTCCAGAACCTCGTCGAAATTATTTACTTGTTAAAAATCACGTACACCTAGTGTGACCCTGATGACAACGAATCATTTTACTCTAAGAAATAAAATTTAAAAAATGGTTTACATCTTAAACCATGTAGTCTCAACATAATCTCGTCAACAGCCAATCATTTTACAATAAAAATAAAACTTATGTAAGTGGTTGCTACCAATTTTGAACCAATGTCATGATCTAGGTCAACGCCTGGTGTTTACTAAAACGAAAAGTCAAGGTCAAACTATTTTCTGGAAAAAGTATCATCTCCGGTGAATACATTTACATTACAATAGCATGTAATGAAAAATTAATAAATTTAAAACTGACAAACAAACAATTAAATTGAAATAAATATATATTAAATCAGATACAATTAAATCAAATATACATAACAAGCGATTTACTTGACATTGGTGTAAGTACTTGTCAACAATTCAACGGGTTTTCAAAATGTGGTGAAGCTGCAAACTTGTTAATCAGTTTTATAGTTAAAGATGTGATGCAAAAATACATAAACAGGCAAGACTACATTGTACTTCTACAGCCATGTGCAACAAAAACCCATGTTGTTCTCTACATTACAAACATGTGCGTATTTTTGGTGTAATTGCGTGTTTCTACATGAGCATTTCCATATAATTTACAGGCGATTGCGAGATCTTACATCATGTGTCACAATTAGAATTTTTGTCTCTGGGAAGTTCCGGCAATAAATCATCCTTCTCTCGATGACGATAAGGAAACCCCGATTTTTATGAAGTCTAGCGATGATTTGGTTAATTTGAAGCAAATTGAAGGTCATTTCATGTGCCCATTTTATCCTTGCAAGGAAAACAAGTTGAAACGAATGTAATGTAAATGTGGAAATTAGCTGCAGCAATGACAACAACATGAACACTACTATTACTGGTACTACTATTGATACTTCTGCTACTTCTGTATCCACTATTATTACCAATAATAATAATAATAATAATAATAATAATAATAATAATAATGATAATAATAATAATATATGACTTTTTCCTCCATTTTTCTTGTATATCCTGGCATTTTTATTTACAGTGATATAATTTCAATGGCCTGTGCTGAAATAATTGTTTTGTTTTATTATTATTGCAATTAAATCATGGTCTAATTTTTCTTTTGCTAGATTTTCACAAATACATTTGTCTGTTCTAGACACGTTAACAACATGACTGTAGAGTGACACCCAACAGACGTTGCTTAAAACCTAATGCGACCTGCCCAGCTTAATATTCATGAGGCTTTCATTAGAAATGGTATATAATTGGCCTTTACCCAGGTCGGCTGCTGAGAGTGGTGTGTCTTTGGGACACTTAATTTCAGTTGTCTCAGCACGAAATGAAAAATAGCCCTGTTGATGTGTCGTAAAACACATAATTAAACTCTTTTCACTCAACACATAATTTTATCCAGAACAAATATATAAAAAATCACGCGCTATATAAATATTTTTTGTCGAAGGACGTACATAACATTTTTCTATGTGTGTTTTATTTGTTTTTGATCTGACACCGACGTTCGCCGAATCCTCGGAATGAATTAAAATATGAATCATTACGGAAGGGGAGGGGGAACCTTTGAAGCCCAAGCCGAAGGGTTTGAACACACTTAGGGATTCGGCGACTGTTGAAAAGAACCCCCCAACAACAACAACAACAAAAAAGATCACGTATGAAAGCTTTCTTCACATAAACATTAGACCAGAAAGAAAACATTGAAATGTTCAATGGCCGTTTAGAGTTTTTATAGTAAATGCACTGAGTCGATATGTTGACTTTATATAATCATCATGGCATCAATGACGTATGGATTTAGATGTTGATACGTGGATATAGTCACATATACCACTTCTAACAATGCCGTGCACGCATTGTTATCTTGCTATGTAAATGGATATCAGGTTAACTTAAAGCTCAAGATGCAATTTTCCTACGGGAGTTGCTAGGAAACTGAATACAAAAGATGGCCCAGGGACTCAAACTCTAATATATTATAAGAATCTGTATTAAGAATTTCTTGAACTCTTTGATGTTGAAGTTCCTGAAAGTTGCTCACGTAAATCAACAAAGAAGTTAATTTCTTAAAAAATAGAATAAAAATGTTTCAAACAATTGATACAGACGAACACATGTTTCTTGGAATCGGATCAAAACCAAATCACGAAGAATAAGGTAATGCAGGAGGTTTAGTTATTTTAAGTTATAGCAGACGACAAAATACTTAGGAATAATTAACAAGTACTTTCCATCCTTACTCAAATACGATGATATAGATTTAGATAAGGCTAATCACATGTTTGAATTTTTTTATGGAGATGAGATTTCCTATTATTATTAAAAGAGAAGTTTGTTCTAATCAACGGGTGTGTGATGAGAAACTCTTTTTCATTGTGTTTAAACAACGTTGTAAAGATATGTTTCAATAAGAACTAAATGAGGAGTTACAATCAATGGAAAGATTACGATTCTTTAAAAAGATTAGAAACTATATGACTTGTCAACACTATATGGATTGTTTGAAATCTTCACATAGTTTTAGCTTGATATGCATGCTCAGAAATGTAACCATTCCCATAATGGTAAATATAGGCATATATATATAAAATATGTCATATGTTGAAACACTATGCTTTTTCTGTATCTAAGGAAGATGAGTTTCACTCTGCTGTTAAATATATGATAACTTGAGAAAAATGTATGTGCATTGTAACGCAAGTCACATTATGTTTTGTAACTTTATCAATAATAATAATAATAATAATAATAAGAAGAAGAAGAAGAAGAAGAAGAATATTCTACATAAGTTCGATATTTATCAAGCAAAATCTACAGCCGCAAAACATAACAATTCCAGGATTAACGCACTGACTGTCTGTTTTGTAGCTGTATCATATTTTTAATACATTCATGTAATTTGGGGTGATGGCCTATGTTACAATTAGAGTTGATTATTATTATTATTATTATTATTATTATTATTATTATTATTAAAATAATACAGAAAAGAATAAACACTTTTCCGAAAGTAAATCACAAAATGTATATTATCTTATTGGCTGGATAATTGTTCTTATTAGAATACATTTATCTAGATCATTCACATGGTTATTTTACACGTTTACACAGAGCAATGGTCTAGAGAGCAAAAGACAGAAAAAAGTCGGTTAGCAGCACAGAGGGTGAGCCGACCACTTTTTACAAGTCCCTGTTTGGTAAACTAAGGCCTCCTACAAATGCGAAAAAAGCACGTTATTTACGCGAAATCAAAGCCTCTAAAAAAACGAGAGTTTCTTTGGGAGTTAGCTTAACGGTTACTGTTTTTATCCTTGTCGTTTTTTAACAATTGTATAGTAAAGTTTACCTGGGTGGCACAATATTTGACGGGCTCACCCTCCCTGCTGCTGTTAACCAAAAATTTTATTAAGACCGTTACGATATGGTGATCGTGGATCATGTAAATTTATCGTTATAAAACCATGAGGGGTTGACAGCGCTTTACTAAATAAATTTTTAAAACGATTATAATCCATGTCTCCGCTAATAATGAATATTTCTCAACGTATGCATATCAACTCCGTTAAACACAGCAAGAATATTACGGTTATCTCTGATAGCTTTAGGTATTTGTGTGTATCGTTGAGTAACGTAAATTATATCTATGTTTTTATGTCTTCCTCGAGAAAATATTCTAGCCGGATTTGATTGTTTGTCCATCATCACATCGTCGTATACAACTAAATTATTAATAAACACATCAAGGTCATGCACAGATGGAGCTTCATCAAAATCAGTAACAAACTAAATAACATCCTCGTCGTTTATCGTCCTCGCGCTTTCGTTCAAATCCTAGAGTTCTTTGTAACATTGTTGATCATCAACGGATATAATTTGGTAGCATTGGATGATATTTAACCGGTTCTCGCTTTTTTTGTTGCCAAAATATCAATTACATTCTTGTTGTAGAAATATAATAAATAATATGGATTTATATTGTGTGAAATGTAGAGCATCCACCCCTACAGATATAGTAACAACTATAACAACAACAACAAAAAAACGACAAGCACTTACGGGCAAGTGTGAACAATGTGGTACAAATTTATTAAAATTTATTTCTGATCCAAGCAGTGTTAGAAAATAAAGGAGATGATATTCCCGTTTCGTTAGGAAAATTACCAGGAACACCGTGGGCTAGGTAACCAGGAGAAAAAACATCTCCAGGGATATAATCGCTGTAGTCCTGGTACCCAATTTGATATCCGACTTGATAAACAAGACAAACCAAGACCCGGAGAGTATCCAATAAACGCTATTGATAAAGCGTGTCATGCTCAAGATTCAGCTTACAGAAATAAAGACTTACAACAACGACATATTGCAGATGTGAAATTAGTTAATGCGTTAAATTCTATAAAAAATAAATCTTTCAAAGAATAATTAGCTAATTGGTTAGTAAGATCAGCGAAGAAAGGTAAACCAGCATTAGGGGCTGGTAATTAATCAATTATTATAATGGAATCAATTTATTATAGCCTAAGAGGATATTGGAAAGGTAGAGCGGCGATTAGTAAACTTGTCGACGCAGCAAATGTTACCGTGTTGTTACTGAAAATCGTTAGCACGACAGGCAATATGGCAAATTTATCTAACACGGCCTAAACGAATCGAGTATGCAGATTTTGATGTCAGCGTGCCAAATGAAATTCATCAAGCAGATATTTTGTTTTTACCACACGATACTATCAAAATACGTAGACTCTAGTGCACATACAAATAAGCGCCAACTGTCGTTCACTTTCCAAGTAGATACATGGAAGCAGAGTCGCTATTAACTAAAAAAGCAACTGAAGTAGCTTCTGCGTTTGAACAAATGTATCAACGAGGACCCTTACGATGGCGACAGCTACTACAAGTTGATCCTGGTAAAGAATTTCAGGTGCAGTATCATCGCTGATGAAGCAACATAACGTCAAAATCAGACAAGGACATACCGCAATTCATCGCGATCAGGCAATTGTTGAACGATTTAATCGAACACTTGCTGAGCGGTTATTTGGATATCAATACGCGAAGGAAATAATTCAAAGCGACAAAAGATCTCGTGAATGGGTTACAAGACTACCAAGTGTGATAACTACAATAAACAATGAAATTGCACGAACAATTGCGTTGAAACCTGTTGACGCAATTACAAAAAACATACCTGTACAACGACATAAATTTTTAAAACAACCAGTATTAGGCAATGTTACCGTAAGATATTTATATGAACCCGGTGAACTTGAAGGTGGTAAAAAAGAGCGACTGATCGTATTTGGAGTATTATCACGAATACAATTTCTAGCGTGGTTACATCCATGGGTAGAACCGCAATTTAAAGATTAGATTCAACTGCTCCTCAACGTGAATTTACACGTGAACAATTACAAATAGTTCCTGATAACACACAATTACCACCGCGATCACTTTTGTAAGATTCCAGCACCCCTACGCCGATTACACTCAAGACAGGTTAGCATCACAGTCTCATTTGTATGGCCAAAACTACTATCTTTTCTATCTACGATAAATTGTCTTGGATTATTACTAGAGTACTGCTACAACATTATTGTGTTACAGTCAGCACAAGGATTTTTTAATTGTTGTTTTAATGTCAAGATAAATTCAGCATCAAGATCAAAGTCGCGATTATTTTTTTTGTCACTTTGTTTACAACTAATTAATTTTTTTTTACTATATCATCGTTAACAACTTCGTTATTAGTTTCTGTAAAATTTACAACGATTCTCCGCAGCTGAGTTATTTCCCTAACTCGAGATACTGCAAGATAAACTAAATTTGACCACCCGATACGATTATCAACGATCCAAAGTTGCGTATCAGTAATATTTAATCCCTGAGATGGATTGATTGTCATTGCGTATCCTAACTTCCACGGAAATTTATCCATGCTTAGCGCATAATCAACAACACAGATATCAACTGCAACAATATCATTTAATACGAGATTCTGTTTTTCTGATGATCCTGGTATACCAATATTGATGTTTTGCTGTCGCGTATCGGGTGGTCTATAACACAATGGTACTGGTAAGTCCAAAAATGTTTCTTTCTGTTTTTCAAACAACTGTTGTTGAAGTTCATCGCGAACTATCTTTCTATTAAGTCACTTGGTTTCCACGTGTTCCAAAATGTATCCATTGGAGTTTCTTTTATCACCGTACGTAGTGCCCTACACTGATCATCATTCGATTTTAATCTGAATAAACGCTTAAACTATTTTAATATCTCATTAAGCGATCGATGGTCGTCGTCGATGTTCTAATAATAATCTACAAAATTATTTAACCATTCCAACAAGCGGCGGTGGTTGATCGTGATAACCGCACATAATCACAGCTGTTTTTTGTTAATATCCAATCGAGAAAACTTTCAATGTATACAGCGACACTGTGCGTATCTCATCCCAAATAATAATCGCTGAAATATATTTCTCACCGATTCGTTCAGGAGTCCATGCGTCTCCGTTCCATCGGAAGAAGCTGTGATAAGTACACGATTGCACTCCTCGTTCTTTCATTTGTCTTGCAAGTCTGTGTGTGAGTGTTAAAACCATCATTTTACTTTCATAACGCCGAAATAATTCAATAACTCGTGTTCTTTTACATCATCCTCCGTTTAGATAAACAGTCTTGTGTCTGGATACTGGATCATACACAGATGGCGCCGTTGACATTTGTATCACCAATGCAGATAACTAATAATTATCCTTGATTTCAACAGCGGATCCTGCGTAGCAGTGTGGTTGTTCTTGTTTTGTTCTCCAAGAGCCACAATCAGTTGATTTATCAATCCCGACAGCCTTCAGTAAGTTTTAGTATTTTCGCGAAATATAAAATGAATCCGTGGCAACTCTAACTGTGGTTTCAGGAAATCTATTTACCATCGACAACAAATTTATCGAAGCATACGCAAGCATCGAAGATCTTAAATGAACAAACTGCGGGGATTCACCATCAGTATAACTCACAAGTGTCCCTATTTTATATCCATCTGACAAAAAAGCTATTTCTCGGCCTATAATCGTATTCTAGTTTACTGTATCCGCGATTATAAAATCCAACTCGGCATCATCCATGATTAATCTTGTACAGTCTCGTCGTTGATCACTTCCACCTTGAGTAAATTTATCGATTTTCTACAAAGATCTTTCCCAATTTTTAGCTCCTTTTCATTTCTGATTTTGAATGTTTTATTAAGAAATCCAGTAAACTCGTTTACGCCGAAACAATGATAATTTTCTTTGATCTCGCTGATAACCTTGCTGGTGTCGGATTTATCGGTAACTGGTAACCAAACTTCGGTCTGCGCCCGATATGATATAATTGCTTCGCTGACCGATAACGATGATAATATTTTACCATCAAGCATAAATCGTAACAAAACTACTGGTACCCATTTTTTCCTGAAAATTGTCGACCAAACCAGACATAACAAATAGGATGAAGACCATCAGCAAACTTAAATGACTTGAAAAAAGCAAATCCAGTCCATTTATTGCCACTCTGGTCATCTCGTTGCTGGGATGTCCAAACCGCATAAAATACTCATGACATTCGCCCATCCCAAGAAAACTTCCCGGACAACACGCTGTCATATCCACAGAAATAACGTCGTTGTAATCATACTTAGTTTTCCACAATCCGCAGCGTCCGCATTCGAAACAGCTATGTCTTACATCCTCAAGAAATTCACTGCGTGTTGGTTTCATGAATTCTTTTCCTGAGCAAAATGAGCGGCGACTGATGGAACAGTAAACAGTTACTCAACCGGGTGTTGCCATGTGTATATTGCCGTGCAAAAGTTTCTATTTTTTCGTGAAGAGATTCTAAACGATAAATTTCTCCGTCGGCCGCACAAACTGATTCTATTCTCGATTGAACTTTGAAATAATCATACTGATACAGAATCAGTCTTACTCGTATCAGCGATAAAATCAAACATGTTTCTACGGTAAAATCTAACAGTTTAATAATTTTAATCGGAGCTCCTTTCCTTGCTATTTGGGAATTTTACTTTTGTTTTTTTAAAACATGACACATCATTTATTGTAGCTCCGGTATCTTTGACCAATTCAGCCCACTCGTTTATTTTTTACGTTGTAAATCCGTTAACCCGTTCCCACGTATAGCGTTTGTAAAATGCTCGATTACTCGCTCGGCTACACAATTTATCTTTGACAATTTCATTGGCGCTAGCTCACTAATATTGGGATTATTAATATTATAAATTCCATAAATAACCCCGGTTACAGGATATGCTAGTTCGTAATATGGTTTGTCGATTCCGATCAACAACCCCGGCTTGGAATTTTTTACTTAATACAGCAACGGTTTCATTATGATACACGAGATCATATTTGTCTTGGATAGTAAAAGTTTTCATTGACGGAGGCAACACAACAAACTTTATTTTGCAAAAATATTGCTTGTCGTCAAGCACTTAACTAATAATCGCTGATGCTCGTTTGTCGTTAATAGAGGCATCGATGACTCGTTTGATGGAGTTAACTTCACCATTGATCCTAAATGTTGACCAAGTATGAGCTGCGTCGTCATGATAAAATCTGTATTTAGCTTCTCTGATATTTTTTATTAACTTGGACCTAATCAGTAGCCTTGATGGAATTCTATCCAGCGGCAACTCGGATATTTTGTCAAGGTCAAATTCACGTTTAGGAATTCTTGCTACAGCAACATCAGTGATTCGAGATAATATTGCAAAATCTGCTTTTTGTTTTGTCGTCTGTGATGCACTCATATAACATTTACGCAAATTTGTCTCTAATTAGATAAAATACTGACAATAATTATAATGATTGCGCAAACATTTTGCAAATGGAAAATGATTAAATCAACCGAGCTTTGTAACCACAGATGTAAGAGAGAATTCTGCTCGTTTCATGGCCAGCATATGGCCAGCATATTCGATGGGGTAGCAATGGATCTCTCTCGTGTATGCACTGTGGAAAAGGAACACGAGGACGAACACATTTATGCAGTCCATGTGGCGGTAAGCAATATCGAGAATTATCTAGATATTACGCGCGTAAATACAAGTTTGATATGTCTGAACAAGATTACATCACGCGCGATTACTTCAATAAGTTTACGCGCACTAATTAAACACATTTGTTTGTATATTATGGAGAAAATTTGGTAAAGCACCATGTATTCGTTAACTAAGAGGCATCTTGCGATGGAACTATCAGAAACTGTAGACGGAAAATACATTTTTTTATCTCTATCGCGGCCGATAATGTTGGTTCGTGAACCGTTATAGCTATCTTGGATTTAGCGAATTTATTCTATGTTGAAATTCATCATTGATTTGTTCGATTTGATAATTTCCCCTTAGTATTCCAACAACCTGTCAGTCGGGTGTTCCATCTGGTTTATATTTATTTGCAAATATCAGTGTATTATTTGACTGCAGCCCAACGAATGATCTTGATCTAATATTGGGCCAACTGTAGTATACTCGTAACTGCGCAAGAGCTATTTCCTTTACTGGAATCGCGGTTGGAAAAACAACATTGAATTCATGGTTGGTTGAGCTTACTGATATCATCGTGGTTCTCAAAGGCGCTGTATTTGCGGCTATCTACAATGTAACAATTCCGTCATTATGATTATCACGATTATCTAAATCAATTACGTCGTTGTATATTTTAATCATCTCGGTAAATTCGGAATCTGATATTACGCTATCGTTAAGGCTTGATGATATCATCAACGATAATTTAGAATACGCTGTTGTGGCTGTGTTTAATCGCACCAGATAGTCATTTCATTTTGCACTCGTGCACGCGGATACTTTTTCGAGATAAAATTAAGAATACCGGCAATTGTTATGGATGCACTCAGGCAAATGGTAACCGCTAACTGCGCCATCACAGTTGCTATTAACGATGACACACCCACAGCACAAACTTCTCATGGATACCGAATAAACCACAACGTCGATGATGACCGCACGTCTACGATATTTGTATACCTTGATTATATACTCGTCCACGATGGTCCTTAGCGAACTCAGTGTTTCACGCGCTTGATTGTATCTAAACGTCTACACATCCATTATTATTTATTTGATAAACTTAAATCAACTACGAATTCTACATACCATGTAATTGACGCTTTTGCCAAACTTGGATCGCAAGGTGTTATTCTGAATATTTCACTGGTGCCATTTTCTATTATTGCACTGACGTTATTAGCACCAGTAGAATACTGTGAATCTGTAAATACCTTTAACAGTTGCAGTGTATCTGATAGTGTTACTTTAAGGTGTCCAGGTATAAAGACCCCACTGCATCGAGTACACAAGATTAATATTTTGTTTGTGAGGTACTTTAATTGTGTCAAGTCGCTCGGCAAGAGCGGGAAGACCGCTTATGATGTCGCTGTTATTTTTCTTGTTTACGTCGAGATCGTTGATGATGGCGCTGAGTTTTACAGGCACGGCATATGTAATTCCAAACAAAGCTTCTGCGACTTCCTTAAGCTGTTGAAAACAACGGCGAGTATTATTAAACGAGTTTACGTGAACAACGTAATCGGCTCACAAAGTCGATAGTTTACTATCTACGACATCTACGTATTTTTTTGTTGCGGCATCTTCGTCGGATGTTGGATCTCTTAACACAACTATTTTATTTCCGTTCATGCTAAGTTCATCTGTCATTGTGTCTCCGGTATTTTTCAAACGAGTAGCAACGTTTTCAGTATTTCCATTTCTGATAGCCGCGATTGATATACTTGAGTCTCTGATTTTACCGTCGCCGGTAAACACAGGAATGTTATCCGCGATAGCACCAAGAACTATATCATTGTATTTAATATTACTGACCTTTAAAGCGCCGTATTTATCCTGAAAAACAGCAACTTCGTCACTGTCAACTCCTGTGAGATGCATGATATCGGCGAGTTCATCTTTTGTCGTGTAATTTGACAAGTCTATTTCGGTGAATTTTTTTGTACTCTTGTTGTCGCCGCGGGTCCATATATATCTACGAGCATCTAAATCACGTTTTTTAAACACTGCACTTGTATAATTGTGCACAACTTTGTGAGGTGGCAACGCTGATTTTGATACAGCGTTAAGTACAGCAATTGCTTCACGGTCACATAATTGGTGGATCGGTTAGTGTTTGTGTTGGCAACGTTGATTACCAAACCAGGATTTTGCGAGGCGTAAAACAGCTGATAAATTCTTGCGGTGGAGCTAAACCATATGAGCCACACAAAAAAAAAACAATTCCACGCGGATTAATCGCGTATGCTACCCAATGGGTTCCTGCACCGGTACTATTATCAAGATTAATACTACCTGTCTCGGTGTTGTTTGGTCGTTACGGAAACTGATGACATACAAAAATACCTATAAAATTTTTGCATCAAGTAATTCAAAATTTGACATAGGTGAAAAACTGTCGTTGGTCAACGAAGTGTTCCTGGAAGTCTCAGACCTTTTTCCCTTTTGTGTTCCTCGAAGTCTTAGACCCTTTCCTGTTCCTTTTTTTAATGCTATTGCAGCAGCTGTTCAAACAGCACCTAACGCAGCTGCCTTTGCAACGGCTGGTTCTGAGGCAGCTATCAATGATATAATCGCCGTGTGAAGTGGAAATATACCGCTCGTCTTAGCAGCATCTTTAATGGCACCGGCGGAAAGTTCAAGTCATATTCCAACCTTGGATTGTTTGGCTTTATCAAGGTGTTTAAGTTGACGTGACGTGTTATCAATGACAACTTATTTTCGCCGCCTGTAATTTGATTGTTTTTTTTAGGGTTATTGTTGTTCCGGATTTTTTGTGTGATGCGGATTGTAAGTTTTTAATCTGACCAGGAGTCAGACTGACATTGACGTGAAGGTATGATGACATTTATGATAATACTTGTATTTTTAAATCACATGTTTTCTACTGGTGCATCAATGATTCTCATTCGGCCACCATCACCTTCAAGCAACATTGCTTTGTCACTGAGTATGACCGCGATTGCTCTACGAATTCGGAAGTGTATATCAACAAATGATTGTCTGAATAAATCCAAGTGTTCCAATGAGAAGTGATAGATCGGATACAGCGTTGTAAAATCACACTGAGATATCTGCAGCCCAGTGTCAACATTTTGATCACGCCCCATATACAACATCAATCGATAATATGCACGTGCAACATGATTGTTTTCAAAATCCAGCAATATTTCTTCAGAATAATCTTGATGTCCGTTTATGCTCAAAGCAACTTCAAAAACTCTAAATGTGTCAAATACCATTGGATTTCTTTGTTGATTGTTTAATCTGGCATTATCCTGAAGCGCGATAAATATATATCGCGGTGCTACCACTCCCTGCTGTGATGCCACGTGAACAAACCAGCGGCGTTAATTGATTTACTGCCTGCGTCCATAAAAGAAAGTAATCGTTGTTCTTCAGCAAACGATGGAGTCATTACTAGCATCCTTAGCGACAGTTTTGTTAGTATTACTTTACCAGGACCATCTCCAGCATGACGCTTTATTGCATCGTTATGGGTGGGTTTTCTGACAAGTACTATTGTGTGTTTAGTGCCGAATATAACCTATCTAACGTCTCTACAAAATCCAAAAATATGAGGCAGTGGAATTGCACACGAAAACTCTTCATCGCCTAGCATTGATCAACGTGCGGCAAATCCTAAATTAAAATTTCAATTCATTGTTGCAACTTCAGTTCCAGCTGCATTCATTGTTACGTTTCTGTTTTCTGGTTGATCATTTGTGTCTTTTGCAAACATCATTGTTGGGCCGGCTTACCTCATGTAATCGTTGGAGTATCTTGCAAGACCAAGTATCGTCGTGGCTACGTCGACGTGTTCAAGACACTATTCAATATTTTATTCGTCAATCATATATGTAGCGCTGTTAAATAACGCTATTACGCCGTTGTTAACAAACCCAACTCGATCGCCAATTCCGTAATTTGTGCTATCTGCTTTTAAAATTCCACCTTCAACTTCGCTGAATGCCTCTGAGGGCAAGAAATATATACTAGTATCATGAGCCTGTAATTCGATTCTTCCACGTGCGTCGGGTGCACGTGCCTGATAAGAATAATACTGATAATCACGCACAGATTCGTCTTTGTGAAGTTCTGCGTCCATGTCAATGCGTTTGAACATTTCATTATAACTGCGTTGATCTAAATCATGGTCGCGCTGACAGCGTCAAGGGAACACGAAGACCATTTCCCGCTATCAGACTTGCAGTTATATTTTTTTCCTTTTCTTTTCTGCCTTAACGGATGTTAAGTGTGGTACACCGATCTCTTGATTTATCAACGCTGCTAGTTTTTAATTTGCGGCTTGGTTTATTATTTTACTAACATTTGCGGGCATAACTTCGGTACTGGGTAGTTTCACCGGTTGCTGTAGCCGGACCGCAGGTGGTCTACGTATTAATCGTGCTAGTCTATCCTTGATTGCCGAGAACGCTTTACCGGCGATATCACCGACAGTGCTAAGGCCTTTATAACGAATAACATCGATAGCTTTCGTTGATAATTATTTTGCAGTTAGAGCTGCTTTTGGAGCCATTCTTCTGAAAACCCTGAATAACGTTACCGAGTCCATCTCCGTAATACGCTTTATAAACGGGTAATCGTAAGTTTACTACTCTGACCATTACGGGTCTACGTCGAGAGTTGTATATGATCATCTTATTTATTATTCACTTATCTAATCAATGTAGTAGTCATCAACGATTTCATCAATAAGAGATCTTTAAACACTGATATCCATGATACCGCCTTGAAACAATCGCCGACAAATATCAGATGCTTCACTGATTATTTCCAGAGAATTGTTACCAGCTCGTTTTCCTCCTATGAGAACTTCTAGTCGTTGCACATCATCAAGAATACTGTTAGGGCATGAAGTAACAAGACCACTTCCTTGAGTAGTAATACCACTTCCAGTGGGCACATCGTAAAATTATTCTGGAGTGGGATCCGGCGGGGGTTGTCCCCGTCGTTAAATTCGCGGCAGTTTTGGTGGTGTAACTGGTATTCCAATATCCTTTTTATTTTTATTAACTTTTTCCACAAAATCATCATATTCTTGCTTATATTTTGTATACTGATTTGCGAAATATCCCTGTACTCACGAAATACCCTAGCAGTCCACTCGAGTTCTGGTGTATTATAAAACTCTGATTTTAATAATTGATGCTGTAGTTGATATCCACCCGCAGAAACAGTAGCAGGATCTTTCATAACTGCCATATAGCCATACTGAGTAAAATACCTGGTTTTTAATTTTGGTTCAGATAGATCCTCGACGTTATTTTTCATATCCTAGATTTCTGTAAGTGTTTTATCGGCAAACTCCATAGCTTCGCTAATTTGTTTTGGTAGTGTTTCGATGACCTGCTGTGTTTTTGTTGTAGCCATAGCGATCTCTTCTGTTGGTTTGACAATGGGTCTAAATAACTGTTCTGCCCTTTCCGCAAATTGAGATTCTTGACGAGCTTGTAGTTTTTCTTTAACAGAATCCCTCAGTGGAAGACATTTTTTAATTGCTTTTAGTCCTTCTCGAGCTAATCTAGCTGTGTAAGATTCTTTAGATAGTGCCATTATTGATATAATTTTATTTAATTAACAGCAGCAGGGAGGGTGAGCCCGTCAACGATTGCGTCACCCAGGTAAACTTTACTGTACAATTGTTAAAAAACGACAAGGATAAAAAAACAGTAACCGTTAACTAACTCTCCAGAAAAACTCTCGGTATTTTAGAGGCTTTGATTTCGCGTAAATAACGCGGGGTTTTTTCTTCGCATTTGTAGGAGGTCTTAGTTTACCAAACAGTGACTTATAAAAAGTGGTCGGCTCACCCTCCCTGCTGCTCGGTTGCATGTTCTCAAGCAAGTCGATACGTCTAGTCATATACAATAAGGTAAATCCATACGCACAAATACTTAGCATATTTTAGTAAACATATTGTAGCTAGTGAGACAAACGTAATAATTAAGAATATTTATCACACAGCATTAATTTCAACTCTCACAGTTAATGCTTTATTATCTTAAAGAAGTAATTTAAAATGTCAATACCATTAAAAAGCACTTTTCAAGCGATCATACATTTAATTATCCATGTTTCGGTAAATTAGTTAATGATTAATTATCTCACAGAGTTTACAATCAAGTACAGGGAAGTTAACAAGTTAAGGGAACTTGTTAATAAGTTAGATATGGAACTAATACCTGAGTGTTTGTTGTGTTATTTATGATTTATGAAATACAATATGAATTGCTTCTGTGGTTGCAAGATATAAAAAGGTGTTTGAGCAGACAAAGATATTTTCATGGGCTTATTTTCTGGTTACACAAAATATCAGGCAAACAGTCACTTCCCTTTGCTTTCAATATGCTGCATCATGTTTTACCCAATACTAATTTTATACAGTTTAGGTTAGATACGGTAAAATTAATTTACAGTATTCTGATATTCAAATAAATAAGTCAGGTTTATATACAACTTATTTAAACGTTGACGTTGAATTACAAAATGGTATTCCATTCTGACCTTCAAGTCTTCTTGAACTAAGCAAATGCGAAGGCGTGCATGATAGCTCCGTACAGAGCCATTGCACTACGAAATCCATACCCTGTTTACGTGATCCCATTCATATTCGCGTGATATTTTTGACCTACTTAGTTGCTGATTTGACCTTATCGGGTTGGCCTTGTTGTTAAAGAAATTCTTATGACCAAGTATTAACCAGTGAATTATAGAATTTAATATAGGATTAAATGATCATGGTTGGGTATTTATCGATGTGTAAATTGTACTAATCACTCACAAAGTACTTTATGTTAACTTTGTGAGTGATTAGGTAGGACTTTATGTTAACTTTATGAGTGATTAGGTAGGACTTTATGTTAACTTTATGAGTGATTAGGTAGGACTTTATGTTAACTTTGTGAGTGATTAGGTAGGACTTTATGTTAACTTTGTGAGTGATTAGGTAGGACTTTATGTTAACTTTGTGAGTGATTAGGTAGGACTTTATGTTAACTTTGTGAGTGATTAGGTAAAATTTACACATCGATAAGTACCCAACCATGATCATTTAATCCTTATAATTCCAAGTTCGTCCTTTCTTTCGTCAAATCAATTTATGCCATCAACAATGCATTCCAGTTTAAGTAGCGTGTACTTTCCTTTCATTGGCCACGTCACATCGCCTCATAATACATAACCTGTACAGAATTAAACGAACATATTGACTACTGTCACAGTTACGTTTATTCAGAAACTTCATACTTTACATCTTAGGCTATGGCTACATGTGATTTCAACACAGTTAGCCTATTTACAACAGTCTTGTTCAATTTTAGTCAGTCCCATCTGCATCGTCAGATGACCATGACCTTACATAATATCAGCTGATATGGAATGTACTAGTGTGCTAGATTAAATTTCCAATCAAACCTTAAATCATAATGGATTTTATCAATGAACAACATGGAGATATGAACAAGATGATGCTAACCCTTACTAACATAAAGATAACAATTAAATAAATTGTATACAGGAATAACATTTTATATCATTCTCAACAGCGTTCATTCTTGTGAAGACCCGTTAAGTCATCCAATGTCAAATGAAATATAACTACTGTCAGTTACGTTTATTCGGCAGCTTCATACTTTACATCTTAGCCAATAGCTACCCGTGGTGTAAGCACATTTCTTTTTATATAAAAAATAACATTTTTTAAAATTTTAATATGTCCTATACAGGAATACCATTTTATATCTTTTTCGTCAGCGTTATTAACAAGACCCTTTCAGTTATCTAATGTGAAATGAAATGTGCAGTTGTTAAATGTAGAGTTGCTCGCACAACCAGCAAAACAATCACCTTTATGGATTTTATATACATTTTTCCATGGTGTTAAGTCACATTGGTGGAGATGGTAGTTTTACCATTTTAAAACTTTATTCGGTCTTTGAATAATGGTCTCATAAATATTTGTTTTTATTTTTTTGTAAGTGGTCATATTCACACCATGCCACCAACACCCACACACGTTTTTTATATAAGAAAAAAAAACAATTACCATTGAAAACGCCATTGCCCCATTTCGTACTTCGTTTAGTAGCCTCTGAGTACTGATTTATTTCAATAGCTTTTAAGTCCTCCTCAGATAATTTCTCGAATCTTGATTTATATCCCTCAGCGGACTCAAAATTGACTGGCCCAGTTCCCACGCTGTTATTGTTGTTGTTGTGTATGGCTAGGGTGACTGAGGTCATGGGGTGCAGTGTGAGGGAATTTATCAATCTCTGTTGCTCTGTTTCATTTTCAGCGTTTGTAACAGCCATCGCATCTTCATCTGCTTCAATCGCTGCTATTTTTGCTTTTAACTCCTTGTCATCCAATTGTTAAAAAAGTTCCGCAGAAAATTGCATTTTGCGCGACTATGTAGCAGACGAACGCCAAAATGTAAACTACGCATTTCAATCAAAGAATATTTGAAAAAGATTAAAACGGGTATAATTTATATTTATTTGCTTAATAAAAATTAAAGAGATGAAACAATCTTTTCACAATGATGTGTCTGCAATGTTTATTTATATTGCAAACAGTACAAAAACCGAAAGTAGTCTCAGAATGTGTAAAAAATTTCAGACCAGTATCACGTGACCACTTGCAGCCAATCGAATTGCAGAAGATCCGTTTCATTTATAAAAATTGGAATTATTATATAACACTCAAAGCCTCAAATGACGTAAAAAAAGTATATTATAAATATAAAAGATGATACGTAACATATTACTTTTCTGACACATCAAACTGAAATATATCAATTATGTTTTTCATGCCAGAAATAATTTCTTTTCTATCCTGATTTTAAACAGATGACACGTACTCAAAAAATTTTGATCGTAGAAAAAGATTATAAGTGTTATAACATGACAAAACATGTAATCACGAACATGCAGAGTTTTTTCACCGATATGAGTGCAGGTGATGTCATCATTAATACATCAGTATCCACCAGGCAGGCGAGCAACACGAGGCATCCTTCTCCAAGTCTAAAATGAAGGACCCATGAAAAAGTGTTATAATACAGGATAATTAATCTGACAAATCTAAAAAGAACTATATTCATCTCTCTCTCTCTCTCTCTCTCTCTCTCTCTCTCTCTCTCTCTCTCTCTCCAATACATAGCCAAACAAACGTCGTGGCCAATGTCTAGCTGAATGGAAATTATGATAAATACCGGATTTCAGCGTGTTATCCAATGCGAACCCAATCTCATTTCTTTAACACCACGTCTTTCTTTTCGGTGGCAGGTGCCGTTCCACAAAAATGACAAGCACCATTACTTCGTTTTCAGGGGTCCCTACTTCGGGTGTATATCCAATGTTTCGATGGTACGAATGATTGTAAGATTTGGCAGGACATGTACTTGAGAGTGTGTTGAGGTGTAAAATATTTACATATATGTTCTTGCTAAATTCTTTGAACGTTTCACGAGACTGGATTTCGTCTCTGGAGTTTTACTGGGGAAAATGAATGTGTTATGTTCCATTGTTTTTTTAATTTGGTGCTTTTGTTTGCCATGAGATATGGTGACAATCACTTAATTTCAAAACCAGTTTCAAAGCTTTCACTAATTCTGAACTTGTTTTGGAAGTCAAAGGAAATACCCAGGCTGATTTTTAAAACAATTATTTATATAAACGACTGTACGCTGCAACACGAGAAACATGAGTTAAATCTGCTTAACAATTGATGGTCGATGCCAGCGACTTCGGGTTGACTTTTGGTTTAACTTCTAGAAACGTTTTGTTGAATGAATTTATGTAACGTATACGTCAATTATTTGTGTAACTAATATTGCACATCTGACAAATCTACACTTTTTAGTTTGGTCTTAGCAGCAGGAGACACTGTTTGGACTCCTTCGTAACGAGAAGCATAGTAAATGCTGACTACATGTGTGTTCATTATGAAGTGGTTGTTGTTGCTGCTCATCATTTGCTGTTGGGGATGGTTCAAACAATGGAGTTGCAATATTACTTGGAGTTGGAGGAGACATAGTTTGAAACACTTCGCATGTCTTCTCTTCCATCTACGCGACTGCGTCTTTCCTTGTGGCCTTTTGGATCGTTTTGCATGATAATCTGGAATCATTCAGAGTAGGTTTAGCTGTTTCGTCTGAAGCTTTATGGTGAAAGAAGTGAAGACGTAGCAGTAATTCTCCACACCGTTGCGATATTTTTGTTTCTGACAAATCAGTTTAATTGTTTTTGTAACTGTTACTTCTCGGTGAGATTACGATTTGGAGGTAATGAGGTGTATGTTGTTGGTACTAATGATGGAGTTCCATCGATCGTTACATATAGAACTAAGAAAGTTTTCATTCTTCTATAGGATTTGCTGTTACAAATATTATGTCTTTGCAGAAGAAAAAAAAAGATTTCGTTTCATGTTAATTTCCCCTCGTTTTCCCTCATTATCTCATTATTCCACCTAAACGTGGTTCAGCAATCAATCCTAACAAAGCAGTCACGTTTACATCGGTCCTATCATTTGGTGCATATATCCTCATTGAACGTGCATTTTGTACTTTGAGTATATCCTTTTTCACTATAAAGTGAAGACCGCGACCATGTTTTCCGAATCCGTATCTTTGTCTCTTGGTTAAAGGTATCGTTCCTTTCACAACATCAAAATAACATTCACGCACAATATCGGTGATTTCTGTGGGTGCTATTTGAATAATTTGTTTCTCATCAGATGAGTGGATTTAGTTATTACTTACAAAATATCCAAATGTGGTTTGCCTTTTCTGGAAGAAGGTTGTGTCTTGTAACGACGAGTGGGATTTGTTTTGACACTTCTTATATACCGCCTTTGTTTTAAAAGCAAACAACACTCAAGTGAATCTTATCATACACTTATTTTTTCTACTGTAATTCGTCTCTACTGATTGTCAGCACAAACTTTCAACCCCGCTATGGGTTGCGCTCGACGATGACGTGTATTACACGGACTAAATTGTTACAGTTCTTATTTGGGCAAGTCCAGTAAACTTTGGAACACACATGTTCTGTCTTGTGTTAATGTCTTAGGCGAGGCCAAATATTTTAGCTGAAACAGCAGTTTGGAAATTGGTTTCCAGTTTTACATCAAATTATGGAACACTGTTTTTAAATCAAGTTTTGCAGGCACATAATGAATGGCGAAATCGTGGAAGATGCAGCAGATACCTTCACCGCGCCGCATGGTTTTTAGTGAGGACCTAGCAGCAGAACCGTTCATTCTGGCAGGAAAGTTTCCGTCTGTCTTTCTTCCTGTTGCTTTTATTTTTCTTGTTAGAACTTCCTATACCACCACTCTTCTTTCTAGTCTTGTGCCGTATTTTGGGGGATTTGGCTTTTCTCTTTATTGTAGCATCGGCCTTAGAATCCCAACTGAAAGGGAACGAATAATGACACCTCCTAAAAAGCCACTTCGTCCATTTTTAAAAAGGATATTTTGTTGTTGTTTTGTTTACTTTGGGGGTACATATATTCATGGATATGTCAGTTGTGACGATGCTGATTTATGTTTTTCAAAAAGTGTTTGGTTCGATGTGGTATATGAACGATGCTTTGAAGTGATTAACATGTTGTCAATGTAAACCCTTTTAAGTTTTCTTTGAGACTTGCTTCTAACAAGTCTACATGCTATTGACAGCATGCAGTGCACTAATCAATTTGGCAGGAGAAACGATGAGACTGAACGAATGTCATTTCGAATACTGTTTGGTAGGAAAGAAGTTGTTGTGGTCGATGAACCAAGCTTGGTTTGTATTCGATCAAATGTTTTGTCTGGACCATGCAGTCCAACAGTCAACATGTTAGAAGGATAAGGAAGATAAAATGCCTTCCAGTTTGACGATTTAACATTTCGTTTAGGACTCTGAAAACAGAGTAGAAAGATGCAGCTATGACATTGGAGTTGTGAATTCTGAGATTACCATAAAAGAAACAAAACATTTTATATATTCTATGGACGTTTAATGTTTTACAAAAAGTGTAACATGAAGACCATATTTTTCATTTCAATAATTAAAACACAAAAACACTTACGGCATAATTAAAGTCACCAAAGCAGCATGCATAAAAAGTAAACGTTGCACCATTCCTCATGTATCCCATGAAACCTATGCACATGCACTGGTGTTCTTCCAGTCTCTCTGATATTCATTGTCTCTAATTTCTCCGGGAATGTCATTATTCGTTTCCATTTTTTACAATGGTAGTACTACACTTGTGAACTTGTAATATTTCTTCCTCTGAAACTGATTATTTTACCATTGTTACTAAAATTGTTTTTAATTCCGATTTTACTTCTAATTTGTCGCTCATTGGTTCTAAGTTAACTTCTTTTCTTGGATTAGCCGCTTCTAGTATATAAGCATCGAAGGCAAGACCTTTCTGTCGCATACATCTTCCAGTCGTATACTTTTTGGTATAACCTACCAACTAACTACGCTTCCCGGTAAGTTTGAAACGTGGATAAAGCATGTATTCTTCACACAGAACTTGTCTTCATTTGTATTACTAACAATTAAATAAAATTTTGTCTTTCGTGCACAGATAACGTTTTTATGGTCATGAATTTACTGCATGCACTGTTCATATATAGTCCACAATGAATCTGGTGGTATGCGAAATCCGAGAAAACACACACACACACACACATTCACACACCGTCCAAAATTCAATCGTAGATGGAAACAGTTCCTAAAAAGTGTTTGATAATCATCAAAGTAATGAACACTGTTAGCTACACTGTGGACAAAAGTCGCAGCAAGGTGAAGTTTATATATACGTAGAGTTTTGTATCTGTAATTGTCTTTCCCAAAACCAGTCTTCTTATGCTGTGGAAATCGCTTAGATAAACAATCGAGGAATGATTCTGAGTCTGCGTTTACTTGAATCTTAGCTCACTGTAAAAGTGTCTTAACTCACTGTAAATGCATCTTGACTTGCTATAAATGCGTCTTAACTCAGTGTAAATGCGTCCTCCTTGTTCCGATTGTAGATATTCGGAATATGCTCTAGAATGCTAAACTAGTCATTTACAGCCATGTCTTTCTATCTGAGGAAATGGCCATATATTTGTTTTTTACCAAATGTATCTACTAGTAAAGAGCAGAAAAGAACGTTTTATTCACTAACACGGACACCACACGTCTTGAATGAATCGCGTCCTGACGAGAAACTTCTTGTAAAGAATTCTTTGTAGTATTCCAACCTTAAAGACAGAAGTAGTGGCATCAAAAGTCTTTTGAGGTCTGGGTAGCTGATTAACGTCGGACCATTTGAATCCTCCTATTGCATTCAGTTACCAATGATTCAAAAGTGTACAAGATACATCATCGCACTGAGTTCATTATCAAACCTTTGACTCTGCAAAATAGGCCCAACCGGACTCGATTGCTCTGCTGAATTATTCATCATCTTCCTAGGTCGGAGTTTACATTCACAATGAAGTGTTGGTCATAATGGAGTTCAGCTTGTGTGTGGTCTTGAAGTCGCACTCGTTTCAGATGCTCAATTGATACACTCTATATAAAGGTCTTCTGACAATTTGGTGGTTTTGTAAACGTACAATTTTGTATGGTTCCAATGCTTTCACACGAAAGTCTTGATCTTACACGAACTGGAAAGCATTTATTCAAGACATCAAAGTTGATTACTTCATTTGATCAATAGTTCAATATCAGCCCTTTGTTTTTGGACCTGCCATGAATTTCTCTTTATTAGTAACCTTAAATGTAAGTGGCAACCATTAGCAAAACCTTCAATAGTGTCTTCTGGGTGTTCCTCCTTTCGAGTTCCTAAAGGCTCCCTTTCGATGTCTGGGTTATGGCTGTTGGGTAATATAAGATGTTGCGCCAATATTCCCCATAAACAATGTCTTTGGCAAATGATCGTCTTCGTTCGTTTCCACTTGTTCCAAAGTGATGCATTCTAAGGATCGGTACCGTTCCTTGAATGTCTATGTTGCCTTGTAGTGTCTAACACGAGTCTAACACGAAGATGGATTGCACTTACCTTATTGTTGTTGTATCAATTACTTAACCGGATTTGTCGTCCGTTGGTTTTTTTTCTGTGGTAGGAAAGTGCCAAATTTTGTATATCTCTAACAGTTGTTATCTGCGTTCCATAGCACGAAACAATTCGTCACTCACCATCGTTCCTGTCGAAGCGCGTTCTTTATCCTTGTAACAACATGGTTGATCTTGATTTAATGTTTCAGCACACGTCGACCTTGAAAGAAACATCCCATTTTCTTTGTAAATGATGTAGCAAGACAAAATGGTACAAGTTGAGGTGGAAGTGAGACTTTGCATTTTATCAAAATTTTATTAACGATTGTGTTCCATGTCGATGTGTTCTGTCTACATTTCAGGAATAGAGCAAATTTAAAACACTCAAGGAATACAAATCGATGTATTTGGTTTCATATCTTCGAGATTCGTCCATGTCGTATAGCAAGCGTCTTACATTGGTTCGTCCTCCAAACAACAGAAATGTTCTATATCTAGCACTTAGTAATTTTTGGCAGTTTCTAGATCGGTTTTGACACCTAGATCGTAATCAGGTTCCCACATTTTCTGTTACTTGGAATCCTGGTCTTTCTAACCTCAGATGTCTTTGGCATGTTTGCTCGTCCAAATCGATGGTGAACTCTGATAAAGGACTTTTCACGTTTCGTCCACGAAATAGACATCACGGGACTTCGTAGATGTGGGTGTTTTCTAAGTCCAAGCCATCCTCAGAAAGGTCTCCAATGTTCTTTTCTCCACCGTTTCTAACATATTGTATCTTCACTTTTAAACAAGTGGTGAAGCCAGCACAAAGTTTTGGCGGAATATCGACGGCTGACCGAGATATAAGATTGAGGGGGGACGATATCTAGTTTGTCCTCAGGTGTGACCTTGTTTCGATATAGACTAAATTTATACACTTCAGCGATCTTGAAGTTTCCTTCAAAGGATCAAAACCTTTGTGATCCAGAATAAGAAGATGAAGGTAGTACTACCATCGCAGGCAACCTTTTTTGCGTAGACGACAGGAAATCGGCCAAAACTACATTGAAGTCATCCTCTTTCAGGAGAAAAATCCTGGTTACAGCTACATTAGCAGTCGTAGTAATTAAACTATTACTCTGAATATACGGTTTATCCGCAGCAGGAGCAACCCAATACATTGTCTTCATGTTATCGGCCATATGTATGGTATTCAAACCGCAATGGCAAGCTTACGAACGCGGGAGCACCTATATACTGAAAGTGACATCACGCACCGCTCTCATATGACTGGAAGAGAGACCCCGGGCTCTCATTACATTTTTAATAAGCGTTTCGATTCGTGGTACACTTCAATCTATTTCGATATGGTCTTGTGCTATATATAGAAGCGTATTCTCCTATGATATCGCCAGAAGTAAACTCAAGCAATATATGGAAAAACTAAGGCCATCGTCCATCATTTCCAACATGCTGTTTTACCCTGACTACCTATTCTCACCCATGCGACAAATTAATCCACCTGATATGCTAACCTTTCTGTTCCTACTACAGTCTGGTTGTCTCAGTAAGTCATCGTATTACTGATGTCCAAGCGCTAGGAACAACTTGTACAAAATAAAACTCGTTATTTTTGCAGTATCTGACGAAACTTATAAAATGAAACAACAATATATATATACATATATATATATATATATATATATATATATATATATATATATATATATATATATATATATATATATATAAAACAACAAGAACTACTTTCATAACACATCATGCAAACCAGTTTCACACACACACTCACACACATACACAAAGGGGAGATATTTGATAGAGAGCTGCATACACACAGTCGATAAACATCACTGCGTATAAAAATCCAAACTGTCTCAAGAGCTACACAGCAAAGCTGGTAACAACCACAAATGTGTTATCTCAGACTTGCGTTCTTAAACTTTTGTCAAACAGCCCCAATCAGCCCCAGTGCAATCTGTGATTGCAATGCAAACTTAGATGCACTTAACAATAAGTTTGGTTCCTTCATAAATCTACGCGCTATTCCACAATCAGCTTTCCGTGTAGAATATCATTGCGCAAGTGATAGCAACACTTGCCATATTTCCAGAACATAACATATAACTTTCCAAGAAAATCATGAATCAGAAATCTCCTCACAGCCACTACACAACGCGTTTGAACGTGTTCCCAGTATTGCACTGTATCCAACCATTGCACTATCATATAATTTTCCAAATTAGAACTAATGAAAGTGTAAAGTTATCCCTATAAAATATATTAGTTACTTATGGTTATTTTCATGCGACAGCCATCGATTAAATATGATAATACAGTAATAACACCAAATGTTTAATATTATATTTTCTCATGCGTAGAACTTGCGGCACTGAGGCAGTTCACTACCCTCACTAACATATTCGTATTAATGCGTAGAATTTACAAAACAGTTGCACGTTGCTCCATACGCTCATGGTGCAATACTTCCAACAGGTAACAATTATAACTTTTTTCTCGATTTTTTTTTTCTTTTCTAAGAGTGGCAAATATAACTAGATTCTACTTCGAAAATTATTCAGATTTTCATAAAAGAGTACAAGATCTGATGACCTTTATGTAAAATGAGAGGCAATAATATTACCTGATTAATACTTTATGAGCTGAATCTGCTAGTTATATTGTAAAAATGCAGGGTTATTTTAATTTAATTGGAAAACAGTTGGGTGAGATAAATAATCTTTGTCGGTGTTTGTACCAAGACAAGGAAATTAGAATATTGGTGTGTGGACCTGCCGTGAGACGACGTTTCGGGATATGAAGAGTGAAGCGGTATGGTATGTTTTAATCCTCTACTTTGGTTAGCAACCCCAACGGCCCTTTTAGGGCGACCATGATATATGGAAAGAGAGCAATTAATGCAAACAAATTTGTCTATGTATGTGTTTTTATATGTCTATGTGGGTGAAAAGTAAAACTTAAATCCCCTTTAGTCCTTCTGTCTTCCGTGTAATAATGTTTTATGTTAGGGTATCATGGTTTGTCTATACACAAGCCATACCTTCATGTGTGATAGTATGTTTGTATGTTTGTGTGAATGAGTGTACATAAACACTGTGTCCTTTCATTGGAGTGTAGGCTTGTGTGTTTTAATAATTCGGGGGTAGGTGTGTGGATAGTAATCGAAAAATAGTTGCTGGATACTTGGTATTTTATGTGGTGTATTGATTGAACATGAATAGTTTAACATTCCTATTTCCATTTTTCCCCATAAACGTTCGACATTTGTCCCTTAACAATTTTAACATGACATTTTCCCTTATTCCTATAAACACCTTTGTTCCCCAAAACTATCTTGTCCTTAGAAACACTTTTGTCCCCATAATACCATTCCCTGGGAAAATTTTAACTTAGGATTTACCTTCTCCCCCAAGAGATCCACCCATGTAACCCTATGTCGTATGACCCGCATGTCACCTCTGAGTCCTATATAACTAATATCGTCATTGCATAAATCACATATATTATTGTCATGATTTTCCAAAATATTTCTAAAACAAATACTACAAAATATTGGTCTATTTCTCCTTTATATGGATTTAGTACAGAGCTGAAATACTCCAACAACTCCATATTTAACTGTTGTGGTTTTTTTTTTTTTTTTTTTTTTGGTCATTTTCTACTGATATCGAATTTACAAGATCATCATCACAAGACTCTCATTTCTTATACAGAACTTTGATCTAACATTTCTTATACAGAGCTTTCATCTAACATTTCTTATACAGAGCTTTGATCTAACATTTCTTATACAGACATTTCTTATACAGAACTTTGATCTAATATTTCTTATACAGAGCTTTCATCTAACATTTCTTATACAGAGCTTTCATCTAACATTTCTTATACAGAGCTTTGATCTAACATTTCTTATACAGACATTTTTTATACAGAGCTTTCATCTAACATTTCTTATACAGAGCTTTCATCTAACATTTCTTATACAGAGCTTTGATCTAACATTTCTTATACAGACATTTTTTATACAGAGCTTTCATCTAACATTTCTTATACAGAGCTTTCATCTAACATTTCTTATACAGAGCTTTGATCTAACATTTCTTATACAGACATTTCTTATACAGAACTTTGATCTAACATTTCTTATACAGAGCTTTCATCTAACATTTCTTATACAGACATTTCTTATACAGAACTTTGATCTAATATTTCTTATACAGAGCTTTCATCTAACATTTCTTATACAGAGCTTTGATCTAACATTTCTTATACAGACATTTCTTATACAGAACTTTGATCTAACATTTCTTATACAGAGCTTTCATCTAACATTTCTTATACAGAGCTTTGATCTAACATTTCTTATACAGACATTTCTTATACAGAACTTTGATCTAATATTTCTTATACAGAGCTTTCATCTAACATTTCTTATACAGAGCTTTCATCTAACATTTCTTATACAGAGCTTTGATCTAACATTTCTTATACAGAGCTTTGATCTAACATTTATTATACAGAGCTTTGATCTAACATTTCTTATACAGAGCTTTGATCTAACATTTATTATACAGAGCTTTGATCTAACATTTCTTTTTTTGCAGACTTCTAAATATTTTTGTTCTCAGTTCAAGAAACGTTCGACAAAACTCCCTAATTCCTGTTTTCCTATACTAGCAGGAAAGAGTGCATTTACTCGTTTTCGAATCTATACATTCCGAATTGTACCGGGACGCTTTAAGAATATTTGATTTTCTACAATCAACTTTAAATGTCTCTGTTGCATCATATAACATTTTAAGAGCTTGTCAAGAGCCTGTTCTGTATCCTGCGTGTCAGTGGTTAACAAAATCATAAAATAAGACTCTGAGCAGCAAATCTAAATTAGTGAAACATAAATCTCTTGCATTATCATCCCACTTAAAGGTATAATAGGATGTTTTTCCTAAATTTATATCATCCAGAGAAGTATTATTGTCTTAAAATATTTGGATTGAAATTTCGATCGGTAAATGATCCGATTCTGTCCTCGTTTAAACAGTGAGTCGCCCACACGTGTAAATAAATCTGACGATGATACTGTGTGATATTGTGTGATATACCAGCCTCCTTCCTCCAGTTTGCAAAACGTGTGTAATCTCCCTGTCCATCACCATCCACTCTACCGTTTAGAAAATGAATACCAAGTGTGCATTATAAATGAATCAAACTTCAACCAATTCATTCCCCACCATATTTCAAGATTTTCTAGGCTGGTTATAGCTTTCAATCTTATGATGTAAAAAATCGAGTTACTTTTAGGTAATAGTTGGAAGGGGCTCACATCTCGGTGAGCTAGCTTCTTCTTCAAAAATTAAAAGTAATGGAGGTCACAACTTAGTATACCAGCTTTAAAAAATATTGAAAGGAATAATCATTACTCTGCACGATTGTTTTGGAAAACAATTTAAATTGGCGTGTGGGTTATGTGTTGGTTAGATAGGATTTTTGGACATTTTTAAAACCAGTTTAATCTTGTTGACGCAATTTTATATACAGTTCAACATCTGATGATATAATTATTGATTTTGTGATACAGTTATTGAGCTGGTGATACAATTATAGACCCGGTGTAACAGGCAATAGTATACCCCAGTCCGGAGTATACCTGGGGTTAAAGCGGCCTAGGCTAGATTATACCCGGGTATATTATGGCCTGGGCCAATTTATATCCTGGGGTATATTATGGCCTAGGCCAATTCATACCCCTCAGGCCAAACTATACCACCATGATATCAATAGTGCTGAGCGATATATACAAGAATTACTTAATTTTTCAACATTTTATTGAGGATTCAGCTTTGTCAGGTAAGTTAAGTGACATGTTTCAGTCGTACTCGTAGTCTGTCAAGGTATATACATATAAGACAAGATTATATATATATATATATATATATATATATATATATATATATATATATATATATATATATATATATATATATATATATATATGTATGTATATACATATACATATAGACATATATATATACATATAGATATAGACATATATATATATATATATATATATATATATATATATATATATATATATATATATATATATATATATATATATACTCTTCATGTCCAGAGACAGTGTTAATCATGTGGTACACTATCGTGGTAGTGTCAATGTACAACGATTTGAGCTTTTTGTGGAAAACTTGAAGAAGGAATCAAGGATCATGATACAATATATACCTCACATTCTTCCAGTCCAATTGTTTTGATTAAATATTATATTTCCAACACTCCCATCAATATGTTCTAGTTTTAAAATCACAATGGTATTCTTATTTCTTTAAGCTGAAGCTAAAACATACCTCAGTAAACTCAGAAAAGGCGGTGATGATTGTTGTTCATGTTTTCCTGCTACAAGTAAAGACCAGAACGATAAGTAAATATTAATTTAATATACAAGTGGGGCATATTCTGGCCTGAAGGGGTATGGTCTGGTCCAGGCTATTTTACACCCCCGGGCATAGTTTAGCCTAGGACACCTTATCCCCCGGAGTATACTCTGGCCTGGGCCAAGCTATACCCGGGTTTAATCTGGGCAGGGGTTAATGTGGCCTGCTACACCGGTGATACAATTCTAGGTACAATTCTAGATTTGGTGATAGAGTTTTAAGTATAATTCTAGATATTTCATATCGAAAATACAGTTAAGTCTGAATTCATCTTTTTTACTGCAGTGCTATGGACATATTCGACTTAGAAGCTGAGTCAATAATTATTTTAATTCTCCCAAGCTCCTGAGTGACAAAACAGTTGTATCTGTCACAGGTTATTTTTGAATATTACAAATATAATTATATTAATGATTTTTAATCACATGTTTGACACCTGTCACATATACCAACGTGATGACCAAGTTATGAGAGATGTTTGGTTCAACTATGATTTTTTTAAAAACTTAATTAAAAAGCAAGAATAACTGACATTATTTGTTTATTTACTAGGGAATGTTAATGTGTTACTTGAAACAAAGCCAGGAGCAGAATGCACTTTTGTATGCCATTTTCAATGACTTGGATAAAACTTTTGACAACTTACATTGTGATTCCTTATCTAAAATACAGAGATATTATGGATTTCCCCCAAAACTGTAAACAGAATAACGATGCTATGCACAAGTAATCTCCAATAATAAACTAAGGACTTTGAGATCTAAACTAGAGTGAAGCAGGGATTCATCGTGTCCCCCCTTTTACACATACTTGGAACTGGTTGTATCACAAAGGGTGTGGTCAGTCAGTAATAAAGAAGGGTTCGCTGGATCCTTACCAGCCTCCCTAAAGATGTGGACGTTGCTGATCACATTGTGCTGTCCTCATATAGACACCAGGACATGCAAATCAAGACCGCTGACTTGACAAACATTGCAGGCACCAGAATGAGCAACATTATTATAGAACAAATCACGCTGAATGAAGAGGAGATTGAAGAAGTAAAATTTCACCTATCTGGGCTCCAAAATGACAACCAGCGGGGAAACAAGAAGAAATACTTACAATACTTTCAAAGGCCAGCCAAGTATTTGCAGTGCTTAGGAGTACATGGAGGGCCAGGAGCATCAGCATGAAAACTAAGCTCAGGCATTTCAAGAGTAGTGTCATCATTACCCTAAAATATGAGTGGAATCTTGGGAAAATAACCAAAAACCGAAAGCCGTAAGTTAGAAGTGTCCCAGAACAGACGCCTGTGCAGAATTCTCGACATCCAATAGCCCCACACCATCTCAAAGATACCAAACTGCATATAAGGACTGAAACCAAACCCATCGCCCAGGTAGTCCAGATGCGCAGATGGAGATGGATCCGATAAGTGTTCCGAATGCCATCCACATCCCTCAGATGGACCTCAGACGGCTGACGAAAGAAACATAAAGAGACCTCGAGGAGGACAGTAGAAAATGAGATGAAATAACAAAAGTGGACCTGGGGACACCCCGAGGGACGTGCATCAGTCTGATCATGATACGATCTCTGGTTACCGCCTTATGCTCTACTCCGTACGGAGAGGATTAAGTAAGGAATTTAAAGTGTTAAGGACATTTTTTGTGACGGCAACTCATGCTAAGATTTTGAGAAGAGCAGCTGTTTTCGGTAATTTCTCGAGTCCACTAATATTTTCTCATTTGTTGAGTTAATGTGTTTATGTACATCTTGCCCGAGAGTTGTCATTCCACTCAGATTTTTCATGCATATTATATCGATACTCTATCCAGTAAATTGAAGGCTTTCGGCATCAACACTTCCTATCTTTCTCAACATGAGTTGCAATGACAGCACAATGTCTTGTGTAGGTTACCAGCTCTCGTGTGAGTTCAATCAACTCACTTTAGTTACAGCGTCTATATTAAAACGTATGCAGCGATAAACATATAATAGCAAATTCATCTATAATAAAGTATTTAGCGTTCAATTTACAGGAGAGGTTGTGGTTGTGATTTTCTTTTTGAGTTGAATGGTTCTTTTTTTATAACGTAGGTGTTATTTTCTTATAAATCAGAGCAATATATTTTTTAAACTATTTCTTGGATAACCAAGGGAGCGAAGGCCCGAAAAAGTTTCGGTACCGCTGCTTTAGAAATATGGCCAATTTGTAATGAACAATACCTACTTTGGAGCATAAACAAAAGACTATGGTGGCGCTGATTATGTTAGGCACTGGATCTCGACAAAGTCGCCCGTTTGATTAATAATAACGCCTTTTCGTAAATTAAAATGACTTCTTTAGGGAATAAAAATGATTTAAAATTATAAAACCTTGCAAAAGTACAGTTTATATTTAACTTTTTTCTATACATTCACGATACTATTAATACACATACAAAGAATCATAAATTAGATTAAGTTTGGCTTATTAGTGTTTGAAACAGAAAATAGGTCAAAAAAAGATGATTGTTTGACTTGATTTAATACGCCAGCGTGACCGGTATTAAGCTAATATTCCCTCGAGTCCTAAATACTCATTAACTTGTTATATGGTTCGTAATCTTATAAGCGTGCAGTCGTTGAACCAGGCCCTCTTAATGTATTTATTGTCTTATGTGTCATTCATGAATCACAGATAAGACTCCATAAGCCCCTTAAAGACATTATGAGTATTCCTAGGTCAATTAATATGTATACATGTCTTTTTTTACTTTTGAAATGTATACCTCTTGTGTGGAACGTGCTTGCATGTATGTATGTATGCATGTATGTATGTATGTATGTATGCATGCATGCATGCACGCACCCACGCACGCACTTACGCACGCACGTACGTACGTATGTATGTATGTATGTAAGTATATATGTATGTATGCATGCATTGGGAAATACCTATACTCAAAATGAAATCATTGGATAAAAAATGTTGAAATTTCCACCTTTTAGGTCCATTGGTAGATTTTAACTGAAAAGAGAGGCGCTTTACATCCTTTATAGAACTTAATTGCACAATAACGTCCAAGAAACTTACCGACAAGACCGTCGAGTCATACGCTGCAGCTAGGAGAAAGATCCAAGAACAATAAATGTGTTAAGAAAGAAAAATGCACGATAGCGACTTTAATGATATAATATGATAAATAAATTATCCATTTTATTAAAAGTATAATACCTGGACATTAGCAGACGAAAACAGTCGTTCTCTCACCTGTCATTTCAGTCCTTCATTTTAATATAACATTAATATTTAATATAATTTTATATTACATTGCGTACGATCTAAAATTGTATTTTGCGAAAGCCATACAAATTTTTTAATTACGTTTATTAAACATAATTTATTATTTTTACTATGTGAAGACGCACGCAGGATAGTAAGAAACTTGTAGAAACCGAAAAAACAGTGTTACCATCTTGGCAATCAAAATTCCAATTTTCAACACATTGATCATGTTGGTCATCTGTGTCTTTTGTACACTTACGCATTTTAACATAATATAATTAATTTCTGTCTTGGATAAGAAAATTACATCCTTTTTGGAAACCAAACACGTAAACACGAAGGATTATTAAGAAGCTACTTAAAGTCAATTAGCGTCCTAATTATATTATTTAAATTTGATCACTTCGTTGGCCGTAGGTACGCTTAACAATTTTCTATTAAGTGGTAGGACCTGTGGGAAAAGTATAACTTTCTATTTTCGTTCCTTGACTACATCTCTCTCTCTCTCTCTCTCTCTCTCTCTCTCAAATAAATAAATATAATTTATTTTCATTACTTGTTTCGCTTTTTTGTGTTGTTAAATAGTGATGACATTCCACAAATGTTATTTTCTTTTGATCTGCTCTGTTTTGTAATTCTTGTTGTTTGTTTCTTTGGGATTTTTGTTTATTTTCTCCATGTCAATAGAGAAATTGTAATGTTTAGATCTTTGATAATTCCTAATATGATTAAGTAAGTCATGATGCAGTCTGTTTTCATTTGTAATTAAACAGATTTAGAGTTTACATACGTATCAAAATATGAGTAAAGTGTTTGAATTGTGCTCGTTTTGTAATATATAATTATGTATCAGTCAAAGAGATATATAAAGTAAGTCGTCGCTGCTTTCGACAAGATATTGCATGACCAAATTTAATATGATAATGACACGAATTTTGTGGATGATTTTTTTTAGAGAAAAGGTAACAAAAAAGCGCTAAACAAAGGAGTGATTTTTAACCACAGTTTAACAAATCAAGTGTGATGAAACGAATTTCTAATCTTTCTGAGCTCTTTAACGTAGCATCTTTTTTCCCCCAGAAACTCACATTTAGTATTCATCATTAATTTTCTTTTGTTTCTGTCCAAGGATTCGCCAAAAATTTGAAGAAATGGGAATTACAAATAAAGCATATTTTCTTAAACGCTCTTCGGTTAATATACTCTAAAGGCAAATTTACTGTCAGCATAATCAATGGAATTTATGTAAAAGTGTGTATCGGGAAAATGAAAGAAATTACATGAAGCAAAATTACATTTAAATTTAGGCTAGCATTAATAAATCTTGTAAATTCTTGGGTCTTCTATAAGCGAAAATTGGTTTATTTTTGTAAAGTGTTTTTACGCTGATTTTATTTGATAAATTTAGGTGATTCCAATATTTATTAATTATAAGGCCTATAATAGGTAATTACGAATTATTTTGTATTGTGAAAGATATTATATTTTTTTCTATTGTACATTTTGCTTTGTTTAAAGACTCATGTTGAGTCAGATTACAGGCTTTGATCAGTACATAATCAATTATACGTGTAGGATAATTTCGATTTTGGAAATATGTTTTCAATTCATTCAACGATTTTTGTAAATATTTTATAAGAAGCATGCATTAAATGCGAAACTAGTTGCACAGAATTATCGGCGTTTGTGTTGTTTCATTATCACAATTTCATCGACGAACGAATCAAAACCTTAAGTTTGTCAGTACTGCCGCAGATGCTAGTATAGGTGTTACAAACAGTACTTAACTTTTATGGATGAAGCATAAGTTGATAATAAAAAAATAGTCACAAAATGTGTAAGGACAAGGATTCTTTGATTTTGAAATCCCTTGTCAATCTTTTGAAGAGGCCACTGAAGGAACAATGCTTCGCTAAATCTTGAAAACTGATTTCATCGTGCTTATTTTCAAAAAGGTGATGAGATTGACCATACAAATTATATATAGACCGATATAATTTGAAGTTGAGTTCAAAATATCATACAAGAAGTTAGTTTTAATTTGCCTATACAATTAATTTACTGTGTATATATATATATATATATATATATATATATATATATATATATATATATATATATATATATATATATATATATATATATATATATATATATATATATATATAACATACATTACATACAACATGGCTTTTAAAATGTTGGTATGAAGCAATTTGATATAGATCCGCCCTTTGCGCAATAATACGCATATATTAACATTCTTGCAACTGTGCGCAGATGATTCTAGATCAATAATACATTTCCACTCACTAATCGTTAGTGACGTATGAACATAAAAAAATGTTAATCATAACCGTTTTCTAAACGAATTTAATATGGTACACAATTTCATAGCAATCCTTTCTGCTTTCAGTTCCCCTCTCCTATTTCATGCATTGATCCATAAGGAAAAAAAATGCGCAAAAATCTGGTGTGAGAGAGAAAAAGAATTTGGGTGGCATGAAAACCATGAAACTGAATTTTTACAAAGTAACTTACAAGAATATGGTTCGTCGTAACGGTATGTGTACACTTTCCTTGGGATTTATCTACAGTGTTTATATAATCAATGAATCATAGTTGCAATAGCCTGTCAATATTATACGGTAAATTTGTTGTTTACGAGGCACACATACTGTGTAATGTATTTAATGCTTTAGTATTGTTGTTGTTTCTTAAACATATTAAAATGTTTTAAAAATCGATTATTATTGATTAATTAATTAAAAAATGCTCAAAGGCTCTCTCTCTCTCTCTCTCGCTCTCTCTCTCTCTCTCTCTCTCTCTCTGGACCATCGTAGCAAAATACGGACGAAAATCCATGGAAAGACGAGTATAAAGGATTTTCGTTAGCGTCATAGGACGTTGTCTCTGGACCAATGAATGATTGCAATAGGTTGAGTCAACCCGACCAACCAAAGAGAGAGAGAGAGAGAGAGAGATTTACCAGTATCTTAGCGTGCTCTCTTCATATGTTAAAGTTTAAAATGTATATTGCAAATATGTATCATAGTTATTCATTATGCCTTGGAAGACATGTAATATGAAACTTTAAGGGGGGCGGAGTCTTTAGTCCTCCTGACAGACTTTATAAACGTTATTTAAATTGCTTTGGATTGCACACACTTTTTGGCTGACACGACAATATGTACAATTATAACCACATCTCATTTTTATCAAAATATGGTTTCAGCGAAGGAAATATTCACTTATTATATTAATTGTTTTGCAAGAAAAAATTTCACACACCATATGATGCGAACATGAATTTTCATAACCGAACTTGTAGATCCTTCATTGAACTTTGCCTGAATTAATTGACATTATTTATCAACAGTCCATTAACGTTAACATTTCTTTCATTGGATTAAATTGCATTGGAAGTATCACAGGGTAAACTAACACTGGTTTGAGAAGAAAATAGTAAATTACGTCTTCACAAATCATTAGGTATCGTACAGTGAGAATATTATATATAGTGAAAGTAACTGAGGATTCAGATGAAAATAATAAGTTTTATAGGAGATAATTTGGACAATAAATGGGAAGCATTCAAGACAAGACTTTAGCACACTCTAATACACTCCGGTTATAAAATTTGCAACATACCAGATATATAAGAAAATTAATATGAATATTGCGTGTGATTTCATAGCAGACTGATTAACAATGGTTACAAAATTTGGAAAACACAGACTTAAGAACCTGCAGATATTTGTCAGGAGTCGTATTCTGCCTGTATTCATGAAATGATTATATTTATGAAAGTTAGTCCTAGAAATGTAATAATGAGTCATACATTCTTGACTTTCTTTGTTAATCATTTAACTCAAGTAAAACTTCGGTTCTGCACACGTGACTAAACACAACATCATTCCATATAGAGTTTACTTCCACTATTGATTCATTGCCATAATAATTGTCACAAACCTTTTTGTATAAAAGATAATACATGTCATAAGACATTTTGTTATGTTCATAACCGTACTGCTCCGGTGGCCTAAGTGGTTAGAGCGTCCGCCTCGGATGCGGGAGATCGCGGGTTCGAACCCAGGTTGGGTCATACCAAAGACTTATTTTTAAAAAAAAGGTACTAACGGCTGCCTACCTAGGCGCTCAGCATTAAGAGCTTAGTGTTAGGACTGGTCGGCCTGGTGTCAGGATAATGTGACTGGGTGGGACATCATGTTACATGTTTGCGACATGATGCCACAGTGCTAGACATCACTATAAACTACCACCGCTCCGGTGGCTTAGTGGTTAGAGCGTCCGCCTCGGATGCGGGAGGTCGTGGGTTCGATTCCCCGGCCGAGTCATACCAAAGACTTACAAAAACGGTACTAACAGCTGCCTCGCTTGGCGCTCAGCTTTAAGAGGTTAGTGTTAGGACTGGTCGGCCCGGTGTCAGGATAATGTGACTGGGTGGGACATCATGCTACATGTCTGCGGCATGATGCCCCAGTGCTGGACATCACTATAAACTGCCACATTGCAGACATCGTAGCGATATGACTGAAAAATTGTTAAAGCTACGTTAAAAATCTAAATCACACACACACACACACACACTATAAACTGCCACACTGCATACATCGTAGCGATATGACTGAAAAATGGTTAAAACTACGTTAGCAAGCCCAAAAACACTCGCACATACACACTCACATACATACACACACATTCTTCATAACAACTAACTAAATTAACTGATAATAGTTTATTATGCTAGTTTTAATGGTAATAATGAACGGGGACTGACTAAGATTAGTATATGTACATTCTTTGCATGTATGCTAGTGCTTTATGCTAGTAAGGAAAGAAAGCTACTTTTTTATACTATATCAGGTCTTATAAATTACTAAATTTCACAAGCATATGTTTTTGATCTGATAAATGTAAATTATGTATATACTTCTAAATCAAATGCATACCTGTATTACCTATGGATACTAGATTCTTTAGGCCACTGGAAAAGTTTCCATTCTTGTGAAATAAGTTTATGTGGGATATTTTGATGAACCAAAAGACAATAATGTATGTTTTCTCTGTACTGATTTTAAATTTCCTGCTATCGCAATATCTACAAAATGTATGAAGCTTAGATTATTTGAGACAAGTTAGTGCCCTCGATTAAATAAAACCAATATAACATTTAACATATTTGCAAAATCAGTATGTTCTGAGGGTTCTTATGTTACGTGTTTAGGCTCAACTAAACATTAACGCAAGAAAGAGTGAAAACAACAAACATTGAAACAATATTAGAATTTATTTCCCTGGAAAATTCTGTAAAAATAAAAAAATATGAACTTACGGTTTTAAGTATCAAATCCAATCCAAGAATAATCCACGAACAAAATTTTGAAGTCCTAATAACAAAATGTTCTGATGATCTTAAGTTAGAGTCCCGACGAAGAATCCAAGATGGAAGACGACGACGTATGCTGTAATCGGTAGTGTTGAAATCTATAATTCCTTGTAGAAACAAGAAAAATCACGCCGGTTTTGGAAATCGGAATAATTGTTTATAAAAACTCTCCCTGTTCAACAATTTTACATGAGCACACGTAGTTTCCAGGAAAAAAGAATTAATCCTTTTGAATCGAAGTAATTTGAAATAACTCCAAACAGCACAACATACAACTTCAAGTGTAAGAGCCCAACTAACACTGAGAATATCTCTCTACTCTCTAAAACAAAGGTTATATCTTATTCTAAAACGCAAAAATGGGGTCACGTGATCATGTTCCTGAACCTCGTCGAAATTATGTACTTGTTAACGATCACGTACACCCAGTGTGGCCTGGACGAAAACCAATCATTTTACTCTAAGAAATAAAGAATATAAAAAAAATTGTTTACATCTTGACATCGACAACAGCCAATCATTTTATAGTAAAATTAGAACTTATTTGCTTGGTTACTACTAATTTTGAATCAAGGTCAGGATCTAGGTCAACACCTGGTGTTTACTAAAACAGTCAATGTCAAACTATTTTCTGGAAAAGGTATGATCTCCAGTGAATTAATTTACATTACATTAGCATATAATGAAAAATACATGTTTTTAAAACTGATAAACAAACAATTAAATTTAAATAAATATATATTTAATCATATATAATTAAATCAAATATACAAGGTACAGGACAATCTAAACAGCAATTTACTAACAAACATATTCTAAGACGTTGATAAATAAGAAGAACATGAATGCTGACAAATATTCGCCTTGTCTAAAGCCTTTCAATATATTATCAATTCAACTTGCCATCACTGAACCAATTTTGAAACTAGTCACTAGTTTCAAGTAAAATAAATTCCATCTAGTGTAACTTCAATGGCTCGCCGTTGCAAATCCTCAAATACACTTCCTCTGTCGTGAACCCATAAATCCCCATCAACAATCCTCCGGACCAGGCATGTGCAACTTCCTCCATAAAGCCTGGTCACTGTCGTATTTTGCACCACCACTGCTCTAGAGAGTTACACATGGGCCAGAACCGCAGATCCATTACACAGATGTATGTCCATCCTGTTGAGATTTCATACACATTTTTTGGTCGAGAAAAATCCAATTGTAATGGATAATCATAATTAATAAATTAATGACATTCTTCAAGGCATCGAAATATGGTATTGTAGTAAATTCTTTAGACATGACACATTACTTGCCTTTTCTCCTGTTCAAAGACTAAAATCCATTACATGCCAAAGAATTATAAATGAGCTTCGATCAGACAATCAAGGTGGCATGCAATGGTGATATCCTAATTCTGACTTCCAATGGACCATGGGTTCAGAAAATTTGATATACATAACGTGTCTGGAGTTTTTAGAATGGTATCAAAGGAAAATAACAAGTTTAATAAATAGAGGGAACAAAGAAAATGGTGCCATTTTTTCCACCTGATACCCCCTGGGGAAACTCAAACGGAAAGCGGGAAGAAATTAAATTTTGTAAACAACCAATCCATATCGCTTAAAGAATTCGCATACTGAATTTGGAGGCTTTATCATGATCAACAAAACTGTTTCCTATTTGTAAATATTTTAAAAGAAAGACTATTAAACATATTGAATACTCATATGACATATTCATCATGTTTACGTTTTTTAAATATCTTTAACAAAATATTATTATTTTTACAAAACAGTGATATTGTTCATAAATTAATTATGACTATTACACATATAACTATATTTATTTTATGATGATGATGATGATAATAATAATAATAATAATAATAATAATAATAATAATATTAACAATAATGAGGACTCTGTATAGCGCCTAATCTTTAGAAACCCTAAGCGCTTTACAACATTAGACAACACCTATAAGATAAAAAACATATAATAATATGATTACAACAACAAACACCATGAAATTAGAAAACATTAAGAAAACAAAAAGAAAACATGCTCAGAATATTTAAGGTAGGAAACATTTTTAGGTCCTTAAGTTTGTTCTTGCAGTGGAAATAAGTGAGTTTTGAGAGCCCTCTTGAATGGGATCACTGTGTCTTTGTGTATAAGTTCAGTGGGCAATTCATTCCACGTTGCTGGGCCCTGGCATGCAAAAGAACGCTGTCCATATGACTTTGTTTTCATAGTGGGAATAATGAGTATACGATTGTCAGAAGAGGAGCGTAAGTATCTTGCTGGTGTGTACACATGAGTGAGGTCGGATAGGTATGTTGGACTATAGTCCGACAGTGAAACGTAGCACAGAGAACAAATTTTGTGTTTGATTCTGGATCGAATGGATAGCCAGTGTAGGGTACAGAGCAGTGGGGAGGTGTGCTATGATCGTGGTACTCTAAGGATGATCTGAGCAGCTGTGTTTTGAACTTTTTGAAGTTTCTGGAGTAGATACTGAGATGAACCAGACAGAATTGAGTTACAATAGTCTAGTCTTGAAAGTACTAATGAACACACAAGTGTTTTAGTGGCATCAACTGAAAGATATTTGCGAAATGAGCTGATGCGTCTCAGCTCAAGATATGCAGCCTTGCATATGTTCACGACATGTTGGTGCAATGTGAGAGTACTGTCCAGAGTAACACCTAAGTTTCGTACTGATTGTGTGAATTTAATGTTGGTGTTGCTGATATTTATTGTTTGAGGTAAAGGATGTGAATGAGAAAGTCTTTGTGTTGTGATTAGAATGGCCTCAGTTTTATCATCATTCATCTGGAGCTTGTTTCATGTCATCCATGATTTCTCATCAGAAATGCACCTCTCTACACCTTGGATGGTAGCATCAACTTCAGTTGGGTGGCTAGATTTGTATATTTGGGTGTCATCAGCGTACAATTGGTGAGATACTGGATGATGATCTATGACACTTGAGAGCGATTGAGTGTACAGAATGAAGAGAACAGGTCCAAAAACAGACCCCTGTGGAACACCACAACATAGATCAACTGGGCTGGAGTGTATTCCATTTGCAGATACAATTTGTGTCCTGTTGACCAACTAGGACTTGAACCACAGTAAGGCTGTATCATGAATGCCAAATACATGCTGGAGACGGTAAAGTATTATATCATGGTCTATTGTGTCAAATGCTGCAGACAAATCAAGGAGGGTGAGGACTGTAATCTTTCCGCTATCCAACGCAGAGAGAATGTCATTAACTACTTTTAGAAGAGTCGTTTCAGTACTGTGGCAAGGGCGATATGCAGATTGTACATTGCTAAAAAGACTGTTTGAATTTAGATGAGATACAAGCTGGGATAGAACAACCTTTTCTAAGATTTTTTATATGAATGGGAGATTTGAAACTGGGCGGTAGTTCTTTAAATCATTATGGTCTAGTGTTGGTTTCTTCAGCAAAGGCTTTACAATGGCAGTTTTGAAAAATGATGGGAATTCCCCGGATGAGAGAGAGGTATTAATAACATCAGTTAGTGAAGGCAATACTGGATCTAAGCACTCAAGCAGCAGTGATGTTGGAATTGGATCAAGTTCACGTGACTTTGGTCCACTCTTCATCAGGATTGAACGTACGAAATCCGTAGAGACAGGTTGAAATGCTGTTAATGGTTGCCGCTCAAATTCTGTATCCCAACTGAATGGTGACGACGAGTCAATTGAAATTGTGGTGTCAAGCTTATCATATGGATTGTACTTTGTCACGGAAGAAATTTTCAAACATGTCCGGAAGGTCGACTGGAGAGAAGGTAGTTGGAAGTGGTGTAGATTTGTTCCTTGACATTAGCTTGTTAGTAATCTCGAAGAGCTCTTTGCAGCTGGAACTTTCCATGATCTTAGTAGTGTAGTGGGCTGATTTCGCTGCATGGACTATATTTGTGACATTATTCTTAGCGGCTTCATAGATTTGCTTATGAATAGTGAGTCTGGTGGAAAGCCAAAGCCTCTCAGCTTTACGGCGGTCTCTTTTAGCAGTGCGAAGCTGGTCCCTAACACTGCTATACCATGGAGAACACTTTTGAATTGATACTCTGCACTTTGTAGCTGGGGCATGTTTGTCAAGCAAATGAACGCAGGCAGTTATCGAGTTGTTCTGCGGTAGGAAGTAAGCAAGTTGTTAGGCTTGCTTGGATGTCGTGCATTAGTTTGGTTCTATTTATCATAACGAGGTTTCTTTTAGTAGCAGATAAAGGTGGAGGGTTAGGGACTGATACGTCAAGATGATCATGTAATCACATACTTTGCACGCGGTTGCCAAAAGGAATATTTTGAAAGTTATTTGGATCAAATGCAACATTTGGAAAATCTTCGTATTAAAATAGAACACTAAAACATGTCATTTGTTAATTATTGATTAGGTTATGTTATGTCTTAAATACGTATTCGTCCTTTCTAAGACTGCGAATCATCCTAATTGTTTCAAAATAGCAATTGTTTTCTGTTTGAAGTTTATGTTGATTCTCAAGTCCACTACATATTTTGTGGGGTTTTATTATGATTAATATTTTGCCAGAGTATTTGTATCCGCTCAAAGTTTCCCCTGCCAATTATATTGATAGAGTGGCTAGAAAAATGTAGGATTCATTTTCAACACTTCCTATCTGTAGCGAGATACTCTCTAAATTCAGCAGTCTTTCACAGGGTGCGAGTTAAAGCGTAAGCTTTATCATCCAGTTTAAAGATCATAACTTATTGCAATTAGCATGCACATAGCAAATTCATCTACTATAAGGTACCGGCCATTTAATTGGAGGGAGGGGTGCGATTATTTTTTTTTTGTTTTGCCTCACGCGTTCTTTCATCGCAACATAATATTTATTTTAAATAATATAGAATGGATATAACATAGTGCTATTTTGTTATAAGCAATATAAATCAGAACACGATACCTTTCCAGCTCTTGACAGACGGATATTTTCACCTCAAAAGTGTTAGGCCCTTCCACACAACGTTAAATTGCTGGTCCTTGACATAATTTTGGTATATACCATGGTGCGTATCTCTCTAATTATTTGTTGATACAATCATTTTTATATGTACACGTGCTAATGCCAATGAATTGTCGTCGTTCTCTTTTTTAGTGGGTTGGTGTTGTTTTTTTTGGATAACGCCTAGTGGATGATTCAGTTTCCGTCCAAAGTATTTTCCACAGTTGAAGAAGCAAGACATGCATATGAACGAACAAATTGTTCTGGGATGATGGAGTAGAAGAAGGCACTAAATTAGACATTATACAACATAAAATCGGTTTTAAAAGGACAGTGAAATATAATTTGTATTAGATGTCATGTTACATTAACATAGCAGAATTTTAGTGTACATGTATGTATACATCCTACATTACCGGTATATATATATATATATATATATATATATATATATATATATATATATATATATATATATATATATATATATATATAATATAATATTTTTTCCATGAAAATTAAATTTTAATCAGTTATTTATTGTGATTTAAATGTAACGTAGTTTTAAAGCAAATTGACAAAATATAGAAATACAAATTTAAACATTCATTAAAGATCAACGTAATAGCTGTATTTCGCATCTTGCAACAGAATAAGGATAATATTTTCAGTATGTACCCTAGATAAAGTGAAGAAATAATTTGTACTGAGTTAAATTATGATTTAAAAAATGTGGATAATAATTAGCACAAAGCAGATCCCCGTGTGTAATTCGCCGATCTGAATGAAACATTAGAAAAATACTTTATCTTGACAAGTTAAATTTCCATCATTGTAATGGGGAGATATTTTGATGATAATAAGTACCTGTAGCCACAGTTGTAGACAGTCATACAGAGAAATCAAAAACATATTTCATTTCAGAATGTTCAGATGTGCTGTCATGTGAAATCATCGTTATAAATCATAAATATAATTAATTTATAGCTATGGGTTATGCGCAACAATCTGACGCTTTTATAATAAGTTTGCATCAGCTTTATGAATGTGTTGTAGAACTGCTGAGAAAGACCAGGTCCGGTCAATCAAATTATTGTTTTCTAATGGAAAGGAGCGCTGTCTTCCTCGTCACATAGTCATAGTTTATTTCTTACAAAAAGTCAGAGAGCCCGATCGATGTCTATCACATTACTCTTTGGTTCCTTAATGAGACCTGATCACTTTCAGATATGTCATTTCTGCTCCTGGTAACAAATGCACAACGAAAAGAAGTGGGCAAATTCTACTGAACTACCACTACCGCCTCCTTTTTCCCTCTGTTAAACACGATAAAGCTAAGAATGTAAAGTATAAATTATCATTACGCGTTTCTCTGGCTACGAACTCTGCCTACCCCTCCTTATGCTTAAATTTCTTTATAATTAGCATTCGATTCCAGCCTACGACATTAACTACCGGGACAATTACATGGACAAGCTTGTAGATGGTGCCACGATCCATTATTTTCTGCAAAAAATTATTAGCAACTACATAATTGTTTCAAAAATCATTATGTTGGGTGAGACATTCTAGAATCAGACACCGCTGAACTACCGTATGGTGAAGTCAAGCAATTTTATCCAATTAGTGCTTACTGAGATAATTTGCTTTTCTAATTGGTGAGGGAATGAGGTATCTCATTAAATAATAGAGAGGATTTTACGAGATGATCAAGTGTCGCCCTGTCGTGATATGTTTTGACGTAGCTGGCGATTAGCATAGAAGTAATATTAAGCACACCAGATCCCTGGGAGTTTGAAATAAAAGACATCACATGATATCTACGTCACGACATATAATTTAATATCCGTACCTGCAAAATTCGACTCATATATAAAAGCAAGGTTTCAATATTGCTTTATTTCACAGTCGCAGCAAGACTTTCCACTCAGGTTTTACTGTTACATTAACAATGAGGTCTGCCGTCAGTATAGTTTATTTCGCTTTTAGTGTTTGTATATTATGCTTGACAATTAAATGCGAAGAATCAAGAGAACACACAATAGCTAAAAGAGTCCCTGGTTGGGGAAAGAGAGATGTGAGATCGGATTACGAAAACGTAAATTCTTTGCTAAATTCAGATAAACTTAATAGTTTCGAAGACGAATCTCAATCTGTCTTTGGCGATGTTATGAAACGAAAGCCTGGTTGGGGAAAACGAAACTTTGATGACGAATTTTCCGAAATTGACAAAAGGAAACCTGGTTGGGGCAAAAGATCTGAGTTTGACCTCATGAAAAGAAAGCCTGGATGGGGAAAAAGAGAAAGTGGAACGCTCTATGGTGAAGATGGTTTAGAGGATGAAATGGACAAGCGACGACCAGGCTGGGGCAAACGAAGTGAACAAGACTACATTCTGGACAAAAGGCGACCTGGATGGGGAAAGCGAGTGCCCGGATGGGGAAAGCGCAGCGATGATTTTAATCCATGTCAAAGGTTAGAAGAACGAATAGGATTGCTCAACATACAACTTGCTCAGGTAAATTTTCCTTCTTTCACATTGATATATTTGTTATTGCAGATTTAATGAAAGTTCAGCTTTAATCAACTACATTTCCGTCGATTTCGTATTACCTTAGACCATGTTGTCATCATGTAATTTGCCTGCATTGATGAAATGGGAATCAAAATGTGGTTATATCTCTTCTGCAAATATGGCGATCGATGCTTCTTTGTTTCAGGTATGGATAATAATCATTGCCTGATACGATCACAGTGCTCTGTGCTTTTAAAGTTATAACATTTACCGTGACTTTGGGTAAAAATAAAGCATTCCTGTTTGATGTATACACGTCTATCTTCATGTACGTATGGATCAGTCATGGGTTAAAATTGTGAAGTATGACCAATAACATAAATCATAATGTATGCTTGGACAAAAGGAGTACTGGAAAACTTAGGCCAGCATGTGTGTCAAACCTCTCATGCGTACTTTAATAAAAGATAAATGTTGATCTTTGTGTTTTGTAATTTAAATCACATAAATACCTTTCTTAATGTTTTCAAAAGCAAAAGTAGCAATTATGATCAATCATACTAATGAGACATTAATAATACTATGGCATTCAAGATAACAATACAAATTAGAAATATCATTTCGTGACTACAGAAATACAAGAATCGATAATTTTGTTTACTTCGATGTAGGTAAATACTTGCAACCATAGACCTAAAAACGTTAAATCGATTATTTATCAGATCCTATCGAAAATTCTCCTGGATGTTTTTCGTGTTTATCCACATATAATTTGCATAAGTCTATATGCGCCAGGTTAGATTCATGCATAATCAATTTCAAAACAACGTCGTTGTTGACTTAGCAGAACATAGGCTTTTAAATTACAAAACACAAAGATCAACATTTATCAGATGTTTGGTTGAAAGTTTCTTATAGATTGCCGTCATTTTCGAATATTTTTATGAAATCCAGTTTAGATACACCAAGACTATGTTGCTTACAGTAAGCGCCAACATGGATACACCATGGATACAAAATGGATACACCATGGATACAACATGGATACACCATGGATACAACATGGATACACCATGGATAAAAATCAATACAGTTTAAATAGTATTTTCTGGAAATAGTTGCAATTGAATGAATTAACTAATATTTTGAGTACAAGTGACTTTTCCAGAACCAGTCGAATCGTACCTGTTTCCTTCATCGTACCAAATCAAAACATCAAGCTGAATAAGTTTGTATTTGTATGCATGTATATGTGTATTAATGAACCTTTTCTATGCATGAGTTGCTTCTAGATAACGTACTTAAGTCCATGTGTTGAAATGTCAATTCTGGCCATATCATTATAACAACTCATTTTGGATGAAATAGACACATGTCACCCAAACAACTATTAAAATACACCAAGAAATTGCATATAGCTTTAAATATAATATAATACATTACTCTATACGACCTGGATAAACATATTTTAAAATTAAAAACAAAATAAGATCACCAAAAATGGGAAGCACAATCGGGATTATTGAAAGCATTGGTGAAAGAGGGCATGCTTTCCACAACGTACCATTTAAAGAAGTCCGCATTACATAATTAAGCTTAAAGCGAATGGATTGAATAACAACAAAAACAACGACAACAACAACAATAATAATAATAATAATAATAATAATAATAATAATAATAAAAATAATATCTTTTCAACCTACTCATGCAACTAGATCTTAACATAATAATTTAATACGAGTTATCGCAATATGTTGAATATACACATGAATTCGTATACGGCAAAGAGGATTCTAAACAATTTTTCAAAACATTTTGAACATCGTCCTGTAATAGCCAATTGCTGAAATAGAACATAAAACATGAAACAAATATCAAACTTGTATTTTGTTAATGATGTCAATTGTCAATTTTATCATATTCATTCTATATACATAACATTTCTCATAATAACATTTCTCATAACATGGACAATTTACATCACTAAAAATAACATTGCCAATTTAGGTGTGAGTAACACATAAATAAGCATACATACAGAGGCAGACGCGCTCATATTTACTGATAATGGAAACTTGATTGCTGAATAATAATATAAAATAAGACAATACCAATTTATGTTTTGTACGTAATCGGAATAATAATCAACTATAGACGAAAGTTCACTTAATTGAATTAATTGGGTTATACAATATTTAGTTATAACGTATTTCGTTTGTATTTGCTATTAAATCCTAGAAAAATACAAAGCAGCTTTACATTTTATAATACCTTCAAAAGTAAGTACCTTTAAATAGTTGTAGGTAGTGTTTACTCTCTTTGCCTGTATCATAACAATATCAAACCAATCATTAATCCAATCATTAGTCAATTCATTTAATCCAGTCATCAAATAATTTTAGTTGAAATCATTTCCATATTTGTAGTAAATTAAAATCACTTTGTGTAGACTTTCTGTTATTTTTTTATTTGGAATTTGTGCCAAAAAAAACACATTTTCAAGCAATTCTTTTTCAATTGTTTACAATGAAAAGTCCTCAGATAAACCATATATGTATAAATATCACCAAGGATTTATGGGTCTTTTCTCGAACTAAGTCTGCATGATCGTAATTGCCTTTGTATCAAACGTGCTTTATCCGCCTTCTTTTAGACATAAAATCACAATAGATTATACCAAGCATATAATGTGATATATTATGAAACATGCATCTAATGTGCAAAACAATATGGACATTTTTAACAAGCCTAAGGATTTTGGGATGGTATATCATTTATAATATGTATTAATTCTAATGTAGGCAAAAGATTTGTAAGAATGTAATATTAAGAGCTAAAAATATTTCTGTTAAAACGAACGGCTTATTTAATTATTTAGAAATTGTATGTCAAGAAATATCTGCTTCATCAGAATATAAGATCAAGGATATTATAAAGGATCTAATAATGAGTACAATAATTACGTGTAACAAAATAAATTAAATTGTATTTTCGAATACTTGCTGATAGCCAATTTGTAAATGCAAACAACAATCATGTCTTGAGAAATTTATTAAATTCGAAATATAGATATTTGTTTTAAATGTTAGACATATTATTCACATAATCTCGAGAGTACCAAAATGACAACATTTAAGACACGTATTGATCGTTAAAATAGGTGCCTCTTTCCAAGTTATTCTTTCCTTTTGATTCAAATATGAAAATCCCTTTCGACAACGAGATGAAGGATATATCTTCTTTGATACCGTATATAACCACATAATTTCTAGTTATGTGGGATTTTTTGGAATAAGTCACATGGACAAATATTATTGTTATTAGAAGAAAACAATTTTGTCTCTTATTCTAATTCTAATTTAGATGATGACTGATTTTACATTTTTTTGCCACTATATCCCTAGAGTTTGCTATTTCTAAAACAAATAGTATTACGAAAGACTATACTGAACACGATATAATAGCACACTGGCACATAGGACACCCACCTGCCAAGCAAAGCGATACATCAGGGAAAAAGTCAGTGTCATCTGGATAAGCGTCTGACTAAGGCAACCTCAACGTCACCCGTTATTGTTGTTGACAAGCACGGTACTAACATCCATGCAAGATTATTTGACTACGATGAATACACTGACCATGACTCTACAAACGCACAATTTTTACGTAACGTCATCAACAACTAAAACCTTTTGTTGTCGACGTTTCACTTTAAAAAAACGACGTCCTATATCCAGTACAGTTTAATGATTGCTATTTGGTTACGTAATTCAAAATCTCATAAAACAGAGTGATCGAATGCATTGAAAATGCTAAAGTATTAATACTGCATTTTTAACTGCGTCAGTATGCATCAATATATTACGGTACACCGCAATGTAGCTGTTCGCCATACACTACATAGAGTTTTTCTTATACCACTATCACTAGCTATGGCAAACTCACGCTGGATATTAGAGAATCCTTATATAGATGCGAACAGGAAATTGGAACCATCAGATTTGGACACAACGAGATATACCTTATTAGGGCTGTAGCGGTGTGAAACTAGGGAGAGAAGTTCGTATAAATTGATTAAACGCATGCATAATAATGCACAATATGTTTGATAGTCATATAAACAGAACGGTCAAACAATTATTTAATTCTACATAGGAAATAACAAAACATAGATTCACACGTGAACCGATATTAGAAAGAATTATAATCATATTTTTGTAAATATCGTATAACTGGTGGTTTTATTTAATGGAAAATAGAATGAGATGGTACGAGATCGTTAAACTTAATGAGATCGCTTAAATAAATGTTGTGACAATTTTGACATTTCATAAAATTTTACAAACAATGCGACGAAATACGAAAATGTCTAGATTGGTGGAAGGTTCAGCTCTGATCTGACAATATGTCAACCGCGAACAAACTTTAGTCCATCGAGCTCAGAAAAGTCAAGCAAATGGTTTCCCTCTTTCGTATTCTAACCAAACAGAAAGGGCTTTATTGCTCTCTCTTCAAACATAAAAAGTATGAAAGAAACTAAATAATAGGACATTTGATTATATCTTTAAATGAAAGATATTATAGTAAAGCTAAAACAGATCAAACCATCACACAATCAGTATTCAAGTGTAATTAACACTATACATACCAATCCCAAAGACATGTAAAATTAATCACATACCTACATCCATGATCAACAATTAACACGCGTATCATAAATAGTTGTAGTCACAATAAGGTCATTTTTGCTTGTGGAAGAAACCACCATTGATTTGTCAACAATAAAATTAAACATGTTTGTATCTACAATCGCTAGAATAAAATTCTCTAACATTTTAAATGGTTGAGGTTATGACCAAATTACTAGATATTATGTCACATTAAAAGCCCATTTACGGTTAAAAAAAATCTTACGGACAATCTTTAAGTTTAACATTTTATGAATTTATGAATTTATGGATTAAAACCATGAAAACTTTCGGATAATCTGAACCTTGTAAACATTTACCATAGAATCGTAAATTTCTAAATCATTTAATAATGTGCTAAACATTTTGTAAAATAGTGTATAATTTCATCACACTAAGATTGCTATTTAATTTGCTTCGTAAATCAACTCTTGAGAGAGAGAGAGAGAGATACATATATTTGTAGTCAGATTTGCATGTGCCACATTGAATATTTAAGAAAGAGACTGCTTTCTCGTCATAATTTTTATCGTAATGACCGAGTGGTACATATCAATTGAAATTTTTAAATTACTGTACTTCGTCAACAAAATAATATGTAGTCTAATCAAATCAAACATTTGAAATCTCTGTATTTGTTAATCGCCGTAACTATCTTTTGTTCATTTTTAGAGCTTTCCTTGTTTTGATTCTAATGCTTCATTGCTGGGGGGGGGGGGGTTTGGGGGGGAGGTTGTGTTATGCTATGCTCTTACAATAAGTAAAAGAAAAGATTGAAAAGCAACAAGCTTTGCAAATTTCAAGAAGTAATTTGTTTTCCTAGAATAAAAAGTAAAAATGTAATTTAAAAAATTCCAAAATAAATCTAAAGCTGAAGATTATGATGTGTCTTGTTAGCTCCTAGAGTGTTGATGTACCAACAGTCTTTTGTTAAATCACAATAATATAATACCAGATTTGAATTCACTATAACTTCCAGTGAATGTCTCTATCCATGACTTTTATCAGAGTACTTTTTCATTTACAGAGAAAATAATCACTTGAATTCAATAATTTGAAGAAATAAATTTCAACCCAACTGGACACAAGATATAATACAACTTGAAAGTGCTAGATCTTAAAGAACGACTGCAAAGTCCTCTCAATTACAAGATTATATAGTTCTCTACTTCACCACAGGTCACAATTATCATTTACTAAAGAATAATATTGCCTAATGGAAAATAACCTTCTAAAATTATCCTGATGTTTACAAAATAAAACTATTAGTTATTATTAGAAACCGAACCTGGACTATGTCAAATACACTAAGGAAATTTAAAACACTAGACCTAGAACCAAATAAACATATTTACTTCTATTAATAATAATTCTGATTTTAAACCCATACACATAGGTAAAACTTTAGCTTTGTATTAGTTGTTTACAGAAAAATGTCAATTCGGGTTAAACAAAATTTAACTCAGTTTTGGACAAGGTAAAGTGCAACATACAATGTTACGTTACAATAGTATGTAATGAAATATACAAATTTTTAAAACAAACTTACTAACAAACAATGTAACTTAATTATACATAACAGTTATTAGTAGCGCTACTTAAACCATCTTTTTTAGAAACTCTCTTTTAATTTTGCAGTTTGTTTTTAAATCTTGTATCTATTTTATTAAAACGAGTTTTTCTTTCTCGAATTAAACATGCTTCCTTTGAACATCTATGTAAGCTTGCCTCAATGAATGTGTAATATCAAGAGCCTATCAGACATAGAAACCTGAATAGTTCTCACAAGTTGTCAAACACACAATCAAAACAATTCTTGCTTGAAATGCCCTGACTTTCTAACAGTTTGGTTTTTAGTAGAGATGCTTACCAGTACCTCATTACAAGTTATAAACACTACATTACAGTGTCGAGTTCCACATACCACATAGACTAGATTTACAAGTGAAGGTTCTGGAAGCAACGCAAAATAAATCTCATGTACAATCATCTTATATTGTAGCAAAAATGAAAGTACTAAACGTTAGCCGATAATAACGGAAGTTATTTTATGTAAGCTATAAACACGGCAATAACAAAATCTAACTTTGAAGTTTCTACTACCTTTCTTCGTATGAAGGCGTAAAATTTATCTCTATTTCCTGAAGTATTGTAGTGTATCACTACTGTGTACTAGAAAGTAAAGTATTTAAAGAAACGAAGAATGCCAGATAATCAAGTATACCAATAAGTGAAATCCAAAATAACAATTAATGTTTTAATGTTTTACCGTAGAGTCTTTATAACCAAAACAGTAAAATGAAAAATGAATCTACAATATATGTTTCAACGTTATGTTGGTAAATAACGTCGATACCTTAGCAAAAGTCAGACAAAACATTAAAGAATCAGATCGGCTGTTGCATAACGCGCCGGCACATCTGGGACAACGCAATTTGTTGCGAGTTAACAGTAGAACAAAACAACATATACTCTAATCTGCCGGCGCAATATACGAAGGCAAAACATGACCTTTCTTGTTTGCATCCGGACACGACTTAACAGTAATATGGTGATTTTACAAACTCTGTCATATTTTGAAGTAATCTTGACGTCGTGACTGTCCTGGTGACGTAGTGCCACATAGGATTAAAGTTTATGCTGGTTACAGCAAAACAACTTCAGTGTGTGTTCGGAATTTGATATTATTTGAGGAGGTTATTGGTGATTTGCTCGTTGGAAATATTCGAATGATCCTCACAGTGCATTAGAATGATACTACTGATAGCACGCTGTAAATCTTCATAACAGTCCATCCTAAGAAAACCATACGCTTTGATAATTGCATCATATTCAATTTAGATCGCATCTGCTGCGAACTTTTCTCTACAACAGTGGTGTCTCTAAGGGGTGTGGGGGTGCGGACCGCACTGGGTGACACCATCAGAGGGGTGACACCAAAATGACATTACTAAAGATTATGTATGGTCTGTTACGGGAGGGGGTCCATGGGGATGACACCATGAGTTACCGCACTGGGCGACACCAACCCTAGTGACTCCACTGCTCTACAATGGTGTTAGTGCAGAACTGAACATTTTGCAAGGTAAGTTGGATGGGGATGACACCATGAGTTACCGCCCTTGTGTATAATAATTTCACTGCTACAACGTTGTAAATTTTTTAATTAAATGCCACCACGAGAAAGCTTCACACCATGATAACCGCACTGAACAATGTTTATGTAATGTGCTCTTACAAGCACACTATTATGTTAAAAGATTCTACAGAGAGAGAGAGATAGAGAGAGAGAGAGAGATAGAGAGAGAGAGAGAGTGTCAGCACTGATCCTACAGTATAGTATTATATTTGAATAGATGAAGAAGTGAGAAATGTACATAGACGGGGATATACTTCATGGCATAAATAACCTAGAAGCATCTGCGTAGCAACCGCCCAAGCAACCCCAACAGGTTCAGTGGGGGCCCACAATTCATATCAAATAAACGAAGTTTGGTTGAGAGGGGTCCCATAATTAATATTGGAGGAGGGGAGGATGCATACTTTTCTGCTAAGCAAATGTTTAGAAGGAATTGAGATAGAGTGGAAGACAGAATTTTCACATACCAGATCATTCATAGCAGAAGTATAGTCAAACTTATGAGATTACAAAATACAAAATACAAAGAAGGACAGAATGGTCTTTGACGATGGCAACTGCATGAATTGGTCCTAAAAGCGAATGACATTTAGAACCATACATAACTATGGTTTTACAACATAATATAAATATTTCGACAATATCAGTAGAGTAAACGTCCTAAAAACAGAAGAAAGTTTGTGGTTGCAACTGCGGCAGATCTGTCAGTTATGAAAACAAAGATGTCAAAAGTTGGAATATACAAGTTATTCTATAAAAGGGCGTATGCTATGGTAGTGGAGTGGAAAATTATTTTAGAAATAGAAAGAACACACCTCGACCTTACACTAAGATATGGGCTGGACTGACACCAAAAGGTCCCTTACGGAGAGAATCTATCTGTGTAAGGAATCCGCGAGGATGCCAGTAAGCTCGACATACCTGCTGAAACTTTTGAATAGATTAGCCCTAAAAAGCAGGCTACGCACCGAAACTGACGGGAAAGGAGAGGGGCAGTCACGGTTTCAACACATTTCCTTACGTGAGATAAATAAAAAATTTTAATTGCATTTGATGCACCCTTGTCTCGAAAATAGTTTTAGTGCAGAATATGAAGATTTTTCCAAATACGCAGAAGGATTAAAGTCAGGAATTCTTTCTACTTGTTGCGACTAAGCATTAGGCTGACGATGTTAACACGTGGTAGATGTCACAATATATGGATACCATCACAACGGAGAGCATATGAGCCGCCATATACAGTCTGGTTCTTTTCTCCTTATTTGTGATATGATTTCAATATGTGACAAGATATATAAGGTAAGATCCAGACATTGTGCTTGCGTACTAATGCGCGGAAAGAACGTTTAAGGTTTATGTTAAACAGGGATATAAAAAAAAGATCTTACTTCAGCTTTATGTTCTGAAAACTTATGAGCCGCGAGGAGTGCGGAATATCAGTTTTAGCAGCTCCGCTAATGCTGCTCCAGTAAAATTTTACTTATTGCAGTAAAACTGTCATTGATGTCCTATGATCTGCAAGAACAAGATTGTTATCCTGTCACTTAAGATCAAAAAGTTAATAATTGAACGCGAGGGACAATTAGCATAATTTCTACTTATAGATTTGAAATGATTTAGTTTAACAACTGGGTTATGCATATCAGTGAGCTAGGCTGCATGTATGCGCACTTCTTCCTACTGTTTCATGTTCACATATGTACATCGGCTAATGTTTAACTCTAAGATCATTTGAGGTAAGTTATGCACCATTATTTAGAGCACCGTAGATCAGTTTGTATTCAAGTGATATAAGGACTTGTGATGACGACTTTGGAAGAAACACTGAGAATAGTCGGCAAGATAATCTTTTGTTTCTTAAGGCTTTTACCTCTGTATAATATAGACAGTTTGTTTAAAGCACTTGTCAAAGTATGTATGTAGAGTATACATTGTATGTTTTGCTCTCTTTATCTAGCAAACAAGAAAGTTTATAATATCGTTATCAATTTCATGCAAAAGACTTTGACCGGAAGCGATGTCGTTTCTAGTATAACTAAGTCTTGGATAATTATATTGCCTTTTGATCATTAACATAGTAGAACATAGAAGTGACAGCAAGAGAACCGTATCTTCTAATTTGATTTTCTAAGGCGTAAAGTACGCTTGAGGCTTTGCACCATCTGGCAAACACATAGCGTCTAATGAGTGGAAAGAGGGCTTGAGATTCTGTAAAAATGTTGACTTTTAACTAATCTGTTTTTAAGGAAAGAATAAATCAACAGCAGATCTGGTAGCATTGAAATTCAAAAATGGTCCTCTAGGTACTGTATCGTAAAATAAGTGTCTCAAATTTAATAATTAGAACTAAAAAGTAATAATGAGTTCAACGCATTTTGAGTTGGCAAGTTAGTGTTACTGATACCAGTTTTATAACACACTTATAGGCTTATGCGCATCAGCGTACACTTTTCACCTTAAAATTGTTTATTGTGAGCCAGACAAAAAGGAAAACGCAATTATGGTAATTTTTAATTTTGTTTCTCTGTAACATTTCTGCATTTGAAGATACGAAGGCACTGGCACAAAATACAAAGTGCTTGCAAATCCCAAAATCTGTTCATCACTCAACTTTCTATTGACATGAATTTTTTCATATATCGAAAACAGTCAAAAATTAAATATTTTGGTGCAAGCACACACACACACACACACAAATCCTCGTATAGATTACTAAAATTTGCAGTAAAATGCTTTGAAAGAGGTGAAACGGAAAACAAAATGGCACAATATTTGGTACATTTCTTGTGTTTAATGGATGTACAGATATCTAATTCCATGACAATAGAAGGAATATTATCTATAAATCGTAGTGATGAGAATAACAATTATGTCCTCGCACATATGTTTTCGTCAAACCATCCACCCAATTTTTAGGATTGACCAAAGAATTTATTAGCATAACGTCAAAATCGTCTTGCAAGTTTCGTTGCATGAACCGAGCTCTCAAAGAACGTACTAGCAGGACGTCGAAATCTTAACGTCGAAATCTTATACCAAGTTTTGTACCACAGTTCTTCAAATATCATGCTGGTAAAAGTCTAAATCATTGATCACTTTTCATATCACGTACCACTACCTCAAACAAGTTAATAAGTAAAACGTCGAAATCATCTACAACGTTTCACAGCATGTACCACTGCTTCAAAGAATGTACTAGTATAACGTCAAAGTCATCTTCAAAGTATCGTAGCATGAGCTACAGTCTCCAAGAACATACTAGAAATTTGCTCCAAAACGAGAAATATTTAAAGGCATTGTGTTAGTTCAACTTTAACTTGAATTAATGGGTTGACTTTCAAAATAGTTGTTTAATAATTTTCCGTTTACATGAGCGTACAAACATTAAAAGAATTAACCATATTAACTGTTCTCAGCTGAATAGTCTTGCGTTTAATTATGGTATTTTAGATCCTAGTCACGTGACATTGCTCATATAACTCAGGTAATATAATTATTTTATTGTAGATTCTTTTAAATCACACAGTAACTATCCTTGAGAAACAAAAACAACTCAAAATGTAGTTCTTTATAGCTATATTCCCGCGCCTTGGTATATTTATGTGTCTTGATGTTAGATATCAAAAGGCAAAGCAAATTCATACATACTTTGCATCTCAACGCTTTACAGGGGAGTCATTATGGTACACATTGCCTGTCCGTCTGTTCGTCTGTTTGTCTGCGACAGTGTATTGTCCTAAACTGCAGAGAAGAAATTTACCTAACTTTGTACATGTGCTGGTCATAAAATATGCGAGAGGTTTAAATTTTGCACCCCACCCCTGGGGTCTCAAGAAGTGAGTAAACTGTCAAATATACACTAATTGCAATTCTAGTTGCATTTTTGGGGATATTTTTAAAGCAAACAGTGTGTATTTATTTCTAGGAGGAAGGTGCATAAATACATATAACGAATTGTGAGCTACGACCACTGGATCACGGTCTGGACGGGGCATCTGCTTTCGAGGGGAAGAGGGGGATATATAAAAAATAGAATGGGAATGCGCTATGGCAAGCCATGAAGTTACTCCAGTTTCATCTGCAATCTTAAACATCTCAAGTGTCGTCACTGTATCATCATCATCTAAAATTACGCGTATGACATTATCTAAATGTTCATTTTAGTCCATAATATATCAATTATTTGACTACCAGTCAAAACGTCCACTTACGAGGACTACTGTTGCATGTTTCCATCATCTAGGACATTGGAGTAAGTTTCAGGTTTCTTTATTTTCTTGACTGAAAATTACAATTATGAGTTTGCATTACAGCTCACCAGAAACAATATCAATAAAATACATCCAGTAAACAGCAGGGACGTCACGGGGGGGGGGGGGCAGGGGGTTGGGGGGAGGCATTTTTTTACCCACCTTCCCGAGTTTGCATGTGCTGTAAAATTGATGTAGCCTTTATACGAAAATTAACAAGCCCGTCAAGTTTTGCACCCCACCCCCCAATCAAGTTTTGTCCCCCCTCCAACAAAAAAAAGTTGAAATGACGTCCCTGATAAACAGGCGGAGTAATTCACCAGTAGATGTTTTACGTTATACGAAAAATGAATAAATCATTCAAATGTGATTTATTGCAGGATGTTCCTACGTGATTTTTAAAAATAAAAATAATCAAAAATATTTTCGATCTCGCCTTACAAAAATATCTGAAATTCTTCTTATTTCAGGAAGAACTCCCATTCCTGAAAATGACTACTGTTCTTAACGGTATTAGAGTTTATAAAAGTAAAATGGCATACACGTATATCAGTGTTATGCTTACTCTGATCTGTTAATTCTTTAATGATACATGCTTCACAATGTTTGTGATATATTTCTCTATTTCATTTGCTAGATACGATACCAAGCTATCAAATAAAACATGAAGAATAAGCTTGATAATTACGTCTGAATGCAAAGAACAGATTTTAACGCGAAATCTAATTGCTTTATTCGTTTATTTCCGTTGGTAAATAAATTACCTCCAGCTGATCCACCTATTTGTATTCAAATAGATCATGAAAAAGCGGATAACAGTTGAGAAGTTCTTTCCTGTACTGTCATTATTCTTTGATTTCTCCGATTTCAGTGTCTTAATTTACAGCTGACAAGTGAAACGTCATTATTTTAACCAAGCGGATTGTGTTGCCGTTTGTGTGTGTTTGTGTGTAACAGCAACCTACAAAGAAGCCCCCACTCCATCCCATCCCCGATTACTTTTTCCTATGACGTCGATGTTATAAAATATTTAGAGAAAGAATATTAAATTCGCAGTGCCTTTTGTATAATGAAGAATTTTTATTTCCACCAAGGCTATATGCATGAATAAAGGTAAGAACGTCACAACAAAATCAAAGCATACTTTCAAAAAAATAAATATTCATCATAGAAATTCAAAGAGCTCAAACAGTCTCAGATTCAGCCTTTCCATGCATGCGTAGAAACGTTACAGTTTTAAATAGGTTTTAGTTGCATCAAAAACATACGCTGTGACATATTCGATAATAAAAGTGTTTGATTCCTTTCTAAGCCGATAATTTAGCTGACTAAAATCCAAAACGTACGAGATTCATCCATTATTGTTACTCCGGGATAGAGACAATGGGCGTCTTGACTGGATTCCAAATTTAACTGTGGTTTTATGTATCGCATTTAATCAATTAAATATCTTTCACTCATGCATATTTTAACATAAAAATTAAAACCAGTAGAGGCACAGTGACAACGTGAAATCTCGTTTATTTTCGTACTTTCGACTACATAATTATATTTAAAGTAATGAAACAATTTTCTTTATCGAACATAATCCAGAATATATTTCTTTATGGCAAGTAAATAAAATCGACAGAATATCGTTCAAGAAAGCTAATTTTAAATGACTTTTTTGAAAATAGTCGAATAATTTCTATCTCTGTGAAACTTAGCTAGCAGAAGACTGAAATTATTCGACGAGTTTCATAAATACTGCACCAATATGTGGTTTTATTTATCGCATGATAAAAATACTGATTGTTTTGACCAAACCACAGGCTGGTGAAGTAAATGACATTGAAATACATTCACTTTGCATGACGTTTTGACATCACTTGTGACGTTATTAGGTGCTGTACGCGCATTACACATAATTAAGAGTTTGACTTCGTTTTTTTCTGAGTTGATCGTGGTATGAAGTGTCAGTTGCCGACTCACGCAGCAAATAATACCAGAAGGCCGTTATGAAAGCTGTGTGGGTCGGCAACTGACAGATTATACCACGATAAACTCAGAAAAAAACCAACGTTAAACTGTTATAATTGAAATTTCAGTTATTCGTTATGTTATTTTGTTTGCATCATTAAAAGACAGAAACCTTAACTGAGCGTAGTAATACATGTCTGGGGTTTTCTGTTACGTAGCTATTTATAGCACTTGGGATTGTCCTGTTTGATCGTAATAAGGTCACCAGTTCTTCAAGTAATCTAAGCCACATTTATTTAAATTTATTTTTTAAATTGTAAGAATGTTTTTTCCTTTAATGCTTATTTCGTGTCTGCCTTCACTGGCAGTGCTTATCAATGCTGTACTCGTGAATCTATTTACAGAATGGAGTATTCTTCGAAAAGGAGTTCTCCTTACAGTTCATACAGAAATAAGTGCAATTCATTTTGATCACGTGATAACATTATGACCAATGGAAATGTTACTTTCCTTTACCCGCTACTGGCATTGCAATTATCAGTGGTTGTACTAATGGAAATAATACAGTAGTATGTGCTAATTACTATAATTGGCAATTATCCTTTCCAGAGAATGCTGCCAAATGGAGCAGCAGAAAACTGGGACAAACTTGAGCTGAAAGCTTTAATATTTTTTGCCGCTAAAACTCTGAAAAAATATTATCTTTACATTTCAAAGTACTTTAATGTTTTAGAGATAATGAGAAGAAAGGACAATGAAGTTACATCAAATTTATTGAAGAATTGGAGAAAAGAAGTGACCGGTAACAAAAATAAATTAGCTGTCAAACGAGGGGTTTTCTAATTAAAGGCAGTAGTCCCTTCATAAGAGAGAACGGGTTACCTCTGGAGGATATCCAGTCATAATCTGACTGTGGTCGAAACAAAAACGCTCTCCTTATCATAATCTGATTGACTGTACGTAGTGGAAATTACCTGGTACAGGGATTGATGGGCGAGGCTTAACAACAAACTGAATACTTGTCACCGTTGATAAGCTATAAAGGAGGCTATTTAGTTAAAGCTTGTTAAAAAGAAATCTCTCTCTCTCTCTCTCTCTCTCTCTCTCTCACACACACACACACACACACACAGAGTACATCAGTTGAACAATATGTGTTTTTGTATTGTACTTTGTCTAATACAGGACTCTCTCTCTCACGTGGGCAGCGATATAATAAGAAAGTATTGTACGGTTAGGAAACTGGGTTCAACTTATTCAACCAGTCAGTCATAAATTAAATGTAGTACATGCTATATGCCATTTACTGGCGATTGGCTGGTTTTGGACCTCAGACTTTAAGTCTAGGAAAACGATACCTATGGACAAAAATAAATAATAGAGGTTTAAATTATATGTTTTAATCTCTTTAATACACACGGCACCATTCAATATATTTATATATTTTACATATTAAATTTCGTTTGGTTTGGTGTGTTACCGCACAGCATCACAAGTTGGTTATTTAGCGCAGCTGGAGGAGTAAAGTGTTGCCCATGACAACGCTACGGTTGTCAAACCAGGCTAATCCAGTAGCGTAATTCGAACAATGAGGAAACAATCAGTTAGAACCAAACTTATATTTGCACACGCTCTCTCTCTCTCTCTCTCTCTCTCTCTCTCTCAGTACCAGGTAGCTTTTGTTTTCTTTTATCAGGAACACGCTAATTTTTAGCAGATACTTGGTGAACTTTCATATAAAGTTTATCTCTGTCCTGTTGTTTCGAGACATCGTATTCACGAAATTGGAACTTAGGTTAAAAAGATGAGATATTTTAATTTTTGCTAAGAATAAAGATATAATAAAGACGATTTTATGCTCAACTGACATTTGTTTCTTCTACATACATCCGTAAGTACATAAATGAAAAGCATCCTCCGAAATGTAATAGTATTTAGTATTTTGTATACAAAATTATTTAGCAATAATGTAATTTTCATATTACGATTTTAAAAACCCTTTCCATTCATTTTTATTAACAGAATGACATTAAAATAGTGAAAGAATATCCATAATCTCCCACATTGGTTAGGATTCTATGACCGCGTGTCTTTCAGTTAGATATTTGACGGATACGTTTATCGCTGCATGTTATTTGTTAGTTCATATTTCAAATTTAAAGTCCATTTCACCCGCAAATTTTGAAATCCTTTTGCGTGCGTATGCTAGTCCATATGCAGACTTGTAAGTTTCAAGACCCATAATCCCATTACTGTCAGCTGTTTCACTAGACTGGAGTCACTGGTATACATGACAACTTTGATAATGATATCATGAAACAAATCACCAAAGCCTTGATTTTATTTAATATAAAAAATAACGAGCGATTCCTCGAAATGATATTAGTTTCAACTGATTCTTCTCAGCTATGTTGCAAGAAAAAAGGCTTTAAAGAAAAATAACCATCATACATATGGAACATGAAACGGACAGCCCTAATGTAGCCACTTAACAAATCGATATCTAAATAGTGCATCCATTAGTTATTATTAGTTAATTATTGATCGAAAGAACCCTAAAGGTAAAAGTTTAGGAACATGTACACACTGATGTCAAGAAACGAATTGAGAACACGGGTTAATCGAGGTAACCCAGCTCAAAGTTTCGTGCATTGAATGCAACTTTTCATCTCTAGGCTAGGTCTGTACTGAAGTTTGTCTTATCATTTCTGACCAAACCTTGAAATCGTTCATACGCCCGGACATGGAACTTGAAAAAAGTTTGACTCCAAAAATAGGTTAAATGAATTATATGTAATTATCGTAATTTTATTTGCTTTCTTTTACAGCTGGAAACAATACGTAAGGAGAACTGTATTACAAAGGTGCTGGAGGAATAAATATTTACAGATGGAAACACAACGTCATTTGAACCGTCTTAGAAAAGTGTATATGGAATGAATATGTACATCTGACAATAACCAGTTTTGTGAAGCATTTCATTTTTTACGTTCCTTTTGTGTAATGTTGTAGTTCGTTAATATTTTTCCTTCACTATCACGAAATGAAGAACCATACTATCTTCAGTATCGACAATAAACTCAAACATGGATTCCTTCTAATTATATTTCTCATCTAAATGGATTTTTTGCTATGTTTTACTGGGTGCGTTTACTCCAAATACATTATTGGCAAGTCGTTCCTGGGTTAGTAAATGAAAAGTGTAACAAATACCAAGCTATCTTGACAATTGGTATCAATCAGTGAATAAAACTAGTAAGATATTTTCGACAATGTAAATGTCTAACGTTTATTTTTTTCTAAGCTGAAAATAGTGTCCAGGTATCTGAAGTGTTACTCTCCTTTCAAGAATTGACAGTTTCCTTGCACATCTGTTTAGCGAAATAAAGGTAATAAGAAATAAAATGTTCCCATTCTTTATGAAATAATTAAGAACGCATCGAACTAACTCAACATACGTTTCCGACAAGAGCTTGTATTGTGCAATATATACGTTCGTATCTTTTGTCTCTCTCTCTCTCTCTCTCACACACACACACACACACACAGCTGAATTAGTTTTTGCTATAGAGTGCTTACTAATTTTCCTTCTTACGTTTGTTTTAAGAAGAAATTTCGTCAACTGAAGTTTCTTCACAACACTGATTTGGTTGTAGATCATGACTTCTAAGTTTTATTTAATTTAGAGTAAAACTGTTACTGACTCAGTGGTCTATATCGCTGTTACGTAGGCAGAAAGAAAACTTGTATCAAAGGGTTTCAGTTTATGTCTCCGTCCAAAGACATATGACAGAGGGAAGCTGAAAAAAGACATCGTAGAGTTTAGCCGCCGATTAAGACTCAAGGTCCACTTTGGCTTGCAGCCAATAAATAAATCAGCGGAAAATATAAGCTGTGACCAACCCATATTCACAAAGAAAAGTAACTGGACCCCACCAGACACATCAAACATACTAACAGATAATCTAATTTCACAAAGAAACAGATGCCCTACACTCACTGTAAAGCAGAACAGAAAACATAATTAAGCCTGCAGATAAGGGTTCCACTGTGGTCGTTATGAATAGGGAAGACAACATCAGTGAAGCAAGTAGACAACTAAGTGATGGTAGGTTCTACCAAAAACTAGACGCTGATCCAACACTGGAATATGCAAAAACAATCACTAATATTATTGACGAGGCGTACTAAATCGGGCACATAGACCAGCAAACGAGAAATTACTTAAGCTGAGAAAACCCAAGGGCAGGTAGATTTTACCTTCTACCTAAAATCCACAAACAAGGAAACCCGGACAAACCTATAATCTCCGGTAACGGGCATTCCACAGAGAGGATATCATAATATTTGGATCATTTTATGAGACAACATGTCCACAAATTCCCATCATATCTTCAGGACACGACAGATTACCTCATGCTTTGCTTGTTTCCTTAGACGTCACATCTTTGTATACTAACATACCGCACATACCGCACAACAAAGGGCTACAGGCGTGTAGAGAAGCATGGGAAATTAGAACTGTAGACAATCCACCCAAGCACTTCCTAGTCCAATTCCTGCAGCTTGTCCTAAAACTTAATAACTTTGAATTTATTGAAGAAAACTACCTCCAAATTAATGGAACACAATGGCCCCTTCGTATGCTAATATTTTTATGGGAAAACTGTAGGGTCAACTTTTTCAATCGGTTAAATTTACACCATACCAGTGGGTACGTGTTATCGATGATATAGAAACAAAGTGGCAACATGGAAGAGAAAGTCTGGATGATTTCATATCAAAGGCAAAAAGGCAAACAACTTCCATCCCTCAATAAAATTCACGGCAGAAATATCCAACTCAAACCACATCTTCCTGAACACAACAACTAAACTGGTAGAAAACAAACTCCATAAAGACATCTACTCCAAACCAACCGACAAACACCAGTATTTCCTCCCAAGCAGCTATCATCCAAAACACTGCATTAGGAACATCCCATATAGCTAGGCACTGAGGATACGCAGAATTTGCTCCGACGATGAAACAATACTAAAAAGGTCTGAAACACTATCTAAACATTTAATTTACTGTAGCTACGACAAAAGACCTGATTACAGAGGCAACCCAAAGGGTTAAACAAACAGACCGCGATGACCTACTAAAATATGGAAAGAAGGAAAAGGCTGATAGGATACCATTTATCCTGACCTTCCATTCAGACAACCCCAAAGTAGGTAAGATCATCGGGAAACACTGGCTCATCGTGGAATCGTCTGACGCACTAAAATTAATCCTCCCTAACAAACATGTAGTCGCCTACCGGAGACCATAAAACTTCAAATACATCCTAATCAGGGCGAAGCTAAGCCAATCACTAATCAAGATCACCCTAGTCAACAGGACCCCTGTGGCGATAAAAGGTGCAAAACCTGTCAACATATGATAGAGACCAGGACATTCTCAAGCACAGTGACTAGAGAAAATTAAACATACATGCTCCGAACAAAACGTGCAACACAGAGAATGTCATTTATCTCATCGCATGTAAGATCTGTAGCCTTCAGTATGTCTGAGAAACTGAAAAGCTACACAAAAGGATCAACCTTCATAGATCTGATTGGATGACAAAGAAGCTGTACAGAATCCCGGACTCAGAACACTCCTCCTCATATGACCACACTTTCAGTGATATAACACTTAGTGCAATTGCTCACAACCCCTACTACAGCCCCTAAACCAGGAAAGAAAAGTAATCTTACTGGATACGCCGCCTTAGGACACTGAAACCAAGTGCTTTAAACCAAGAAGACTAGAAAAAGACAAACATGCACAAATACAATTATCTTTTGCAGCCGATACATTTTCTTTTAAATTCTCTAAATTTGCCTAATATCCTATAATAACTACTATAACAATGAAACATCAGGGATATTATCTGCGCTTACATACATTTACATAAAATAACAGATGTCGTTACGGCTCATGAATTTCTAGGTCAATGCAAATATTTCCAAGTCTCAGCAACCAGCTGGAATAAACTTGTTGACACATAATATAGTTTAAAGGTTGAATTCATGTAGAAACAGCATGTAATGTTCGCTAAAATAATCGTTTTTCTGTTTTATTTGTTTGTTCTGTCCATATTTTGTATTTGCCTTTGAAAAAGGCTCATTAAAGAGTCGAAAACGCTCAGACTAGCTAGATACTAGTTTCGCACTGTTCGTTGTCAGTTTATTGCATATATATTTGCAACTTTGCACGAACGATGAAATATATATATATATATTTATATATATATATATATATATATATATATATATATATATATATATATATATATATATATATATATATAAAATAATAATAATAATAATAATGAGAACTTTGTATAGCGCCTAATCTTTAGAAGCTCTAAGCGCTTTGCAACATTAGACAACACCTATAAGATAAAAAAACATAATGATATGATTACAAAAACAAACATCATGAAATTAAAAAACATAAAAAACATGCTGAGAATATTTAAGGTAGGAAACATTTTTAGGTCTTTAAGTTTGTTCTTGCAGTCGAAATAAATGAGTTTTGAGAGCACTCTTGAATGGGATCACTGCGTCTTTGTGTCTAAGTTCCGTGGGCAATTCATTCCACGTTGCTGGGCCCTGGCATGCAAAAGAACGCTGTCCATATGACTTTGTTTTCATAGTGGGAATAATGAGTATACGATGTCAGAAGAGGAGCGTAAGTATCTTGCTGGTGTGTACACATGGGTGAGGTCGGATAGGTATGTTGGACTAGAGTCCGACAGTAAAACATAGCACAGAGAACAAATTTTGTGTTTGATTCTGTATCGAATGGATAGCCAATGTAGGGCACAGAGCAGGGCGAGGTGTGCTCAGATCGTGGTACTCTAAGTATGATCCGAGCAGCTGTGTTTTGAACTTTTTGAAGTTTCTGGAGCAGATATTGAGATGAACCAGACATAATTGAGTTACAATAGTCCAGTCTTGAAAGTATTAATGAACACACAAGTGTTTTAGTGGCATCAGCTGAAAGATATTTGCGAAATGAGCTGATGCGTCTCAGCTCAAGATATGCAGCCTTGCATATGTTCATGACATGTTGGTGCAATGTGAGAGTACTGTCCAGAGTAACTCCTAGGTTTCGTACTGATTGTGTGAATTTAATGTTGGTGTTGCTGATATTTATTGTTTGAGGTAAAGGATGTGAATGAGAAAGTCTTTGTGTTGTGATCAGAATGACCTCGGTTTTATCATCATTCATCTGCAGCTTCTTACATGTCATCCATGATTTCTCATCAGAAATGCACCTCTCTACACCTTGGATGGTAGCATCAACTTCAGTTGGGTGGCTAGATTTGTATATTTGGGTGTCATCAGCGTACAATTGGTGAGACACTGGATGATGATCTATGACACTTGAGAGCGGCTGAGTGTACAGAATGAAGAGAATAGGTAGAAGAACAGACCCCTGTGGAACACCACAACAAACATCAACTGGGCTGGACTGTATTCCATTTGCAGATACAAGTTGTGTCCTGTTGTCCAAGTAGGACTTGAACCACAGTAAGGCTGTATCATGAATGCCAAATACATACTGGAGATGGTGAAGTAATATATCGTGGTCTATTGTGTCAAATGCTGCAGACAAATCAAGGAAGTTGAGGACTGTAATATTTCCGCTATCCAACGCAGAGAGAATGTTATTAACTACTTTTAGAAGAGTAGTTTCAGTACTGTGGCAAGGGCGATATGCAGATTGTACATTGCTAAAAAGACTGTTTGAATTTAGATGAGATACAAGCTGGAATAGAACAACCTTTTCCTATATTTTTGATATGAATAGGAGATTTGAAACTGGGCGGTAGTTCTTTAAATCATTATGGTCTAGTGTTGGTTTCTTCAGCAGAGGATTTACAATGGCAGTTTTGAAAAATGATGGGAATTCCAAGATTAGAGGAGAGGTATTAATAAAATCAGTTAGTGAAGGCAATACTGGATCTAATCACTCAAGCAGCAGTGATGTTGGAATTGGATCAAGTTCACATGACTTTGGTCCACTCTTCATCAGGATTGTACGTATGAAATCCATAGAGACAGGTTCAAATGCTGCTAAAGGTTGCTGCTCAAATATTCTGTATCCCAACTGTATGGTGACGACGAGTCAATTGAAATTGTGTTGTCAAACTTATCTGTAATGGTTTGTACTTTGTCACGAAAGAAATTTGCAAGCATGTCCGAAAGGTCGACTGGAGAGAAGGTAGTTGAAGTGGTGTAGATTTGTTCCTTGATATTAGTTTGTTAGTAATCTCGAAGAGCTCTTTGCAGCTGGAACTTTCCATGATCTTAGTAGTGTAGTGGGCTGATTTCGCTGCATGGACTATATTTGTGACATTCTTCTTAGCGGCTTCATAGATTTGCTTATGAATAGTGAGTCTGGTGGAAAGCCAAAGCCTCTCAGCTTTACGGCGGTCTCTTTTAGTAGTGCGAAGCTGGTCTCTAACACTGCTATATCATGGAGAACACTTTTGAATTGATACTCTGCACTTGGTAGCTGGGGCATGTTTGTCGAGCAATGAACGCAGGCAGTTATCGAGTTGTTCTGCTGTAGGAGGTAAGCAAGTTGTTAGGTTTGCTTGGATGTCATGCATTAGTTTGGTTCTATTTATCATACGGAGGTTTCTCTTAGTAGCTTTTAAAGGTGGACGGTTAGGGACTTATACGTCAAGATGGCATGTAATGAAGAGATGATCTGATGCAAGGTCATTTGATACCAGGGAGGACCGAAGAATGTTATCTTCAGGTCTATGAAGAATCCAATCTAAAGTGTGACCATATTTATTGGTGGGTTGGTTAACTGACTGTTTGAGGTTGAAAACATTAATGGAATCTATGAGTTTTGATGTGCTTGGGTTTCCGGGACATCAAAGTGAAAGCTGAAATCTCCAAGTATAATCAGGTTGCCACCTATCGAATTTCCATACTCCAGTTGTATATAGTTGTAATCATTGTAATTGTTGTAATTATTTCATATGACTACATTTTATCAGTGTCTTCTTGTCTCTAGTCATTAGCGTCGCTAACATCAGCTGTAAAGTTATCAGTTCTTCTGACTGAATTTTTTTTTTTGGCATCCCATTTAAATGTTTCGACAGTTTGATAATTTGCGGTAAGCAAAATCGAAACAAAGATTTGTTAAACACTTCTCTTTGGTGTTCGTAAAAAAATTGTTATGTTTGTGTAAATTCTCTTGAGGTGTTATCAACAAGTTAACAGGACCTCCATCTATATAAACTGTTGTTTTAAAAAAGTTTATACGTTTCGTCCGTTGTTGGATGGATGGAGTTTGGAACTATTCTTTCTATATAACCGAGTATAAACTTTGATTGTCTCTTCTCTTTGACTTCATAGAAAAGCGTTTAATCTTGATTTTGATTTAACAAATAGTTATAGCTTCAGGTATTTTAAATTTTCATTTTGGTTCATGAGTAATTTGACTTACGGTTTGATACTGGCATTTGCGAAATTTTTGACAATATTTTTTTCAAGTTTATTAAAATAATAAGCAATAGTCAAGTGTCTGGCTTCCTGTGTGATTTTATATGAGTTTCTGTCTCAGCGTCAATAGTTTTCAAGTACTGCACTTTCTATATTTTGTATTGATGATTACAACTGAGTGTCATCATAACACGCAATAAAATATATTTTCGGTTCCTTTAGACTCAACCATGGTATATAGATTAAATTCAAATAAAAAAAGAATAGAATTAAAGTCAAATTATTTACTGAGAATTGCTAAGTTTTTCATTAAACACAATGTGGCAATGTTCTTACATTTACTTTTAATTGTTAATCTTTATGTGTAGAGCAGTCAGACCTTTCTTCCGACAAACTGAGACATGAAATTAATAATTTTGAAATGTACTGATAATGAAGATATAAATCTCGTTTGGGGGACAATCATACATTTTTTAAAGTACTTCCTTGATGTTCTGCTTCTTCTGCCATATGAATGAGACGCGCAATATAAATCGATATGTTTATGACAATATTTGTACACGGCACATCTGGTTTAGAGTAATCCAATCGGCAGAAAATTAGAGTCATAATGACCATGAAACATGTAAATTTGGGATCTCATACGATATCCAAACGAAACTAAAACTAAAAAATGTTTAAGCAATGTGTTGGAGCGATATTCATACAAAGGTCGACTAAGGACTACATACAAATTTTAAGAATGTGGATTAATTATCTTGCAGAGGAGCAAGGTATTATAACCATCTGCAATTTTATAAAGAAAACAAATATAAGAAAATAATAATAATAATAATAATAATAATAATAATTATTATTATTATTATTATTATTATTATTATTATGAGGATTTTGTATAGCGCCTAATCTTTAGAAGCTGTAAGTGCTTTACAACATTAGACAACACCTATAAGATAAAAACATATACTGATATGATTACAAAAACAAACACCAAGAAATTAGAAAACATAAAAAAACATGCTGAGAATATTTAAGGTAGGTAACATTAACAATAAACAACGAAAATAGTGTGACTGTGGAATGACTAACCTTAGGGAATTAAAAATTGAAATATCTGTTCTTTACATTTAAATGTTTTATGATCTCGGCCTAGTATGCTCAGATTTCAATGACCACAATTCCGTCTGCCAATAAGCAACCTTGTATAGGTAGATCGTAAACGCCTGCTTATCACTACATATGTGGCTACATTTTATATAGAAAAAGTTGCTGACACGTGGGAGAACCTGGCCTTTTCAATCAATAGGCGAATGTTCTCTACGTCGAGAAGGCTGTGGGCACACGTCAATTCGATTAAAATCAAGATCTATTTATCAATAGTTAGATCCGGTAGCACTGATACGATGTCACATGCTTCATAGCGTTTGATTCACCAATCAAAGTTAAAATTTTATACTGCTGAAAAAGAAACCCGTCATTCGGAGAATAATGATAACTCCCTCTAACAAAATATTTAACGCTTTTTCTATAAAAAAAACCTAAAAACAAACCAAACTAATAAATAGAGTTTGGTACCAGGAGAAAGTTTGTTCAAAGTTTTCTGCAGTATTTCTGAACATATTGCGATACGTACCAAGGTATACCGCAATTATATTTGTTATATTGCTTTATGTATAGTCTGTATTATTCATAACACATCTTTCTAATTTAATTTAATTATTTAGTATCAGATGTATGTTTGACTAATATGTAAAAGAAAGTTTTGTTGTATAAATCTTTCTTTTTCTCTACGAGGTGAGGTGTTATGTATATTTAATCTGTATTCTTATTTTAAGTTATAAATAGATGCTTGCTTGGGTTTGATCTCAAAAACCAGCCTTGATTATAACCTATGAATGTTCTAGAAACGAACTTCTTTACAGTTTTGGGTAACTTTCCATTAAGATGATTTAGGTTTTTCAGACAATGCCATTGCGATACATTATCACGTAGGGATGTAAATAAGGTTAAGATTAACAAGATCATTCATGCCCCCTTTAATTTCAATATACGGAGGAAATTGCTGTTGTGTTCAGATATGATTCTGAGGAATTTTTTATTTAAAACATTATTTATTGGAATTATACAGTACTCGTTAACGTTTAGACCAAAACACTGTCTTGGGATTAGTGAATACTCAATTAAAGACACTCTGGATTATATCATTGTAATATTTCAATAATATTGGTACGTTGACACATTCAAGACTATTGTTACATCAGTACATTGGAAGATTCAAGATTGGATTTCATTCGAAACACCGCTGGAATTCATTTGGAACACGATACGTTTGGACTTGTGATAGAATATTTAGTATTAACACATTAACCCTTAGCAACGACTTAACGGGGCAGGAGGTAGTAGCCTACTGCCGAGCACTGTAGCGTCATGGTCTTGCATGATACACTAAAGTGGGTGGTATTATAGAAAGGTAGACAGATGTAGCTCTACAGTAATAACAAATACTCTGGAATATCTAGTTGCACTATAAATACAGATAAAAAAAAAATCTCATATTTTGGACCCGGCTTTTTTAAACCCAAAATTCGCCCGTGGTCGGAATCCGATTTTGTGTCCGGATTTTAGACTTTTTGGTCTCAGATCTAAGGCAAACAGGTATGAACTGCAAACAGACAGATGAGCCTTTGCAAAAAGTAGGATAAGATGGGCATTTGGAATAAAGAGTGGTCTCCATACAAAAATAATGGCTCCGTTTAGCAACAAAAAAAATCCAACTTTTACCCTTCTGCTCATGCGCGAGTCGAATAGCCAATGAAAAACGATGTTTCTAACACAACTGGGCAGTATGTTATTGAAAGATGACCGGGAGTTTGGTGTTTTTGAGTCTATTCAGAAATAGCTTTCAAAATGTGTTTCCTACTCGATTTTCAGGCGAAAATGACAAAAAGCTCCAGGGGTTAATGTGTTAAGTGGGATTTAATTAACAATATTGTAAGAGTCATTTGAATTTTCACTTTGCATTCTGGAAAAATAAAAAATTTGTTGGATTGTACTAAGTATGTTGTTTTTGTTTTTTCTGTCACTTAGTTTACGACCATAGAGTCGTGACAGTAGCAACAAATCCATGAAAGGTTAATTCTGGCTCGAGCAATCTGAAACAATAGCCCAACCTAGCGGAACTCACCAACAAGAATCTAGTTTCGTCTGACTTGTAAATTCTTAGCAGAAAATAAAAAGGTGTCATGGTAGAAAGCAGGAGAAAAAGAAAAGAAAGAAACCCGCATTCGTACAGATCTTCAAATTTATGTCTGTTTTTGCAGTGATATGTTCGTTTTGATAGAGACTTTGATAGGTTGTTAGGCAAGTATGTTGGTGTTGGTGTCGTGTGGTTTAACGCCATTTTTCAGCACAGGATAGGCTACACATGGCGGCCAGTATTAATGGTGGAGGACGAACCCTGGAAAACCCCGGAAAGAACCACCGACCCACGAGAAGCTACTGGCAAGCTTTCTCACATACCCACATTGGCCGAATCCGAGACTCGAACCCACGCAGACAGAGGTGAGATGGCAATGATCCGTAACGTGTGTGTGTGTGTATGTATGTATGTATGTATGTATGTATGTATGTACCTTTCTCTTTGATTATTTATTACATGTTCAACATATTTTAGCATTGATAGCACAAAAATGTTTTGCCCATTACCAAGATCATATACGTTAATTGAAAACATGCATCCAACAAAAAATTAAATGAATTTCTCTTCTAAGGTCCATCTCGCATCATACGTCACTTTAAACTTGTTTATTGAATAATTGTCAAGCATTGTTTTGTCAGTCCGTGATAATATTGGTACTACATTTTGAAAACAAATCATGGCTGATTAGTATTGCCGGAACAGAAGACAAAGCAATAAGTAACTAAGTCGACCGCCTGAGATTGCACAGAAAATTCTATTCAGTTATGCTCTCATAACAAATGCAAATTGTTTGTAGATTTGTAAAGATATATAACTTTGGATGATCCGCGCCATTTTTGTCTTTTTAATTTTGAATCCATACTCTGCAAAACTCCTTCATTAACAGACATTTTAAATGACTGGCTGAAATATGCAGCTGAAAGAACTAGTACACTCTTAAGTATGGCCTTTAATTTATTAAAAGCCTCCTGACATTTTTCAGACCAATGAAGCTTCACCTTTTAACCTGCCATCTACCATCTTACTCGCTGAAAACATTCCCTGCAACTATTCAATTTGTCTTCTTTGTTTTGTTATTTCTGTGTTGTCATGTGCTGAGTCCACAGGCCGGTAAATATGTTTCGACGAAAATTGCCTTTAGTTCTGGTGACTGTAAACAATATAATACTTTGGTCTACAGTTTATTAAAAGACGTTTGCATATTAAGTGTTACGAATCCTTAGTCATAAACTAAGTAACTGAATGAAGCGAAACCAACACCTTTTGTAAAATGTAACAAACAATTTAATTATCAATGTTATAAATGAAAATGTGAGTGGAACTTACGGTATTATGACATGAATCCAACATATTTCTGGTAAACTTCTATGAAAGAGCAAAAGAATGAAAAGTTCTGTATAAAGGTCAAAACAGGCAATGTACTAGTCAGCCAAGAATCGTGACGTTGTCAAAATGGCGTTGTCCAGAACTCCTTTGAATAATTCTTATGTTACGTGTTTAGGCTCGAATAAACAGCAACCCAAGAAAGAGTGAAAACAATAAGCTTTACAAAATCTAACAAATAATTTATTTCCCTGGAAAAATACTGTAAAAATATTTTTAAAAATTATGGTTTTAAGAATCAAATCCAAAATTAATTCAAGAATAATCCACGAATAACATTTTAGAAGTCCTAATAATAAAATGTTCTAACGATTTCAAGTTCGAGTCCAGACGAAGAATCCAAGTTGGAAGGCGATGACGTATGCAGTATTCTATATTGTGTTGACGTCTACAGTTCCTTGTAGAAACACAAGAAATAATCCGATGTTTGAATTAAAGAAATTTCTTTGTTCAAGAATGAATTCTGCATGAGCACACTCAAAATATTTCCAGAGAAACGAATTAATCTTGTAGAATCCAAATAACTGAATAAAAATATAACTCCAACTGAAACAACAGACACTTTCCAGTGTAAAAGTCCAACTGTGATTATTTCTCTAAAGCAATGGTTGTACAGTAATTTTGAGGCGCAGAATGGATGCCCCTATGAGGGTCACATGAAGGTGTTTACATCACGTACTCAAAACATGGCCCTGACGAAAACCAATCTTTTATTCTAAGACTAAAATCTGTGAAGTTGTTTACTTAACTAAAAACTATTTACAAGCCTAGGGTCACGTATCCAATACAGCCTCGATTTCACGATTATCATTCACACATTAAAAATGAATAAATAAAGTTGTTTACTTGACCCCGAATCAAGGCCAAGAGCTCAGTCAAAATTAAAAACAGTGTTTCTAATACTGAGTATTGATGAAAAGATTCAGGACAAACTGAATTCTTCGGAAAATATCAAATTCATAGCAAACAAAACTACATTATTTTGACATATAATGAAATTTAAAAAATTAAAAGATTTTAAAACTTACAAACAATTAATACAGATATAAATTAAATCAAAGATACATAACATAATTTACAACAGTTCCAGAATAACATTATATAATGATCACTTTATATTTCCGCTGAAGAGTCCAAGCACGTGTTTCCTCTCGAATAATATTTCAGCACAACGCAAAACACGTCTGCAGACTTAGAGCAGAAAGAAACAAGAATGACTCCAAAATAGGAATGTTTCTGATTGTTCATTTCTCCCAGTATATACACCTATTACGGCTGTATTTCACAACGCACCCCCATATGTCAGAGCATACTACTCGAGTTATTTCGAAAATGCTTATTCATGTAACCTAGCCGGAGAAATGGGAAATTACTTAAAACCGCACCAGCCAATTAGAAATTAACCAAAAGTCGTCAACAAGTCTCATTATTGAGACCATTATTAGTAATTGTCAACACATACGTAAGTATTTAATATAGATCTTATATAATTTTTCGCTCTTAATATTTCTAAATATGACCATAGTCATGCAGGCAAAATCTAACTAAAGATGACAGAAAATTACTACAATTTACAGCCGTGAATAAAAATTACAATACTTAGATAAATTTACACAGGAGGAGATTTTTAAAAAATATAGAGATATATAAACCAATAAGAAAGCTTTCCAGTCGAAGCATAATGTTGCTTTGAACAAATGTATCTACTTCTTTGTATCCTTTTGGTGTTTGTGAGAACTCAAAATTAACCCATATTCCATCAATTTTAGATAGGCATACAGTACAAAACGATAATACATAAATAACAAAATAAATGTTTCAAACGACCCTTTCAAATAATAGTTTTTTCTCTGTCATTTGTTGTCCTTAATGTACTAAAAATATTTAATAAGCCCTAACAATTAGCAATGACGAAAATGGAAAAAATCAATACAGTTGAATTAGCTGTGGAATCCACAAAGAGAATTTACATTAAATGCTACATTTATTTTACGATGCCTGAATAATACAGTGTCCTCAAAGTTACAATTTTGATGCTGCATGTTTTATTTCACTGTTCAGTTTTATATCATTTTTTAAGCGTAAGGGTATCATTAATATCTGCCGTAATATCATAGTTCTTTTAAGCACCAAGCATCTTGCTTTGTTGTTTTCTTTGTTTTTTATTTTGCTTTTGATTTCTTTATTTACTGGGGAAGTGTCTTTCATAGTCACATTCTTTGCGTTTAAAACCTAACGGAACTTCAATATGTAGGCGAGTATGTTGCTCACACAACACGAGTCATGTAGTTCACAGTGTTCCATAGTGTTCGTTAAACTCCCAATAATTCCATACATTTCTTGAACTTTGAGATCTAACGGCATACGCCCCTTCTTCAATTTCTTTTAGAAAATATTGGAATTAGACATTGTTTAAAAATTATTTACATTCAATCTATATATGGACCGTACCACCCCTTCCATCAAATGAATCCTTCCAGTATTATGCAAGAGACACTTGGCAGGTCCTCGAGCAGCAGGGAAGGCGAACCCACCTTTTTGTAGGAACGTCCAAATGTCGAAAATAAACCTTCCTACAAATGATCGAAGAAAAGAAAAGTGTGGACAAAATTTTAAAAAAGCGTCGACACTTTACTGAGAAAATTCCTCCGGAATTTTTCTAATTAATATTACTTTATTGTCGTTGGTGATTTTTTTTCTAGTTTATTATGCACGTTGTTTACGCCATTACGTCAACGCGAGGTCGCGCCTTCCCTGATGCTATTAATTAAAAAAAATTATTGTTATAATAAAATGGTTCACTCTGAATCTCATACTGCAAGAATAGCACGAGAACGATTAGAAGCAATCAAAAAATTTCTTCCTGTTAGAGACTCATTTAGAGAAAACTTACAAGCGCAGCAACAATCACAAGTTGAGTACGAGGAAGACACTAAAAAACTATTTAAACCCGTCACTACAGCTACTGAAAAAGCTTCAGCGGCTGCTGAAAAAACTATATGGGGAGATATTAAAGAGGACGAGGAGGAGAGGAAAAAGGGTATTTTTCCAGTATTAAAACAATCCGCAGAACAAACTGAAAAAATAGCAAGAAGAACTAAACAGACAAAGAAGATTTTACGAGATCTTCCAACTGATATAGCTGCGGCTCAGCCTCCATCCGTCGAGGAAGAGATACTTGAAAGTATTGGAAAACTTCGTACTGAAGTCGCCGACGTGGAAAAAAAAATTTGCACCTAAACCCAAACCAGTAAAAGAAAATGTAAAATTGATTGCCAAATTTAACGAAGGGTTTATCGAAGATATTAGAAATGCTGAAGAAAATGATTTACCCGAAACAATATTATTTGGTATAGATAATAAATCTGATATTTTAAAACCTGGTTATGAAAAAACAAACAATGAAGATTTTATTAGATGGGTATATCGTATATATTACAACAAAAAACAAGCAAGATGTCCAGAATACAAAAGTCTTGATGAAGAAGTAAAAAGACTTTATAGAGAGAAAATAAAACAACGACAACTCTCCCAGCAGGAACCTTCATATCAACTTTCTCCACCTCTGCAACAAATAGAACAACAACAATCGTCTTCACCGCAGCAAAAGTTGATGTCGGAACTTAAAGGTTCTGAAAAGATACTTAAAAAAAAAAAAAGAAGAAAGATCACCCTTAAGACTATTTAAGAAAACAACAGAAGAAGGAGCAACCGGAAGTGGTTTCGGAGGTAATGTTATTTGTCCTGACAATATCCTCGATGACTTGTCGCGGTTAGAAGTTCTTATAGGAGGAAAACGTGCCGGAAATAACTCACCAGAAATAATTAATGAAGCAGCTGATATTTGCCAACGAATATTTAGCGGCGGCATCGTGGATATCGACGTTTACCGAGAACTTATCGATGAGCTCGTTGATGATTAGTCACCGCGATTAGATAAATGATAAATAAGATAAGATGATCATACCCAGTAATTATCGCAGACCTGTACCGGTCAGAGTAGTGAACTCACGAGTACCAGTCTACGAAGCAATATACGGAGATGGACTTGGTGATGTTGTACGGGGATTATTTAGAAGATTAGCTCCAAAAGTAGCACCTGTTGCAAAACAATTATCGATGAAAGCTATCGATGTTCGTGAAAAAGCTCCTGGTGCAATTATCAATTTTGCTGGTAAGGCGTTCTCAGCGATCAAAGACAGACTAGCACGATTAATAAGACGAAAACGACAACCAGTAAAATTACCGAGTACTGAAGTGATGCCTGCAGATGTCAGTAAAATAATAAGTCAAGCTGCAAATCAAAAACTAGCAGAACTAGCAGATCAGGGATTAGGTGAACCAGGGAATAATATCTCAAGTTTAATATCCGGAAGTGGAATTTCCCGAAGTGGAATTTTCCGAACGCGATAATCAACGTGTTAGACGAAAAATAATTACAATAAAATGTTCAAGCGCATGTCTGACACAGCATTTGACATGGAAGCACCTGTCCTTAAAGATGAGTCTGTACGCGATTATCAGTTTTATTCTTATGACGCACGATTACCAGATCAACGTGGAAGAATTGAACTACAAGTTCATGACACAAGTAGATACTTTCTACCCGCCGAGGCTTTTATTGAGGTAGAAGGTACAATTGTAAAAACGGATGATAATGATTACGGAGATGCAGTAAAAGTCGGTTTTGTCAACAACGGGATCATGGCATTGTTTAGTAGCGCCACATATATGATTGATGGAAAAAATATTGAATCGATTCAGAATGATGTCGATGTTGATACAACAATAATAGGATTAGCAAGATATTCTGATGATTATACAAGATCAGCAGGTCCCACGATGATGTTTGCAAAAGATAATACTGATAAAGCCCACGATAGTCCGTATAATATAAGACGACCAAGGAATTTTGCAGGAAACAATGATGCTGATGTGGCGCCGGTGGTTCATGGTTCTAACCAGATTTCAACTTGGGATTTGCAGCGCGTAAAAATATGTTGCTAGGAGTCAAGAAAAATTTTTCATGTACAATCCCACTATCGCATATTTTTGGATTTTGTAGGAATGTTAAAAAAGTTATTTTTGGAGCTAGACACACGGTTGTTTTTGCAAGAAAGGTTGATGATAACGACGCTCTGTGGAGACCTGTTGGTGATGCTGGTAAAGTAGTATTAACAAAATTTTCCTTGTGGATGCCGGTGATGACTCCGATGATCTCAGAACAGCGATTACTTTCTTTCATGGACACAGGTGGTAAATCCCTGTTGTCATGGTTAACAACAAGCACGGATAGTATAAAAAGTGACGTTAGCGGTCAGTTTACATGGCATATAGCATCACAACAAGGTGTTTCTGCACCGAGGAATATTTTTATTGCGTTTCAGAACTATAATCGATTAAATAATCAACAACATACTCATATGATATTTGACCAACTAGGTGTCACAGATATTTCTTTACGGATAAATGGACAACAAGAACCAACAGAGAATATACAACTTAATTATGGACAAAATCATATAGGACGCGTATATCATCGTTTGATGTCATTCATGGGACGTGATCAAAATGTAGATACCGGTTTGCAATTATCACAACATGATTTCAGAACTTTGTATCCTATCTATTATTTTTCGCTGGAGCATCTTGATCTATCAAAACAATCTGTCGTTGATATACATCTCAGAGCAACATTGAATACAGGTGTGATGTTGATTATAGAGCAATCGTGGTTATACTCAGCGATAAAGCCATGTTACTTGAAGGTGGTAGCGGTCGAACGAGTCATTGATGCACCAGTGGAAAATCTTTAATCGTGTTATTTAGAAAAAGATATTTACATAAAAATGTCATACAATCACGTTAATGTCACTCTGACTCCCGGTCAGGTGCAAAAAATTACAATAAAAAAACCACAACAAATGCGGAAAAAAAATATCACTAAAGCGACATCAGATTTCTAGTGGCGGTCCAAACAAATTATCGTTGACAAATAACCAGATTAAACATCTCAGTAAAGCCCTAAAATCAAAAACCGGAGTTCAAATTCATCTTTCTCCGAGAGCCATCAAGGACATGGTTAAAACAGGTGGTATTTTTTCACTTCTTTCAGCAATACCGGCGTTAATACCTGCTGCTGCTCCAGCCGTAGCAAAAGCAGCCGCGTTAGGTGCTGTTGGAACCGCTGCTGGAATGGCTCTAAAGAAAGCAACAGGAAAGGGATACAAAAAAGGGACGCGGCCTAAGATTACCAGGATCTCGTTGGGGAAGAGGTCTGAGGCTTCCAGGAACAATCCGTTAGACGTTCCAGCATCAAATTTTGATTTACTTAATGCTGCTAAACAACTAAAAATATCTGCCTTTAGAGGTGTTTTTAAGCGAGGTCAATTACCGAAACAACCGAATGAACTCGAAACAGGTATTATTAATCTCGACTCGAATTCAGGACCCGGTACTCACTGGGTATCATACGCAATTGATCCACGTGGAATCGTTTATTTTGATCCATACGGGTTAGCTCCATTATCAAGTATGTCGAGCCACTTCATAAAAAGTTTGGTATTCAACGCTACCAACACAAACAATGATAGATCCGCCAATAAATGATAGATCCGCAAATTAATGTACTTAACGCCATATCAAAATCATCCAAACCGCCACATAAAGTTGTGCATGATTATACAAGTAACCGCTTCGTTGCGCGCAAGGTGTTTTAAACAGATCAAGGATTTTATATAACGGTTGATATTTACGGAAGATCTTCCTCTACAAGTAAAAAAAGTAAGAAAAAATCCGATGACATCGATTTGTCAAAGTACGCAACTAAAGATGCACTTGCCGATATTATGAATCTTGCTGGAGTTGACCGAGGTGAAGTTGTTGTTTTTCAGGACCGATATGGTGTTTTAAAAACGAGTAACATCAAATGGAATGAAATAGTTCGACGAGTCACGGATAACATCCCTGTGTTTACTGACAACGGAAAAATTAGGGATTCAAGTATGTCCTTTACAACCATCAGAAATGAAATTGCAAGAAGCGTTGCTAATCGCGTGAAAAATACCGGTGACACAATGACGGGTGAACTCAGCATGAACGGGAATAAGATAGTAGTGTTGAGAGATCCAACATCCGACGAAGACGCAGCAACGAAAAATACGTCGACGTCAACTATGACACTGTAGATGGTAAATTATCCATGTTGCGGGCCGAGTATGAAGTTCACGTAAACGCGTTCACAGATCTCCGTAGAAATTTTAGAAAAATTAACGAAACCGCAGAGGAATTTTTTGGTACTCCGCCCATCGTTCACGCAAAACTATCTGATATCAAAACTAACATCGACACGATTAAAAAAACACTCGAAGACATCGTAGCGGGGATTCCTGAGATCGTTAACAAAATTAGTTTGATTAAAATTCCACGTGGAATAACTCCCGGGCATATTACCAACATCGTATACACAGTATCATCTGGATTTGCAACATAAAACTATTAAATATACCGCAACAGTCACTGGCGTGTACAGGCTATCTGTGTTCAGTGCTGAAAAATTCGAGATATTTACAACGTATCCATGGCGTCATTCAACTGATAAGTTTTCTGGAGTTGTAACTATCATATTAAACAAGGGAACCGAAGAAATATTTATTCTGGAAGCAGCTGATAAGAAATTAACCACAACATCTTACTGGTGGTCCTTGGAATTTGTAGCTGAAACACCTCAATTGGTTACTGCATAAAATATAATGAGTACCTCAATCGACGATGCATCTCAATACAGGTACAATCAAGCGCGTGCATGGCAAGCAGCGTTGAAAGATATCATCGAACAATATACGGTAAAAGTAAAAAAATATCGACGACGACTGGTTATCGTCGACGTGATTGTTTATTGAGTATCCGCCGTTGTTGATGGAACAGGTGTTATATTGTCAACAATGACGATGATGGCACCAGTAGCCGTAACAATCTGTATTTCAGCAGCAACAACTATTGCATGTGTTTTTAATATCGTGGCAAAAAAAATATGCACCTGCATGAATGAAAAATTATCCGTTTACATTATAAAATTACACACAGCGACGGTCGCATATTCCAAGTTATCTTCGTTGCTATCAGCAAGCCTCAGCGATGGAATAATTTCTGATTTTGAGTTTTCAGAAATAATTAAAATATATAACAGTGCTGTTAAAGGTACGAGTAATAATAATGACATCAGTAGAGCTACTCCAGCAGATCGTGACAAACACAGCGCCACCAAAAACAACAATGATCTCGATAAGCTCGACTAATCCCGAATTTAGTGTTAATTTTCCAACTGCGCTTCGTGCAATGAAATTGCACTAGCGCAATTACGAGTATATTACAACTGGCCAAACATCAGATCGAAATCATTTAATGGAACACCAGCAAATAATTCGCTTGTATTTGCTAATAAAAACAAACCAGATGGAACACCTGATTGGGTCGTTGTTGGGATACCCACTGGTAGTTATGATGTCGATGAAATCAATGAAGAATTTCAACGTAGAATAAAATCAATAACCGGAAAAGAATCAAAAATATCAATCAACCTTCATGAGCCAACTTTATCAGCAACGATTGAAATACATTCACCTGATTACGCCGTTGATATTTATCAACTGTTTTAGTCGATTTTGTCAAAGAAAATTTATCAAATTACAGTTTTTCTTCAGGTCAAAACCTCAAGTGATTCTCTAATCGATTTATCAATAAATCGTTAAAAATTCACATTTTTTTCGAAAATTACCAGAAAAATTAACAAAATCGCATGAAAAATCTCATTTTTTGAGCTAATTTTACTGATTTTTGGTGATTTATCGATAAATCAATTAGAGAACCGCTTGAGGTTTGACCCGAATGATATTGGAAAATTCATCAATTTTCTTTGACAAAATCGACTAAAACAGCTGAAAAAAATAACAAATTTGACTAAAAAATATTGGAATATTTCTGATAAAATAAAATAAAATATTTCTGATAAAATAAAATAAAATATTTAAAAAAAAATGTTTCTGAAAAAAATATTTCTGAAAAAAAATATTTCTGCTAAAATAAAATAAATATTTCCGATAAAATAAAATATTACACGTGCTCGGTCGTTTCATCAGTAACGAAGTTACTCGCTGACATAATTTTTCTTAATTGTCTTATACGAGTACTAATTATTTTTTTGCCTCGTATTCGTGGGATAACTCCGATCTAATTTTTTCTACTGCAGTAGAAAGAGGAACCAATTCCTTCACTTGATCATCTTCTATAGTAGCTTGAGACTGAAACATTGCAGCCTGAATTCGTTTTATGAACCTGTGTTCGGATGATAGTGTGTGTATTCCTTGGTTCTTACGTTCTTGTAAAATTTCAAAATCAGAAATTATTTTTTCAGGATTTAGTTCATCAGATATATTATTACCATCTTTTTCTAATTTTTTAATAGCAACAATTACATCATTAATATTTTCGTAGTTCATTATTATACGGTATATATATATATATATATATATATATATATATATATATATATATATATATATATATATATATATATATATATATATATATATATATATATATATAAAATTTTTAACACTCTGTAGTGTTCGATGTATGGTTTCTTCATTCGCAAATAACCCTCATATGAACGTCTAGTCTGCCACCGCAGCCTAGCAAGTTTAGAGGCAAAAACACAACACAACATGTAAGTCTCATAACTCCTAGTCTGCCACCGCAGCCTAGCAAGTTTAGAGGATACATATAACGACAGCACCACCCCATAACTCCTAGTCTGCCACCGCACACTAGCAAGTTTAAAGGATACATATAAAGACAGTACAACCCCATAACTCCTAGTCTGCCACCGCACACTAGCAAGTTTAGAGGCAAAAACACAACATTAAACCCCATAACTCCTAGTGTGCCACCGCAGCCTAGCAAATTTAGAGGCAAAACACAGCACAACATATAAGCCTCATAACTCCTAGTCTGCCACCGCAGCCTAGCAAGTTTAGAGGCTGCCTCATAACTCCTAGTCTGCCACCGCACACTAGCAAGCTTAGAGGCAAAAACACAACGTATAAGGCCAGTATATATAGTGGAGGAACCCGGGAAAACCCATAAATGGGTAATTTTATGGATTTTTCCGCATCAGTGATAGAGGTATCAAAATGACAAAATACATTGTATGTATCTCTGCAACGGATCTAAAAATAGCTTACTGTGTTGTATTTTGTGCGAAGTAAAATACGTTTATGTTTTATTTTGTGAGCTAAAAATATAAATATCTTTCTACGAGTATCATTATTGATATTAATTACGACGTAGATAGTTAATTGACTAATTACCACCATAAAAATCAGAAATCTACGGTGAAAGCAACAGTACAGAATTATCTCCCCTTCACTCAAGTCGAAAAATAAGTAGTCTACGATTCGAGAATCTTGGGTCACCAAAACAAAAATTAAATAAATGATTAATAAATATAATTCAACGTAATTACTTGATAGTGATGATAGTTTATCTCATTAACAATATTGGAAAATAATTTTCTGCTTATATTTTTTTGAGAAAGCGGATTAGGTTATATTTTTCGCGACAGAACGTACTGAAGGCGGATTAATATCAAAATACTTGCCAACTGCATACATCGATTGAAATATAATTTCTTCGCCAGTTTTTATGTTTGTAGATTTTATCGCCCTCTTTCCAATTCCTATGTATTTTCCAGTCCCTCCCCGTGTTAAGTTCTTGCTCTGTGTAACAGCTTGAAGGTTGGATAAATTATTATTCTGAGGATCCCCGTCAATATGATCGATCACAAGACCGTCCTTGATTATCCCAAAGAAACACTCGTACACAAAACGATGACAGTAGTAGTGTTTCCTTTTGTCAACACCAAACATCAGATAACCAGTATTACTAACAGAACCAACTGGTTTTTTTTTAATCGACAGTGCCTTATCACGCCATCACGATTTGATTCGTAGTTTGTTATTATAGGATGTGAGACAAATTCATTTTGCTCCATTGTATAATAATGTCATTTGTTTAAATCATAATTTGTCTGAAAATTTATTTAGATAATCCTCCACGGATTTTATAGCTCCGTCACTGACATTATTTTTTTTATCATAGTATCTTTTAAGTTCGCGATATATTTTATCATCACAACGCACACATAACTCTGTTTTACCACGTACTCCAACACCACATCGCAGACACGGTATCGGTCCCAAACAACCTTTACGAACGCTCTACAAGTAAATCCCGCAGAATTCCTTCCTACATGGTTTATTACAACGAGTTAATGATCCGATCATCAACCATTTGCACTTGTTCTGTTGAGACATTCTATATGTGATATTTTTTATTTAAATACTTGTCTGAAATATAATATGGGAGATTTCGAGAGATTATCCAGAATCGAGCCCTGGAAAACAAGTAAATTCAACCTCGACAGGATATCTTCTGATTTACCAATAAAACATCTAGTTGATAAGAAAAATAAAAGTTTGATCAATAAAATTCACGACGCCAAGAAAGAATTTCACGCAGATGGTACATCTTATGTCTGGTCAACGTTCAAAATTATACGCGACAAAGATATCATCGACGCTACAATGAATGACAAACGAGCGGCAGCTATTATTGAGCAGCTCGATGATAGAAGTTATCTTTTCAGAATAAAATTTGTCGTGTTAACAGAAACAGATAATTAGATTATTCGTGACAAATATGATCCTGTCCACAATAATAAAAATTCTGTCATACTGAGTAGAAATTCCAAACCAGGAGCGCTGACTGGTATTGACAAACCATATTATGAGCGAGCGTATCCTGTGACCGCAGTTATTTATGGAATCTATGTGATAAATGAAAAACCCAGCGTTGATAAACTGGCGCCGATGAAATTTTCAAAAATAAACTGTGTGGCTGAACGAGTAACAGAACATTTTACAAACGCGGCCCGTGGAAACGGTCTGACGAATTTACGACGTGAAAAAATTTACAAATGGGCTGATTTAGTGAAGGATACTGGAGCTACAATAAACGATGTTGCTAAGTTGGAAAAAACACTAAAACTCCCAATAATAGTAAAAACTATAACAGGGGAGATTTTATATAATTCGAAACATTATAAAAAAAGGAGGAGCTCCAATAAATATCATTGACCATAACGCTCATGCGTGGACCAGCGCAGTAACAGTGTTTCCACGAAATCGAACTGTTAAATATTATAGCGGAGATATGTTTGATTGTATTAACGAGATAAGTAAAAACGATCCTGTGTCAGTATGGTTATTTCAAAGTTCTAACGACGAATCAGATATGGAAGAAAAAAATAAATTTGATCAGTTTGTAAGACCAAATGGTGTTATTTATCGAACAGATCTCATCCACGAGAACATGAAAAATCTTGCGCTGCAATATACTGATGATACTGACGAACTATTGAGCAACTGTTTTACTGTTTCGTCAGTTGCGGCTCATTTTGCTAGAAAGAAAAATTCTTCGAAACCAACTCGGTCCGATTTTCTTGATGATATAATATCGATTTGTGTCGAATACGGACACGGTGGATTGTGGAATACCAAGTATAATTATAAAGATGTCATTTCAGTTGATATGGTTGCATGTTATCCTGGAAGTTTTCTTGGATACGGAGATTGTTCTGTGTACTTTGAGCGATTCGATCATCCGACGCACGAGATGACACGAGTATCGATAAATGGACCATTATCGGATTTTGACCTGACTGGATTCGCTTGTATCGAGTAATTCGAGTTTGCTATGGGTCTTCGTCCAATTTGTTATGTTTGGTTTGGAAAACGTTTTTCAGAAAAAATGTGGGCACCAATAGTACCATTACGGTATATGTTCGATTATGCGATGTTAACACTGCTGATTGTAAGTGAAGCAATTATATCATATGGAAAACAAACCGAAGTTTGGTTACCACAGCAAAAGAAATATTCCTATGATGAAAACCTCGATATAACCAATTATGAGAATGAAATTACAAAAGATCTCGGTAGAAAAATAATCGGCAAGTTCACCCAAGGAGGAGCATGTGATCACAGACGACATTGTACAAGATTGATCATGGATGATGCCGAGTTAGATTTTATAATCGCTGATACAACGAAGAAATACGTTTATAAGTCGAGAAATTGCTTTCTTGTCAAATGGAACTAAATTAGGTACAATTGTGAGCTATATGGACGGTGAGTCACCGCAGTGTACTCATTTAAGATCATCGATGCTCGCGTACGTTTCGATAAATCTATTATCGATGATAAATAAAGTTTCTACACTCATTGTCAGAGTCGCTACAGATTCATTTTATATCAATAAAAAATATTCAGGACTGTTAGAAAAACTAACTATAGACACTTGTGCATCATGGGGTTCGTAGAGAATAAAAAAGGAAAATATACTCGATTATTCCGAATCAGCTGATGTTGAAATTAAAGATATTTATTGTAAAAAAACATCAAAAACTACAATTATCATCTGCACCATCGGTGTACGATCTAATAACTAGAAATAAAACGGTTTATCTAAACGGACCTGAAGGTTCTGGTAAAACCACTCGAGCGATCGAACTATCTCAGAAATCAGATATGATCGTGCTAACACCCACACACAGACTCGCGCGAGAGATGAAACAACGAGGAGTACAATCATATACTTATCATAGCTTCTTCCGATGGAAGGGTGATGCATGGACTTCTTCGAGGATGGGAGAAAAATATATTCCGAGGATTATAATATGGGATGAAATATGCACTGTGCCGTTAGAAACATTAAAAATATTTCTTGATTGGTTATTAACAAGAAATACTGCTGTGATAATGTGCGGCGATCATGGTCAACCACCACCGTTTGTTGGACCATCTCCACATGGATGGCTAAAGAACTTTGTCGATTATTACGAAGAAATAAATGATGATCATAGAGCGCTTGATGCAGAATTAAGAGAATTCAAAAAATTAATCAGACTACAGCCGAACAAAATTCAATGTGAAGTAATGCGCGAAATAATTTCAGAAACTTCGATGAACAACTTTCTGCAGACGTGGAAACCGAATGATCTGATAGTTACAAGTAGAAACATAGTTCGTGATAAACTTCAACGGGAATTGTTTCAGTTACATAAAGAAAAATTTCCAACATTGACAGTTCCGTTATGTTATCGACCAGCTGATACACGGCGGCAAAATATTGACGTTGATATACCGGGACAGACCGAGAAACAGAATTTAGTATTAAATCATATTATCACAGTTGATATCAACGCTGTTGAAGATGCATTATCTTTGAACAAATCTATGTGGACGCTAGGATATGCAATGACGACTCACTCATCTCAGGGATTAACTATTTCTGATACATTTGTTTGGATTATAGATGATCGTATCGAGTAGTCAAACTTAGTTTATCTCGCAGTGTCTAGAGTCAGAAGAATATCTCAGTTGCGGAGAATTGTCTTGGACGAGTCAGTGACTAGTGATGATATTGACAATGATATAATAAGAAAAAAATAGCTGGTTATAAACAATCTGATAAAAAAAATAAACGCGATTTTGATCTTGATGTTGAATTTATTAGCACGTTGAAACAACAGCAGAATAATCATTGTACAAGTTGTAATTGTGTGATGTTATGGAGATATTCAAATAATAATCCAAGACAATTTACCGTAGATAGAAAAGATCACAGTCGCGGTCATACACGCGAAAATACCATGTTGATCTGTCTTGAGTGTAATCGACGTAAAGGTGCTAGTTAAGCGATCGCGGTGGTAATTGCGCATCATCAGGAATTACTTGTAATTGTTCACGTGTAGGAGCAGTTGAATCTAATCTGTAGATTGCGGGTCTACCTGAGGATCCTGTCACGGTGGATATCTTATGTGTGGTAACATTCCAAACAGATCAGTCGCTCTTTTTTTAATCAAATTCGAGTTCACCGGGTTCATATAAATACCTTACAGTAACATTACCTAATACTGGTTGCGTTGAAAAATCACGTCGTTGTATTGGTATTTTTTTTTTATAATTGCATTAATAGGTTTCATGTTGGTCGTTCGAGTAATCTCATTATTTAACGCGGCTATCACACTTGGTAATCTTGCAACCCATTCACGAGATCTCCTGTCTTGAATAAATTCCTTCGCGTATTGATATCCAAATAACCGCTCAGCAAGTGTTCGATTAAATCGTTCAACAACTGCCTGATCACGATGAATTGCAGTGTGTCCTCGTCGTATTCTGACATTATGTTGCTTCATCAGCGATGATACTGCACCCTTAAATTCTTTGCCAGGATCAACCTGTAGCAGCTGTGGCCATTGTAGACCACGTTGTGGTCCGGGTCCTCGTTGATAAATTCCTTTAAACGCATCGGCTACTTCAGCAGCTGTCTTTGGTTCTGCTTCTTTATATCTACTTGCAACATCAAAGACGGTTAGCGCTTATTTATACGTTTTTCTGCGTACAGTACCATGTGGTAAAAACAGAATATCAGCTTGATGAACTTCATTAGGGACGCTGACATCGAAATACGCGTACTGAATTTGTTTCGGTGGTGGTAGATAAATTTGCCATATTGCCTGTTTAGATAACCACGCTTTAGCAGCAACACGTGTAACTTTTGCTGCCTCAGCTAGTTTACTAATAGTATCCTCTTGGGGAATAATAAATCGTTTCCATTCATAATTAATTACCATCACCTAGCGCTAATTTACCTTTCATCGTGGATCTTATTAACCAATTAGCTAACGATTCTCTTATATTTTTATTTTTTATAGAATTTAACGCATGAATTAATTTCACATCCGCGATATGTCTGTCTTGTAGATTTTTGCTTTTATATGCTACATCATGAACATGACACGCTTTATCAATAGCGTTTATTGGTTCGTCGCCTGGGTTTGGTTGATCCTGATTGTCAAGTATGATATCAAGTCGAGTACCAGGACCGCAATAATTATATCCTGGTAGATGTTTTTCTCCTGGGTACTTAGTCCAGGGAGTTCCTGGGAACTTTGACATTAATTTAGCAATATCACCACCGTCTTTACGTTGAATTCTGGGTAAAAACGAAAACTTCTTCCTGTTACATATTGCACATCTTCCACCGTATGCTATTCTCGCAATAATTGTTGTAACCGTGGATAGATCATTAGTTGGGGTTTTGGTTCTACAGCGTAAACAATATAGATGCATATGTTTATAATAATATGGACATAATTGATTTATCAGCGACTTGTAAACGAGAACCTGTCAAACATCATCCTGCGTTGCCAAATTCGATCAGAATGATAATAATAGGACCATCTGGATCGGGTAAGACGCAATTGTTGCTTAATCTTATAATGAGATGGCTAAAATGGGATAAGTTGTATTTGGTAGCCCCGTCTGTAGATGATCAACGATGTTATGATGTGCTTAAAGATTTTAATGAAAACGCGCGATTACTGGACGAAGATGTCATTAAATTTATAACCGATATTGATGAAGCGCCGAGTGTTGATGTTTTAGACGGATTTATTAATAATTTAGTTGTATACGATGATGTGATGCTAGACAAACAATCAAATCCAGCTAGAATATTTTCTCGAGGAAGACATAAAAACACTGATGTGATATATGTAACACAACGGTACGTACAGATTCCGAAAATAATCAGGGATAACTGTAATGTTTTAGTTGTGTTTAATGGCGTAGACACACATACGTTGCGCAATATTCATCAAACTTGGTGTAACAGAGATATGGATATAAATAAGTTTAGAAATTTCTTTTCACGAACGCAAGCTACTCCGCATGGATTTATAACAATAAATTTATATGACCCTAGATCCCGATATCGTGTAGGTCTTGATAAGATATTTGGATAAATTAATAGCAGCAGGGAAGGCGCGACCTCAATTAAGACGTAATTGCGTAAACAACGTGCATAATAAACTAGAAAAAAATCACCAACGACAATAAAGTAATATTAATTAGAAAAATTCCGGAGGAATTTTCTCAGTAAAGTGTCGACGCTTTTTTAAATTTTGTCGACACTTTTCTTTTTTCGATCATTTGTAGGAAGGTTTATTTTCGACATTTGAACGTTCCTACAAAAAGGTGGGTTCACCTCCCCTTAACTTTTAAAAATCCGTTTGGTTTGAGACGCGACGAAGATAACAATGGTAGTGACCGCTTCCTGATAATTGAGTTACAAATTATAAATCATTGAATGAAAGTTCTGTACATTTTTATACCCTTGTGATTTTCTAATGTACTTCTTTAAATCCTAGACGGATTAGTTGTTTAAATCATTGTGAAGAAACAAGTTTCGGGTACTTTATAGTTTAAAATGTCAAAACGGTGTAAATCCCTCTCAAAACGGGATGTATTTTTTAAAACTCAAATCGAGAGATACTCATGATTTTTCAGATTAACTATACAAATTATTTTCTGACTGTTGTTGATGTTTCTTGAAATTGTCTATACTTAGAAAACATGTATCTTGATTCTTTTTTTGTGTGTGTGCGACAATGTCAATCAATTAATGTACTATGACTTTATATAAAGTCATTTTATGCCCTAGGCGAACCTTCCGCCACACCAAACCACCCTCCGTTTCAACGCTTTTAATAAAATTTTCATTAGTATTAATACACGTTCAGCCTAATAATGTATTAATTTCATTATTTACTCTATATTTTGATTGATAATATAATGAATAACCTGAAAGTGTACATCGTCTTTAGCGTCCTCCAAATCTTGGCGCCACCTAGTTCGCCTTTTGAGTTTTATTTACTCTATATTTTGATTGATAATATAATGAATAACCTGAAAGTGCACATCGTTTTTAGCGTCCTCCAAATCTTGGCGCTACCTACTTCGCCTTATGAGTTAAACAAGCCCTGTCTGTATAATTAAAATGTATACACGCGCAACCATTGCTACGCAAGCTATTCGATTCTAATTTTTCTTTGTGTATGGTCAAAGAAAGACAATTTAGTCAAATATGACAAGAAAGAAAGGTACTTCTACGTTTAACATACGTAAATAAATATCAGCCACTTAGCATTATTGGACGTACAATGTAGAGAAACAGATCCTCCAAACTCAAGAAAATGAATTACCCAATTTTTGAAATATCCTTTTTTACCCCAATGATATGGTCAACATTAACATCAGATCATACATTATGCTCTAAACAAAGTTCCGTTAGATAAACCTACATAGAATATGCCTTGCTAGAAGAGTTTTGGATTTCCTTTCAAAATAACGTAGAGAAAAATACTTACGAACAATATTTTATTTTAAACATAACAAGTGCAAATTCTTTGTCCAGTGCATTCTACCGCGCCTTTAATGTGAGGAAGAACATTGTAGTTGTGATCATTGCGCCATCATTATCATCATTCTCATAATTACTACCAATTTATCATTTTCATCATAATATTAACGTCTTCAATGTCATCGTCTTCTTGATAGATAGACTGATGGATAGACGCAGCTAAATCTATAGATCTCGACAGTCCAGCAACGCTTTGTACCAAGAAAAACGTTTGACAAAAAGCATAAAACTGCAACGCTATATGGTCGAGGTTTACACAGTTTGTGGAATTTCAAAATTAATTTCAGTTCCTAAAAGGTTAACCCTGAATTTGTATCTGTAACTTTAATCAACTTTCTGACCAGCAGCTGTGCTCAGTGTCAATTGCTCTGGAATGGTCTTAAATGCAGTTTGTAAAATAATGTCTAGACGGATAGTTTATTTGTTTTTGCAGTTGTATATCCTAAAATGCCTCTCCATCTTAACGATAAGATGTGCTGCAGGTTTCCGTTCATAAATCAAATTTTGTGTATCACATGAAATAGATTGATTTTTAATTTTGAAATTTCTACCTGTTTTCAATATTATGTCATGAAAACGCTTAAATAAGGAGTTTCTTAGCGTTTGCCCCCCCCCCCCCCCCATTTGGTCATATAGACTCCATACCTACTTGCTTAGATCCGCCCACCACCACTACAAAATTGCGACATTTCTGGATTTACCGCTACCAGTAAGCATTTGATGGTCTTTTTGTTATGGTTGTGCTACAACCAGGCAGTCATGGAGTAACATGTACCGCCGAAACAGAAGGACATATGAAGAGAGATTGATTGATTAGTTGGATTATAGTGGTGTGCGCACGTTGTGCATGTACCACTGTTAATGGTCGCACAGCGACCTGATAATTGATCCTGGGGGAAGGATAAAGAGCCTCATCCCCCAGGCGTTTGTGTGTACAAGGTACACTGGTAATTATAGCCTTCAGCCGCGGGTCCTTTTGGTTCCCATTGCGGTCTGATGGGAGGGCGGTTTCATGAGTGGGAATGGACCCACGCACTCATGATACTAATATAAAAAGAGATTATGTTTCTCATGAAATATTGCGTATGGCAAATAAAGACTGTCAGATCTTGTATTATGTATATTTTTCAGATTGTTAGAATAAATCCACTGCTCCTTGCCACTAAATGGACTATTGATAAGTGTCGGTGACATTTATTTTTCATTTTATGCATATCCCAGATCAATGATACTATCAAAGTTTCCCGACTCGGCTCGAATAAACAGTAACAAAAGAAATAGTGAAAACAACAAGCTTTGAAATATTTAACAAATAATTTATTTCACTGGAAAAATACTGTAAAAATAAAAAACGCATGGTTTTAAGAATCAAAACCAAAAATAACCCAAGAATAATCCACGAATTCAATTTTAGAAATTCTAATAATGAAATGTTTGAATGAATTCAAATTCGAGTACCGACGAAGAATCCAAGATGGAAGGGGATGACGTATAATGTATCCTTTCTGGTGTTGTAAGGTCTACAATTCTGTTTTATTCACAAATAACAATCCGGTGTTTGAATTAGTGAAATGTCTTTGTCCAAGAATTCTGTATGAGCACTCATATATTTCCAGGAAAAATAATTAATCCTTTTGAATCCAAATAATTCGAAGAAACATTTAAAACAATCTCCATACTGACACAACATACACTTTCCAGTGTAAAGTAAAAGCCCCGACTGAGAAACATCTCTAGAAACAATGATTATACAGTAACTCGAAAGGCGAAACAAATTCCCGGATGAGGGTAAACTTTCCAGAACCTTCGAGAAGTATTTACGTATAAAAGCACGTAGTTCCAGTATGACCGTGACAAAAAAAAAACGATCATTTTACTCTAAGAATAGGATAACAATTACAATTTGTTTACTTCTCTCACTGATTTGTGTGTATCGTTGAGTAACATAAATAACATCTGTATTTTTATGTCTGCCACGAGAAAATATCCTGGCTGGATTTGATTGTTTGTCTATCATTACATCATCATACACAACTAGATTATTAATAAACCCATCAAGATCATCTACGGACGGTGCTTCTTCGATATCTGTTATAAAATTAATAATATTTTCACCGTCATTTATTAATCTTGCATTTTCGTTAAAATCTTTTAATACCTCATAACACCTCTGATCATCAACGGATGGTGCTACCAAATATAATTTGTCCCATTTCAACCATCTCATTATCAAATTAAGTAATAATTGCGTCTTACCCGATCCACATGGTCCTATGATAATCATTCTGATGGAATTGGGTAACGCAGGGTGGTGTTTAACTGTCTCTCGTCGCCGAGTTGCTGAGAAATCAATTATATCCATATATTTTATATCATGAATCTATATTGTTTACGTTGTAGATCTAAACCTCCAACCACTGATTTAGCTACGGTTATAACAAAAAATAAAAAAATAGCGTATGGTGGAAAATGTTCTGTATGCGGTAGAAAGAAATTTTCGTTTTTACCTAATAAGCGCGGTGGTGATATTGCTAATTTGATCTCAAAGTTTCCAGGTGCTCCATGGTCTAAATACCCAGGAGGAAAACATCAACCAGGATATAATTATTGCGGTCCTGGTACCAGACTTGATAACAGACTTGATAATCAGGATCAACCAAAACCAGGCGAGGAACCAGTAAACGCTATTGATCGAGCTTGTCACGCTCATGATGTTGCGTATAAAAGTAAAATTTTGCAAGACAGGCATATTGCAGATGTGAAATTAATTCATGCGCTAGAATCTATAAAAAATAAAAATATCAAAGAAAAATTAGCTAACTGGTTAGTAAGATCCGCGATGAAAAGTAAATTAGCGCTTGGGGTTGGTAATATATAATGGAATCAATTTATTATAGTCCAAGAGGATACTGGAGAGGCAGAGCAGCAATTAGTAAACTTGCTAATGCAGCAGCGGTTAAACATTCTACTGCTGAAGCTTGGTTATCCAGGCAAGCCATATGGCAAATTTACCTACCACCACCGAAACGAATTCAGTACGCGTATTTCGATGTTAATCTTCCTAATGAAGTTCATCAAGCAGATATTTTATTTTTACCACATGATACTGTACGTAGAAAAACATACAAGTACGCGTTAACTGTTGTTGATGTTGCAAGTAGGTATAAAGAGGCAGTGCCGCTATCAACGAAAACATCATCTGAAGTAGCCGATGCGTTTGAACGAATTTATCAACGAGGACCATTACGATGGCCAAATCTATTACAGGTTGATCATGGCAAGGATTTTCTTGGTCCAGTATCATCGTTGATGAAGCAACATAATACCAAAATACGACGAGGACATACTGCAATTCATCGTGATCAGGCAATTGTTGAACGATTTAATCGAACACTTGCTGAGCGGTTATTTGGATATCAATACGCGAGGGAATTTATTCAGGATACGAGATCTCGCGAATGGGTTGCAAGGTTACCAAGCGTGATAGCTGCATTAAATGAGATTACACGAACAACCAACATAAAACCCATTAATGCAATTACAAAAAAAAATATACGAATACAACGAAAAGATATTGAAAAACAAAAAATACTGGATGATGTTACAGTTAGATATTTATATGAACCGGGTGAACTTGAAGGTGGCAAAAAAATGAGCTACTGATCATATTTGGAGTGTTACCACACACATAATATCCACCGTGACAAGATCCCCAGGTAGACCTGCAATCTACAGATTAGATTCGGCTGCTCCTCAACGTGGATTTACACGTGAACAATTACAAGTAATTTCCGAGGATGCACAATTACCACCGCGATCACTTAACTAGCGCCTCTACGTCGATTACACTCGAGACAGGTCAACATCACATTTTCTCGTGTATGACCGCGACTACTATCTTTTCTGTCTACGGTAAATTGTCTTGAATCATTACTCGAATACCTCCACAGCATTGTGCAATTACAACTTAAGCAATGATTATTCTGCTGCTGTTTTAACTCAATAATAAATTCAACATCAAGATCAAAGTCGCGTTTATGTTTTTTTATCAGATTGTTTGTATCCGATTAATTTTTTTCTTATTATATCATCATCGATGATGATGCTGGTTTTATTAACGATTTCAGGAATTATAATTCTCCGTAGCTGAGACATTTTTCTAACCCTTGATACCGCTAAATAGACTAAATTTGACCACTCGATACGATCGTCTTCAATCCAAACTCGTGTATCAGAAATAGTTAATCCCTGAGACGAGTGGATCGTCATAGCGTATCCCAACACCCATGGAGATTTGTCAGCGCGTAATGCATCTTCGACAACACTGATATCAAGAGCGACAATATCATTTAATACGAGATTTTGCTTCTCAGTCTGTCCTGGAATATCAACATTAATATTCTGTTTTCGTGTATCTGATGGTCTATAACATAACGGAGCGGGCAATTCTGAGTATTTTTCCTTATGCAGCTGAAATAATTGCTGTTGTAAAGCGTCTCTAATTATTTTCCAGCTTGCTACTATCAAATCGTTGGGTCTCCATAAATTCAAAAAATCGTTCATTGAGGTCTCTGAGATCACTCCGCATATTATTTCACACTGAATTTTGTTTGATTGTAATCTGATTAATTTTTTAAACTCCTTTAAATTTTCATCAAGAGCTCTATGATCATCATCTATTTCTTCGTAATAATCAACGAAATTTTTTAACCAGTCATGTGAAGATGGTCCAACAAAAGGCGGTGGTTGACCATGATCGCCATACATTATTATAGCGGTATTTTTCGTCAGCAACCAATCAAGAAACGTTTTTAATATATCCAATGACACCGTACATATCTCGTCCCAAATAATTATTTTAGGTATATATTTTTCTCCCATTCGTTCAGGAGTCCATATATTCCCGCGCCACCGAAAGAAACTATGATACGTGCACGATTGTACTTGCCGTTGTTTCATCTCTCGCGCAAGTCTATGTGTGGATGTCAGCACGATCATATCTGAATTTCTAAAAACATTAATTGCTCGAGTCGTCTTGCCGCATCCACCAGGTCCATTGAGATATACTGTCTTATATCTAGTTATTGGATCACTCACTGGCGGCGCTTTCGACATTTCTGATATTTTATTACACTTACGATAAAAATCTCTCATCGGAACATCTGCTGATTCTGTATAATTGTGTAATATTTCCTTTTTTATTCTCCACGAACTCCATCGTTCATCATTACTTGTAAATTTCATAACAGACTCCAAATATTTACTCGAAAAATAAAACGAATCTGTTGTGACTCTGACTGCGGTCTCGGGAAATCTATTAATCATCGATAATAAATTTATAGAAACATAAGCCAACATAGAAGATCTTAGATGAGTATACTGTGGGGATACATCATTTCTGTAACTAACGATCGTACCCAATTTTGTACCGTCGGATAAATAAACACTTTCTCGATTTACAAATATATCTCTCGCTGTTGTATCAGCAATTATAAAATCGTACTCGGCATCATCTAGAATTGATCGTGCGTGATGTCTTTTATGATCATATGCACCACCCTGAGTAAATTTACCTATAATTCTTCTACCGAGATCTTTTGCGGTTTTTTCGTTATTTTTAAGTTTAATCTCGAGAATTTTAGGAGCTTCTTTGATAATATCATCTTCGGAAACATCAGGACATTTTTCCTTAAATTCCTTAATAACTTCATCGACACTGATAAAATCTGGCATGGGTAACCAAACTTCGGTCTGTGCGTGATATGATATAATTACCTCACTGACAACCAACGATGTCAGTATCGCACAATCTAGCATATATCGTAATAAAGCTATAGGTGCCCAATGTTTTTCACAAAAATGTCTACCGAACCAAACATAACAAATCTTGTGAAGATTTTCGTTAAACTCGAATGATTCAACACGAGCGAATCCAGTCAGATCAAAATCAGGTAATGGTCCATTAATTGCCACTCGCGTCATCTTGTTTGTAGGGTGACCAAATCTTTTAAAGTACACAGAACAATCTCCGTATCCTAGAAAACTTCCCGGATAATATGCAACCATATCAACTGAAATAACATGATTGTAATTATATTTGGTATTCCATAATCCACCGTGTCCGTATTCGACGCAACTTGCGCGTATGTCCTCGAGTAAATCAAATCGTGTTGGTTTCCATAAAAAATTTTCTCTAGCAAAATGAGCCGCAACAGATGGAACGGTAAAACAATTAGTTAGTAATTTGTCAGTATTTTCCGTGGAGTGCTTGCACTCTAAAAACTTCTCCGCGAGATTTTTCATCTCGTCGTGGAGAGATTCTGTTCGATATATTTCACCGTTCGGTTTAACAAATTGATCAAATTCACCTTCCTCATCACTTTTAAATAACCATACCGATACAGGATCGTTTTTACTTATTTCATTAATAAAATCAAACATACCTCTACCCATGTCTGGGGGGTAAAATCTAACAGTTCGATCACGTGGAAATATTGTTACTGCGCTAGTCCATGCATGCGCATTATGATCAATAATATTTACTGGAACTCCTTTCGATTTATATTTTGATTCGTATAATATTTCTCCCATTATCGTTGATACTGTTATTGGAAATTTTAATATTTTTCCTAATTCAGCAACATCTTTTATTGTGGCACCGGTATCCTTAACTGAATCAACCCACGAGTTTATTTTTTCACGTCTTAAATTAGTTAATCCGTTTCCACGCATCGCGTTTGTAAAGTGTTCTATTACTCGTTCGGCCACACAATTTAATCTTGCAAATTTCACTGGTGCCAGTTTATCAGCGCTGGGTTTTTTATTTATCTCATAGATTCCATAAATAACTGCTGTTACAGGGTACCCTCGCTCATAATACGGTTTATCAATACCAGTCAATAGACCCGGTCTGGAATTTTTACTTAATATGGCAATTTTATTATTATCAAGGACAGGATCATATTTGTCACGGATAATCCAACTATCTGTTTCTGTTAACACAATAAATATTACTCTGAAGAAATATTTTTGATTGCCCTCGTACTCAGTGATGTAGTTAATAATAGTTGCCGCTCATTTGTCATTCATTGTAGCATCCATGACAGCGTTGCGAATGATCTTGAACGTTGACCATACATGACATGCACCATCTGTGTAAAATTCTTTCTTGGCGTCATGAATTTTCGAGATCAAACTTTTATTTTTCGGATCAACCAGATCGCGTACTGGTAAGTCAGGAGATAATCTGTCGAGATTAAATTTATATTTAGAAGGCCTAGTTTGGGATAATTTCTCAAATTCGTTGATATAATTAAAACAAATATTTAAATAAAAAATAAAATATATATATATATATATATATATATATATATATATATATATATATATATATATATATATATATATATATATATATATATATATATATATATATATATATATATATATATATATATATATATATATGATGAATCAGTGCAGTTGGCTCATGATCGGCTCAGTAAATCGCTGCAACAAATCCTGTAGAGGTGAATTTTGCTGGATGCACTTACAAAGTATACGGCAAGGAAGTCTAGGACCAATACCGTGTCTGCGATGTGGTATTGGAGCGCGAGGAAAAAAAGAATTATGTGGAAACTGCGGTGAAAAACGTTTCAGAGAACTTAAGAGATATTATGACAACAACAAAAATAATAGTGAAAACGCTATAAAATCCGTGGAGGATTATATATCAAAATTTCAGACAAACAATGATTTAAACAAGTAATATTATTATATAATGGAGCAAAATGAATTTGTCCCACATCCTACAATAACAAACTACGAATCAAATATTGATGGTGTGATCAGAAATTGTCAGAAAAAAGTACCTGTTGGTTATATTAATAATCGTGGTTATCTATTGTTCACATGCGGAGAGAGAAAACATTATCTATGTCAGAGATTTGTGTATGAATGTCATAATGGGATGATCAAAGATGATCTTATTATTGATCATATTGACGCTAACCCTCAAAATAACTCTCTATCCAACTTACAAGCTATCTCACGGAGTAAGAATAATATGCGTGGTAATGTTGGCAAATGTAAGACAGTTTCTAGAAGGGTGATCAAGGCTACAAATACGGAGACCAGAGAAGAAATAATCTTTCGTTCGATGAGTGCTCCTGCAAAATACTTTGATATTCACTCGTATTCGATACAACTCGTTGCAGAAAATATATATAAAACTGCTTTCTCAAAAAAATATAAACAGAGAATCACCTTCCGATATTGTTAGTGAGATAAACTATCATCACTACCTCGAATTATATTTATTAACTATTTTTTTTTTAATTTGGGTCGCAGTATTTCCCCCATACACTACTTATTTTTTACTCATACGAAAGGGAGTTTACTTCTGTATGCATATATTTATTCGTAGATTTCTGATTTTTATGGTCGTAATTAGTCAGTTTTAACCATTTACGTCGTAATTAATTGCTTGCAGAAGTATATTTATGGTTTTTAAATATATAAACGTATTTCCCATCTTACAACATAGCGGAGTTATTTTTAGATTTGTTACAAGAAATCGAGGCAGAACACGCAGTTTTAATGCAGATATTTACAATCTGTTTAGGAACCTCTGTTATAATACAAATCGATCTGTAGGTAATAATAATGCAGTGGTTGTATATAGGCAGAACACGCTGTTTTAATACAGAAACCGCTGTTTTAATACAGAAACCGTTGTTATAATACAGAAACCGCTGTTTTAATGTAGAAACCGCTGTTTTAATGTAGAAATATGTACCGTAACTATATATTAATTTCTAAAACATGTTTGTAAGAAGGCTCGATAGCTCAATCGGTAACGTATTGGACTGTGACGCTCACGGTCCACGATCGAATCCCCATGGCTGACAACTGTCGATGGTGCGCATAATTGCGATTTTATAATAATTGGGGGCACCGCCAACCCCCCCCCCCCGCTCAGCAGAACCCTCCAACCACAATCACTGGTGGCTGATACATGTTTTGCATCACCCACGGGCTGATTATTGGGGGGTGTTCTGCTGAGCGTGTATGTTTGTACTGTCCTTCATTCATTGTATATACTCATTCATTGTATATATTTATTTATTGTATATACTCATTCATTGTATATATTCATTCATTGGATGTTTGTACCGTCCTTAATTAAGTTATATGTTTGTACCGTCCTGAGCTCGCTAAAACACTCAATTAGGGGTTCGTCATTCATTGTATATACTCATTTCATTGTATATACTCATTTCATTGTATATATTCATAATATATGTTGTGCCGTCCTTGAAACATCCCGCCGAACTCGCTAAACACTTGATAGGGGTTCCATAGGGATATACCTTTTTTATTTTTGAGATTTATATATTATATAATGAACCATGAAAATATCAAAGACATTATTTCTGCTATTAAAAAATTAGAAGAAAACGGAATTAATATATCTCATGAACTAAATCCTGAAAAAATAATATCTGATTTTGAAATGTTAGAAGAACTTAAAAATGAAAATAAATATGTTCTATCATCTCAGTATAAGTTCATAAAGCGGATTCAGGCAGCTATGTTCCAGTCACTAGCTATGGTGAACGATGATCAAGTAAATGAATTTGTTCCTCTTTCTGTTGCAGTAGAAAAGGTCAGATCGGGATTATCCAACGAGTACGAAACAAAAAAAACAATTAGTACCCGCATAAGATACTTAAGAAAAATTATGTCAGCAGGTAACGACCAAAGCAACCCTGTCTGAAATATAAAATCTGATTCATTGGTATAATTCCAACCACATGATGGGGGAAATCCCATAAATATATAATATTATTAGAAATCTGTACCCCCATCACCCATTGTCATGTATATCACATCAGAATTAATAAACTGATTGATTTGCATAAAAATAAAATTTTTCTGAATAATAATAAAATATTTCAGAATAATAATAAAATATTTTTTGTAGTATTTTTTGAAAAACTAATTGATTTGTATACTTTTGAGTAGCAATCACCCCATTGTATAAAAAAATAAAATATTTCAGAATAATAATAAAATATTTTTTTGTAGTATTTTTTGAAAAACTAATTGATTTGTATACTTTTGAGTAGCAATCACCCCATCAGATTGATTTGTATAAAAAAAAAATATTTCAGAATAATAATAAAATATTTTTTTGTAGTATTTTTTGGAAAACTGATTGATTTGTATAATTTTCAGTACCAATTACCCCATCAGAATTACAAAACTGATTGATTTCCATAATTTTAAGTACCAACCACCCCATCAGAATTACAAAACTGATTGATTTGCATAATTTTAAGTACCAATCACCCCAACAGATTGATTGATAAAAAATAAAATATTTCAGAATAATAATAAATTGTTTCAGATTATACAAAACTGATTAATTTATATAATTTACCCTATCAGTGATTAATTAACCCTTGTATTTATTTATTCTGAAATATTATTTTTTTAAGTTGATCGAGTTTAATACAGGATGTGTATAATTAATTTAGAATCTGATGTCTGTTGCAAATGATCGCGATAATATGCTCTCGACGGAGCTCATCTAACTGTTCTTGTGTTAATAAGAAATCCTCGTTTCCGTATTCATCAATAACTCAATGAACGTTAAATTGCTCTGTGTTTTGTGAAAACGCTGTTCTGATGGCGTTTTCAAGTACTTCTTTGTCATGTATAAAAACCATCACGTGCTGGTACATTATATAATATTTACTGAATCTTTAAAATCAAAGATCTACGATTTCACATACAGATTTATTACAAGCTCTTCTCCACATATGTCAATTAAGCGATTAAGGTGGTCTGTGAGCTTAAAATTTATTCGTGTTAACATATTATTGTGACACCGCAAATACAGAGGATTAGTTGGTTCTTGCACGATTAAACTTCCAGGGGATACTTGTGGTGTAAATGTATATAAAATATATCCCTGTTGATCCTGATTTGATTTTCCGAGATCTATTTGATAGCTGCCATCGACTACGTCACAAACCAGATTGACCACGATCGTGCTGGTTATATTAACGATTCCCGGAGATACGTGTCTGCCGCCACCATGGGGATCATTATTGTATCTGAGGATAGGCTCGGGTGGGGCTAGTTTTCTCCACACAGCTAGTACTTTAGGAAAATTTTCCGTGATAAGATCATTGAGTGATCTTATTAATTCGCCGGTTTCAAATCCTGGTAGTGTAAAATTTAATAAATCTGCCTCAGTTATTTTATAATGATCAATATACGCTTGCTTGATACTTATTTCTTTTTTTTCTCTTGTATCTATATAAGTACCGACATTTATTGCCCCAACAGTATACTGATTGGTATATTTAAGATCTGAAATAATCTAATTTAGATGTTGTATCGTTGCAATGATCTGATGTTTTAAATCGATATTGGGATACTCCAGGATATAATTTTTAAACAACTGCACTAATGTTGTTAATGTAGTTATATACTCAGTTTTCATTCTGTTAGCTATTCCTCTGAAGTTTCTTTCATTAATTTTAAATTCAGTTTCAGCCAAGGAAAACGGTAGGTAATATTGTTTACCAGAACCAAAATATCTAAAATAATTTATCCCATCCCATGGATACAAATTTCGGTATTTTGGAGTTGTTATAAACCTGGCTTCGTCCGTGAGAAATTCAATTAATTTTGGTTCTGGTGGTCCTTCATGCACTGGGGAACATCCGGCCAACCTAGTACGGATCTTATCGTGGATTGATAAATATCAACGACATAATCAGGAGAATGTATCTCAACCGCAGAAGATAGCATCGGTTCATGAACGTTAATTGATATTTTTGCTTCTTTTCCGGTTATTGATTTTATTCTACGCTGAAATTCCTCATTAATTTGTTCAATCTCATAACTACCAGTAGGTATTCCAACATCTGTCCAGTCAGAAGTACCATCTGGTTTGTTCTTGTTAGCAAATATAAGTAAATTATTTGCTGGTGTACCATTAAATGATTTTGATCTGATATTTGGCCAGCTGTAATATACCCGTAATTGAGCCAGTGCTATTTCCTTTACTGGAATTGCAGTAGGAAAGTTAATACTAAATTCACGATTAGTTGAACTTGCCGAGATCATTGTTATCTTTGGTGGAGTTGTATTAGTCACGATCTGCTGCAGTAATTCTGTCATTATTAATACTTGTATCTTTAATACCGATACCTTCGTCATATATTTTAGTCATCATTGAAAACTCGAAATCAGATATAATTCCATCACTGAGACTTGCTGATAACAACGAGGACAATTTCGAGAATGCTACCGTCGTTGTATGTAATTTTATTATGTAATCGGATAATGTTTCATTCATGCAGGTGCATATTTTTTTTGTGATGATATTAAGCACACCTGCAATAGTTGTTGCTGCTGAAATACAAATAGTTACGGCTACTGGTGCCATCATTGTCACCGCTGATAATATAACACCTGTTCCAGCAATAACAGTGGATACTGAATAAACAATCACATCAACGATAACTAATCGTCGTCGATATTTCTTTACTTTTACTGTATACTGTTCGACTCGACCTTTTAACGCCGCCTGCCATTCACGCGCTTGATTATACCTATACTGAGATGCATCGCTGATTGAGGTACTCATTATATTTTTTATGCAGTAACCAACTGAGGTGTTTCAGCTACAAATTCCAAACACCACCAGTAAGATGTTGCGGTTAATTTCTTATCAGCTGCTTCCAGAATAAAAATTTCTTTGGTTCCGCTATTTAATATGACAGATACAACCCCGGAAAACTTATCAGTTGAATGACGCCATGGATACGTTGTAAATATTTCAAATTTTGCAGCACTGAACACAGACAGCCTGTACACGCCAGTGACTGTTGCGGTATATTTGATAGTTTTATTTTGCTGCGACCATGTTGCGAATCCCGATGATACAGTGTATACGATGTTTGTGATATGCCCGGGAGTTATTCCGGCTGGAATTTTAATCAAACTGATTTTATTAACGATCTCAGGAATCCCCGCTACGATGTTTTGCTGTTTGTTTGATCGTGTCGATGTTCGCCTTGATATCAACGAGATTTATGTCAACGGAATGCGGAGTGCCGAAGAATTTATCTATGGATTCATCGGTTTTTTGAAAATTTCTTCGAAATCTTCCAAAAGCTCCCACGTGAACATCATACTCGACCCGCAATGTGGATAATTTACCATCAACGGTGCCATAGTTGATGTCGACGTATTTTTTTGTTGCTGCGTCTTCGTCGGATGTTGGATCTCTTAACACTACTATCTTATTCCCGTTCATGCTGAGTTCACCTGTCATAGTATCACCGGTATTTTTTACACGATTAGCAACACTTTTTGCAATTTCATCTCTGATAGTTGTAACTGATACACTTGAATCTCTGATTCTGCCGCTGTCAGTAAACACGGGGATATTATCCATGACCGCACCGAGTACTCGTTGAATTATATCATTCCATTTGATATTGCTCGTTTTTAGTTTACCATATCGATCTTGAAAAATAACAACCTCATCTGGGTCAACTCCAGCCAGGTTCATAATATCAGCAAGTTCATCTTTAGTCGCGTACTTTGACAGATCAACGTTGCCGGATTTTTTCTCAACGCGTGAAGATCTTCTTCCGTAAATATCAACCATTATATAAGATCTAAAATCTGTTTAAAACGCTTTACGCGCAACGAATCGGTTGCTTGTATAATCATGCACGACTTTATTTTGCGGTTTGGATGATTTTGATATAGCGTTAAGTACATTAATTGCCTCACGGCCGCATATTGGCGGATCTGTCATTGTTTGTGTGGGTAGCGTTGAATACCAAACTTGGCGTGAAGTGGTGCAACATACTTGATAAATTCAACAGGTGGAGCTAACCCGTATGAATCAAAATAAACGATTCCACGTGGATCAACCGCGTATGATACCCAAAGAGTACCAGGTCCTGAATTCGAGTCGAGATTAATAATACCTGTTTCGAGTTTGCTCGGTTGTTTCGGTAATTGATCTCGCATAAAAACACCTCTGAAGATTTTTATTTTTAATTGTTTAGCAGCATTAAGTAAATCAAAATTTGATGCTGGAACATCTAACGTGGAAGCCTCAGACCTCTTCCCCAACGAGATCCCGGTAAACTTAGGCCGCGTCCCTCTTTTTGTATCCATTTCCTGTTTCTTTCTTTAGAGCCATTGCAGCAGCTGTTCCAACAGCACCTAACGCGGCTGCTTTTGCTACGGCTGGAGCAGCAGCTATAAACGCTGGAATAGCCGCGAGAAGTGGAAATATACCACCCGTTTTAACCATGTCCTCAATGGCGCTCCGAGAAAGATGGAATTGAACTCCGGTTTTTGATTCTAGGGCTTTATTGAAATGTTTAATCTGATTATTTGTCAACGATAATTTGTTTGGACCACCACCAGTCTGATCTCGTTTTAGTGATATTTTAGTTCCGCATTTGTTTCTCGGTTTTTGACTGAAGCTTTTTGACCTGACCAGGAGTCAGAGTAACATTAACATGACCATACGACATTTTTATATAAATATATTTTTTTAAATAACATGATTAAAGATTTTCCACTCGTGCATCAACGACTCTCATTCGACCACTAGCACCTTCAAGTAACATGGCTTTATCGCTGAGTATAACCGCGATTGCTCTATAATCAACACCACCTGTATTTAATGTTGCTTTAAGATGTATATCAACGACAGATTGTTTTGATAGATCAAGATGCTCCAGTGAAAAATAATAAATCGGATATAAAGTTTTAAAATCATGTTGTGATATTTGCAATCCAGTATCTATATTTTGATCACGTCCCATGAATGACATCACGTCCTATATGATTCTGTTCATAATTAAGTTGTAAATTTTCTGTTGGTTCTTGTTGTCCGTTTATCCGTAAAGAAATATCTGTGATACTTAGTTTATCAAATATCATATGAGTACGTTCTTGACTATTTAAACGATCATAGTTCTGAAACGCAATACAAATATGCCGCGGTGCAGAAACACCTTGTTGTGATGCTATATGCCATGTAAAGTGACCGTTAACGTTAGTTTGCATACTATATGTGTTTGTTGTTAACGATGACAACAAGGATTTACCACCAGTGTCCATGAAAGAAATTAATTTTTGTTCTTCTGCGATCGTTGGAGTCATTACCGGCATCCACAGTGAAAGTTTCTATAATACTACTTTACCAGGATCACCAGCAGGTCTCCACAGAGCATCGTTATCATCACCCTTTCTTACAAGAACAATCGAGTGTCTAGCTCCAAAAATAACCTTTCTAACATTCCTACAAAATCCAAAAATATGCGATAGTGGAATTGTACATGAAAAACTTCTACTGGCTCCTAGCAACATATTTTTACGCATTGCAAATCCCAGGTTGAAATTTAGGTAAATATTTTTAACCAATGGCCACACATCAGCATCAGCATTATCGGCATAATTTCTTGGTCGTCTTGTTTCATACTGATCGCTTTCAGGATGACCAGTATTATCTTTCACAAACATCATTGTGGGACCTGCTGATTTTGTATAATCATCAGAATATCTTGCTAATCCTATTATTGTTGTGGCAACGTCTGCATCTTTCTGAATCGATTCGATATTTTTTCCATCGATCATATAAGTGGCGCTATCAAACAGTGCCATGATCCCGTTGTTAACAAAACCAACTTTTATTGCATCTGCATAATTAGCATTAGTTGTTCTTACAATTGTACCTTCTACCTCAAGAAAAGCCTCAGCGGGTAAAAATTATCTACTTGTGTCATGAACTTGTAGCTCAATTCTTCCACGTTGATCTTGTATTCGTGCTTCATAAGAATAAAACTGATAATCACGTACCGATTCATCTTTAAGGACAGGTGCCTCCATATCAAATGCTTCGTCGGATACGCGCTTGAACATTTTATTATAATTATTTCCGTTTAACATGTTGATTATCGCGTTCGGGAAGTTCCACTTCCTGATATCAAACTTGAAATATTATTCCCTGGCTCACCGAGTCCTTGATCTGCTAACGCTGCCAGTTTTTGATTTGCTGCTTGATTTATTATTTTACTTACGTCTGCGGGCATAATTTCAGTACTTACCAGTTTCACTGATGGTTGTTGTTTTCGTCGCATTAATCGTGCTAGTCTATCTTTGATCGCCGAAAACGCCTTACCAGCAACATTGACAATTGCTCCAGGAGCTTTATCACGAACAATATCAATAGCCTTCATCGATAATTGTTTTGCAACAGGTATTACTTTTGGAGCCATCCTTGTAAATAATCCCCGTACAACATCACCAAGTCCATCTCCGTAAATAGCTCTGTAGATTGGTAATCGTGAGTTTACCGCTCTGACCTGTACAGATTTACGATGATTATTGTGTATGATCATCTTATTTTATTTGCTATTTATCTAACAATTAGTCACTATAATCATCAACAAGTTCATCGATAAGTTCTCGGTAAACTCCGATATCCATGATACCACCTTGAAATAATCGCCGGCAAATATCAGCTGCTTCATTAATTATTTCTGGTGAATTATTCCCGGCACGTTTTCCCCTATGAGAACTTCTAATCGTGATACATCATTAACAATATTATCAGGACATAAACCAGATCCTGTTTTAGGTTCATCTTGAGGTGTTTTAAATACTGGTGGTTGCATTACCGGAGAAGGTACTTCAGTGGTGACCTGGGATGTGCCAGGCAAATCACTTTTAAATCCACGTGGTGAATCTACTGGTGTAAATATCATTACCGGCGCAGAAATTTTTTTACGAGTTTTTTGTTGTGATGAAAGCTCTTGAGATGGAGAACGTTGTTTTATAAGTTTTTCTATTTCTTCATCAAGTGTATCGAATCTGAGATCATTACGTTTTACTCGTTTATGTTGTAATATATACGATATACCCATTTTTTAAAATTATTATCGTGCACTTTTTCATGACCGGGTTTGAATATTTTAGATTTATTTTGCATACCAAGGAATATTTTTACCGGTAAATCACCTTCTTTAGAATTTATAACATCTTCGATAAAATCTTCATTAAATTTTTCAATCATATTAATATTTTCTCTTACTGGCTCATATGCAAATTTGTCTTTTTCCACGTCGGCGACCTTAATACGAATACCAGCATATTCAGGTATTTCTTCACCGACAGGTGGGGGTTGAGCTGCAGCTATATCAGCTGGAAGATCTCGTAAAATCTTCTTTGTCTGTTTAGTTCTTCTTGCTATTTTTTCAGCTTGTTCTGCTGTTTGTTTTGATACCGGAAGCAGATCTTCTTTGATAAGAGCTGTAACTTTTTCAGTAGCTGCAGTGACGGGTTTAAACAGTTTTTTTTTTTTGTGTCCTCTTCGTATTCAACTTGTGCTTCTTGCTGCGCTTGTAGATTTTTTCTAAATGAGTCTCTGACAGGAAGAAATTTTTTAATTGCTTCTAGTCTCTCTCGTGCTATTCTTGCAGTATGAGATTCTGGATGTACCATTATTTTTTAATATAACAATTTTTTAATTAATAAATTTAATTAAACAGATATCATTAATATATGCACAAGTGTACGTGGTTGATTCAAGGAACAACAAATAAATGCAACAAAAGGTGCCATGGAGAATATTGCAGGAGACATAATTATATTTTATCAAAAAATTCTCATGCTGGTTCACGACATTGTGTTGGATGTAACAACGGCTTTAGAGGATTATATCAGATTTGTAAAAATTGCGGTGGAGTTCGATATAGAAGTTTAATGATATATTACAGAAAAAGAAAGAACATAAATCAAAAAATAGAAAAACCACCATCAGAACTTGAATATTACTTGAAGAATGAAACAAATAAAGATGAAACAAATAAAGATGAAACAGATGAGGAGAAACGACAAAAAGAACGTGTTGAGAAATATTCATCAAACTTGGTATGGTGGTAAATTTACATAAATTAATAGCAGCAGAGAGGGCGCGACCTCAATAAAGTGTCCACGTGGTAAAATAATCCTTCCTACGAACAAAAAAAAAAAAGACAACGACGGTAAAGTAACACCAATTTGAGAAATCTTTGGAAGATTTATTTTTGCTTCAATTTGTGTCGATGCTTTTTGGTTAAATCTGTCGACGCTTTTTATTTTTTCTTTGTTCGTAGGAAGGGTTATTTTTAGTTTTTTTAGTTTTTCAACGCTTTTCGATCTTGGTCTGTTCGCCCTCTCTGCTGCTGAAGAACAATGAACATTCTTTTGAGCCAAATACATTTGTTGTTAGGCAAATTACTTTACTTAAATTGTATATGAGTGACAGCCGAACCATCCCTCCCCCTTACGCACCCCCCAACCCCACAAATGAGCATGTATCAATAGTAACGTTACACAGAGTTAGTTTTCTATAGTTGGAAGATTAAAATTATGCCTTTAAAATTATTACAATGCAGGAGGTACCGGAGACTTCATCCCATAGCCTTAATTGAGGGTTCCGCCGCCTCAACTACTTGTATACAGCCCCATAACGATAATTGTGGAACCGTCGCTGCTAAAAACTTTTTATTTTATTTGCCGTAAGGCGAGCCGCAGCCTTTGAAAATAGACTCTTATAAATATAGATTCAAATTATGATTTTTATTTACGTCACCGTTTTATTGTCCCACTAGTGTTAGGAAAAAGAAAAACTGTTTTTCTTTTCTGTCCTTTGCGTAAAGATAAGCAATGTTACAAGTTATTTATGGATGATAGTAAGTAAAAGGTCTTTATATGTATTTTGAACAAATTATATGTTTGCTACTTTCAAGTTGTGGCCATATAGTGACACAAAGAAATTCATAGATTAATATGCCTTCTCTCGCGTCAAGTTCAACAGAAAATGTCTCAAGGTAAGCATCTTATCTTCGAAAAGCACAGCTAATGGTGTCGCCCTGTCGCCACGTGTCCTCACAATTACCATAGTGCAAGTGTTTAGAACTCATTAGAAAAGTCTAGAAAAGTACAACTATTTGTGTAGCGATGTCACCACATGACCTCACAATTATCGCAGTACAGGTATGCAGAGATGATTACAAGTCTAGAAAGTACAAATAATGGTGTTGTTATCAGCTTCTCTCTGTACATTTTGTACCCCCTCTGCAGATCGACACCACAAGCACATACAGGATAAATCGTCATCAATTTTCTCCTTTCCTCCCATTTTTTCTTCTTCTTCCTATTCTTCTCTTAATAATAATAATAATAATAATAATAATAATTTAGGTAACTTAGGCTACCGGCTCAAATAGCATATATGCCTGAAATAAAATGGTACAACCACGACACATACCAATTCTAGGATTAATACACTGACTTTCTAACATTTATATATTTTGCTAGATAAACAGCAAAACTATGTAGGATATTATTATTTTTATTGAAATATTATTGATTCTCTTCATAAAGTTATACAACATTATGTGATCTTGATTGCAATGAACGCATGAAGGTTAATAGTCATTTTTTTAAAATGATTATAGACATTTAACAGCAAATTATAACCTGTCTTCTATATCTACACAAAAAGGCCTATATTTACATATATAGGAATGGTTCCAATTTTTAATATAAACTGCATTCTAGCACTGTGAGAATGGTTCCAAAATTCTATATAGCATTGACAACTCATATAATTTATAATCTTAGTACAGAATCGTAATCTATCCATTGACTTCAACACTCGATTTTCTTTTTGTAGAAATATATCTTTACAACGTTGTTTTGAATATAAAAAAGGTTCTCATCACCCACTCCATGATTAATTCAAACTTCTTGCATTTCTTATTCGCTTCATGACAATTGTAGGTTACAGATTTATTTTGGGAATCTATCGTTTTTAATAATTGGAACCAGTATTTAAGACTTATATTATATTGTACTACGTGCATTGGCATTTTACAGAATAAAAAGTATTCTGAGTGTGCTTTGTAATACTAATAACGTATTTACACAATGAAATATTTACAGCCTCAGTACCAGTTGCTTTGTAAAAACTTTAAATTTCTGACCCATAATTCAAGATTAGTAGACAGTTTACCAAACTGATTAAGTATAGCCGTCAGACTATCAAGTGCCTTTGCCGCTTATGCTGCTAGAGTTTTGTGAAACGTATACATGAGGAGAATACGCAACCAAGAGAGTTTTAATAAGATACCGTCTCTGTCATGCAATCACCAAATTACCAACTTTCACATCCTCTCAAATACCACACCTTTTCAAAACTATAATTTTCTCTCTTTTTTTGTCTTTATATTGTTGTTTTTGTTTTGATTTGTGTTGTTGTTGTTGTTTTCATGTTGATCTTCATTTTTTAGATGTTACAATATTATTTTCTGTCAAGTCATTTTGGCGATTTCACACAAGCTTTGTATATTTGGCTATCAGTATCGTAAGCATTTTAATACTAATATTTTCAATTACTAATTTATGATGAAGTAAGCTCCTATCAATACGGTCGAACGCTTTTTCCCAATTAGAAAAAAGAACCTAATCAACAAAAAGATCATAAAACATATATCTTTGTTTACTCAACAAATTACACCCTCGGTCATTTCAAGGATTATGTGTATTCCCTTTTACGAATGAGTACTATAACACATGCTGTTCAAAACTTCGTGTAGTATACGAGATGAAATAATTTATTGAAATAGACACCAAAATAGGTACATTTCCAGCTGAATTAAAAGATGACTCAAACGTTCATCAAAACCACCTGATTTTTCCCGACTTTAAAGCCCTAATGCCTCCGTCTGTCATAAATTTCGCCATTATTCAGATCAAATTAATGTTTGGAAGGATTAAAAGGATGTGTTAAAAAAGCTAGCTGAAATGAACCGTTCTTTTAAATAACCAAGATGTTAAGTTTAAACGGGGTTCGAATACTCAGTTTAGAATTAAGGGGTGGTACCTCGTAATTCATGTAATTCACGTAATTCATGTATGAATTGCACCTAAAAATAATTTTCTTTATTATTATTATTATCATTATTATTATTATTATTATTATTATTATTATTATTAAGAAATTAAAATAATTAAAATTATATTTAGGTGTAATTCATACATGAATTGTAAAATGCTTACGTTCGTAATTCATTTTTTTTTCTTTCTTTTCGGGAGTGCTCAAAAGTATCAATATGATAAATTTGACAAAATCCGTTAGTGTCTAATCTAATAACAAAAATATCACTTGGCGCACAAATTGATTAAAGAGGGAATGAAGAGATGCAAACTCATTTTGTCAAGCGGATCTGGGAAGAAAAAGTACACACTAGATGAAAATAAAACTCGGGTGAATATTGGTGATCAGCTGTGGCACTTTGAATCGCGAACTTAGACAGGAGACAAATCCGACAAAGCGTATTGTTGACTTCTTATATTTTCAACGCTGTTGTCATCAAGTCTTGTTTTCCAGTTTTTGAATGATATCGGTTTACCAACGGATGTGGACACAGAACACAATTAATTTTACTATATGTTCTCAACTTCTGTTTCTCAATACTGACCTTTCCACTGTGTGACAATCAATACAAATCATATGTTAATCTAAAATACCTTCAAAGATGACATCACGGTGAAGTTCTTGTCAATGGTAGACCTGCATATTTTTGAGGGGCTAGACTGTCAACAGAGCAGCATATTAACCAGAACACAGATTTCACTTCCGGATCATCACCAAGCCCTTTTTACCTTTTTACTCACTGTGCACTGTCACCGAAATACACACGGAAAACCACACCCTGAGCTCATATTCTCAAGATTAACAATTACATTTAAAACCCTACCAAAAATGCATAAATATAACTCTTCTATCACCACCAAAATGAGAGAGGAAAAAAGTTCTAAAAATAGACTAGAACTACATTCGTGGGTATTGAACTGGAACTACTAATTTTGGCCTGGTTCTATGACGCCGATCGACATTGCATTAATTCGTAAACATTCGAAAGATCTCAGGGTTTTTCAGTTCGAGGGAGAAATTACATGACTCATGACGTGATGAAACATCGATATTTTCCGGGTTTAAAGGAACCCAACGATGTTTAGAACCAATATCTTTCAAGATTCAGTATTATTCAGATGAATTGGAATATAAGACTTTTTGCACGTAACGGCGGCATTGTCTTCTTCGTCTTCTTCTTCGTCCTCTTTTTCTTCTTCCTTTTATTCTTCTTTTTCTTCTTCTTCTTCTTCTTCTTCTTCTTCTTCTTCTTCTTCTTCTTAATGATAATAATAATAATAATAATAATAATAATAATAATAATAATAATAATAATAAATAATGTTGGAGCATAAAAAACAGATATGAAGGAAGAATTGTCTGAAATATATATTTTTTTAAAGAACAATAATTAGTATTTACATTTTAATTATTATTTTATTTAATAATAAATTTGAATTACTTTTATTTTATATTGTTTATTTATTCGCGATGCATACATGAAATGAACCAGATATGGTAAGGTCCCATGTATTGTTATCTCAGCTGAAGTCCACCCATCTTGTGCTAGCGACATCTCAACCGTGAACACACTTTAAAATTGCGTCATCGATCCCTTAAACTGTAGAATTAATTTGTTTGTCTAAAATAATCTTTTTGGAGTGTGTCATGTTGAAACACAATTAGACATGTCTTAAAAAGTGGAAAAAAAGATACTGTTACAAGCCAGGGATCTTTACTTGACCGAGCGGCGTCAAACCCTAGAAGTCATAAGTTTACCCCAAATTTCCAAAGACTTCCATACAACTTCAGTTGTAAATTAGAAAGCCCGACGTGTCCATGCTAAATATAAACTTTACTCTAAGCAGTGTAAGACTTCAGATCTCACAACCAAATACCCACCAACCGCACACCCGCGCGGCCTCTCTTCGTTACGTTTCCGTACCGCCAGCAGTTCTCGTCGTAGAAACTATGCAACTGTCCCTTAACACAGGGAACTATTTAACTACGCCACCTTAGGTCAGTCAAACTCTGGTTTTCGGGCACTTTCTGACAGTATAACTGCACTACATTTGCCACCATGGCGACGTAAACGATATCTGCCGAGTCCCTTCTTATTGATTTCATTGTGTAATTTACCCGTTTCCTACCCTAAATACTACCATTGCAGTCACACCACCAATGTACACCACTAGATTTTAGAAGGGACTTTATTATTTATGGACACTCATTCGGTTTGGACCTGAATCCACTACTAGTGAACCATGGCATCATGGAAACTCACTAACACTTTACTCCGTGACATTTGCTCCTGGTAATTGGCTAATTATTTCGGGCAAAGGAAAATTTACATTGCACCTAATTGCAATAATCAGACAAGAAATCACAAAAATGTAAGAATTCCTTAAAACGGGGCTCTATAACCAAATGCGCATACTCCAAATTTATTACAATACTTTTAAAAATCCTCTTTCGTTTTCCATTACATACATGTCGATAGTGGTGTCGACAAAGCAGCTTCAACGTTCTCAGTCGTGCGTCATTGTCGTTCGTCGTCAGCACTAAAGAAACGTTAATTGGTTATTTGTCACATAGCAGCTTTCGAACTCAGTTCATATACCCATATCATTGTTTGATTCTTGTGCGATGACGCAATGGGAATATTACAGTCCTTCCGCATTTTGTTTTCCATCTGTTATTTGGGGTGGGGGTTTTTTTGTAAATGTTTTTCTGCAATATTGACTCCCGTGGGTACTCTTCGTTTGAAAGCTTAGTGACTTTCTTGTTTAAAAGCACTACCATATTTATGTCGTAAGTTTTGTTTTATTGCTGTGAAAGGATGTTTTCCTGATTTATTGAAATTTAAATATAGTGATTTAATTTATTTCCTGTAAAATAAATTTAACATCGACTATTGTAGCTTTTAATCTAGTTAAAATTCGGCCTGTGGTTGTAGTAGTTGTTGTTATTTTCTTACCCTAATAATAATAACGGATATATTTCAGCATGTGGTACCAAAAACATGATATTTTAAAGAGTGACGAAGCGAATGGCGGGTTAAAATGATTAGTATTTGTTGTTACAAGATAAAATATATCTGGTATTAACATAAAGAAAATTTTCTTTTTATTATGTGCCAAACTTGCTCCAGAATCGAGTTTAGAGGATTAAACTCGCTCTTCGGCACAACATGCCCCCACCCCTTTTCATAAATTCACCTCACTTTTATAGCCTGATCATATAAATATAGGTGGCTTAAGAAAGCAGTAGATTATAGTTTTGCCGTTTTGTAAACTATTTGACCCTATCTGAAAACCATTCAAGTCACATTCAGAAATGCATCACAAAGAGTTTTTTTGTTTTCAAGGGAGTAAATGGAAATAACTTCAGCGAGACGCTAACGGCGTATGATTGGATTTCATTATCGAAGATTAATTTCCATGTCTGAAATGTAAGGCAGTTTCTATTTATTTGTTCTTGCTCACAAGGTACTCTTTATCCACATTTGTAGGTACACACATCAAGAGCCACATGACATGATGGGAAATCTAAAATTTTCACATGTGAAAATATAGCAATGAAGAAAAAAAATATTATTTCGCTCGTATGTATATATACTATATACTAGTGTGTGTATGTGTATATACTATATATGTATGCAATTATGTGTGTGTGTGTGTGTGTGTGTGTGTGTGTGTGAAGAGTCTGGTCATTTGTCCGTATGCAGACTACAATTGTAATAAGACCACATGGTGTCACGAAATACTTCTTTGTGAAATCTTCATCGCGTAATTTAAAAAAACTTACATTTGCGAGATGTATTTAGTTACCGTTTATAGTAATGTTCTCCACCACATGTATGCTATTATTTGCTATTTAGAGACGTGGCGGACAGTCTGTTAAGAAGCTGATGGGTGGTCGATTCTGAGAAGGATTGCTAATAAATAGAGATCGTATTAGATGATTTAGCTGCAATGTATTAAGAAAAGACTGATTCGACTTGCCATATGGGCAGTGCCGGATTATCTTCTCCTAATATGAGATAAGCCAATCATGAACAACAAATAGAAGGCCTCGAAGGAGACTGGAGGAAAGAGCGCACAGCCTAACTACTGTCCTTGGAACTATTAATTATATCGATCATACCAATGTGGTGTCCACTGTCCCAAACTAATAAAGATTATGTGAGATTAAAAGGTATTTTGGAAATCAAGGGGATGCCAAAACAAGTTGAGCCTTGCAATCCCTTGATATCTCAAAACCGGTGTTTGTCTGAAACGATATACACCTGACGAGTATGAACTTATCCTGCAGTATTTTCGAAAAGAAAGATTCAGAATATTATTCAAACAAAATTATGTTGTGTGAGTTTTCTGTCACTCTACACGGCATATCACTTTCCAAATTAGGCTTGCTTTTAAACTTGTAAGTACGATATTGTGAAATGTTGCTCTCGATTCTACGTAACATTCAGTCGCTGTATTGCAGTTTCATATTGTTGTGAATCACGGTGAAAAAAGATGTGGAAAAAGTGTTCACAAGAAGATGAATGGAGTTAGCATGTGTCAGAAAAATTTGGAATGTGAGAAACTGTGGCTTGGATTCTCCATATCCAGCCTTAACGTTCAGTGGAATAATGCTGATGGAGAAATGTTGTTGTTTTGGTTAGATCAGGCCCTGTTTCACAATACATATCAAAATGTATTCCTGAAATTGAGGTATAATAACGGTATATTATATTGTTTGTTTTGGAACTACTGCGAAATTTCAGCATGACAAAACGTTCTGAGACATTTTGTGAAAATAAAACCATTTCATAGATTTTATGACGTTAGTTTGCCAATGATAAAACAGCCTTTGTACCTTTACGTATGTGTGTCCCTGAAAATATGTCGCTTGAGTTTTGCTGGAATTCGATTCTGCTCTTAATCTTTCCTTCAGTCTCAAAGGAAATAATTAAAGAAGTTGAAAGAGAATCGGATTTTTAATTCAAGGATTGCGGTTCCGATACCCACCCTGACCATCCTAGTATGGCTACCCCGACGTGTCCTTGATAAAGACACATTGCTCTCATTTCCTCAGCCTTGTAGCCAGTAAGGTGTTAAAAGCACAATTTACACCAACAACAACTACAATTGAAAGCAAGTGATACCAGAATATAAGAAGCATGGTTGTGCAATGTGTCAAGTCATAGTTTTAGGTGAAAACTGCACAGGTCCAATGACCGGTTACAAATCAACAGTATGTGGGTAGAACGGTCTGGACTGTTGGCAACATCAAATAAAGGCCACAAATTAATAAAGTGAAGACTTTGAAAACACGTTTCATATCTCTCTCTCTCTCTCTCTCTCTCTCTCTTTGCTGACATTCAACCAGCATGGAAGTCAGTAAAATTTGTTAGGAATGCTGGTTGAAAGTCAGTAAAAACTTTTAGAAATGCGCGGGAAGATATCAATATTAAAACAGCGCTTTAACCCAAGAAAGAGACACCGCTATTTAGCAGACGATATGCCCAAAAGATATTATCCTTGGAAGAGGGTATGGGTGCGGGAAGACTAATCTATAGCCAATATTTCGCATATAATGGTTGATGTAGATAAAATTAGGTCGTCAATACCCATCGTTCAATACTTCTTGAATCCGTATTCATTGTATACAAAAAGTGACGAAATACAATCATTTGTCTGATTGTGATCTTATTAACGTATGACTAAAAGATATTCTATTTCGCTCTCTACGAAGCTCTTAGTAGACCTGAAATTGACAGAAAATTTATTAACAATCTTTAGACCGGTTCTTTGCTGATTTCTGCTATTTACTCTTGTCCTGGTTTCGCTTTTGATGCTTATGACAAATGTTTTATTTATGGAAAATTGGATGAAAAATGTCAGGTTAATCCATTTCAAGATTGCAGTCTGTCAAATTTCAGGTATAAATTCAATTTTGTTTTTCAGGTCAATCTAGAATTTCGCATACAACTGCAATTTGTCACTAGGATCAGAACGACCATCTGTTGCGTTCTGGCTCTGGATCGATCTTCAACCGATGGCATAAACGAATCCGTGTAATTATTGTAAAGTACAAACATCACTCTATGAAACATTATCACCACGGTTTAATTCTCACGCTTTTCGAAAACATATTACCAGTTCCCACCACAGTAAAGAGTTATCTAAATAACCCATGCTCAACTACAAATAACACGACACAAGTATCTTATTTAGTGTAAAGGCAATATTACATTATGCAATACAGTGTCAGTCTCATATTATAGTCATTTTTGATCATTTCGGACCTCATATGTTTTAATATATATCTCATCTATCAGGCAATGAACCTCATTTGTCATACTATGGACCTCATCTATTATGGACCTCATCTGTATTCCTATGGATCTCATCTATCATACTATAAATCTCAAGTGTCATATTAAACACCTAACGTTGTTGTTGTTGTAGGGTTTAACGCCATTTTTCAGCACAAGATAGGCTATACATGGCGGCCAGTATTAATGGTGGAGGAAGATCCCAGGAAACCCCCTGGAAAGAACCACCCTCCCACGAGAAGCTAATGGCAAGCTTTCTCACATACCCACATTGGCTGAATCCGTGACTCGAACCCACGCAGACAGAGGTGAGATGGCAGTGATCCGTAACGGAGAATGCTTTACACCACTCAGCCATTCGGGGCCCCCACCTAACTTGTAGATTCATGTCAATAGGAGGATTAAGTTAGTGAGATAGTGCAAATGTAGACGTGCTAAAATGGAGCAAATTACAGCGAAAGTCATAAAAATCGAGACAATGAAACTCAACTTATGCACAAATGTCCATACTCGAAAATTTTCTATTGCAGAGATTTACCCAAATGCAGTTGTGTGTTGAGAGGTTTAAACCCATTTCTTTTAACTGTGATCCATCTTAAAAGGAAACAAAATGTTAAAAAATATTTTGCTGATTTTGATTACTACTACTAATACTACTACTACTGCTGCCACTACTACTACTACTACTAATAATAATAATAATAATAATAATTAATAATAATAATAATAATAATAATAATAATAATGAAAACAGCTACAATAATATTAATAATAATAATATTAATATTAATAGCAAGAAAAGGATAACATTTAAGGAGAGTTTCCATTATTATTTATTAATGGTGATGGTGGTATTAGTAGGAGGAGGAGGAGGAGGAAGACGTCCGCAAAGAGGAGTATAATTACTATTTATATTGGCAAAAGAGAAAGAAAATACTAGTAGTACGGGAAAGAAACGACGCAAATAAATCCTGCAAAACAAACAACAATTGTAACCTTTGAATTACATGACTGGGCATTGTCTTATTCCTGAAGATTGCGTGAAATTCTTTATTCCTGGATGCTGTATATATAGAAAAATGTTTGCAGTGCGCATAGTTAAGAATACAAATGTATTTTTTGTTGGTTTTATTCAGCTTTACACTTGAAAATTTTCAAATATTTGGTAAATTTCGTTTAAAACACGTTTGAACTTTACTGTTACGAAATTTATAATGTAGCACCGTTTCCGAAAGTCTATAGTGTTGTTTATTACAAGGAAAAGACATTTAATATCATACCTTCTCTCTATATAATTTCTGAGCATTTCTCTTTTTTGTGGATCAGGTCACTAATTGCAAAAATTTAACCTGCCAGAAATAGAACAAAATAAATATTCATGATAAACTTGCAAATATTCTCCATTGCTCGTTCAACAGAAAATTCAAAAGAAATTATCTTCAAAAAATTATTTATCATCAAAGAATATGAGGCGGGTAATATTGAACGATCAATTAAGAATTGTCCGAGACAAATATCCTAAATGTCAAATTCATATCGGTTCTTATCAGGTGATTTATACTATCTGACAGGAGTGAACTGGATACGAAGATGCGAACAAGTATTGTGATATCGTACGATATGCAAGCAGACGAACTAAAGGAGAAAATGTCTGGATTTTGTCTCACAGTACAAGCATAGCTTTAATAATGGTAAGTTAATAGCTTTTTCCTCTTTCCCTCTTTTTTTTTCTTTTTTTTTTCGTAGACACGTTTGTCTGTGTTATTGATTTCTACCGATTATGGAATGTGGAATGACTTTCACAAACTATACGATGCGTATAAGTAGTTGTCTTATTTCATAAACATTTCGAGCCGTGAAAAAAATCCTAACATTTGTTTTTTAAAAGAAAAGGTCTGTTGTTGTAGCTGTTGTTGTCACCATCTTTAATGTAAATATCTCAGATAGCTTCTTACGTTTTCGTAAAAATATTAATTTGCAATAGGATATAAATAGATAGCTATACGGATTCCTCGCTGGATACGACCGCTCCGGTGGTCTAGTGGTTAGAGCGTTCGCCTCGGATGCGGGAAGTCGTGGGTTCGATCCCAGGCCGAGTCATGCCAAAAACTTATTTAAAAATGGTACTAACAGATTCCTCGCTTGGCGCTCACCATTAAGAGGTCAGTGTTAGGACTGGTCGGCTGGTGTCAGAATAATGTGATTGGGTGGGACATCATGCTACATGTTTGCGGCATGATGTCCCAGTGCTAGATGTCACTATAAAATGCCATACTGCAGACATCTTAGCTATATGACTGAATAATTGTTAAAGCTACGTTAAACATCCAAATCACACACATACAGACAGACATACAGACAGAAACAAACACATACACACATTCCTGGTTGGATATATGTGGGAAAGCTTATTAGATATATGCCAGATCGAACGTAGCAAGTTTTTTTTCTTCCCTAATTCAAATTTACATTTGTTTCAGAATAATATGTTCATCATCATTTGATTTTGGAGAACAAACGTCCCGTAAATGTTTTCTTCTATAATTATGAATTTTAAAAAGTCGGCGAACATTTCTCGTAAATTTGTCGAATTTATTCAAATTCGGCGCCAGGGAAATCGTTTTGGACAAGAAAAAATTGTAACCTCCGTATCGTTTGAAAGTAATTTGATACTAAAATGACAAGGTGCATAAACATTTTCAAAAACGGTTGCCCGTCATTGTAAATTAGACAGTTTGATTTTGTTAGCAGCATCTATTAAAGGATCACATAACTCAAAGGTAACTGGCCCTCTTACTGTCAAAGCTGATTCGGTAGATCAGTTTGTAATGTGTCGAAGTCCTAATCGAAGGCTCGTGGGCTTGACGCCCGCTCAGCCCGTGTTGACTTCCTCGGTGTATCTTGGGAAAGGCACTTTGCTCTTTTTTCCTCAGCAAGACATAACCAATAAGGTTTTAAAGGCACCGCTATAACAAACGAAAATATAAACAACACTGTTCATTCTTTCTTTTCAAAGCACCATATGCTGTTCAGTGTGTGTGTGTGCGTATGTGTGTTGTATATGTAGAATAAAACAAAGAGAATCACATACAATACTTTTTAAAAGGTTTATAAAGTCACTCTCGTCATTACTTCTTGCACATTTCCTACAATGTAAGAAGGCCATGATCTTTTTCAAAGAGTGCTTATAACCAAACAACACAAATTTGCAGGACTCCAGGAAGCAAAACACGCGTAGGCCATTCAACGGATTCTTTTAAAAAATGGTACAGTATCACCAATTGTATGTAGTTTCGGGGTTTTTTCCTGTGTAAAAAATGAGCGATTCTGTTCTTCTTTATATTAAATTCGATATGGCATATCCCGGATCACTTTCTAGTTCGAATGAATTGTTGCTCCTTAATCAATTTTTGGGTTGTGTTTTGTGATCAGTTCATATCTACACTGGGTAGTTCTTTGCCGCTGGTCAAAGACACCGATTTTCTTTCCTAGACGTTTGCTGCCTCGCTTTGTTTGGTTCAGAGATCCTACCGATGAAGTCAGTAGAAACTGGAATTTGGTCTTTTAGTTTTGTTTTCTCAATTTTACTGTAGATCCATTTATTACTTTGAAAGATGCATGCTATTTTCTTGAAATAATTTCTCTAAATAATTATAAAGTATTTTGAAATGTATTTATAATAAAGAGCTAAAGTGCCGTTAAAACCTGCAAAACATAAAAGCAAACAATATACCAGGATATATTTGGCACCACTTCATGTGCATGCAAGTGGTAGTATTATACGAGGACGACATATAATTCTTTATAGATTGACATTGACTATTATAAACACATAACATTTGACCTTGCCATGAAGAATAAGTAAAACGCAAGCTTGTGCAAGTGAACCTTACAGGAATGTGAGGCTAGATTTTGATTTTACCGAGTCTCACATCACCAGGGTCAAATTATCCCTTCAAACTTCTAGAACATGCTTTTCAAGTCATTGGAATACCAACAAAAAAACAACCTACCATTTTGCTTTGTTTCGAGTTGGTGGAGCGAGTTGGATATGGTGCAAGGATACGTCAAGGCTGTTACGCCGAGAAGCATTCATGCGCTATTTGAATCAAGTTCTACCCACAACTTGGAACTAAACACGAATGCAGATTGTATTCATTATATGCACTTTTTTTTTTCCACTTTCCAAATATTTCACCCATAACATGTGAATATAATTCGTATTTACCTGGGGTGCTTAATAGTTTTATTCCATGCCTCTTAGAATACCGACGCGCGGACGTCAGTAAAAACACTTAACAAATAACAGTATTTAACTGATGTCAATTTAGCGTTCCTTGACAGGAATTACAAGTCCATTTTCTTTAAATATTTAATTTTTCTCATAAATGTGAGTCAACTCTATTATTACGTTATCCTTCTTATATGTCTTTTTCTTGTTTTGAAGTTGTAAAACTATGGTTTGAATTTGTGCCTAATAATGCAACAGTTCAACATTAAGCACTTTAGAGAAATTGACGCACGAGTGTCGGTTAGTATCTTTAACAGCACAGTGTCAAAATGTGATTGGCTCAACCTAGGGTGGACCTGTCTTGACGTGCCTGTGACTGCTTTGTTGCTCCAACGATTCAGCAAAACTCAGTACATTATATGGGCAACCAATCGTACAAGATACATTTAAAAATGTTAATAGCAAGAACCAATCTTTTTTAACTTGAACATATGTGCATGCCCAGAGTACGTTCTTGTTTTTCTGATCATTTTACACTTAAAATTTTTCTTGAAATTTGTATGCTATTTTATTTGTATGTTATTTTATCTGTATGCTATTTTATATGTATGCTATTTTATCTGTATGCTATTTTATCTGTATGGCCAGTGCAAGTACAAGAGACATGAATAAGATATATGATTGTTGAGTATCGGTAGCGCACTATAGATCAGTCATGTGAAAGTTATTGTCAGGTTATAAATAGACAAAGAATACTTGACATTTTCTTGCGAATAACACAGAACGTGATTTTAGAAAGATAAATTATATTTGATACGACAGTACAGCAAGTCATGAATGTCATTGTACTTATATTTAGTTGTAGTTTAATATTTACATTGATATAATTTCTATACTTGTGGCAAGAGTTCGAATAACAGTTCAAAGTAGACTGAACTATTTGCAAAACTGGATCATCGTGCTGTGGTTTTCTTGATTAAATTGTGAAGATTGAATAAACTGCTCATACCAAACCAAAACTCAACTCTAACAAGGAGCTCGGGTAAAGAAAATACAACCAGTATCATGTCCTTATTTAATAAATATTCAGGCATCTAAATATTTTTAAAAAAATTTAAAGAAATGAGACAAAATTATTAACGTGTTGAGAAATGAATTTCTATGCCACAAAATCATTACCTTGTTGAGACATGTAGTTCTTTCTCCATCCGACTGTATTAGGAGCGACGTTTGACTCATTATTTATAATTACTCTACCGATTGTATAGATATATACCTTTAATTTTGTAGGGATTTCAGGAAAATATACCCTGATCAAAGCCGATAAATTATATTATATTTATAAATTTATTTTTCATTTTTAAGGGTAATTTTCTTTGCAACTTTGCATGAAGGATGAAATATATATATATATATATATATATATATATATATATATATATATATATATATATATATATATATATAATAATAATAATAATGACTTTGTATAGCGCCTAATCTTTAGAAGCTCTAAGCGCTTTACAACATTAGACAATACCTATAAGATAAAAAAACATATAATAATATTATTACAAAAACAAACACCATCAAATTAGAAAAACATTAAAAAAATAAAAAACATGCTGAGAATATTTCAGGTAGGAAACATTATTAGGTCTTTAAGTTTGTTCTTGCAGTCGAAATAAGTGAGTTTTGAGAGAACTCTTGAATGTGATCACTGTGTCTTTGTGTCTATGTTCAGAGGGCAATTCATTCCACGTTGCTGGGCAATGGTATGCAAAAGAACGCTGTCCATATGACTTTGTTTTCATAGTGGGAATAATGAGTGTATACGATTGTCAGAAGAGGAGCGTGAGTTTCTTGCTGGTGTGTACACATAGGGTGAGATCAGATAAGTATCTTGGACTAGAGTACGACAGTGAAACGTAGCACAGAGAACAATTTTCGTGTTTGATTCTGGATCGAATGGATAGCTAGTGTAGGGTACAGAGCAGGGCGAGGTGTGCTCTGATTGTGGTACTCTAAGTATGATCCGAGCAGCTGTGTTTTGAACTTTTTGAAGTTTCTGGAGCAGATATTGAGATGAACCAGACATAATTGAGTTACAATAGTCCAGTCTTGAAAGTACTAATGAACACACAAGTGTTCTAGTGGCATCAGCTGAAAGATATTTGCGAAATGAGCTGATGCGTCTCAGCTCAAGATATGCAGCCTTGCATATGTTCATGACACGTTGGTGCGGTGTGAGAGTACTGTCCAGAGTAACACCTAAGTTTCGTACTGATTGTGTGAATTTAATGTTGGTGTTGCTGATATTTATTGTCTGAGGTAAAGGATGTGAATGAGAAAGTCTTTGTGTTGTCATCAGAATGGCCTTAGTTTTATCATCATTCATCTACAGCTTGTTACATGTCATCCATGATTTCACATCAGAAATGCACCTCTCTACACCTTGGATGGTAGCATCAACTTCAGATGGGTGGCTAGATTTGTATATTTTGGTGTCATCAGCGTACAATTGGTGAGACACTAGATGATGATCTATGACACTTGAGAGCGGCTGAGTGTACAGAATGAAGAGAACAGGTTCAAGAAGAGACCCCTGTGAAACAGCACAACATGGATCAACTGGACTGAAGTGTATTCCATTTGCAGATACAATTTGTGTCCTGTTGACCAAGTAGGACTTGAACCACAGTAAGGCTGTATCATGAATGCCAAATACATGCTGGAGACGGTGAAATAATATATCATGGTCTATTGTGTCAAATGCTGCAGACAAATCAAGGAGGGTGAGGACTGTAAACTTTCCGCTATCCAATGCAGAGAGAATGTCATTAGCTACTTTTAGAAGAGTAGTTTCAGTACTGAAGCAAGGGCGATATGCAGATTTTACATTGCTATAAAGACTGTTTGAATTTAGATGAGATTCAAGATGGGATAGAACAACCTTTTCTTAGATTTTTGATATGAATAAGAGATTAGAAACTGGGCGGTAGTTCTTTAAATCGTTATGGTCTAGTGTTGGTTTCTTCAGCAGAGGATTTACAATGGCAGTTTTGAAAAATGATGGGAATTCCCCGGATGAGAGAGAGGTTATTAATAACATCAGTTAGTGAAGGCAATACTGGATCTAAGCACTCAAGCAGCAGTGATGTTGGAATCGGATCAAGTTCACATGACTTTGGTCCACTCTTCATCAGGATTGTACGTACGAAATCCATAGAGACAGGTTCAAATACTGCTAATGGTTGCCGCTCAAATTCTGTATCCCAACTGTATGGTGACGACGAGTCAATTGAAACTGTGGTGTCAAGCTTATCTCTAATGGTTTGTACTTTGTAATGAAAGAAATTTGCAAACATGTCCGTAAGGTCGACTGGAGAGAAGGTAGTTGGAAGTGGTGTTGATTTGTTCCTTGACATTAGCTTGTTAGTAATCTCGAACAGCTCTTTGCAACTGGAACTTTCCATGATCTTAGTCGTGTAGTGGGCTGATTTCGCTGCATAGGTTATATCTGTGACATTCTTCTTAGCAAAGTCATAGATTTGCTTATGAATAGTGATTCTGGTGGAAAGCCAGAGCCTCTCAGCTTTACGGCGGTCTCTTTTAGCAGTGCAAAGATGGTCTCTAACACTGCTATACCATGTAGAACACTTTTGAATTGATACTCTGCACTTGGTGGCTGGGGCATGTTTGTCAAGCAATGAACGCAGACAGTTATCGAGTTTTTTCTGCGGTAGGAGGTAAGCAAGTTGTTAGGTTAGCTTGGATGTCATGCATTAGTTTGGTTCTATTTATCATGCGGAGGTTTCTCTTAGTAGCAGATAAAGGTGGAGGGTTAGGGACTCATACGTCAAGATGGCGTATAATGCAGAGGTGATCTGATGGAAGGTCATGAGATACCAGGGAGGACCATAGAATGTTATCATCAGGTCTATGAAGAATCCAGTCTAAAATGTGACCATGTTTATGGGTGGGTTGGTCAACTGACTGTTTGAGGTTGAAAACATTAATGGAATCTAGGAGTTTTGATGTATTTGAGTTTCCGGGAAAGTCAAAGTGAAAGTTGAAATCTCCAAGAATAATCAGGTTGCCACCTATCAAATTTCCATAGTCCAGGAGATTCGGAAACTGCTCCAAAAACAGAGAGTCAGCCAGCTTGTTTTTTTTACTAGGAGGAGGGCGGTATAGGCAGAAAAAATGGACTGACCTTTGCTCCAGTGTGAGTGTGGTTTGGGCTAGTTCAAACGATGTGTGGTCGAAATTGAATGTCGTGGTGTAGTTAAGATGTTTTATCATGGAGTTCTTTGTGATGACAACAATTCCACCTCCGCGAGAATTACGGGGGAACGACTTGATGGAGTAACCAATGGGTGTTAGAGCCGTACACTTGGGCTCATCGCCTGATGTTTTTAGCCATGTTTCTGTCAGGAAAAATATGTCAACATTTTGGTCGTTGATAACATTAACTATTTCTGTACGTTTTTCCGGTGGTCCTACTGACTGGGCATTGAATAATGCAATGCGCAGAGGTATTTCTTGGATAGTTGACACAAAGGTTGACGAATTAATAGGGATTTGAATTAGGTTATCTAAATTAACGATCCAATTGTTTTTAAATGGTTGTGCCGAGATAAGGGAGATAACTGGGATTCTTCTTCCTGTTCTACGCCGGCCAGCTTTGAAACAACGTTTCTTTCCTCGCTTCTGTTTACATTTAGGCAATGATGAATGAGGTCCCAGTTCGTTTAGTCTAGAGCACAGTGTAGTGTGGAGAGCCAAGGAGTGATCATTTAAAGTAATTAATGAGGGTCCATCATAGCATAAACGGGTTGACTGGCGAGTATCACGTGATGGCGGTTTGTTTAAAACAGTGGAGCAAGACAGCTGAGAAAAAGTCTAATTGTTCTCGTTTCCAAAACAAGGATATCAAGAAACACATACGAATTTAACAGCCAATACATAATGAACACAATAACGACGATGAAAACAGGCAACAAGCACAAATATCATGAAAACGGCACTAAAAAACGGAACAGCTGCTTCAAGCCGGTTAAGCGATAGCGGCCATCTTGTCTTAATGTCATATATATAAAGGTAACAATATTTCCTGGCAGAAAATTACAAATTAACACATATAATGGTGTACACATGCAAGTAATTATAAAGATAATATAACTAATAAATATAAGAATAATTTCGTTAGACGTAGATATTTACATGATATCATTTTATAGGTTTTAGGTTTCCTGTTTTTAATATTGTCTTTGGTGCGGTTTTCGGAGATGGCTATACCGACCTGCTTCCAAGGGTGGAAAATGAATACCAAAAGTAGCAACAGCAGTACAAGCAATGTACCGACATGTGGAAAATTTGTAACCAGGCACTCTAAGGGTTGGTTTGATGCCATGACGGCATGTAAAGCGATGGGGTCAACTCTCTTTTTCATCAAAGGCAGCGACGATGATGATTTTCTTACCCGACACTTTCCGCCAAGCCTTAATGAAGAGTTTTGGATAGGCCTGCATAGAAACGTACGTAGAAATTGTTCATTTAAATGTATGTATGTATGTATGTAGGTATGTATGTATGTATGTATGTATGCCGAATAACAATCCTTTCAAGTGCGCTGGATCCCATCAAGGGATCACGTGCGTCAGGGATTGATTAAGATAAATGCAATAAACTGACAATGAACAGTGCAAAACTAGTATCTAACTAGCCTGAGCGCTTTCGACTCTTTAATGACAAATAAATAAAACAGAAAAACGGTTATGTTTGAAAAACTTTACATGGTTGTTTCTACAGGAATTAAACCTTTAACTTTATTGTGTTTTAACTAGTTTCTTTCATTGGGTGCTGAAACTGGAAAATATTTGTACTGACCTAGAAATCTTCAATCTTCTAAGGCGTCTTTGTCATTCAGTCAGATCTATGAAGGTTGATCAGGGCAAAGCTAACGTCAATCACTAATCAAGACCACCCTAGTCAATCTGGCCTCTGTGGTGAGAAAAGGGGCAAAACCTGTCAACATATGATAGAGACCAGGATATTTTCTAGCAGAGTTACTAGAGAAAAACTAAACATACATGGTCCGAACAAAGCGTGCAAAACATGCAAAACAGATAATATCATTTATTTCATCAAGATCTGTAAGATCTGTAGCCTTCAGCATGTCGAATAAACTGAAAAGCTACACAAAAGGATCAACCTTCATAGATCTGATCGGATGACAAAGAAGCTGTACAGAAGCCCGGTCGCAGAACACTTCTCCTCCCCTAGCCACACTTTCAGTAATATAACACTTATTGCAATTGCTCACAACCCCAGCTGGAGTTCCCAAACCAGGACAGAAAAGGAATCATACGGGATACGCCGCCTTAGAACATTGAAACCAAGCGATTTAAACCAAGAAGACTAGAAAAAGACAACTATGCACAAATAAAATTATGTTTTGCAGCCGATACATTTTCTTTTAAATAATTCTCTAAATTTGCTTAATAGTCTATGACTACTATAACAATGAAATATCTGGGATATAATTTGCGCTTACATAAATTTACATAAAATAACAGATGTCGTTATGGCTCATCAATTTCTATGTCAATACATATGTTTTCCAGTATCAATAACAAGTTGAAAGAAACTAGTTCGAACATAATAATGTTAGAGGTTTAATTCCTGCCGAAGCAGAAATGTACAGTTTTGCAAACATAACCGTTTTTCTCTTTTATTTGTTTGTCTTGTCTATGTTTTGTAATTGCCTTTGAAAAAGACTAATTAAAAGGGTCGAAAGCGCACAGGCTAGTTATATATATATATATATATATATATATATATATATATATATATATATATATATATATATATATATATATATATATGTGTGTGTGTGTGTGTGTGTGTGTGTGTGTATGTGTGTGTGTGTGATATATATATATATATATATATATATATATATATATATATATATATATATATATATATATATATATGTATGTATGTATGTGTATATATATATATATATATATATATATATATATATATATATATATATATATATATATATATGTATGTATGTGTATATATATATATATATATATATATATATATATATATATATATATATATATATATATATATATATATATATATATATATTGCATAAACTCGGCGGGATTATGAGTGGCGTATCAAAATTTCTTATAATTGCCTTTCATTCTTATATAAATTAGGGGAGCAGCATTGTTGGAATCTGTGTTTCGATATTGAATTTAAAGCGGCATTGATGCCTTGGTGTGTGGTTCCACATAATCTTTTTCCTGGCCACACCCAATACAAATCACTCTTCACTCAGCATTGTGTGTGCATTAATTGAAAACATCCATTCCAGTTACGTTTTCCAGTCGCCAAAGGGCGAGATTTTTTTTAAGTAGAGAAATTAAACGTGCGTTCTTCCCTGATACATTATACATAGAAAGAGATAAAGAAGAAAGAAAAACAAACGATGGGCGTAAAGTGGATTTTTATAATAACTAATCTTTTCAAGGTAATCTATGTCTATTCTCATTAGCTTTTAAATCGAAAAACGGTTCTGAATCTGTATAATTTGATGTGATTATATGGTAAACATATGGCAGCTGTTTTATTCCTCAGAAATGAAATATGTTATACTGAACGATTGGCCATAGTGGTTATTCTGCAGCAGATCGTAGACGTTGCCACTCCTGTGAGGCGCTCATCCGTCATATATCTGCTGATCAGGAGCTGGCGCAAATCCCCGCCCCAAAAAGGAACCAGAGAAACCTAGGTACCGGATCAGCATTTTTAATAAAGAACTTAGTGCATCTTATACATTTATTTTTTCTTTGCTTTGTTCATATGGAAGAATAGAAAATATACCTGGGTTTATTTACCTGGTATCAACCTTCGCGAAATCACTCAGGTGTGCTGAAACCCTGTCCCCTTGGACTCTAGATTCAAAAAACCCTTCGGTATTCGGCGAAAGTCGATACCTGAAAAGATAGGTATGATCCCTATATTTTACTTTAATGCCTAAACTCACGTACATTACATATGCATGAAAATGCCGATCTTTCAATATTGAGTCAGTTTAGTCTTCGTGCACGAGTGCGTCGTGCATGTAGTGTCAAATGCTCAAGTATATCATTAGTATATGAATGTTTGAACATTGATTTAGAACATACCATAAAATATGGATTTATTGACGATGGAACAAAGTGTGGGCGCTTCTTAATTACGTACTGGCCGAAATCTATGACGACTTGTAACATGTTTATGGCGAAGATGTTCTGTGAAATAACACAACTGTAAATAAATTTAGTTTGATTTTGTAAGGTTCAACGCCATTTTTCAGCATTAAAAGGTTTTACATGGCGACCAGTATATCTGGTTGAGGAAGAATCTATGAAAGATTCCGGGAAGAACCGAGACTAGAATTCACGTGGACAGAGGTGAGATTGTGAGTGGTCTCCGAAGACGAGCACCATAGACCATTCGGTCACCCAGGGCCCAAGTAAATAAATTAAAATGTTGAAGCTGGTCAGGAATCGCATCAATACGACCTCAGACGTGGGCTCAGTAGCGTTAAAGTGCAAAAAGATATTGTTGGGGTAAAATTACAAACTAAATCCTGTTCCAACACAGGATTTAGCGGAGGCCTCGGTCATTCAGTTGTTGTTTATATGAATCATATTACGTGGGGGTGGGGGTAGACTGAAGTTTACGATGAGTACCGCATTCATTGGAACAGGAAACGTCTCGCGTCAAAACCGCTGGGGAAAAACTCAAATTATATAAATATAGCCTCCTCAGAGGAGTGAATGACATCAATTTTGGTGACAAGACTTGGATATGCCATTTAATTAAACTGAGTACAACTAAAATTTAAAAAACAAAATATGACTATAATTGCTCTTAGAACGAAGAACTTAGTAAGGATTTTCTATTCCATCTTCTCGGACGTTTATGGTCCCGTCGTCTAGATACCCGTGTCTAAGGCTGCATCGGCTGAAGATTCTATGGGCGATGGAAATGCCTTAACCCGAGGTTTAGGTGCTGACCGCAGACCGGAAGCTGCTTCGTTGTGACAACAAGATTACTTGCTGGAATAGGACACTAAAGTGATGGTATATACTCTTTACAGTCCAGACTTGTCACTGAATTACTTTTGGTTCTTGCCGGTGTAAAAATACATGCAGGCGGGAGACCGATTTGAAAGTCGCTCTCAAGCTGGAAATGAGGCCTACATGTGGGTACACCATCCCCTATCTTTACCCCTACCCTCCTCAACCCCAAAACCAAATCCTATCCCCAAAAAATAAAAAAGAATATAATCAAAACAGACAATAACAACGCGTTTGTCAAGTTGTCAACGAATTTTTAAATGCGTCGAAGTAGTGGAAGAGTGTTTCAAATGGCAAAAATAATCAATTATTCGCAGGAATGATATTTGTCTATCACGGGCATCTTCTGTGAATTTTTGAAACTTCCCTCGTAGGATAATTATTGAAAGGGTAGAGACAACGAAGTCGGGTTAAAAAGAAACTGAAAACAAATTGTGCATGCGTTTGATGGAAGTGCGTAATTAAGCAAAATGAGGATAAAATGAAGAAAAAGCAAGAGCGATCGTGGAAGGAGGGATGTGGACACTCACATGCTTTCTGTACCATTAATTCCTTAATGTCTGACAGCACTTATAATTACATGCGATTAAAGGTCACTAAGTACCACTTACGCGCCGGAAGGAAGTGACTCGGGTCCAATATTAAGTGTCTCATTTTCTAGCTCTGAATACATAATCATGATTCGCATCAAGATTTATCTGCCATCAAAACAAGCCCATCCATCAGTAAGTTAAATTATCTCACTGGTAAAGCAAGAGTTTTCTTTCTTACCGGTCAAAGTAACTGAAGTACAGATTTATCCAAATAACCAGGAGCAGCACCACACCAGGGGTTACTTGGAATATACTGCTTATAAATCAGCTTCATAGCGTGTCGCTATCTTTAAACAATTTGTTATTTTGTGAGGGTTTAGTCTTTGCTTATAATTTTTTTTTTAAATTTTGTGTGGTTTATTTGGGGTTTTTTTGGGGGGGTGGGGTTATAAAGATCATTGATCATTTCTAAACTAAACAATATCACGAAAATGAAAGTTAGAATGGCGCTGAGGTTCACTGAGCCACACGGTGGCATAGTTTTTTTTATATAACCAGATGCCATTATGCTGTCGTTTAGGATACATGGTTTCATGATTCTTTACCTTATTTGGATATGTTCTAGTTTATTGCTTTCATTTACTATTTCCTTGTTTGTCATTGATCAATAAAATTCGTTTAATGCATACGACTATAAATAGTCTCATTCACAGACGACAAATGGGAACGTGACTACGTATGGGCAGAACTCTTTCATTTCAACAAATAATTCTCGGAATAAAAGTAACTAAATACTGAAATGTTCAGAACCCATAATGGTTATGTTTTGTGCTCTAAACTGGTAAGGGGCTGATGTGCTTTATCTCAAGTCTGTCTGGAAAACTGGATTTAAAAGAAAACAAAAAATCTATAAAACAAACGTTAATATCGATCACGAAAATTAATGAACCATTTATTTAAAATTTATGTGCTATTTCGACAAATTATTTTAGTCATATATCATTTAAATTGCTATGATTCAAACGAGTTAAATATTCAACTTCATTAAAAAACACTTATATAAAAGTCAATGCTTCATTCATATTTCAAGCCGAAATATTTCCATAGTTAAGATCTTAAAATTCAAGTGATGATACAGGCAAAGGAATATTAGAATACGCAAAAGCCAGAACTACTTTATATATTTAACTTGAAGCCTTTTATTCTAACATATACGCGAATTTTATCGCTGTTTATCGTATCTGAATTTCCGACAGTAAAATCCACACAAAAGGTAAGAAACGTGAGGCCATTGTAACGTCATTGTTATGTACTGACGTGACGTAAGTACTCATTCCATGATAATATTTCTCACCCATGCGACAGAGAACTGTAGCTGTTTTACTAACCTTACTTTTCTTATCTCAGTCTAGTCATCTCAGACCAGTCGTTTCGGTTATGGTGTCCACGCACTCAGAACTACTTTAAAAAAAAGAAACCCTTGTTGTCTTCTGCTGTACCTGACGTAGTTGTTCTAAAATCAGTAACAGCAACAACAAATATATAACAAAAACATGGTAACTAAAGGTCAATCCATCTCTGAGATCACACCATGCAAAACATTTCGAGAGAGACAAAGACACACACACACACAATGTCGAACTTTTTTGGTATTATGCTAGTTTGTTCCACACAGCATGGTTAGTTTTATCCTATATGCAGGCCTAGCTCAGTACATTTTCATGTCAGCGTCATTAAATGTAGTTAAAGCTACCTAACTAGTTTTAGATACTTCGTGTGAAACAAATTATATACTGTTAACTACATTTAATGCCGCTGACCTGAAAATTGACTGTGCTACAGATATGATAAAATTCTCAATGCTGTGTGAAATGAACTATGACAAAAAATACTGATCTTTCATACACGGGGCTGATTTTAAAATCAATATTATATACAGCACAAATATGTCACAAACAGTTTCACCTCCTCAAAAGAAAGGGAGAGTTACATACAGTAGTGACACATATCTCTAATTACCTATGAATAATTGAATGCAGCATGTTACTCTTCCTTACAGCTTGTACTAAGTGTAACTACAGTAGAGATGTGTACCCAGTATCGTTTCGCTATTTACAAAATATCTTTTCAAAATTGGAATTGCTGAAAATAAAACATTTTCTTGTAATTCATATTAATTATTTATTGTTAATTTCATATAACATCAATATATTAAATGTGATAATACCTCATTACTATGAGACGTTTGATGTTATTTTTCTTTGCTCACGCGTATAAATTGTGTACAACGGATGTAACGGTCATACCACAGCCCTCATTAACATATTTATATTAATGAGCCGCATGTAAACATTTGGACGTGAACTATACTACACTAGTGAAAAAAAAAATTATCTTTATTTTTAAAGCAAAATATTGGGTGAGAAAAATAATCTACGTTGGGGTTTGGACCGAGACAAGGAAATTCCAGTCGCGGTGTTACATTATATGTCTACCCACTAGATAGATAGATAGACAGATACATACATACATACATACATACATACATACATACATACATACATACATACATACATACATACATACATACATGCATGCATGCATGCATGCATGCATGCATGCATGCATACATACATACATACATACATACATACATACATACATACATACATACATACATAGAAAGACACAGAGAGAGAGATAGATAAATAGATATGTCTCGAATGCTACATAATTACACTGTTACCTATTTTACGTTTTACCCTCTCTGCCCAAAGGTCGCCAATAAAACAAAATTTATTTAACAGTATAACCACTTCGATTCATTACCAAATTTAAAAACGTATTATTTTTCCTCTAAATATGAAAAAAAAATTTAATTTCCGAACAGCTTAGAAGGTCGCTAATGTGAAAATAGCATTTATATCATTCCAGGTATCAGAAATATTTATTTGCAAGATAATTATTAGGCTGTATGATAGAAAGATTTAAACAGATAACTTTTAATACAAATTTCAGGTTAACATAATATAATTCCAGAACAGTAAGAGAAATGTTTGTTCTAAACATTTCAGGTTTCAACATGGATGTGGTCTAGCGGTGATAATTTCATCGGACTATCGAAGTTCAAGGACCAAAATTCAGGTACATAGTCAAATGTATCAATTTCCATTCAAGAAAGTATAATGGTCAGCAAGAAGTGTGTTTGCTTGTTATCTGGCCAGTTTGACTTCGTTCTTCTTTTAAATGACTCATTGGCCTTTTCAACAATACTGTTGTCGAATGAGTTGACGATTCCTATATGTTGTAACTCTCATCTACTTTCGAGATTGTCTACTTCATTGATTAAATTTAGAAATGCTCCTCCTAAAGCATTGTATACATGCTTCAAAATGAAGCTTGGTAAACCATCAATGAATGTTTTAAGTAGTGTACGAGGTTCGCTTGGTACGCTCCATTCTTGGTCTTCCAATTTCTTTCAAAATCTGCAGCAAATCAATATCAGGGAATTATTTAACAGCCTTAGTTATTTAGTACACTCCATTTAACTATATCTGAGGCACCGGGTGACCGAATGGTCTACAACGCTCACCTTTATCAATCACAGCCATCTCACATATGTCCACGTCTCTTATGCCATGTGTTTAGCCTCGAATATACAGTAACACAAGAAAGAGTGAAAACAACAAGCTTTGAAAAGTACAATAACTGATTTCCCTGGAAAATTCTGTAAAAGTGAAAAATTATGAAATTACGGTTTTAAGAATCAAATCCAAAAATAATCCAAGAATAATCCACAAATAAAATATTTGAAGTCCTAGTTACAAAATGTTCTACTGATTTCAAGTTCGAATCCCGATGAGGAATCCAAGATGGAAGACGATGACGTATGCTGTAACCTGTAGTGTTGAAGTCTACAGTTCCTTGTAGAAACAAGAATTATCACTCCGGTTTTGGAAATCTAAATAAATTTCTTATAAGAACTGTCTTTGATTAAGAATCTCACATGAGCACATGTATTTTTCAGGAAAAAAAAGTCATAATCCTTTTGAATCCAAATAATTTGAAATAACTCCTATCCATGTAATTTGAAATAACTCCAAACAGCACAGCATACAACTTCTAGTGTAACAGCCCAACCTCTACTTGGAATAATGCTTCGAAACGAAGGTTATATCGTCTTCTAAAACGTAGAAAGGGGTCATGTGATCATGTTCTCGAAGGTCGTAGAAATTAGGTACTTGTTAAAGATCACGCCCATCCTATGTGACCCTGACAAAAATGAATCATTTTATTCTAAGAACAAAAAATGACATCGACAACAACCAATCATTTTAAAATAAAAATAGAACTTGTTTACGTGGTTGCTACTATTTTTGAATCAAGGGTCAGAATCTAGATCAACACCTGGTTGTTTACAAAACGAAGAGTCAAGGTCAAACTATTTTCTGAAAAAAGTATCCTCTCTAGTGAATAAATTTACATTACAATAGCATGTAACAAAATAAAAATATTAAAACTGACAAACACGTCAATTGAAATAAATTTATATTAAATCAGATATAATTAAATCAAATATACATAACAGCGTGGGTTAGAGTCTCGGACTCGACCAAAGTGGTTATCTGAGAAAGCTTAGTTGTAGCTTCCCCTGAGTCGTTGGCTCTTATCGGACTTTCCCGTGGATATAAGCTGATATATATTGTCTGTTGAAATATATCCTAAAACCAACAAAATTAACAACTACAAATCTAAATTTCCCTTATTAGATATTTGCTCTAAAGTTAGCTGTACATATTAAGCAGATTTCTTTTCGAATACGTACTAGTGTCGTACAATTTAAAGTTTATTTTATGTCATTGTCAGTTTCATCATAGTGTTACTGCTCTATCGTCTTAAGCTAAGTAACATAAAAGAGCAATTTCAAAAATTCATTTTCGATGTCATTAGTGTCTTTTTATAAAAGACTTATATCAGATTCCATGTGGGATTTTAACCATGTTTTGTTGTTCTATCAAAACAATTCCAGGTATCTTTGTTAGTTTTCGACCTATCCTATGTAAAACATTTGGACTTCTGTATTAAATTACGTATATTTGTTTGTTTTACCATATAAATTTTGATACCCTTGATATCGTACCTTCTCCGTTCTTCTGTTCAACGAACTATGTTTGAAGTTTTGTTAAGTCATCCTTGCTAGTTGCAAATTTTATTTCTGGTGCAGGAGACTAGACATTGATGTAATCGTTGCATTGTATTAGTACTTCTGATCGACGCATAAAAGTATATTTTCATTCCCTTTATGTATTTGTAATATTTTGTCCTGATATTCATACAACCATTCAGGTAGGTAGAATCTAGGCACATAATTAAATAATTAGTTCATAATGACAGCATTTTCTATCTTCATCATTTGAAAGGTAGTCGTGATTAGCTTCAGCGTATCGATGTGATACCGTGTTTATTGCACCTCTTGCTCCACTCTCTAATAATAATAATAATAAAAATAATAATAATGAGGACTTTGTACAGCGCCTAATCTTTAGAAGCTCTAGGCGCTTTACAATATTAGACAACACCTATAACATAAAAAAACATATATAATGATATTATTACACAAAACAAACACCATGAAATTAGAAAACATAAAAATCATCCTGTAAGCATTTAAGTTAAGGAACATTTTTAATTCTTTAAGTTTGTACTTGCAGTCGAATTAAGTGAGTTTTAAGAGCACTCTTGAATGGGATCACTGGGTCTTTGTGTCCAAGTTCAGTGGGCAATTCATTCCACGTTGCTGGGCCATGGTATGCAAAAGAACATTGTCCATATGACTTCGTTTTCATAGTGGGAATAATGAGTATACGATTGTCAGAATAGGAGCGTATGTATCTTGCTGCTGTGTACACATGGGTGAGGTCGGATAGTTATGTTGGACTGGAATCCGTCAGTGAAACATAGTAAAGAGAACAAATTTTGTGTTTGATTCTGGATTGAATGGGTAGCCAGTGTAGGGTACAGGGCAGCGGGGAAGTGTGCTCTCATCGTGGTACTCTAAGTATGGTCCGAGCAGCTGTGTTTTGAACTTTTTGAAGTATTTGAAGTAGATATTGAGATGAGACATAATTGAGTTACACTAGTCCAGTCTTGAAAGTACTAATGAACATACAAGTGTTTTAGTGGCATCAACTGAAAGATATTTGCGAATGGAGCTGAAGCTTCTCAGCTCAAGATATGCAGCCTTACATATGTTCTTGACATGTTGGTGCAACGTGAGATTACTGTCCAGAGTGACACCTAAGTTTCGTACTGACTGTGTGAATTTAATTTTGGTGTTACTGGTATTTATTGTTTGAGGCAAAGGATGTGACTGAGAAAGTCTTTGTGTTGTGATCAGAATGGCCTCAGTTTTATCATCATTCATCTGCAGCTTGTTACATGTCATCCATGATTTCACATCAGAAATGCACCTCTCTACGCATTGAATAGTAGCATCAACTTCAGTTGGGTGGCTAGGTTTGTATATTTACTGGTGAGACACTGGATGATGATCTATGACACTTTAGAGCGGCTGAGTGTATAGAATGAAGAGAACAGGTCCAAGAACAGAACCCTGTGGAACACCACAACATAGATTAACTGGGCTGGAACCATATTAAGGCTATATCATGAATGCCAAATGCATACTGGAGACGGTGAAGTAATATATCATGGTCTATTGTGTCCAATGCTGCAAACAAATCAAGGAGGGATGAGGACTGTAATCTTACCGCTATCCAAAGCAGAGAGAATGTCATTAGCTACTTTTAGAAGAGTAGTTTTAGTACTGTGGTGAGGGCGATATGCAGATTGTACATTGCTAAAATGACTGTTTAAATTCAGATGAGATACAAGTTGGGATAGAACAACCTTTTCTAAGATTTTTTATATGAATGGGAGATTAGAAACTGGGCGGTAGTTCTTTAAATCGTTATGGTCGAGTGTTGAATTCTTCAGTAGAGGCTTTACAATGGCAGTTTTGAAAAATAATGGGAATTCCCCAGATGAGAGAGAGGTATTAATAACATCAGTTAGTGAAGGCAATACTAGATCTAAGCACTCAAGCAGCAGTGATGTTGGAATTGTATCAAGTTCACATGACTTTGGTGCAAGCTTCATCACGATTGTACGTAATAAATCTATAGAGACAGGTTCAAATACTGCTAATGGTTGCCGCTCAAATTCTGTATCCGAAATGTATGGTGACGACGAGTCAATTGAAACTGCGTTGTCAATCTTATCTCTAATGGTTTGTACTTTGTCATGAAAGAAATTGGCTATCCATTCAATCCGGAAGTTCGACTGGAGAGAAGGTAGTTGGAAGTGGTGTACGTTTGTTCCTTGACATTAGCTTGTTAGTAATATCGATGAGGTCTTTGCAGCTGAAACTTTCCATGATCTTAGTAGTGTAGTGGGCTGATTTTGCTGCATGGACTATATTTGTGACGATCTTCTTAGCGGCTTCATAGATTTGCTTAGGAATAGTGAGTCTGGTGGAAAGCCAAAGCCCCTCAGCTATACGGTGGTCTCTTTTAGTACTGCGAAGCTGGTCCCTAACACTGTTATATCATGGAGAACACTTTTGAATTGATACTCTGCACTTGGTGGCTGGGGCATGTTTGTCAAGCAATGAACGCAGGCAGTTATCGAGTTGTTCTGCTGTAGCAGGTAGGCAAGTTGTTATGTTTGCTTGGATGTCATGCATTAGTTTCGTTCTATTTATCATACGGAGGTTTCTCTTAGTAGCAAATAAAGGTGGAGAGTTGGGGACTGATACGTCGAGATGGCATATAATGCAGAGGTGATCTGATGCAAGTTCGTGGGGAGGACCGTAGAATATTATCCTCAGGTCTATGAAGAATCCAGTCTCTAACGTATAATCACATCGTAATCGTTTTAAAGCCTAGCGCCACATCTGTTTAAAACTCGCACCATGACCTAAAATTAGTGCAATAGTGAGGAGGATCAAGTTTAAAGTTTTTCTTACAAACAGTCTTAATCCTTACACAACCTTCAAGGAGACTGAACAGCATTAATTTATCCCTCATCATATATTAATCATGAAAAATGTTTTCTAATTCAAAATATTCCATCATAAACTGAACGTACAAACAATATTATGCTTTGTTATGTTTCAGCTGAATACCGATAAGTAAACCTGTCTATCAGTGATATGGAAATTTTGTTGAATCTTTCCAATGCTCATTACACTTATTATTGCAGTCATACCCAAAACATTGTAAAATGCTTTAATGCAATCTGTTTATCTTGGTTAATAATCCACTGTATGCTTAATAAACATATTTTGAAAGTCACGGCAATGTGCGTGTAGAACTTTGAACTTATTCTAAGTTCAAGTATTTTACTAATTAATCTTTACTGGGCATGGGTTTTTATCATGTTACCTACATTATAATATAATCTGTTGTGCTTCGATCAATGGGGTAGAGTTGGGGGTTAGAGGTTGGGGGTTGGGGAGGTGCATTGAAAAAATTCAGACACTTTTGCATTTGAACTTCTATCATGATGTCAAGTTATTTAGCTTGATACAAATCCGAAAAAAATATTTATTCCATCGTAATGGTATTTTCGTTCTTTGTCGATAAAAACATTTGATTATTTTGCAAAACGAATGAGGAAAAAAAACTGGAGGACGTCATGGAACAGATACAATACCAAGATGGATACGAGCATAGAATAATTGGAACATAATATAAATAACAGCAAACAGAATGAAAAAGCTTTGAAACAAAGTCTATATAGAATTTTGCGCTGATTACTGGTATCGTTTATATTATTAACAAACTAGAGACATAATAGACGAATGTACAAACCTAACTAGATACTGCTTTGTAGTACATTATTGTCTAGTTGTATCTGTTTGTTATTATAACAAGTATTCGGCACAACGGTAAAGCCTACAATATGCAATCAAACAGCGAGTAATTACATGAACTATATCATCCATGACATGTTTTCGTTTGTGTTTAACTGAGTGACGAGGACAAAAACATAACACATACCGTTTACTATGCAATGTTAAAAACAGAAATGGTTCCTCGTAATAGGGTGTTCCTTGAAAATTTTTTCAGTTACTCGATAGGTCCGTCATGAAGAATGTCTATTAACGAGATTATCAAATTGCTTTTACGAATCATTATGGTCAGTCTCAAGACAGACAATTTAATTGAACGTATTTGATACCTTGCGTAATTCGTGCTGCAATTTACCTTTGTATGAATTTAATTCGCACCGTTTTAATAATGCATGGCGTCACCATTAATGTACATTTGGCATGAATGCAAAGCATGAGGTCGTTGAAACACGTTTAATTTTGTCCAAATTTGTGTTGATGACGTATATTTGAAGAAAAAAACATCAACATTATTAAGAACAGGTAATGCCAGTCACAATATTGGAATAAGTCGTCTAGTTGCGTGAAAATGTTTTTCGGAACACGAATATTAATCTATAGCAAGAAAAAACGTTTTTTTAAAACCCCAGTACATAAAATAAAGTGATATTTCTTTATTATTAGTATTATTATTATTATTATTATTATTATTATTATTATTCCAAAGCGTCAGCTTTATGGGACCAGGCTTTTTACATATGTGTATTTTGTGGCAATCTACATTTCTTAAAGTAAAATAGTATTTCTTGTTTTAACTGTCCTTCTCAACTTGATTCAGGAACGATCGACAATAGCACGAAAACGGTGTGCCGTACCCGGAGTAGACTATGCCATAATGCTGCATAAAGTTTAGTAGTCATTTTTAATTTGCCAAACCAATTGTCATCTTTTTGTAACAGAGAGAATAGTGGATCCTTCATCCAACTAGTGATCCTTTACTACCTATTTATAAAACGGAAAATGGCGGAACTGGATAGGTAGGAGTATTATTCGTCTATCAGGCTTCGTCTGGTCACATAGTAATATAAATATTCCTGAAAAACTAAGGCAACGCTTTTTAAAGGTTGATTGCCTTCTGAAAAGGATCTTAGGATTTCAATGCCTGCTTTATCATCACGTTCGTTCTAACTTATCCAGACGTTTTCCGGTTCCAATACACGACGTGTATCTCTGCAAAGTGCATCATGGCTAAATCAAAACGCCTATTCTCAAAATTTACATTGCCTGTGATTTCAGAAACTTCTTTCTGCAATTTGGAATGTTGCAACCTATGCTGTCATAAGAGTAATAACACCACTGCATGAACAACAGACTCCCCATACTTAGCTACAGAAGCAAACTTTGATTGTTCATGTTCGTGCTGCTGACAGCACACGTGTTTTATTTCATTTTGTGTCTTGACAGAATATGCAAAGCGTCCAATCCATTTGCTGTGAACAGCTGCGTTACCATAAAGATCAAGACAGTGAAACATAAGCTGCTTGAACAGTTGAAAATTTAGATGGGGACTCATAACGTTTCTTTAATCTCTCAAGTTTTCCTTAATACTTCTAATGATTTATGCCTGAACAATGTTGGGTACAATGTAAACCAGTTTTAAAGGATGATACTAGTCTGTCCACGGTATCTCTGATCTTAGCATGATTTATGCTAGAACAATGCTGGGTACAGTGTAAACCAGTCTCAAAGGCTGATGCTACTCTGTCTACAGTATCTCTGTGCTTAGCATGAGTTATGCAGGACCAATATTGGGTACAGTGTAAACCAGTCACGAAGGCTGATGCTAGTCTATATATGGTAGCTCTGTACTTGGAATCAAGTAACTTCAAGCTATGCAGTGGCTGCTACTTTCATAAAACTTCTGCCTTGTGGTGTTACGTCAAAGAGTATATCACTTTGGGATTGTGGACAAATAAATTAGAGGCCAACGAGCACCAGGACTGACATTTTCAAGATGATGATTGGATTCATTATTGTGTTTATCTGAAAACGAAACAAGAACATGTATATTATAACTGATTGTTTCTTCATACTCCGAATACATTGAAATGTTGGCAAAGCACTTTCGTGCAAACGATTTGGGTATTCTGAGGCAAGATATGTTGTTTACCTTTTTCTATTTTAATGACTGAAGACCGAAATTACCACGCACAAGAAACAACCAAAATGGCCGCCTTGCAAGCCATGAAACGTTGATAATTATTTTCAGTTGAAATGTTGTTTATAATAGTTCCACCCAAATGTATTGAACATAGCTGTATTCTGGTGTATTCAGTATGTAGGCATCAAAAACATGTTATTAGACGCAATGATCATAGATGTTATGAGAGCAGTGTATACGACAGCACTCTGCTTTTATCGGTGCGATTGTGTTCCTTTCCGATTCCGGTGCAAGCACAGTTAATGGGGTGGAACCTGATCAGCGGACTCGTACAGAACTATCCAATTAGCAACAAAATGAGTAACTCCAAGGAAGATAATAATAATAATTTGCTTCAAATATTTCGTCTTATTTGCTCTTTGGATGGTCTTCTTCTAAGTCAAACGTAGATTTTAAAAATCTTGCGCATATACACCAGCCATTGTATAGGTTTGTCCGGTTGTGGGTATAGTGGTGGGGGGGGGGGGGGAGCTTGGGTTAGTTTCTTTAGAAAACTTACACGTGAAAATGTTAATGCTGAATGTTAGCAGGTACAATTACGGTTGCTGCATGAGCAAATCAACATTGCAAACATCTTGTAGTGAGACATATCCAGTGACGATAACTGTTTTTTTAAAGTACGCCAGACATATTTAGGTGTATACCTACATCGGACTGCATGGATTAATGACTAAGATTTATCGTGTCAAAGCTAATTGATACGTTCTCCTAGGAGGGTACTAATTAATATCGACGAAACGCAGTCACGGCTACTTAACTTTTCAAAGTCGAATGAACACAGACACTTTGGATCAGTCATCGAATTTGATGAGTGTTCATATTTGAAATCGCCACAGGGCAAGGTACATATAGGTAGAATAGTGCATATTGAATTGATTCAGTATTATCATTTTGTTCGTTTAGATGCAGTACCGTTTACTAGACACTACTGCGTGTATGATCATGAAACTTTATGTGTGCATTCACCTACACCACTTCTGTTAAAACCCTTACAACATAATGTGTGGTTGCAATGACCCATATTTCTTCCAACACTGATTATGACTAGAGTTTTCTAATTGTGAACGCTTAGCAGGCGAGACATAGAATCTAGAGAAGTTAATGTTGGTTCATTCTTAGCACAACCCTTCACAGCTGCTAAAAATTATTAGTGTAAAAGAAGTGAATAATCTTTAATATTGATTGATTTTATGAAAGGAAATTACATTAACAGCTCTGTTTCGTGCACTTTAATTTACGACATATATTCTCCACTTTCAGGAGCAAATATGTCCGTGATAATTGGAGAAAAAGTCAAACATTAGCATTTTTGTTCAACTTTTGGATAACCTGATTTGTAATGGTTTCCCTCTATCTTTGTAAAAAGGGACAATAAATCAATCAACCTTTCCCCTTTTCTCTATACAACAGATGCTTTAAATGGCATGATGAGGAAAGTCGTTCGTTATTTCTCGGGAAATGTATCGCACCAGTAGTACGAGATTTCAGCGCTTTCATTTGTCATTTTGAAATATTGAACTCAGGTCTGTTTGATAAAAATGTAACTTTGCGTACCACTTATATTTATTAAGCAATAAAACCCCATAAACATTTGTGCTATATCTCAACCGTTGTGAACATTCTTATGTTTTCTATCAATTATTTTGCACTATGGTCAAAACGTCACCTTTGCAGAGAAGAATTTCGTCTGAAATATCGTAAACCACCATGGTAACATCTTTTTATTTTCGTTAAAATTCCAAGACAAAAGGCAACCAAAAACATGTTTTCTAAGTAAATAACCTCCATGTTATATACAAGTAACAGAAGGGAGAATACAAACAAACCCAGTGCAGTAATGTTAGGTTAATGCATTTGTATGGGAAAATATGAACGAGTTTCTTGGAGGGAATACTGCACGACCTTGGGAGTGCAGTAAATCCATCCGACAAAACGAGTTCATATTTTCCCATACAAATGCAGTAACCTTTTTATTATATGCTCATTTTCTTATTCTACCTAAGGTTTAATTATATAAACAAAATACACTACAAGATACAACATAAATGAATGTATGTCGTATTCCAAACTAAATACACAAGCGCAGATTTATCATTACATCATTACAGAACGACATCATTATTAATGCGCACATAACTCCTCTCAGATAAATTTGAACTTAGTCGCGCGCTCGACATAACTTTCGAAAGAAAATGGCCTGTCTAGTTAAAATTGAAATTTGCAGTCATATTGTGAATGAATGCGCATTGCAAAATTTTTCCATTTGATCTGGAATGAATAGATTTTGGTATTTTGTTTCGATTCGTCGAAAGTTTGTGAATTTGGACTGGATTCATCTGTGCAAATTGTACATGAAATACATTGGATTGAAGCGGCACCGGAATAGCGTGTTTACATCTGCGAGTGTGTTTGTTCTGTCATTGACTATTTGAAATCATTATGTGGGAAAAATATGAAGTGTTTCAATTGCAATTATCAAAAAGACGCTATTGAATTTAATGTTTATTTCATTTTGAGTACAGTAAGGAAGATGTAACTGCACTTGGAATATAGTCGAAATTACAGTACAATTTCGAAATGTGTAATCAAGCTTGAGAACTCATGACATGGCTCATGTAATTCGGATTTGCAGAACTAAGAAAGTACATTTTGAGAAAATTCTGGATGTAAAACTGTAAGTATATTGTTTTGCCATTCTTATTGCCAGCTAAAGGAGACAGTTTATGCCTTTATAGCTTGCATGTTATTTGTAGGTACAAAGCAATTTTATGAAATCTGGTGTCTATCGCAAAATCTGAAACAATGTATCAAAAAGTTAACGTGGAATGTAGCAAAGCAGTTGGTATGTTGCAGTCCACGAAACATCTGCTTTAGTTCATTCAGAAACAAATTTAATGAACCAAAACGTATTGCGTCTACTATGCAAATGTACATGATTTGTTTACAAAGTAGTTCCTAATACACTATTGGGCACACTTGTCCTGCGCGTGGGTGCAATATGAAGATGTGCAATATCGTAAAATGTTGAACGATTCTGATAATGTAAAGTTAACGGAAAAAAAAAATGTGCATATAAAAATGTAAAACTCAAAACCTCGAATCTTTCGAGAGAAAAAAAAACATTTTATTTAAAAGGCGGTACCTAAGTTATGTAATTACAGCTGAAAAATGGGGCATTGATACACTAAAATTCTATCAATGAGTCTGTAACATAATTTGTATGGCAATGATAATACTTTTCATAGCTTTTTGAGTAACACTACTTTTGGCAATATTTGGTTATGGTTCATGTACGTCAACCAATATTTTCCTTCTCTCCTGTGTTCATTATATACTGATACCTTCATACTTCTATCCTGTGTTCATTATATACTGATACCTTCATATTTCTATCCTGTGTTCATTATACTGATACCTTCATATTTCTATCCTGTGTTCATTATACTGATACCTTCATATTTCTATCCTGTGTTCATTATACTGATACCTTCATACTTCTATCCTGTGTTCATTATATGCTGATACCTTCATACTTTTGTCCTGTGTTCATTATATACTGATACCTTCATACTTCTATCCTGTGTTCATTATATACTGATACCTTCATACTTCTATCCTGTGTTAATTATATACTGATACCTTCATACCTCTATCCTGTGTTCATTATATATTGATACCTTCATACTGAGAGTGATCAGGATTTTACGATGTTTTTAAGACGATGAATTTATTATAATTTAAAAAAAGTTTCGTATCCAGCTTGCTACACCCTCCCCCTACATAGGAGTAAAAGGGTTGGGTCAACCTGAAATTTATCTACACCAATTGAAAAGAGGTTCGTCATATTCGGCATCACGCTTCAGGAGAATGACCAGATGATAACAAAGGGTGCAAGTCTTGATACTTTTATGGTTTCCAGCTCGTGCTCATAACTTGCTTTAAAGAGTATTAATAGCTAATTAAATAAGGCATTCCCCTCTATCAGAGATATTCACGAATGCAGAACAAAGACATACCTGCCTTTAGCAGGGAAATTGCATATGAAATAGACATGATATTACTGCAGAGACAAACATGTAGGATCGATTAGCTGCCTATATATTACAGGATATTGTTTGGAAAATATTGCCATCTATGTGCTCTCAGATTTTATGAAAAAGTGTACTCATTTAGTACCGAAGTTACTTGGTTTCCCAGAAAATACTACAGAATTATGTGCCTTCATAGTTCTCCGGATATGCATATATGTTGGAATAAAACCCCGCTGTATCCGTTTTGGTGGACGAAAGACCTAATCCTTAATCTGAAAAGATCTTTAATTTTACTTTATCCTGTTTGGCGAACTATCGAAAGCTCATGTCTATTCCATATCACATCACAACACCATCGCAACAAAACGAAAATTACTGTCCATTTATTTTCTCATTATAATATTTATGCACGGAACCAATGCAAGAAGACGCAATGTCCAGCATGTCAAACTAACTGTCAAATCAGCGCTCTAAACATTGTTTATGTGACCCCAAGGCCAGAATGTCAAGCGACCATATTGTAAATTGAATAATGTTTGCTTTATGATGACGCGAACCGATCTTGAAAACAATCCATCGAAGTGCTTAGAAAAATTAAGGAAAGAAAAACAACTTTTCCAAAACCTAAACGCAGATCTTCCATGATTGTGCCTTTGACACCAAGGACAAGAGGGCGAATAAATGTATCTCAGTATAAATGGACTTTGCTAATAGGTATTCATCGCAAGTATGAACAGAATACATTTATTGCTCTAGGAAATACAAGCAAGCGAAAATCATCAATTTAAGCAATGATCAGGTCACAGTTTCAATAGACGTCTAAAATTTTATTTGTCAAATTGAGATTCTTAAAATGTATTCTTCCCCGATGCTTTGATGGTCTTTGTCCTCACAATCACTGTAACAATCATCAGCGGTCATTCAACTGTTAGTTTTACAACAATCATGCATGCTATCGATTTACAATCGCTCTAACAAACATTAGTGTCACTTAACTGTTAGTCTTAAAAAGAGTGCAGTTGCTGTCGATTTACGCCCTAACAACCACCAGCTGTTGTGGATTGACGTCCTAACAACCACCAGTTGATGTCGATTTGCACCGTAAAAACCACAGTTGCCGTCTATTTACGCCTTTGAAACCATCAGTTGTTGTCTATTTACTCCGTAACAACCGCTATTGTTCATCCAGCTATTAGTATTACAACCACCGGAGGTCCTATCGATTTACAGTCACTGTGACAACCATTAGTGTTCAGTCAACTATCAGTATTACAACCAGTTTGGTTGCTGCCGATTTACAAGCAATGTTACAACCATTAGTATTAGCTCAACTGTTAGTATTACAATGAACACAGTAGCAAATGATGTGCAAACACAGTAAGAATCATTAGTTTTAACTTAGATGTGAGTATTGCAACGAACACATAGGCTGAAGCAACCATCATCGTTCACTCAGATGTCAGTATTACAAAGAGTGTAGTTTCCGTCCATTTAAAAACGTTGCAACAACTATTAGTCAGTTTTACAATAAGCGTAGTTGGTACCGATTTACAAATTCAGTATTAGCACATGCATAGTTGCAACTTCAACTGTTAGTGCTAAGTAAAATTATCAGGCTCCATGTTTTCTAAACATGTGAAATTTTAATTCCTTAATTGAGATTTTGATATATCGTTATTATTACATGGTTTGGAACAATACTTTTTCACTGAAAATTTAGCAGTAATCAATAGCAGTAATCAAGAATTAATACAAGATCCAAATATTCAGGATTCTCCAGAAAAGGACCTGTTATATTTCTGCGGATATCATCAGGATTTCTTTCATATTTTTATTCCTCAAACCTTTTAAGAAAAACAAAACACAAGGTATATGATTATACAATTTTGTGGGGTAGTTTTCATCCATTCTTCTGTTTCCACATTTAATAAAAATCGCAATATTGTCAGAAGTTTTGCAACCAATATTATGCAAAATCTCGTTTTGAGAGAAACATGTTGAGAAAATTAATGCAACCAGGACCAGAGCCTTTGTACATAGCTTGACGAGTGACGTGAATTGGATCTTTTATTTTTGTACAGTATTTAAAGAAGAAATAATCCCTTTGTTTTCCGGAGCAGTCGGGAACACCCTTAAATATTCTTGATGTCAGTACCTATTCAGACATACATCATTATTGATTAATATGGTACGGCACAAAAATATTCAGCTACTAATATATTCGTACATGATGCTACTGTTTGAGCGAACTCCAGTATATTTCAGTGTCATAATCAACATTTCGTGCCTGTATAGTATCCCACCTTCTATTTGTGACATTTTAGTTTAAGTAATAACTAATTAATTGTTATGTGTACTAGGTCTTACAATACTTAATAACTCCAATATTCAGTTGACTCCTTGCTAACGTTTACACTTCTAAATTTATGCAATATTCTTTGGATCAGTATTGTTATCAATGTCATATGGTATTGACTTCAGATTAATTTCTGCGGCTTTGTTCTATACAGCTCCAAAACAGTGTGTGTGTGTGTGTGTGTGTGTGTGTGTGTGTGTGTGTGTGTGTTTAACGTAGCTTAAACAATTGTTCGGTCATATCGCTTCGATGCATGCAGTGTGTCAGTTTAAAGTGATGTCTAGCACTGGCGCATCACTTATAACAGATGTCTGGTTATATGAAGGCCGAAGCAGCTTACCCAAGGACAAGGAGATTTTAGTTATAAGAATTAACCGAACTTGTTTTGCAGTTTATGTGTTCACTGGATTTTCGTTTTCATTTTTTAACTTTTTTCCTAATTCGCTCTTGATCAATTTACCAAATTTCTGAGTCAGTTTTGATGAGCTGAGCATATTTCATCAACTTCTTTCTCACATAGTGCACGGCTGTGCGACCGTAGACAAAAGTGGATATTGGATTCCAAGAAACTGTTCTGAACCTCATCCATACATCTGCAAGATGCGAGCAACGGGTAAGTCTGAAATTTCAAATTCATAAATTATTGTTTGTTGGAAAGATCACCATATATACATACGTGCATGCATGCATGTATGCATCCATCCATCCATCCATCCATCCATCCATCCATACATACATACATACATACATACATACATACATACATACATACATACGTATGTGTGTTTTAAATAGACGCAGCTTAGGGGCTCGAGTCTCAATACATTAAATTTACATTGATTCCCACGATAAATGAATAACAGTTGTAGTATTGCCAATATGGATCGTCTAACTCAATAAAATCTGGCAAATCATGGAAATTCCCTTTAATATACATCAGGATCGGATCATTGACCTTTTGCCAAGGCGTTTGATAACACACTCACCACACATTCTCACTGACCTTTTGCCAAGGTAGTATATATATACTACTTATAGTCTTTTATTAAATGCAATTATAAAGTACTCTTTGCAGTTGTAATTTATAATTTGATAGTGATGATTCAGTCAATAGTTAATGGGAACCTTATAATGTTGATTCTTGACAATATCAATTTAACTCGGCAGTACGATGGCAACATGGGGATTTGAACCACGTTACTGGCATTTAATAGATGAAAGCATACCAAAATTATTAGTAGATTCAATATTCAGGTTTCATGAAAACTTTCAGGCAAGATAAGCTTTGTTTGAATGCTTAGTACCGTTACAGTATGTTGAAGCAGTTAATCAAAAACAATAAAAATGGATCTGATTCAGTTTTATTCATTTAGTAATAATTTGAGTATACAACCTCATCATGGCCGGAGATATGCAAATAAGAAGAATATAAAAGATATCGATGGCCCAGTGATCCATCATTGAATAGAAAGGGAAAATGTCGTGCGGATATCAGAGGAAATTATCTATATGTACTAGACAAATGGTGTGTGTGTGTGTGTGTGTGTGTGTGTGTGTGTGTGTGAATTGAATTTTAACGTAGCTTTGAAAACAATTCATTCATCGGTACGATGTTGCAGTGTGGCAGTTTACAGTGACGTCTAGCACCAGGGCATCATGTCGCAGACATGTAACATGATGTCTCACCCAGTCACATTACCCTGACACCAGGCCGACCCGTTCTTAAACTAACCTCTCAACGCTGAACGCCTCGCGAGGAAGCTGCTAGTACCTTTTTTATAAGTCTTTGTTATGACTCGGCCGGGGTTCAAACCCGCGACCTCCCGCATCCGAGAAGAATAAGAAGAAGGAGGAGGAGGATGGACGTATAATTTCATTACAGATAGCAACGGACTTAACAATGAAGGATATATATATATATATATATATATATATATATATATATATATATATATATATATATATATATATATATATATATATATATATATATATATATATATATATATATTAAGATGATATACCACGAGATGTATAAACTTTCATTAAAAGAAAGCGAGGCTTACCAAGTTTCCTTTATATGAAAAATTCATACGAGTGGTCTATCATTGATACAGAATACATACTGTACATATATTTATTTATATCACATACAAATACACATATTTGCACTTTGAATGAGTTAGATATGCTCCTGGTAACTGTGTATTGACCGAGTGATTGAACTCCTCACATCACTGCGAGTGTGTCCGCTACAAAATGTTGTTCTACGATTTTTCTACTTGTTGACAATCACATATGCAAACTGATAAGTTGATTGTTTTCTTTTTCAGTGTCTATTTTTATTCACATTTATTAAATTAATAAAAGATATACTCATGATTTAAACATGAAATATAGTTTTTATGAAGAAAGTAGTGCATTACAAACACGGTTAGCTTCTTATACACTTGACCTCAGCTGTAAGGCATTCACGTACTGGCGCATGGAAATTAGCGTGGAATAGAAACTAAGTGAAATGACGAACCAACAAGTGGTAATTAAGATATTTTAATATATTGACAGTTCATCTCAGTCATTATTCTGCTTTAATTAATATACAATTCTCTCTCTCTCTCTCTCTCTCTCTCTCTCTCTCTCTCTCTCTCTCTCTTCCTTTGAACGGCTTGATCATTCATAGGTCCAGAGACATCGTCCTGTGACGCAAGCAAAAATCCCCAACGCTCCTATTTTCATGGATTTTCGCCTGTATCTATCGTATTTTCATGGATTTCGCCCGTATCTAGCTACGATAATCCAAAGAGGGGGGGGGGGCGACAATTTAGACATTTTTATATTTGACAATTAAAAATCGATTTTTAGAACATTATAATAGGTTTAAGAAACAACAACAAAGGATTAAAACTCAGTACCGTATGTGTGCCTCGTAACCGACAAATTTAATAGGTAGGCATAGAGTCACTGACGATTGCAACTATGTATCATTGATTTTATGAACATTGTATATAGATCCCAAGGAAAGCGTGAACATACCGTTATGACGAACCAGATTACTGTAGGTTACTTGGTACAAGTTCAGTTTTAATGTTTTCGTCCAGCGCAATATGATTTTCTCTCACTCCAGATTTGTGCTTATTTTGTCATTTACGCACGAGAGGGGAATGGAAAAAACAAAAGGATTCCGATGAAATTATGTACCTATTTTATTTAATTTAGAAAACAGGACTATTAATACTTTTTATCGTTATTTTCACATGTCATATATGATTAATGAATGAGTAGAAATTCATCATTGATCTATAGGCCTGCGGTTGAAAGAATATTTATATATTATTATTGCGCCATGGGCGGATCACAATTTGATATCCTAATGGTATTGGCATATCAATTTGCTTTAAACCAACACTTTAAATGCCATGTTACTTTTAATGTGTGTGTGTGTGTGTGTGTGTGTGTGTATATATATATATATATATATATATATATATATATATATATATATATATATATATATATATATATATATATATATATATATATATATATATATATATATATATATATGTATGTATGTATGTATGTATGTATGTATGTATGTATGTATATATATATATATATATATATATATATATATATATATATATATATATATATATATATATATATATATATATATATATTCGGTCTCTTATCTGATTTGCTAGCATATAGTGTTCGAATAAAGATCAAGCCTTACGAACTCTCAATGATGACAAAAATGGCATAGTAAAAACTCTTTAGCAGATAGTAAAGTATAAACAGATAAAAAAAATTGTTAATAATATCCGTGTGGTACTAGTAAGTATTGACGAATTGGTAAAAAGGCGAAGCGATTAAGAGGAAATTTTGAATACACAGAACAAAAAGAAATAATAGAAACAAATTTAAAAAGAAATGAATAATGACAGAAATAAAATGACCTTACCTTGTCGTTAACTATTTGATACAATTAAATCAGAAACATATCAATTATTAAGTAGTTATGGAAGGAAAGATTCTTGCAATTGATCATATTAATTTTTCGAAAGCTTTTAAGTAAAGGTTAAGTATTCGTTGTTGATGACAAGACTATAGTGCCTGGAAATACATTGTGTTTGATTTTCATCTTGCATTAGACGTCCATATTTGTGTTAATCTAGATACTGACCCGCATTCATATAGAAGATTTGATTAGTCTTAAATGGTTTCTTGGAATAATTAGCAGTTATATGTGTCTAAATAGAACCAAAGGGGAATTGGTATTACCCCACAGGGTTACATGGAAATGACTCTATTGAGCCAACATTAGCCCATAGGTTTACATGGAAATGACACCACTGAGCCAACATTAGCCCATAGTTTACATGGAAATGCATAGAGCCAGATTTGAAATCCTATGCTAAAAGTGTCCATAGGTTTAACGTTGAGGTTAAATGCTACCATTGTTTGAAGTGGCTGACCTCGAGTCGGGTTACATGCTAGCATTGTTTGAAGTGGCTGACCTCGAGTCGGGTTACATGCTAGCATTGTTGAAGTTTTCCCTCAATATGCACCACAATAGATACGCACCGAATGTCATATGTTAATCTTATCCAGAGGTTTAACATGGGGATAGTATCACGGGGACAAATTTATTGAGCCAAACGGGAATATAACATTATGAAGCATTTTAGAGCAAAACGAGAAATGTAATGTAATGTAAAATTGTAGTGCGTGATAGACCAGTTTCATGTTAGAAACCTTTATAGAGCCTTACATGAATGGTACTGTTGTAATTTGTATCTAAACGCAACCCTCTAGTGGGTGATAGTACGCTTGTGTGTTTTATATGTATAGTTTCTATAAAAACCCTCCTACCCATTGTTCGTTGGATAGTAGGGGTGTGTGTTGGATAGTGTATGTTCTCTGCTGGACTATAATTAGAATAATACGTGTTCCATACGGATCGATAAATTATTTAACATGGAAACGGTTTATCAAGATACCCAATCTTTTGTATAACTATCCAAACACACGCACCCACTATCCAACGAAAAGGGTAAGAGTGATTATATACACATTATTATACTTATAAAACACAGAAAGACACTATCACACAAGAAGGTGGCAGAATGCATATAGATAGGGGCTGAAATAGACACACACTCTCAAACAAACATACTATCAAACATTGGCAGGACTGTTTATACACACGATACGCCCTTATACCTTACACGAACATAATATAATATCGCACAAAGGTAGGAATTTTGATATACACGCTGTGCTTACATATATACAAATATAATATCCAACGAAGAGGGTAGCATTGTTTATACAAATTCTATACTTACCTTCATACAAATAGAGGCCTACGGCAAATATAATGTCATAATGTTTACATACTATCACAAACACACATTTTAATATACATAACAACACACACGCACGTTATATATAACGAAAAGGTTGGAATGTGTATACACAGGCTATAATGTTTTCATTTTTTTATCTCCCGTAGCCTGGCTGGTCGTAGGGGCACACTGCTGACTTTGCGAAAATCACTCTCCATTTTGCCCTGTTCTCCACTGCTCTCTGGGACTTTGCATAGTCAATGCCTTCCACTCTCTGATGTTATCTTCATATCTTTTTTTATGTCTGTCTTGTTTTCTCTTTCTTCTCAGTGTTCCCTGTAAAAGTACTATGGACAGGTCGGGTGATCTGAAATCTGTCTTTTTTCAGCAATGATGTGCTCTGTTTTGGGTGTCATTCTACTGAGGATTATTTTAAGCATACTCTTGTTTGGGTGACTGATGAGGCTGATTTTTCGGTTGTTCAGGCAATAGATGTGTATTCCCTTTCTTAGTAAGAGTGCTGATCAGAGACTGGGTCCATGGTGTTGGCCAATCTCCTGTTTGCCTGATTTTGCCGCAGATTGTTGTGGGGACATCTACCATTGAGGTTCCTCCTGCTTGAACAAGTTCTGATGGTATATTGTGTACTCCAACTGACTTCCCTTTCTTTAGTGCGTTTACTGCTGCCTCTAGGTGGTTAGCAGTTGTAGTCAGTGGAAAGTTAAGTACAGATTGGTCTCCCGAAGTCTTTTGTCTGTTCATCTGCTAAGAATTTTTTGATATTCTGTGAGACTCTTACCAAGCCTAGTCCTGGATCGTGGTAACGTTCCCCTGTGTCTTTTGTCAGATCTTTCACCGATTGCAATGCATTGTTACTGTTATTCTGCTTGATGCTTTTTTAGACTTATATCTCCTTGTATTTTTCTGCTCCTTCAATGTCTCATCGCTTTCTCCTCAGTGTTCTCCTCACATCACAGAGGTCGAGGACATCTACTGTCACCTAGGGTTTCTTTACCCTATGATGCTTGCCAAAGATCGAGCTCGCTGTGCCTATTGCTGTCGTGTTGAAGGTGGTGATCAAGGTTTAATTCTTTAGCACCAAGAATATGAATGGTGCAAATTTGCTACCTATTGATGTTTCAAATACCTGTACCACGCTTGGATCTTTAAGTTTTTCAATTTCAAACCTTATCATAACCTGTCTTGACTTCATGGCCTTTCTCAGACGACGTCTGATAGTCATCATGAGCAAGCCATAGTTGCTTCCTATGTCAACTCCTGGAAAGAAATGTTAAGGCTAAGCAGGAAGCACTCCCTAACCGAGACATAGTCAATCCGGTTGTGATGTTTTCCGTCTGGACTGTGCCAAGTCGATCTTCTACCCTCACACAAATATATGATATTACAAAAGGGTAGGAGTGCTTATAGACTCCTTTACATTCAAACATAATATCCAACGAAACGGGTAGGAATGTTGATAAACAAGATATTCATTCATATATACATACATACATACATACATACATACAACCGCTCCGGTGGTCTAGTGGTTAGAGCCTCCGCCTCGAATGGGGGAGTTTGATGGTTCGATCCCCGGCCGAGTCAAACCAAAGACTTATAAAAATGGTAGTAACACTTGGCGTTCAGCATTAAGAAGTTAGTGTCAGGATAATGTGACTAGGTGGGACATCATGCTACATGTCTGCGGCATGATGCCCCAGTGTTAGACATCGCTATGAACTGTCACACTGCAGACATCATAGCATCATAACTGAAAAACTGTTAAAGCTACGTTAAAATTCCAAATCACACACACACACACACACACACACACACACGGATATCAAAAACTTATAGACTCACACACACACACACGGATATCAAAAACTTATAGACTCTCTCTCTCTCTCTCTCTCTCTCTCTCTCTCTCTCTCTCTCTCTCTCTCTCTCTCTCCACTTTTCAAAGACAGTCATAGCCAATACAACGCACTAGTATTCGTTACATTTTCAACAAAACGGTGTTCATCAGTTACAGGTTCATCCGAAGGTTGGCAAAAGTCGCCAAGTCAGGTCGCAAAATGTTTTTATTATATTATAAAGTGATAACTTGTACTGGGATTAGTCGAAGAATGTAAATAAAAGAAGTGTTCCAAATTATTTAAATACTGACTAACCAAGCCTTATTGTTCTTCATGTAATCAAGTATATTTGCTCTGATTTCGTATAATTCATTTATTTGCGCAATTCAAGCATTTTATCTTGTCTTATTCTTTCTGCATCAAATCCACGAGAATCAAACGACTCAAACAGAAATTACTTCCTGTGAATGCTAAAGCATTTGTAACTGATTCGCCGATTATTACTTCATCTCCTGCTATTTCATGATAGTAAATGTTAATACTTCAAAATATAAAATATTCCTTTCTTCTAAATAATATGTTTGCTTATTTTAATTTTCCACAGTCTTTTCTGTGTACAATTTCTTTATTTACATTTGCTTCGTAATAAAATATTTATTATTTATCTATTATCTGACATAAAATTTAAATCAGTATCTAGTTACAGCCCGTATATTAAAGTTAAAAACAAAATTGTATACAAGGCTGATTTTTTATATATTGGAATAATAAGCATCTCCGTCTGAGCAGTGCGCATGCATCGCCTGACATGTTCATCAAAATGTAATATAGTCCAATCCTTATCGGACAGGTATTGCTGGTGGCGATGTGAATGCAGAGAATAGAAGTAGCTATACGTGTCTGTATAGAGCCAAACGGAATTTAACTGTTAGGATCATCTTGTAAGTCTTTGGTATGACTCGGCCGGTGATCGAACCTCTTTCTTTTTGCGTTCGCCTAAGTGATCTTTATTAGTTTTTATTTTGCTTTATTTACTTATTTGGTTTTGTAATCACTTTCTGGTATATTATGTAAACATTTTAAGGACAATTTTACACATATCAATTAGATTTTTGTCTATATAGATGATCCTTAGAGAGATTTCAAACCGATTTTACTGCAGACAAAAACATTTATTTTCATTTGTTTTGTACATAAAGATGGTAATTTTTTTATTTTATCTTTTTATCTGTGATTTGTATAATCGAATCAGATACATTTCTATATGACGTACCTGGTGTTGGATTTATGAACAAATAATTTAAATAATTTGTCTGTAAAACAAATGCGCATCTGAACTTATTTCATGATAAAACTTTATATCTAGCATATCGAAACGTTCTTCAACGTTACTTTCTGTTTGATGTTTTGTTCATTATGGCGTTGGTGCTCTACAATACCAATTTTTAAAAAACTATAATGATGTACTCCATCTTCAGCTGTTTATTTGTTACGAGTTGAACTGGTAAATCTAGTTGGACTTTTGCTGAACCAAAATGTCTAACGTATCTGCTTTATAGTACGGTAAAGCTTAAGCAATTCTCGTAAGTTTATTATCCAGCTTGAATTTTTTATTTCTTTCAAGCAATAAATTATTGTGAAATCTATCTTTATGTGACTAAACATTAAGCTTTTTATTACATATTATCTGCATTCACAAGTAATTTACTGTTGATTCGGTTCTCTGATATGCTATTTACTCTATTAAAATGATATTCAGATTTAATTTTATCTGCACAATCCTTACATCATATGTACTTAGTATTCTGATGTTCCAGTCTATGAATAGGCTTACTATTAAAGCACACATAATATACAGTTGGTTCCATTTATATAATATACATTTTTATACATGAATACCAAAATCAATTTTAAAGTATAATCTGAATCTATTTTATGATTCCTCGAATGAGATTGAAATCAAAGACTAGTTCGATAGGCACGTCTTAGTGAGATATTCTCTTCCGATTTCCAGCCTTCAAGCTACTAAAAGATTTGGTATACCTTTTCCATTCTACCAGGACGTATTTTTAGCCATTCGTTTTTGATTTTACTTTATCAAATGTTATCAGTCGTAAAAACATGGTCTTGAATGTTACATAGAGATAACTCCTCCTCGTAAATATTCCTTAGTATTATCTCCCTTTAAGTCTTTTAACATATATATGATACAGGGTCTCCTTGAAGTACCTCTTTGATTACTGAAAGTCTCCTCGGAAATATTAGAAAGTTTTAATCTGAGATCTTGACCTACTCACTAATTGTATATTTTGGCGTTCCATAGGCATTTAGTGCATTTGTCTTGATTTCTTCAATAGGCGACATGTCTGTAGACCCATGATTTGATTTACTTTTCTACACAAAGTGTTTGTGATATCTCTACATATTTTGGGGTTTTTATATTAAGTAACATCTTCCAGTTTCTAGCCTTAACAACTCGATTGAATCTTTCCTTTATATAATATTTTGTCTGAGTGAGTGAAAGAATGTTCAATATTGTTACAGTGAGAAATTATTTTAAGAAAAATACAGAATTGTTAATTAAATCTCAAAATGTCCTAAATGTTCTATCGTAACTTCAGCTATATGAAGTTCAAATGGAATTCCACTGCTATCCAATCAAATTCAAATATCAAATGTGTTGATGTGCATGTAGTCTCGAATGTGCTAATGTGTCAATGGCCTGGAGTGTAGCTATGTGCTAACAGCCTTTTGATGTATTACAATAATATAACCAAAAATGTCATTGTCTGAATTCACTATTATTCCAAATAAATGTTATAGTCCAAGAATATTTTTGAGCACTTTGTAATAATTTAAATAAATAAATCCAACCGGATTAAACACTGAATACAACAATAAGACATATTCTGCTTAAGATGTTAAAGCAAGAATTTATTATCCCAATGTAAACGCGATTATATACCCCTTCACCCTGGTCGCAATTACCATTCTCTGAAAATACTCTGTCGACTGATAGGAAATTTCTGGGTTTTTTTGAGTTTCTAAGGTTATAATCAAGATTATGTCTTTAACTCAGTTGAAATAAACATTTTTACTACTAATAATGATCGGAATATAGGAAATATTGGCATGTATTATGCTGTTTACAAAATAAATGTCACTGGCCAGGCACACGATAAATTTATAAAACAGTATTTTCTTCTTCCAGTAATTCATTGAACTCCAAGTTATAAAATTTGTTTTCTTCATCAAACTGCATTTTTTTCCTAGTTATTATTATTTGAAAGGCATGATGTATATCATTTCCTTTTTGAGTTTCTACTTTTCCAACCCAGGCGTAATTTGAAAATATAATATCGCTGTAGATATTATTAGTGAAGGAAAGTTATTCATTTCAGCTATCTACCGCTGGAAAATATGTGATGTATTCACTACATAAAGAAAATTTGAACATTAATTTGCATATAGGCACACAATTATGGTATTAACAACTGAGATAGATGGAACAATCGCTATATGTGTGAGACTTGTAAGCCAGATTATATAGTTCAAAACCAGGATTTTCCTGAAAATAATTGTAATATATAATTTAATATCATATTACTATATAACACTAGCCGCAAAAATGCAGCTAAACTACCTCTGCAGAAATAAGCAAAATGCTGCAACAACAACTTAAATGAAAGAAAACACTTTATGCTAACATGTGTCGAAAAATATTTAAAATAATCTAGTCGATGCGAAAATTATGCTACTGAAGTAGGTTGTAGCATTATACAGAATCTAGTGATTGTAAAAATGAAGCATAACATTTCAAAAGCAGTAACTAAGAGAAAGATCTCCAAAGAATTGTGGCCTATTCCCTGTGGGTAAGTTGTTACTTTTTACGTCTATCCACAAGGGGAAAGGCGTTGGGTGGTAAGGTGAGCATTTTGTAAACATTTTTCATAGCTAATTTGTCTCCATGGTGATTTTGAAGTTAATAAAATTAGGGATTCAATGATCTTGGTTTGTGGAGGGCCTTGATATTATGATAAATGTTTTGCCGATCTCTGGGTTAGAGCTTTGTTGTTAAAAGGATTATTTTGCAAGTCAGCATCCCGGGAAGTTTTCTTTTCACAACTCTTTGAAGGCTGGTGACAGTTGGTCGCTAGCTACTAAAGCTACAATTTCTGACCCGTGGCCCAGGAATTTTTGTTATAATACCCATTTTTGGGACCCAGTTTTATTTGTAATTATTATAACAGCTATTTTGAACCACAGTGGCCTAGAGTGAAGGCCAAATGTCAAGTTACTCTGTATTGGCCAGACCGTACGCGATCCAAGAGTCGTACAGTTTTGAATACCAGCGCCCAGAGTTTTGCTGTTATAACAATTAAAAATAAAAGCTAGTTGCCCAGGTGCCATAGTGTTTTTCATAAAAGCTGAGGGTCAGTGACCTATGGTAAAGGTCACGGTTTATGGGTGAAGGTTAAATGTTAGGAGTTAAAGGCAAATGGTCAATGGCCCGTGACAAAGATATACATACTACAATCAGAAGAGTAATAATAAGAAGAAAAAAAGTTGAATCAAATTTTCTTTATTCCGCGTCTTAAAAAATGGTCGTCCCTGCTGCTACTTGGAATATTTATTTTCTTCGTGGTGCGGGGGTGCATAGATTATGTATGATCTAGTGATGGACACATTAGTGTTAGAATATTTTTAATGGACGTGCTGTGGGCAAAATAGTATTTGGTTCACATTTATTCAGGTGAAACGACTAAGTAAATGCCATTTATTTTCGTAAGGAGACGCAAAATTACATGAGAGAAAAACAGACAGATAGACGGACAGACGAACGAAGCAAACATACAGGTTAGAAGGAAGTAATACATAGGGATCAACATTCTGGCATAACTACAGACAAGCAGGCAAGCAAACACAGAATAAAATTAGAGTAATACAAACTACAAGACAGTTTAACAAGTACGTTGGCGTAGCCATGGCAATCCATAGAAGAGGCTGGTACCCCTTTACACAGTAGTATCAACAAGAAAGGGGATACGTCGTGGTTTAGAAATGAGATAAAATATGGATCTTTCTTGCCTTGAGGAGTAATAACGTATGTATGTAGGAGCTACTTGAATGCATTATTGTTAATGACAAAGCTAGACTTAAGTAGACTAAAATCATTAGGCATGTGTATTAGACACCTGTTTCTCTCACAAATTTAACTTGAGTTATATCCCCTGGTAACGCATGTAATACAGAAAAACAATCAAATAGAAAGATAGAAACGCAGGTAGGTAGGATAGGGAAGAAATTATGAAAACAAACATTTTTATTGTTACTCATTTACTTGCCAGGAATTGTGTTTTTAATTTGTTTCTTCTTTCAATCAAATACGATTTTGTTCCCTTGTCAGCTTGCAATCTAGTTTGGTAAGAGACGTTGCACATAAAATTTCGATTATCACTAAACTTCCATTTACAATCAACACTAATTAAACCTGGTTTCTCCGTCATTTTCAACCGTGATTGTGATTGCGATATGAGGTAAAAACGTTGCTGAATTTAATTACTTTAATTAAGCAAGAGTTTTCCTCCACCTGTGTACCTTTTGTCGCAGAGATTAATAGGTGTATCAGACTGTGGGGGTGACACAGTCTATCGAACACGTCATGTAAGTTTAGTGTCTGACAGTATGCACGAGTAAAATGGAAAACTAATTACAAAAACGTTTTAAATACTTTAAGTTTACCTTTTGCCGTTTGTAGATTGCTTTTATGCATTTCATGGGTGTTTACCGTCATCCTGAGAGAGAGAGAGAGAGAGAGAGAGAGAGAGAGAAGAAGAAGAAGAAGAAACTAAAATATGGACATACGCGTTTCAATAACATTTTTGTAAATGGGAAAAGGAGGCTTTTCCAAAAAGAGATATCTCCACTTTGGCAATAAAAGTGGCATTACCACTGTGGCCTCGTCACTTGTCCCCACTCATATAGTTCAGTATCTTATTATGAAATGTAAAAATGGTTATTTAGTGCAGGAAGCTATACATTATGTAGATTCCCATCACGTGTCTGTTGTAGCGTCTTCACCATGTTATGTGCACAATTTGCAGCTTGTCCAACGGAAGAGAAGTGGGTACAATCCCAAGGTTTATGTTATAAAGTGATGGCGGGATGGCCTGATTCCACGTGGAGTGACGCAAGACTTCATTGTAAGGCCCTACAAGCTGACCTGGCCGTATACAACGACCACGACAACCCACTGACAAGAAGTCCATTCCTTGTTAGCCATCTGAAGTACGTTATTATAATTCAGTACTTCATATAAGGACATTATATTCTTCTGACAAGAAAATTTAACTATTTGCTGATTTGTCTTTTGTTAGAATACGCTTCTCTTAATTTAACATCCATGTAATTCAAATGTGGCAGTGCTTCAATGGAGAATCATGTAACTGTAGAAATGCTCGTCAAGTATAAATCAAGAAGTCAAGGTAGATATTAAGCGCTTATGTCTCTTCATCTAAGTAATCAAGTTCCTAGTAAGAATTGTGAAGCATTTTATTGGGGTTTTGGTCTGCAATTCATTTTTCCTCTAAAAACTAAATTACATTTTATTTACGTGTGATAAGATATTACAGCTTACTAAATGATAGTGAACGCTGAAACTTTTACGAGTATAATCTTCTTCGGTAATGCTTGAAATGGTTACAAAAAAAAATCTGTCCTCGCAGTTAAATATGTACGGACATGATGTAATTGGATTTTGAATATCTGTGTGCCACAAAGTACAAGAAAATTGTACTATATACTTCTGATCTAACCTTAATGCATCCTATATGTAACCTTTTTTATCGAGTATACTAGCTTATATTTTTATATTGTAAATCTATTATAGTCTGACTGAACACTGGATTGGTATGCGGTACAACACGACCCTTCGTAACTTTACATGGCTGGATGGCGACACGGTATCCTTCGTCAACGCTACAGTAGGGTACGCAATTATTCTCTATTTGATGCAGTCACACTTTTCTACCGATGGTAAATATCTCCGTCTTATAATACAAGTGTCTATGTCAAGCACATCGCTTTCATTTGTCAACATTGAGATTGTGGCGATGATTTCAGTATTAAAATTTAAACCCATTCCAAAACTGAAAAATGAGTTCTCAATATCGTCTATGACAAATGAGGAAAAATACAATCTTCCCAATCCAGTCGGTTACCTTTATGTTTAACTTTGACCAAATTTGGAGGGGGAATGGAGTTTCACCAATACGTTTAAAGCAGAGCTAATCGGGCCATTGTTTTACTAAATAAAGCGTACTTCATAAAAAAGCCATCGTATAAGTTATTCAAGATTTCGAAACAGAAATCACTGTTAGCCACACACACAAAAACCAGGGTAATAAACGCTTGAAATTTGTGATGAATGAGACAATTAGTTTAACTGAGGTATATAAATGGAGTGTCTTTGGTAATACAGGTAAATGAAAATAATTAGTTATTTGCTTTTTATCATAGGCGTATACAAGTCTCCCAAGATCTTCAAACATGTGTATTATCCAGCTGTGTCCAACTTATCTTTGCCAAAACCTATTTTTATTTAAATCTTAAGTGACTTAGTGAATCTCTTTTTTTTTTTTTGAAATAAAAATTACCGTCTCAGTCAGAGTAGCATCTACTTGTCTATAGTGGCCCAGATGCCGCGTGTGGAGCAGTCTCCGTGTCAAGTGGAGGTCTAATTCTGCCAAAGAGAGACGACTGTAACAAGAAAAAAGGCTTCATATGCGAGTTAGCTTTCTTTGAAGGTAAATGGGGGGGTGGGGTGGAGTAATAGCTTCTGAGTTACTTGCCATATATATTCCAGAGGTTGTCATGAATAGTTTGCATGTGGTTAATGAATGGCAACATTTTTAAACAATGCAATTACATCATATATAAGAATTTAAAACAAACCATTACAAGGATCCATGTACATACATCTATGGTAATTGAAAAGGTGATTTATTTGCTGCGTATCCTGATAAACAGGTTTGATCTTAGCTGCATGAAATGATGATCTGAACACAATGTATGCATGTTGCATTAATATCTTATGATACGACTGTGCGCATGACCAAGGTGTGTCCTTGCATGGCATGCTTGCATGATTATCCATAGATAGTTACGGCTACGTGTTAGACGTTTAAATATATTATTATCAAAATATTTAATTTTAGATTAGCATTGAAAACGTATATTTTGTATCAAAATATAATAACGGTGACGAAAGGTGAGATTTTGAAATAAACGTGCATACCAGTTATTTTTGAGTGATGTGTGCTTAGTATACAACTTCTGTGAAGCACAATTAACACGTTAACAGAAAGTTTGGCTATCTTTATATATATATATATATATATATATATATATATATATATATATATATATATATATATATATATATATATATATATATATATATATATATAATCGACTTCAAAATATTATTTAAATAAAAAAGCGTAACAGTTCTGTCACTTTCATCAACCTCGTCAGTTGTGTCGACAACTGCCCCAACGGTATCGTCTACAGAGAACACAAAAACCGTCACCACAACTTCATCAAGTAGCACAAGGACTTCTCTGTCGAGCATCACGTCATCGTTCATTTCTGATGAAACATCTTCGATTGTCACGTCACCTTCCGTTTCCACGTTAAAGTTATCTACATTTTCGTCCACTGTGACCCAGGCAATGGTTGCTCCAACTTTGCATGCTGGTAAAAAAAAATTATGTTTCATTGTTCATATTTACACTTTAAATACTAAATAAGTACTTGTTATTATTGCAGGTATATGTGTCACTTAAATATTTTTATTATCCGTATTTTCTAACCGAAAGGAAATTATAGATTTCACTATTGATATTTTATAGAAACGTTGGTGATTTGCTGGATTTTACATTATTGCGTCTGATTCAAGTTAAAAAGTATATTGACCTATATATTCTAATGAAACACTGAATGCAAGATACGTATCCTTCGAATCGCTCCGATGGCCTAGTGGTTAGAGCGTCCGCCTCGGATGCGGCAAGTTGCGGGTTCGAACCCCTGCCGAGTCATAAGAAAGACTTATTTAAAACTGGTACTAACATCTACCTCGCTAGGCGCTCAGCATTAAGAGGTTCGTGTCAGGACTGGTCGGCCTGGTATCAGGATAATGTGACTGGGTGGAACATCATCCTACATGTCTGCGGCATGATGCTCCAGTGCTAGACATCACTATAAACTGCCACACTGCAGACGTCATAGCAATATGACTGAAAAATTGCCAAAGCTACGTTAAAAATCCAAATCTAACACACACACACACACACACACACACACACACGTACCCTTCTAAAAAATGTTTGCAATATACTTACCTTTAAAGGTGTTCACCGTTTCGTGATATTCCTTTTTTCTATTTTTTTAAAACTGGACACTTAATTTCCGGCGACAAGAATAATGAACACTGCATTCACATGCATGCACTCACATGTACACACATGCACGCGCGCTCGCGCACACAGAGCCACAAACACGAACATAGACAACCATACATACATACATACATACATACATACATACACACACACACACACACACACACACACACATACATACACATACATTCATACATACATACATACATACATACACATACATACATACATACATACTCACACATACATACATACATGCATGCATGCATGCATGCATACATACATACATACATGCATGCATCCACGCACGCACGCACGCACACACATTCAAACATACACACATACATACATACATACATACATTCATACACACACATTCATACATACATACATATATACATACATACATACATGCACACACATACATTCGTACATACATACACACACATTCATACATACATACATACATACATGCATGCATGCATGCATACACACACATGCATGCATACATACATACATGCACACACACACATACATACATACATACACGCACGCACGCACACACATTCATACATACATACATTCATACACACACATTCATGCATACATACATACATGCACGCACGCATGCACGCACACACGTACACACACACATTCATACATACATACATATATACATACATACATACATACAAACATGCATACATACATTCATACACACACATTCATACATACATGCATGCACGCACGCACACGCACACACTCATTCATACATACATACATACATACACACACATTCATACATACATACATACATACATACATGCATACATAATTACATACATTCATACACACATTCACACACACATACATATATACATACATACATTCATACACACACATTCATACATACATACATACATAATTACATACATTCATACACACATTCACACATACATACATACATATATACATACCTACATACATACATACATACATACGCAAAAGTGAGAAATGAAATGAATACCTAGATATGTTCAAGGAAGCCGGTGAAAATTTCATTCTGAGAGGTAATTTTTTTAACTTTCCATACACAGAATTATCCAAGATTTAATGCAAGCGTCTTCATGTGCTTTTCATAGCATGCTTGATATTACCTTTTACTGTGTTGCATAATGCAAGCAAGGGCATGTATTATTCATCATGCTGTGCCATTTTAAATCGGAGGAAACTACCTAATATAAACCAACGTTTCTCCTCCCAGTTATTTTCTTTCTTTATAGAACAATAATTAAGCTCTACAATAATCTATAGATTGAATGTTTCAGCAGTGAAAATGTCTGATAGTAGTTGTTGCTATTATTTGACCGGCTTATGTCTCGCATTGTTTTCAGTCGTATGAAAGATTAGTATTGTATTTACATTACATTACATTATTCCTGTATTCAAAAGAATAATACATGTTTTCACTGTATTCCTTCTGATACTGTTCTTCTGGAAAGTCTTCTCTTCTTTCTTCTTATAAATTTAAATAGTTTTGTATAAAGCATTGAAATAGATACAATCTTCATAGTTTTTAACTCAAATCGCTAAATGATGCATTTCGTTATTACAGACACCTCAAGCAATTCTTCCGATACTGGCATACTCTCAGCCTCATCTTTCAGCGGCAATAACCTTGGTAGGAGCTTTTTCCCAGACGCTGATTTTTCCGCAGGCAGCGCTCGCAATGGCGTTTTCTACTCATGTAACCATCAAATAAGCCAGACTAGCATATGCTCGCAAAACAGCCAAATTCCTGGTGACATTGGCCAATCATCGGACGGAAGTAATCCCACCAATCGTAATGTACATGTTTACGGTGGAACTAAACGGACGACAATGACAACTAAACCCACATCTCTGACCATGATCCTTAAAGCTGCGAATATTATCAATAAAGCTACAGAATTTATCACACAAGATAGCATCATATTAACTACAGTAGGAACATTGTTATCGCCCCATAACCTTTCTTCTATTTTCAACGCAAACAATGGTGCAAACGACACACAGTTGACGACAAACACCAATTCAAATAGCTTCCCTTATTCTGATTACGTCACGGCATATGAAGATCGCGATTCAAGCTCAAATTTCAGCGTAACCACCTCTGCGCTGCGCCCAGCGCTAGTTTCAAATAAATCGCTGTTAACACCCTTAGCAAACGGCTCCATCGGTACAAACGTAGCGACGCAATTGTCACAATCAAGTGCTATCACAGGAAGCGCCACATTGTTGCAAAATGCTACTCCACATATTACGATTTTCAACGATATTTCTTCTAGTCTCACGATTCATGGCATTGCAGGAGGTTCTACCGCAATAGTTTTACCAACGCTTGATCGTGGTGGAAATTCTTCCAGTTCAATGTACGTACCTGATCGGTCCCTAAAGTCGCCAACTGAAATATTTCAAAGGGTAAACATTATTTTCCACAACTGTATCTTCTTCTAATATGTTTTCTGTATTACAAAAACCATCTGCTTTTGCTTTCTGCTAAAATGCTAATTCAAATTAAGCTTTAAGAAAGGCTTTATGGCGGTTATACTTGTGACAAGAAAATTATAAGTAGACCTCCATTTTAGACCTCCATTTAGCCATAGGTGTAACTGTGTCCGTTTCATACAGTTTGAGTCCATTCTGTATTCAAGATACCTTCTTCATACATGTACCTAGGCCCCAATCACCAATTCAAAAAGCGAACGTACATTAATTTAGTTATTGGCCGTGATGTTTAAGCCTGTATCAAAACTCTCATTACAGTTACTTCTTAATAACAACAACACCATGTTCTCTTACACAGATTTTATTTTCAACAGCCACCTCTATTGCACTGTTTTATTGTGAATAGAGGGGCATAGACAGCGGCCTCAAAAACTGCACAACTGGCATAATCTCCCTTCATCCACTGAAGGTGGTTTGGAGTCAGTCATGACAGCGAAATAACTTCGAGATGTTGTCTTGCCTTGTCAGTTCTTAGATAGTTAAAAGATTTGTGGAAATGCACTCTTTTGTGCCGATAATTGTCGCCAAAACATTTGATCGTAGATAATATATTGTCCCTTGTCATTTCTATTAAAGTGCCTGACTCTTGGTCCAAGTTTGAAGTTAAGCTGCCTGCATCAGGAAATATTTCCCTTCGAACGCCTTTGCGGCAAAGACCAGGCTTTTAGTGATTATGTGGATGAATTAACCAACTCTTCCTCGTATGTAAATGAGACAGTTGAGGTAAGGGTTTTATTTCTTTTCGATTTATAAATCCTCTAGAGGAAACATGTGTATGTATGTATGTATGTGTGTGTGTGTGTGTGTGTGTGTGTGTGTGTGTGCACCAGTGTAACATAAATCGGATTAATTATACTCATAAACAGTCAACACATATACTCATCTCCATTCATCTTCACAAACTAAATCCATACGGTCTAGACAAATTGCATAGACCTCAAAAGAACTGACTTGCAGACTTTTCTATGTTATGTACGGTACTAAAGACTGTCAGCATTCCAGCTCTTTTCATTTATTTAGAAACCCTCCTGCTATTTTGACAACTGTTAGATAGTTAGTGCTTGCGTTTGTTCTGCAGTTTTCTGGATTGAAAAGAAAATAAATAGTTTGCTTTTAATGTTCTATATGCTTTAACTTTGTCGTACTGATAGCAAGATATCTCGTTCCATCAGTATCCTAAAACTTTCTATAGATGGCTTTCCTTGTCAAATGGTGAGAACATACTAAATAAATTATTACAAAAATATATGAAACGGAATTCAATTTAACTATTATGTCACTTTCAATTGTTTTTCGTATAAAGCAGGCTTGGCCCTAGGCCTAGGATGTGCGGGGCCCAAGGCAGCATGATGCGCCCAAGGTAGCAGGCGATGAGCGCGGGGACCCAAGCAAAATTCTTGTATTGCCTGAAAGCGCGGGGCCCAAGGCGGTTGCCTCCTTCGCCTTGCCCTAGGGCCGGGCCTGAAGAGCAGCATAGAAATATGTACTTCTATCAGAATGATTGTCTTTGGCAAATCCTTGTTGCTTGAAATGATAAAGGAGATTGATTTATCTAGTTTTTTGTTTTAAAATGTTTTCTAAAATTTGCGTTCCTGTATACCTATATGTCTATTATAATAACGGTCAGCAAATATGTAAGTTTTTTTCTTTCTTTTACAGGCATTTGCAGATGTAGTAAATGATTTACTGCAACCATCTGTCTTTGATGAGCTACCCTGCGTAATGTATTCCATATGCATTCTATATTGTCGACATTTAATCAGCGGTTTCCTTATGTCACTCAACTTTGCCAAGACAAAATATTTTTAAAAACACAAGACAATTAGCTGAATGCGATGAGGCAGCATTTAATGTTTTCTGCACATCTGGAAATTGCCAGTGAATATAATCACTGATCATGACTCAGCATTAATGCAAATTCCTTGACCTTGGTATACATTTTGAAAGTAACAGCACGAATTTAACGATTAAATGGACAATACACATATCCTACATTCTGTGCATGTTTTTAGTTTTCGTGAACTGTTATATCAGCCAATGCGTATTTTAGATAATCAGATTGATTTCACTAGCAGTTCCCTGAACAGTAAATCTATGAAAAATGAATAGATATTACGTAACGGCGAAAGTTAGTAGCCTTGATAAAATGTTTTTCCGATATAATTTCTCCAAAAAATATAGTTAAAATACGTATAATTCATAAATAGATAATGGGGTGCTTCAAATAGCAAACAAATCTTGTAATTTTTATTTATAATTTTACACCTACTTTAACTTGGCGATACATCTGAAAATGGGTAATTCTTCCATGTAGTTGTTAGTTATGTCCTCTCAGAATTAGAGTTGATTACAACAACAAAATTTATGCAAGACGCACAATTAAATATGAAATATTACACGAACGGTAACGGACATGCACCACACCTTTCACTATACATCATAAATCAAGGTGTAAAAGGAAAGGTGTGGTACATGTCCGTTACCGTTCGTGTAATATTTCATATTATACATTGTACATATTTTACATCATAAATCAAGGGACGTTCCAGTAGCCTAGTGGTTATAGCGTCCGCCTCGGATGCGGGAGGTCGTGGGTTGGAACCCCAGTCGAGTCATACCCAAGACTTATAAAACTTGTACTAACAGCGGCCTCGCTAGGCGCCCATTAACAAGAGGTTAGTGTTAGGATTGGTCGACGTGGTGTCGGGATAATGAGACTGGATGGGACATCATGCTACGTGTCTGCAGAATGATGCCCCAATGCTAGACATCGTTATAAAGTAGCGATATGACTAAAACAACTCTAAAGCTACGTTAGGAATCCAAATCACACACCACACACACACACACACACACACACACATAAATGAAGGGTGAAGATTGATTATATTTTTTGCCAATACACAATACATATTATTATTGTGTAGTTGGCTATCACACACAACTACATAATAGTGACAAGCAATAATGAAAGGGTAATGGGCCAGGGCGTGATTTGTACTATTTATGACATATGTCTCAGTGCTGAAAAGATGTGTACACATATTCGTTAGCATGCGTGGTAGGGGTTATACAAGATACAGTATAGCAGGTACTAGGAAAGAACGACGTGAATGGTGCGGTGCCCATTAGATCCACGCCTAATGAGGAATTTTAAAAACAAAAAACAAAAAGCAAATTTTTTTATCCTTTTTGTGTCACGGAATTGAGTATATTTATTGTTTACGTATATTTAGAATAAAATGTACTCGGGTTTCGTTTATGTATACACGTTATCTGTGGGTGGTTTATCTATATCGTACATTGTTTGGATGTTGTGAGTTCGATTCACTCCATGGTGCACGAGCAAAGTGCTTAAGATGGGAAAACCTATATACATTGAGCGAACAGCAAGTGCATTGCCACACAGGCAGTGTACTTATGGACTCATGATAGATTCACCTTACGAAAAGTCTTGTTAGTGCGCAGTCCACTTTTACGGCGCAATATCTCCAGCTGTAAAGGTATGTGAATTGTAAAATTATATTTTTCCTAGGATAAAATTGTTTTATTATAATATTTATTCTGGATTTTAGGCATTTCCGACTTGAATCATATAATGCAATGCTATTAGATTTATTATAGATTGTTTTCAAGTTCACTCATTATTATTATTATTATTATTATTAATGCAGATTCCTACAACAGTATTCAGCAAACTTTCTGAAACGATAGAGCGAATGATGGTTAATGTTGGAAGCAGAGGATTCTTCTATACTTTACCAAAGCTTGGTGAGATTTATATTCTTTATCAATATCGTGTGTATGTGTGCGTGTCTGTGTGTGTGTGGGTGTGTGAGTGTGGGTGGGTAGATGTGTGGTGGTCGGTTCGTGGAGAGTGGGTGGGTGGGTGAGTGAGGGTCTGTGGGGGGAGAGTATGTGTGAGAAGGAGTGTCTGTGTGTGTGTGTGTGAGAGAGAGTTTGTGTGTGAGAGTTTGTGTGTGAGAGAAAGATTGTGTGAGAGAGAGATTGTGTGATAGAGAGAGATTGTGTGTGAGAGACGAATGTGTGAGAGACGAATGTGTGAGAGAGGAGTGTGTGAGAAAGAGAAATGTGAGGGAGAAGAGTGTGTGAGTGTGTAAGAGAGGAAGTGTGTGTGTGTGGGTGTGTGTGTGTAGGAGAGGAAGTGTGTGTGTGTAGGAGAGATGAAGTGTGTGTGTGTGTAGGAGAGATGAAGTGTGTGTGTGTGTGTAGGAGAGAGGAAGTGTGTGTGTGTGTGTGTGTGTAAGAGAGAGGAAGTGTGTGTGTAAGCTTGTGAGAGAGGTTGTGCTTGTGAGGGAGTGTGTGCTTGTGAGGGAGTGTGTGCTTGTGAGGGTGGGTGTGATTGTGAGTGAGTGTGTGCTTGTGAGTGTTTGCTCGTGAGTGAGTGTGCTCGTGAGTGAGTGTGTGCTTGTGTGTTTGATAGAGGGAGAAAGGGAGAGAGAGAGAGTGGGCGTGTGTGTGAGAGTTTGCGTGTGTGTGAGACAGTGTGTGTGTGAGACAGTGTGTGTTGTGTGTGTGAGAGAGTTTGTTTATGTGTGAGAGAGTGTGTGTATGTGTGAGAGGGCGAGGGTGTGTGAGAGAGAGTATTTGTGTGAGAGTGGGTGTGTGGGAGAGAGTGGGTGAGTATGAGTGTGTGTGTGTGTGTGTGGAGAGAATTGGTGTGTGGGTGAGAGTGGGTATGAGAGAGATAGTGTCTGTGTGAGAGATACAGAGTGTGTGTGAGAGATATAGTGGGTGAGAGAGAGTGGGTGTGAGAGAGGGGGAGTGTGTGTGTGATAGTGTTTGTGTGTGTGTGTGTGTGTGAGAGAGTGTGAGAGGGAGAGTGTGTGTGTGTGTGTGTGTGATAGAGTGAGTGTTTGTGTGTGTGTGTGTGAGAGAGAGAGTGGTTGTGTGTGTGTGTATGTGTCAGAGAGAGAGGATGTGTGATGATGATGATATTCTTTAATTCCTCCATTCTCAGAAGATTGTAAGACAAGTATATTAATGCAGTGAAATACATAGAATCACAAAAATAGTGGATTCGTTACTTATGAAGTCCTCTGAATTATTTCCAATAGCAAACGAATAAATAAATGTATCCTCACAACAAACAGTTAGTTTCCTAATCGCTTTGCAATCCAGTACAATTATTTCTTTCCTTATATTCTGTGTGAATTCTCTATTGAATCGAATATATAATATCCTTTATCTTAATGAAATACTTAGTAGATAGTCTGATCATATTTTTCCATGCCTCAAGTTCTAAACGTTCTGTTATGTCATTTAAACCACCAAGTAGTATAATCAGTATAACATCATCGATCTGATCACAGAAATCACGATAAATCACTGGAGGCATATACGAAAATAGACTTTCCATCAAGTGGTTTCTGCCATCTAAGGTTAAGGCACAATTCATCGAAATGTGCAAAATACGGTCGTGACTCATTTTGCCACATAGGGGACACAGTACAGGTCTTGCTTGCATTCCTCCAATACGAATTAATGTCCCATATTCCATTTTTCTGCTTGAGTCGGTGTAAGCTTTTTTCCATAGATGATACATTTTTAGTCCTGGATTAATTTTTAAAAATCTACCGAATCCCTCTGATGGATTTCTGATACTCATTTCACGTTTTCTCTCTTAAGATATCTGTATTCTTGTCCTAATTAAGTTTTTCCATGTTATTTTGTCTGGAAATTTTCCAGTGAAAATGAAGTCGTTGAGATAGTTTTCTAAATCATCCTTTTTGAGTACAGTATTTATATCATATATAAAAGAGTTGTAGCTATGTTGGGGGTCAAAATTCAAATTTCCAACAGCCCAGAGGAAAACCTTTTTAGCAGTTAAGTTTGCTGATGTTCTACACATGCGACCAAGGAATACGAGTTTTTGCTTATCTATGCGAGCTTCCCTTGATATCATCCCCAAGCATGCTGTCATAGATCCAATAGGCGATCTTTGAGGGAAAACGTGTACTGTCCGGGCGAAATACCGTTGATTTAATGTCATAATATGACATATTAAACCAGCGTTCCAAGCCATACAAAGCAGACGGCAATATAACTCTTTCCCAGACTTTCACAGAAACTATAGTATTCATCCCATTTGCATTTAATCCAATTGAGTATAGTGAGTTTGTTACACGTTTATCTTTATCGTAGGAATAGACTATACGATCATTAGTTTTCATTGGTTGTGAAAAGGTAACTCCTGCATATTTCACTCTTTTGCTCTAAGAATATTCCGTGATCCCAGAGTAATTCCATTTGATGAGTACACTTCATTATTTTTACTAAATATCATCCAATTACTCTTGTTAGAGTTAAATTTAAATTTCCACTTCTGTGCATACTGATAAACTGAGTTCGCGAGTATTTGTAATCCATTCAGCGTAGAGCTTAGTAAAGTAGTGCCGTCTGTCAAGAGCATGCCAGGTATGTTCCTCTGATTCACTGTTATCCCGCACTTAGTCATTACAAGTTCATTCAATAGGTCATTTATGTACACGAGAAATAAAAAAGCCGACATTACACGCCCTTGACCAACGCCTTTCCGTAATGGAAATGTTTTAGATATACATCCTCTACACGCTACACAGGCACTTGACTGTGTGTAGGAATGGGCGATTATTCTCCATATTTTTGCATTATTTCCTAATATTTTTAGTTTTTTTAGTAGTCCACAATGCCACAGTCTATCGAATGCCTTTTCATTATCCAGAAAAACAGCATATACATTAGAGCTATGATTATTCAAGTACATCAAACATTCTTGAAGAGTAAATGCAGCGGAGATAGTTCCAGCCTCCTTACGAAATCCAAATTGATAAGGATGTGGAAAGCTTATTTTGTCTAAATACTTTTGAATTCTGGTCATCAATATTTTTTCAAACAATTTTCTCAGACAAGATGTAAATGTTATACCACGATAATTCACCGGGTCCTTTTTATCTTTGCCATTTTGTTTGTATATTGGTATAATCATCCCACATCTATATACATTTCAGAAGTGTTCACGTCTTCTCAGTCGCCACAAAGCATTACGTCGTTCCAGTATGAAGGGTCAATCCCAAACACGATAATCAACATATTGTCTTTTGGGGACAGTAGCCCTAGAGCAAGGACCGGAGGTAACAAAAAACTGGTCTTAGTCCAAAGCTTAAATAACCCACACATTGTACTGTACGCATTAACATTATCTTAAATAACCCACACATTGTACTGCATGCATTAATATTATCTTAAATAACCCACACATTGTACTGTATGCATTAACATTATCCTAGGCCTTTTCATCTAATTCAGATAATGCAAAATACCTTTATAGGAATTTTACGCTTGAAGAATAATAATACATGACGTAATCATGTGAGTTATAACAATGTATATATATAAACTGCATTTTTGTCACCTGTGTTGGGTGTATCTCATACCACTCTAGCTAACAAGATACCTACCTGACCTACCTACCTAACTAATTATAAGCTTGCTTATATATCTAAATGTAAAGATGTTTAATACAAACTATACTCAGATATACAATAAACATTGGCATGCTGTATTACAGAAAAAATACAAATGTCAGGGCATTATTTTTGTATAATTGGGTTCACTCATCGCCGATCCTCCTGTTATAGCAGGGTGCTCGATCTGCTCGATCGGCTTGTGTTTCCATATGGTTTAACGCCATTTTTCAGTCAGCACATGATAGGCTATACATGTCGGCAGGTATATTTTGGAACAAAAAACAGGAAGAACCACCAACCCACCGGAACCTACTGACAATCTTTTTCACATACCCACTTTGGTCGACCCGAGACTCGAATTCACACTAACAATGGTTATATGTGAGAGAACTCTAAGTCGAACCACTCTACCACCTGGGGCCGTCTGTCGAGTAGAACTTCGAATATTTCACATCTTATTGACAGTTTACAACAGATGGGTGGACCTAAGCACTTTCTGTATTACTGAATCTTTAGTGTGGAAGGAAATGTTTATATCTCTAAACATGTAAATAACATTATTGCCACCATAATTTTAAATCGTTGTAAAATTTCCACTTTTGATTTGAATGAACAGCACTCTCAGCCCAGTGCATACTAGAGATGATGTGTCGTAAAGGTAGTAAAAACAAATATACTTGTTGTTTTAATAGATTTCCGACCGAGCCATAATATAATTATATAGCAGTTTATTATATGGAAATGAGACATTATCTAATTTTGTTGCTTGGGTTGTCATTATTGTTGTCATGAAGTCTACGAGCCATATGTGTACACTAACCCACATAATATAAAATCGTCGTATGATGCAACTGTATTACACCAGGAGGAGGACGCCACCCGACGCTGAGGTCAAAAAGTCTGTCTTTCTGTCTCAATTGATTTTCCTCAGTTAATGAATGAATATATATCCTTGTATATTTCAGAAAACATACAGGTTTCGATTTTGATGCTCAACACAATGTATTCGTCGTCAAAAGTGAATTTTTCCAACAGGTAGTGATGCATTTTTTAAACATTTTCCAAGCGTGACACAAAAAGCATCCTATTTTTCTGTCACATTTACTAGGATAAAATGACGAGAGAGTAAAGTGAAAACAAACTTCACTTCAAGTAATTCATATAATGAATAAGTATTGCTTTTACATTTTCCTTAAAAAATACAAATCAGTACATATTTCCTGCCTAGAATATTTGAAAATTCACGTGAATGGTACATATAGAGCATTGTTACTATGAACCACGTTTCTATCAGGTGAGAATATCCTTCGTGACGGAGGTAAAGTATCAGGGACACATAAATATTTGTAACCAATTTAATTAGTTTTGTGTATTCATCCCAAGAGTCTTTCCACCACGACAGAGTTTACTATAATTGTGGAATTAGGTTTCTCTAAAGTACGAATCGGTCTTATCGGTACTTCAATAGCTGACATCTGACTTCTCAGAGGGAAAAGAGCTTTTGTCATTAATCGGCAATTTCCGCCGATGACGTCTTAGACTCTACCCCGCAATCTGAGGAATTAGTTATCGCCATTGAAAATTGATCAACCACGACAATTTGATCCTTATTGTTTTGACTCTGGGCACGTGAGTTAGCACATTACCAAAATGAAGGCAGAAACATTCTTGGATTTTATACTAAAAAACTGGGACTTTAAAGCGGCAACCAGAAGTCCGCTTTGCTTGCCCCAGTTTTCCAAGCATCATGATGAACAGCATGCAGTTGAATTAGCTTGTTTGTACTACCGGTACTGTGATTCAAGAGCGAAGTTCTGAAGGATGCTGTACTTGCCTATTAATCCGCACAAATACGCTCAGAATCCCGGAGACAGAAAGGAGAAACCTCATTCCGCCAATCCCCCCGAAACCCCGCGTTGTAGCGAGTACGATCAAAACGACGGAGTGAGATTAGTAGCAACATTTATCTATATAAAAAACGCGTTCTAGCAAGTACGATCAAAACTACAGAGAAAGATTAGTAGCTACATTTATCTATTTAAAAAGAAGGCGTTGTGGCGAGTACGAGCAAAACGATGGAGAGAGATTAGTTGCAACATTTATCTCAAAATTACTTTCAGTTTAGGTTAACATTTTTAATGCTGATACCCCATATATTATAAATTTCAGGTGTATACATTATTAATGTTTGTCTGATGTTTGCTTATATATCTCATGTGAAATTTCGTTTCATTGTAGTCGTAGAAAATGTCATGTCGATCACTTGAGTGGCATGTATACCACATGCGCGGCCTGCTTTCATGGGTTTGTTTATAAAAATATCGCGTATCGCATGAATGCCGCGTACAGTATTATTTTACAATCTATTCCTTATCTAGCTATTGAAATTGTTGGTCTCTTTTTACAGCAATGGAGAATTGGAAACAGTTTATCTGGTGAGCCCAATGATGTGTTTGTCAGCCTATTCGAAAACACAAAGATACTCCGTGAAAAATTCTTTTCAGCTTCCCCATCTCTCAAAATCTAGTCTGGTAAGGAATCAAAGTGTTTATAATAATGAATATTTAATTTAAATCATCCTTTAGTGCAAAGATATTTTATTTCATAAATTTGTTGATTACAAGAGGTACATTACAGAAGTTAAATATTAAAAATGAAGCCAATGGCTTATGTTTTCTGCTGTCACGATACAAATTTTTAAATTATGAATATATGGCCGATGATAAGTTTTAATTTAAAAAGCTTAAGTTTTATAGTCAAGGTGAAGAATATCTTTATTACACATTTAGCCAACAGGAGTATGAACAAAAGGGGTGTGTGAAAAACAAGGATACAATAAAGATAGATGTTAAAAGGAGAAATTATCAATTAAATTGTGTCAAAAACTGTTATATAAAGTTGAAAACATTGGCAGAACGGAAAGGGGATAGACGCAAATAAGTAAATAAACAAAAATGTTTACAAAAGAGATTACAAAAATGAACAGTGCTTCTGTTACGTGTTTAGGCTCGAATAAACAGTAACACAGAAAGAGTGAAAACAACAAGCTTTCTAAAATTTAACAAATAATTTATTTTCCTCGAAAATTCTGTAAAAATGAAAACAGGAGAAGAACTTACGGTTTCAAGAATCAAATCCAAAAATAATCTAAGAATAATCCACCAATTAAATTGCAAAAGTCCTAATAATAAATGTTCTAATTTCAAATTCGAATCCTGATGTAAAATCCAAGATGGATGACGATGACGTATGCTGTAGTCAGTACTGTGCTTATCTACAGTTCATTGAAGAAATACAAATAATGGCACTCAGGTGTTGGAAATCCAAATTAAATTTGTAAGCAACGTCTTTCCAAAATTTCTATGTGAGCACTCCTCAAAATATTTCCTGAGAATAAAGAATTAATCCTTTTGAAATCCAACTGATCTGAAGAATTATTATAGCTCAAATCTGGTTACAACAAATTAACTTGACATCAGTATGAAAACCCCCCAAAACTGAGAAACTACCTGTTCAATAAATACACTATCTTGACAAAGCTGGCCTCGTATAAGGTGTTTGCAGTACTGGAGTTCTTTTTTCTTCGATTGAACAAGTACAACTGTTCAAATAACTTAAGGAGCTTCTTGCTTTGAAAATTTTATCACCAGTAAAGAACTAATAGTTTGGTGTACATATAGCTATTGTACATATAGCTATTGTCTTTACGGATATGCATTTAATTTTCTAAACGCCCTAGACCTATTTTTTATTGATTGATACTACTTCGATGCATGTTTTTTGGAAAGCTTAAATGTACATGAACATAGAATACACACGAAATAACGTTCCACGCAGGCTACATACATACATACATACATACATACATACATACATACATACATACATACATATATATACTTAGTTTCAGATTCACTTAGTTTCAGATTCACAAGGAGAAAATTAATAAGAGTGTGGTGAATTACTTGTGTGCTTTCTACAAACCCGATGAGGGGTAAGTACGATGATCAAATAATGAAATGCATCATCTTCTTTAACTAAAAGGCATTCTGGTGAATGTTTTATTTCTTATATATAAACACTCACATTTATTTTTCTGTCTTTCTGTGTGTCCCATTTGTCAATGTTAATTTTTTGTTCCCGTCCTAGTAGTGGCCACTATCATAGTTATACAATATCTCGCTGCATGAAGGATCCTATTAAGCACTTCAGACCTTCGTGCACCAAACTTGTACTTTAAAAAAATGAAAATAAACCTTGTAAGAGTTTTACTTACAAACGAAGTAGATATCAACATAAATTTAAACGATTAAAAAGGCTAGTAACATGATCAAACGTGGACATGATTTTTTATCACATAGTCGGTATAGTTTTCCTATAGTATGTGCAGTTTCATATTTTTGATATTACAACACGTTAACAAATCACTTTATGTGATCCTGATTGGTCCAAATAAAACCATGAAATTATTCTTCAGTATCCTCTTTACTGATTGTCTGCAATCGTGTGGCATTTTTTTAAACCCCGCCTTCTGATTTTTTTTGTTTCCAACGAATATTTCTGGTCACCATTTTTCGATTCGACTCGCGAAAGGGAATTGAGGAAAAATGGTCTCGTCTATTTCTATAATGCCAATTTACTCCCACAGGGGATTGTTATGTCCTGTATAAAATATCGTAACATTAAGAAAGGCTAAAAACCCCAAGATAAATACAATAACAACAAGTAAAACTACGGGTATTGCTCAGATGATGCCGGAGATGGGGGTGAAGGGTCGGTATATCTGTAACGTAGAATCCACCCTACTATATACAAGCGTGGTTTAAATGTTACAGAAGCAAATAAACTCACCTTTTGTGTACAGAAGAATGTAGACATAAACCGGTCACCCCAGCTGACAGAACGTTATCCAACCACATATTTACGCGGTAAATATGTGATTAAGTCCGACTCAGAAAGATATTTATGTCTTCTGGATATTTTAATGATCCAAATCAAATACTGCAAATATCCGGTCGCAAATACATTAGAGCAAATATGTGTATTTCTGCATCCAGTGATCTTTTCACAAAAATATTGCAACAATGTAATTTGTTATCTGTGATGTAGAATTTCAAGGTAAACACTGGCACTGTGTTTTGTAGGTCAACTCAAACCAGTACTGTGCACCGTATCAAACAACGTGAAGCACACGCATTGGACATTTTGCTGTAAAATATTATTTAGTCTTTTGTAAAATGTTTTGTTTATTTAGATAGACGCTTATTCTTTGATTTATATTTAGCAAAAATGTATAATCTACTTTCACTATTTCAACTTTGCTTGGGACTATTTTTTAAGCACAACAAATGAAAGGTACAACGTCTGTTAGACTGAAAGAAATTATTCATTCTTCTTTCTATCTATAACATTTTTACTGCAATAAAAACTGTGATGAAAAGAATCTCACATGGGCAGTTATTTAATATTAAATTTATGGAACACGTTAAATAATGTCCAGCTTTTGCGAGCCAAAGCTGCACATTATTAAACTCGTTTTATAAATTAATATTAAATCATTACCCATTTGAGATCCTCTATATGTGCCTCCTCATAACATGTAAGTGATGTTTGCATGCTTTATATTTTTGAAGAATTCTCTTTTGTTCGGAATGACAGGATGTTTATCCAATGTGACAATACAAATTTCTGTGTTAAACATAGGTTAAAATCAAAGGGTCACATGAAGCGATATGACTATAAATTGATATATCTAAATACTCCACCGGAGATTCCTTGATAGTGAAAGATATCTGTACTACAACGATTCATGAATATTGAAAGATATTTCTACTCCAGGAAAAAATATGAGCGTCTCTTAATTTGTAATTTTCGACCAGCTGAAATTATTTTCTTTATTTTCTGAATTTACTTATTTGGGATTTGAAACTCTAACGAATCCGTTCGAGTCGAGTCTACATTTTTCTGAGATTTTCATGTGTTTATTATAGAACTTGGTCAACGGACGGATGTTCAGTACTATCTATGGATGATGTGACGACCACGTGTTATTGTGACCATACGACAAGCTTCGCCATTTTGATGCAAATAACAGACGTAGAAGTAAGTTGTTTGTTTACTGATGATATCTCTTGCAGTTCATATAAAAATATTTAAGGCTGTCCCGTGGACATTAATAATTTTGGAGACGTATTAAAAATTCGAAGTCCGGATCCCTACCATCTGTAACTTGAACTTGAGGAAAGTTAAAATCATTGTATTTTAAGGACTGTCTATTGCCAAGGTCCAATTAGTACAAACAAGCAATGCCACGCGCAGCCTAAATATCAAAGGGCGTGTAGACAATTGATACGTATTCACCAGATACTCCCACAGTGTTGGACCAGTTTGAACAATAGTGTTTGAACACCTGGTGATAGGATATCAGTTATCTGCCTACATTTTGATAAGAGGTATTATTTTTAGCACGATTTATGCCGTGACTTTAAATTGTGTTCCTGTTTATAAACAGCTCCGTTTCAATCATTCAAATGTAATCTTTGGATCATATCTGTAATTTTAGAGAGTATAGGGGTTGGGTAGGGTGTGTTTTTGTTTGTTTCCCTTTTTGCAGAAGCAGGGATTTTGAGTTTTGCACTAAAAAACGTTTCGAGTCTACGGTGTCCGCTTTGACCATTCAATTATTTTAACGTTTTTAAGGTTAATTAATTTTTTTTCCTTCATTTTTCTTTATTCTTTCAAATCAGCCATGATAGTTTGCATACAAAATCTAGAAGTTTACATTCATATGCGCAATTGCAAATCAGACTATATTTCGCTGAAAACCATATATGTTAGTTATTTTCAACGGAATTAAAAGAGCGATAGTGCGTCTCATTTTCGTATTCATATTGCTCGTCATTTTAGTGGATTAATCTTGGTATAACTGTTGTTGGCCTTGTTGTTCTGCCTTGTTGGCTTAATGAGTGGATAGCTAATGGGAGGTCTGGACAACAAGAACAGATTTATCAGATTTGTTTTGTATTACTAGTTTCATGCGGCTAATTACATAAATTACGCATGGTACGAGTTTCTTCACATCGCTTTAAATGTATCTAATTTATACATATGGCACTATGTACCATTTTGTCAAGAGGCTCACAGTACACGTTTTATGTACAAACCAGCTCCACCATAAATCCTCTCAGATGAATAGGTTACGCTTACGTAACAGATTCAAGCTTATACTTTGTTAATATTTCAAAATGTTACCAGAGTTAGATACTGAGGTGAGCTTAAATAAGCAAGGATGGAAATTTCTTTTTATGATGTTATTATCATCATTAATTGCAAAATAGTATTTAGTTGATTTACATACATATTTTTGCTCAATACCATTTTAAGCGTGCAGGACCTATTGTGATATTTTTTACAAAGTAGAGAACAATTCAAAACTTTTAATACCCTTTATCCTTTTCATTTTTCTTGTTCGTTTCTTTCGATTTATAATAAAAATGTAAAAGACAATATATGGCCCGTTTGGCCCGTTTCTCCAGAAAGTCGTATAAACATAACACAGTCATATTTATCTCTCTTTGCCTATTGTGACTACAGATCGCGATCGTAACATTTTACTAAATTTTTTCTTTAAATGTAGTAATACAATATAATGAAATTTTCCTCGTTAAATAAACCAGAGATGAAGACTTCATTACCTGAGCAACCAATTCTAAAGCACGTGATAAAATCATAAAAGTTTCCTGGACAGTTTGTTTAGTCCTTAAGGAACCCCAAACGTCAATGAGTTAAATAACACACGAATCAGCGAGTTGTGTGGGTTAAGGGCAAACCTGTACTCACACATGACCGAAAAAAATGAAAATAATTTTTTTTTGCGAAAACAAAAATGCGTTCTAAACGAACTTAGTCTGAGATGTACAAAGAATCTTCATTCCATCGCAAAGACATTTAACAGCTGATTGGTTTGCTCAGATGGTACCATCACCAGATGCATATCCTCACAGAAAAAAGTAGCATTATTAATATATGATGAGTGTTTGGTTGACGACGTAAACCTGTAACCTTATGAGCACAACAATACCTTTAATTGAAGTGGAAACCCGAGACTTAAAGTGTATTTCTTTGTTTTGTTGCAAAATATCTACAATCTTTTATGTTATTTCATGGAATTAAGCGCCTGTCTTTACACATAGTTTTCATTCCCTTAATATCCTTTCTGTAGAAAATGACCCAAAACCCATATCGATATTTCATAATGTCTATCATCTATTATAATGTTTTAAAATAGATGCTTTGTTGTACACTGGATTGAGACCACTACCATGTTGTCTATTATCGTGAAGTGAAGTAGATGTCTTGTTGTACACTGGACTGAGACCACTACTATGTTGTCTATTATCGTGAAGTGAAGTAGATGTCTTGTTGTACACTGGCTTGAGAGCACTACTATGTTGTCTATTATCATCTATTATCGTGTTTTAAAATAGATGCTTTGTTGTACACCGGCTTGAGTCCACTCCCATGTTGTATAACATCGTGATTTGAAATAGATGCCTTGTTGTACCCTAGCTTGAGACCACTACTATGTTGTCTATTATCTTGCTGTAAAGTAGACACCCACACAATTTACCACGCCATTATCAACATCTCCTTTAACTTCATGTCCAACGACATGACCAAACTACAACGTACAGTCATGATATTTGGGTTGGCCTTTCGTTTACAAGGTTGCAGAGTTCTGGTCTAATGTTGCTAGGGTGTGTGAATGACACAATTATATGTCGCTTTGAGGAATTTAACTCGCTAAGTTATATTTTTCTAATTGTGAAATATTTACAGTAAAAGACATGTTCCGCTGTTTATTAGGCTAAATAAGCCTCTCGTTATCAATTCTTATGCAATCGTTGTACCTCTCAGTACGACACAAGATGGCGCGCTGAATGATCAAAGCAACCTGTGAACAACATCCACAGTAACACCCATCACAAATTGCAATTACGTGTATGAATATTTGACAGAATGGTTAAATAAAACATCCATTTTTGATTGTCTTTGTTTTTCAAATGTTGATTTCAACATTAACCATCCATACCACTACCAACACCATCACTACGAGTAGATATATACAGAGAAAATGCGTCATCCAGGTTCTTCGAGTACTGAGTGACCAGACCTTGTTCTTTCAGTTTTTCACTCAACTAGTAAAAGGTCCTGCCCTGTCTTCATTAAAGTCTTTGGTATTTTTTCTAATTCTTCATTGCTAATGCTTTGAGATTTTTCTTAATTTTGGCTTTTTGGAAGCCAACAATTTTCAACTTTGAACCCACTCATCAAGCTATTCGTCTTTTCAGGGTAGTGTGTACGTGGTTTCTTTTAAACTGCAGAGTTATCTACTGGTTCTCTTTTTTAGCTCTAATGAGCAACCAACCGTTGATTATTCTCCTTTAACCCAATGTAAAAATCATAATTTTAACTGGAGAAAGATATTAGACATTCATCGTTTACGTTGATAAAAACAGTGTTGATAAGCCTGACTTTTTACTTTAAAGTGATAATGCTTTGTGCGTAATGTGTACTCAGCAAATTGGGATGGAGCAAAGTTAACTCCGTTAATATTAGCTAATATCTGGAGCTTAGTGTTAGGCTAATTATTTTCAACAACCCCTTCACTAGTTATTTCAAGATTAATTGCATCTTCTGATCTAGAACGTATTTTAGTAACATATGGATGAAGAGAGTTATGTAAGAAACTCGTACAGTAATATTGCCCTTTCATCAATCTCCTTTTTGTTTGTTTTTTCGATTTTGTGTTTAATGCATTGATTCCCATTAGTATCTTCTTTATGCACATTTCCATGTTTAAATCAGTTTTTAATGCCCCTCTTTGCAGTTTTTCAGTATCACCTCTGTCAATGATGCCACTTAACGCAATTGTCTTTTTGTTCATTCCGGTTGTAAGAGACTCTTGGTCAGTGTTAATAATATCAGTGATACCACTTAACAGCAGCGTCTTTTTACCTAATTTAGTTTATCGAGTGTATCTGTAAATTTTCGAAAACAATTGCTCCAAGTGAGTTACAACTTTTCTAATTCATTTTTTCCGTTTCTCTGTTTTGTCAATACTGTCTTGTATCACACGAACTGTATTCACCACTTCTCGACTGACATACTCTTTCTGGTCGTTTTGGCTTGTTCGGTCGCAGCATTAATTTTGTTGTAAATCATAGAACCCAAGCGTTCTCATAACGATGATTGGATCATTCAAATATAAAATTTCATGGTTGCAAATTGACTTCATTGTTCTTATCATGCTTTCATTGCGAACAGTTTTACATCGTCTTTTTTGTTGGTTATCTCTGTTAAATCTTTTTTTTCTGCATCCCTACATAAGATTAGTGTTAAGCGTGGTCTTATTATATAGAAAAGTAATTTGTGTTTTAAAATCATTCATTAGCGTTCTAATCTCTTGATTATTCTGTTTGCATTAGTTACTGAAATTTCACTTTAACGCCTCCAACTGAAATTGTCAAGTGACAGCATCATCTATGGTGTTGACCTTCAGACTGTTATTGGCAACCCTCTGTAACTGTTTTTAATTGCCATAAATATTGTATGAAATAAAGTCGTCGTTACACACGTTGTTATCTGATAAAGACTCAAACAAACACAAATAATATCCACTGGAGTAATTCGTGTGTTATTGACTTGGTCTAAAAATATATATAGTTGTTTGGGTTTCAATAACCCGCACACTGCATTATATTAGTAGTTGCTTGCACAGTTCATTCGCTATTGAACCCCAACAATTTAACATTTTAGACGGTTATGCTTGTTGTGTATTTGTTACACTGAGTGATTATAACTTTGGATTCGTATTTCAAATATTCGCAATCAATACTTTTGTCGTTGTAAAAATTTGAAGTTATTCATTCTTTGACTCTATGTATGTACTTCCTATCGGGAATTAAAATAGACCTCGTGTCATTCTTGTCACTGGTATTATTAAATATTGTGTTGGGGTTGGTTCGAAATGTTGGAATATCCAACAACAAAATCTGCCCTATGCAAGGAATTGAATAGTCTGCATTTTTCTTATATGTTGGGGAGATATTTGGTTTTTATGTGCGAGTCTATTGCAATATAGCTATCTTGATCTGAGCCGTCTTTTTATAATGCATTGTTTCGTCTCAGTGTGTACCATTATTCTATTTTTCCGATTGTGTTTTCATCTTTCTGTACTCGTTCTACTCGTTGGCGATGAATTTGATCTAATCGTCGCTGATCTTATAATGAATGGTCGTCACCGATACAGTTCAATTAATGGATGATTCGTGTCACAATTTCATCAACTGTAAACAAAATTGTTGCCAATCAGTTTTCCTTCAAAGACTTTAACATAACCTTTTGTTGTTCTAAATCCTGTGAAGAATTATTGAACAACTAAACCAGTAGAGATTCTAGCTGAGCACAACCCATTTTTTAAAATTCCTACACCTAAACGCTCGACTATAGATTCATAAGTAATTGTCATTTAAGTTTACTTTAAATTGAAATTTAGAGTCATATTGTTAATGAATGCCCTATGCAATAACTTTTCTAGTTGGTCTGGAATGGATGGATCTGGGGTGTTTTGGGGTCAGTTTTACTCGGTTATACTGGTTATGGAATTGATATACGAGCTATGACAATTGCACACACAGTACATGTGATTTGAGCACGGATGGAGTATCTTGACTTAAATGCATTTGTGTTTCTGTTCTGTCAGTGAATGTTTGAAATCATAATGTATGAAAAATATGAACTCTTTCAACTGAAATTAACAAAACGACACGATGGAATATAGCGCTCATTTCATTTTGAGTGCAGTAAAGAGAATGTGATTACAGTTGGATATGACGTCGAAATTACAGTACAATTTTGCTGTGTTTAATCAAGTTTTAGGACTTATAACATAGCTTATGTAATTCGTATTTGCACAACTAATAAAGTACATTTTGAGACAATTCAAGATGCTAACATGTAAGTATGTTTTTCCATTCTTATTACTAGCTAAAGAAGACATGTTTATGCATTGCCTCTTGCATGATCTTTGTAGGGACCCCAGCTTTGTTATGATCTGTATGGCATCTATCGCTAGCCTAAGGCCAATACATTTTATCAAACAAAGTTAACGTGGAAACTTGCAAAGCTGCTGGTGTGTGACAGTCAATTCAGCCAGCGGAAATAAGAGTTCTTTGTCGTCTTCACTTATTGGCTATGGGGCCATTACTTTCCTACTAAAACCTGCAGTTGCATTTTTGTCTCTCTGAAAATACAGTAGAAATGAAAGTATTTATGTAGTAAGTTACATTAATTTGGTGGTGTTTTGGAGATTTTGCAGTATAAATATTGCGGTCAATCAATATTCTCATCTAGCTGTACGAAGGTGTTATTGTTTTATGCAGTGGTAACGAATGCGGTCAGGCAATGCTTTTGTGTAGTGGTAAGAGGTTCGTCTTATTCTGTGCTCTGACATGAGCTTTCAAATAAGGCATGGACCCAAAATACGAGTGGTTCATGTATGAATGTATTGACTTTAGTCATACAAATACCGAAGTGTTAGTTAAAGGATAGCATAGGCATGGCGACGTACACGAACAAGACTTTGTCGGAATATGCAGTTTATATTTGTAAGGTACTTTCAGATACCTGACTATTCGCTTGCTGGCATAAATTTGTTTTAGAACCAATTTTTAAGAAATGTTCATTCCTAACCTTGTTTTATCTGTAAGTTCTCTGTTAGTTGCATTTAAAAAATGACCATGAAATCAATACGTATCCGAGTTTGAGGGCAAAGGTTATCTCATACTCTGATGCCATATCATCCATAGTTCAGGGTAAACAATCTCGGCATTCAACCTGCTTGACAAGTTTAGCTTGTGAATTTGGATTTTTATTTTATAATCCACTTCTCGTTAAAAATTCAATTATAGAAGAATTTGTCTGATATTGTGCTAAATTTTATTAGGAAATAAGCTTCAAGGAGCATTCCTTGAAATACTTTTAATTAAATACTAATATCGATCATATACTTCCTTCTCAGTGCTTCATTTGTTCATATTTTGCATGAAGAAAAATCCATATATATATATATATATATATATATATATATATATATATATATATATATATATATATATATATGCAACTTTATTTTTCGAAAGTCGCCGTCTCTACAAAATGCCGCCTACGTGTCATACATCTGTTGCAAGCATATAAACTAACATCCATACGTGATAAACGTGTTTTTTCCATAAGAAAAACTTATGTTTTAGTCTATGTCGAAATCTCCTTGTACAGTCAGTTTCCATTATTAGATACTTAACATTTCCGTGACTTAGCTACAATTAAAAAAAAACGCATATGAAAATTATTTAATATTATGGCAATAAACACAAGCTATTTCAGACAGATATTTTCCAACCGTCAATAAATGTTTTCCCCATAAATACGCCTATCTCACAAATACACTCACCTCAAAGAACATGAATCACTATTCGGTAGGATATGCCTATATATATGATGTGTGTGTGAGTGATACAGACAGGCAGAGAGGGACAGAGGTGTTTTACATTTTTCACACGCTCAGAGCATAATAATGTCATGTTGTTATGATTGGTTAAGTATCTTTCTCGGGTCTAATAGTTGTGGCTAATTTACATGAAATTTTCACAAAATAAAAGGACAGATAAATAGCCGAGACAAGTGGATAATCGATTCATGTGTAAATCTTGTTGTACAGGTGATATGCTGGCAAATTCATTTGGCGGTACAAGCTATTCAAAGATGACAAGAGGCTACGATCTTATCACTTGTCCTTTCAAGGAGAAAATGTTAAATTGCTTTAAATTGTCTGGGCAATTGAAAAATCAATGTTATCGGAGTTTAGAACCTCTCTGTAAAGAAAAACATATAGCCACAGACATTTCTTTCGCAACAGTAAGAACAATTCGTTAAACAACTCTCAAGAGACTTTATTTTATTAGTAGATCTTTTGTCTGGTCAGCGAATTAAATATTGTACTTAAATATAACATTAAATGGCAAGAAATAGCAACCATATATTTCAAAGAGTCTTTGCTAAGAGTCAGTGTATTTTAAGTCGTTAGCAATCTCTATATAGTTCCTTTCCAATACAAGTGAAACTATTTCTGACATATTCTTTACATAATGTGCTGTTTGTTTAGGTTTTTTGTTTTCTTTTGTTTTAAAATGCAGGACTATGACTTGTGTTGTGTATCAAGTAACCACTACGTATGAAATGCGAATTCGGCAGCTTCGAATACAAGTTTTTAAATCTTGAAATTCCAGGCCTACGTAATTTCACGAAAAAAATTTCGTATATCGATTCACGAAGCTACATATGCAATCAACGTGTAATAAATAACTGATTTTAGATGTGACTAGTAAGTTGTAGGGAATAGTGTTGGCACTGTTCATCGCCATATCTTACGTTATAACTTTAATTGTTTGAAGATTGCATGTAATACTAATGGAAACACGATTTCCATATCTTTACATGTTCTCGCATAGTTATACACATTATGTTACACTAAATGTTTCATATAATTGCGATTTCAGATTCCTAAGGAGCATGAATTGGCACTTAGTGTTATTACGTACATTGGATGCAGTGTTTCTCTCATCTCTATGTTCATTGCCGTCACAGTTTTCACGTGTGTTCAGTAGGTATTCACTCTCATTTTCAAAAACACGCATGTACTGCATCACATTTATATCCTTCCTTGAATGCATTCCATGTTACATTCAGAACCTACACACTGTCACAAATACACGGTAAGTCAAAAAAACCGTTTACCGTCAACCCAGCTTACCAAAATCGAAAGGTTGATTAAATAAAATCAATTAATACACAACCTGACAATTACAATTATGGTTTTAAAATAACTTTCTTCTGATCATCTTTTCACTATTCACGAGCAATCTTTGATTTATCGTGAATGCTCTCGTTCGCACATATAGAATCTATAGTTCTGTCAGATTGTTGCAATGATAATACGCAGACAGTTATACTATCAGACTCAGAATTTCTCCAAAAAGGAGACACTTTCGATTTCCTTGCTCCTGCAAAACTTCAGACGTTCATGTATTTGGTTCTTCAAAAATACTAGACGGTGAACTTGTTCTGTCACCTGACAGTCTGAAAATGAAATAATCCTTGGTTCTGAGGAAAATGTCCAAATATAATTCGCAATTCGCAATATTTAATATTTAATATTTCGCAGTTCGTGTCCTGGAAAGTGTTACGAGGCCATGAATAATTACATTACTGAGTCGTCAGATGAATAAAGCAGCGAAGCTTTGGATCCTTGAAAATGTTCACGAATTTTATAATATGACTTTAATTACAAAAAAAACTTGAAAAAATGGAACCGACAGAGTTGCTGGTACATTATACTCTAATGGATGATAATTGTTGGTTCCTTCAAACTCTATTCTCACAAGAGATCGCACGAATGCAATCATTATTGTACATTAAAGTGTTTGTACTGCTAGATACCGTGGGCAAACCCAGAAATCTCAAGGGCGAGACCAAAACTTCCAACAGCACAAACAAAAATCTTGTTTTCGTTTTTTACGATTTATGTCTTACCATATGTAACAGAAAAAGTGAAACCAAAAATTTTAGTAAAATCATAAATTTATTTCTCTTTAATATGAAGTGAACATTGAAGAGACACTTACAATATTGTGAATTAAATTAGAAATAATATAGATGTCCTATCACAAGTCCAAAACTGTAAAATGTTTTATATAAATAACAGTGATGGAATCCTGAAAGTCTTTGAATGAGTTCTCAGTAATCCAAAGCAGTGTGCATAAATCCAAATGGTGAAAACACTTTAATAATTCCAGTGAATATTTAAATAAGTAATTCCTCTCTGACAGCTAGTCTAAATCGTGAATAAGTTACTTTGTATCCAACCCCTATTTATATACATTTTCATTTAACCTATAATGCAATAGAATAACATTTCAAACAGAAAAACCTTGTCTAATTGTAAACAAGATCACCATGAACTCTTGTTGCATAAGCATATTGTTTACTACTTGCAATCATGGACAAAAGTTAGCTACCAAACATGTTGTTTACAATTTACAACCACAGGTAAATGTTAAGCACTCAGTATAAATTAAATATACATTACACATTAATTCTAAGACTAAATCGCACATACATTCATAGAATGACATGACCTGATTCACGTGCCGCTCCACAGCTCATACTGTGTGAAATATATTGATGGTAATATGTTGCTTTGATTCATGAGTCATCTAAACTTTAATCCATCGTTTCCGCTTAATATTCACGAACACAATGCTTGAACCTTATTTTCCTTTTCTTATCACATATTGAAATCCAATCAAAAACGAGGGATAAAAAACAGCAGAATTTATTTTGACTTTATTGGTATATCGCAATGTCTGCCGCGTGCTACCTTGAAAGGTTCACGGCCCTATTTTCTATACCTGCATGTAAATAATTCAAAACAGTTTTTAAACGCAATAGGTACAATCCTCGCATTCTGCGCTAAAACCATTTCAAAGAAAAGACTCTTAGTGTGTTGCAGTTATCAACGCGTGTGATTTTCTACAGGTAGCATCTAACCACCAAGTTTAGTGTTGCAATAATGACATTATTCGTCCAAAGTGAGGTAATTTTGTTTTCGATGTATGGTTATTTGAAGCACTGTTGAGTCATGATATGCTTGATGCAACGTCATCGTCTTTAGCAACAAACTTGCTTGGGTGTGTCAGTACTTAACAGCATCCTGTACGTGTTTGACAACGTCCAATATGTTAAAATTTACTGGATCATTGTTATGCAATACCGTTGCATAGGAGTGTTGGCCGAGGTGTATCATATATGCGATTCTTAGACAACCTGAAAACAAAGTACAGATCGAAGGATGTCATTTCTTATTTCTTTCATTAGGTTAAGGATCAGTTTGCATTTATGCAGTTTGCCCTAAAATTGTCAGATGTCATTTGTTTGACCAACACTACGGACGCATTTTTTTGTTATTTGGAAATTACTATCCATTTATATCATTGAAGGACATTGGTCCTTCATTCCATTTCATTTGCCTTGTTTTCTGTCACAGTTGCATACCTTTTTAAATGTCGATTTTAGGTCCTTGAACTCAGAACGAGTAGCTGTTCACAGAAATCTTTGTATTGCTATAGGACTGGCTCAAGTAGCTTTCCTGGCTGGAATCAAAGCGACTCAACACCAGGTATATGAAACAGGTTATAATGTTCACTCTTAGCAAGTACATTGTTCTCAGTCATGTGCCTGTCGGGCTTCTTACCCGTTATCGATAAAAGACAAGCTCTCAACTTTCTTTTATTTGACCTAATTTCAATCGAACCTTTCGTAATGCTCATTTGGGATCAACAGACACTTATCATAACGAAACAACTACAACAGTATTTTATTGGCAAAGATAAACGCTTACAAACACCAAATATAAGAATAGGATAACGTAAATATTCTTGAGAATATCACCGGGTAGCAGGTTATAAACCATATAAAAAGCACCTCTGTGTACACCTTAGAACAAAGAACATCATCGTCTACATTAACAGATTTTCTCATGCTGCAGTTTATGACTCTGAATAAAGTTAACTTTAGCAATCATTCAAAATATTCCTCAAAATTCTTTTTCAGCTTGTCTGCCGTATTGTGGCACTGATATTACACTACAGTTATACTGCAGTTTTTATATGGATGCTAGTGGAAGGATTGCATCTCTACACCAAAGTGGTTCAAGTTTTTGGAACAGAAAAGTCACGAATAGCTTACTACTTGTCCTTCGGATGGGGTAATGTGAGATTTAGATACTTTTGCGTTTCGAAGCATGTATAATATTCGACTATATTTCGATGGCTTTTCTTCAATTTCTGAATCCAGTATACATCTGAAATACTTCGTTATTTTTCTGCTTAAATCATATCGGAAATACCTCTACAATGTGGTATAGCGTAAGAAAGTCGCCGGAAAATGAAACAGAACTGCCACATGCTAAAGTATACTTGGCAAAATAGGACCATACCAAAAGTATTGTTAACTTTATGGAATTATATGCACGAGTTCAAAAAATTTTCTCTTGAGTTCATGCTTGAAGAAAAGAAACTAATAAAATTAGAAATGTTTTGATCAATGATAAATCATTTCAGTCTAGTTGCCGTTCATGTATATTCAACGTAATACTAGTTCCGATTTAGTTTTTTTAATCGTTATTGGCGCAATGGCTCGAGTGTGCTTTGATTGTTTATTATAATTAATACTCCCACGTTTTGTGATTTATGATTCCAAAACTCTTTTACTTGTAAGATTGGATATTGTAATGCTCGCTTCCTTGTGCATGACGCTAACAATATCCAGATACAATTCAGAGTGTTATTTTGTTGGAAAGACGATTTTTTCAACATATCTTATTACTAAATTACTAATTATAGTAATAATTTTTAATAATCAAACCTATTTATTACATACTCATTTAATCTTACATGGTTGATGTAGCATTCGATGCGGATGTTCCAATCTGTATTTTGTATAAAAACATTCTAAATTGAAACAGTATTCTTGTTTTCATTTTCGTCCGCATGTTGGCATCCTTAGTTGAACCGAATCGAAATGTTATCACTTTACGCTGCTTTGATTTAATTCGCATCGTATAGCGAAAAATATTAGGAAAGCATCGCAGAAAGGGTATGTAATAAGTATAAACCACACTCGTAATTTTTTACGAGTCGGAGGAAAGAACAAGTTTCACATGGCGTATGTATAGCGGCCTAGGCGTATTCTTACACCATACCCGGCTCCTTGTATTTCTTCATCCGATGATAGGAAAATACGTTTGTTGTTTTATTGTACCCTTAGGCGTAAACATTGAAACTTATTGGCGAAATAATTTTCGTATTTTTCATTCCTATTTTTTTCACACTTGAAAATAACAGCTTTCCTATCATGACATAAGACGTTTGACTCTTAGTGGCTACAAAATTTATATCTGCATCAACAAGAACCAGCACTATGTGAGCTGGTAGAGCTAAATAGAAACTGCACATTCCTGGCATTTAAATTAATTTTGCTATGGAAATCTTACTCGACGCCTTTCGAGTCTTTGAAGTCATTTCCACTTCATTTCTTGACAACAATGATAAATCCACTGTGATGTATTGCTGAATTGGACTTGTTTGGTGGTCAAATATAAAAAATTTACAAAGTGTCCAAAATATAATTTACTGTGGCAGATTAGGCCATTAAATTATATTGCTCTCTTAAATCGCTGATATTAAAATGAGCAGCAAGAACAAGTAAAGTGAACTAATAAAAATGGGGTGGTGTTGTGCTGAACAGCGAGTTTAATCTTGTAAGCTTCGATTCTGGAGCAAAATATGTATATAATAAAATAATTTTCTTATCTTTTCCTGTGTTAATATTGGATATATTTCATTTGAGCTACCACAAACGATATATTTCGCCACTCGTTAAAATATCCCGTTTTCTTGTACCACACTATGAAATGTATTCGGTACTAATGAAGAGAAATAAACAATCCTCAATGAATTAGTGATTTCTTTCATTTGTTTGAAGAAAAGTTCATTTGAAAAATTCGCTTTACAAAATGTGATATTAAATTCACCTAAATATTGTACCAAAACTTAAATATTAGTCCGAAACGGCTAGCAGCAGAGAGACTGAACCCACCAACTATTTCGTCCAACAGAACCTTCTATCGAAAACACTCTTGATAGAAGATCTTGTCTTCACAAATAAACCCTTCTAGTCAGAAAACACTGATAAATAAGCTTTCTCCGCTGACCAGAAGGGTTATCTCATGAAAAATATCTACCTATATAACTACTTCTCGATACAAGGGTCTACTAGACGAAATAATTGGTGTGGTTCAGTCTCTCTGCTGCTAGAAACACTTCGTGTTTCCAAAAATACTTTGTATTTCTAAAAATGCAAGCATTTCTAAACCCAAAGGATTTATGTGAATTAAAAAAATATAAAATCAATAATAATAGCAAATATCGGAGAAGCATATAGTGTTAGATTAGCGCGAGAGCGATTAGAAGCAATTAAAAAATTTCTTCCTGTCCGCGATAGTTTTAGAGAAAAATTTCAACAACGACAGCAAGCAAAAGTTGAATTTGTAACGGGTACAGAACAGTTATTTAAACCCGTTACAACAGCTACGGAAAAGGTTGCGGCGGTCACTGAAAGAGCTTTATTGGGAGATATTACGGAAGAGGAAAGAAAAAAGGTATTCTTCCAACGCTAAAACAAACCGCTGAGCAAACTGAAAAAATTGCAAGGAGAACTAAACAAACAAAAAAGATTTTACAAAAACTTCCAACTGATATAGCTGCAGCTCATCCTCCTGTTGGTCAAGAAATACTTAAAGGGGTCAGTGAAATTCGTACTGAAGTAGCTGGAGTAAAAGAAAAACTTACACCTAAACCAATAAAAGAAAATGTTGCAATGATTAAAAAATTTAGAGAAGGGTTTGTCGAAGATATTAGAAATACTAAAAGTGAGGAACTACCTGAAAAAACATTAATTAGTATATTTAATAAATCCAGTATCTTAAAGCCTGGCTTTGAAAAAATAAACGATGATAGTCTTATCAAATGGATATATCGTATATACAAAAATAAAAAGCAAGCCAGAGATGATGATTTAGAATTCAGAGGGTTTTTTAAAGAAGTAGAGAGACTTTATAATGAGAAAGTGAAACAAGCAGAACAACAACTATCCACTCAGTCACCTCCGCCATCAGTAGAAAGACAGCTACCGCCTTCACTTCAATGTATTCCATCCCTGCAGCCTTTATATCAGCTTGATACACCTCTACCGTCTTCATATCAACTTACTACACCTCGGCCACCATTAGAAAAACGACGGCGGGAGTTAGCTAAGTAATTTGAAGAAGGGGGACCTCCCGGTGCTACTGGTAGTGGTCTTGGTAGTCACATTACTTGTCCTGATAGTGTTCTCAATGACGTATCACGATTAGAAATTCTTAGGAGGAAGGCGTGCCGGAAATAACTGGGCAGAAATAATTAATAAAGCAGCTGATATCTGTCAGCGATTATTTCGCGGCGGCATCATGGATGTTCACGCGTATCGAGAACTTATCGATGAAATCATTGACTGAAAGTCATCGAGTTAGATTAAAAAAATAATAATGATCATACATAACGCTCACCGTGGACCCGTCGTGGTCAGGGTAATAAATTCACGACTACCTGTTTATAGAGCAATTTACGGAGATGGACTAGGTGATGTTATTCAATGTTTATTCAGAAGACTAGCACCCAAGGCAGTGCCGATTGCAAAACAACTATCAATGAAAGCTATTGATGTTATTAAAGATAAAGCTCCTGGTGCTATCGGTAATATTGCCAGCAAGGCATTTACTGCAATCAAGGAAAGATTAGCGCGATTACGCAGACCAGTCAAATTACCAGCCACCGCAGAGATGCCTGCAGATGTCAGTAAAGTAATAAATCAAGCTGCAAATAAAAAACTAGCAGAGATACTGGATCAACCAATAAATACAAGTGTGATATCAGGAAGTGGTTTTCGTTTTAGATGACTATGATTTACTACAAAATGTTTAAACGCGTGTCTGATCCAGCTTTCGATATGGATGCACCAGTACTCAAGGATGAGTCAGTGCGCGATTATCAGTACTATTCTTATGAAGCACGAGAACCAAATCAGCGGGGCAGAATTGAATTACAAGTGCAGGATACAAGTAGATATTGCTTGCCCGCGGAAGCATTTATTGAAGTTACAGGTGAAATCGTAACAAATGTTGTCGCTAATACACCATATGCAGCTGATGTCCAAGTTGGCTTTGTAAATAATGGCATCATGGCACTATTTTCCAGCGCCAGATATCTCATAGACGGCAAAGAAATTGAGACAATTCAAGATAATGTTGATGTTGCTACAACAATTATTGGGCTGGCAAGATATTCAGATGATTGCAATAGATCAGCTGGCCCAACTATGATGTTCGCCAAAGACAATTCTAACTTTCCTGATGGAATACCGTATTTGGAGGTACAAACAGCACGAAATACTGCGGTTGATCCACAACCCGCTGGAATGCCGCCTAGACCAGGTGATGCATTTTCGATATTAAGACCCAGCCCAGAGTACAACTTAGGGTTTGGAATACGAAAATCAATGTTGAAAGGTAATAATAGAGAATTTTCATGTGCGATTCCACTGTCTCACGTCTTTGGATTTTGCAGAAATGTTAGAAAGGCCATTTTCGGAGCCAAACACACAGTTGTTCTTCATCGAAAAGGTGATGACAATGATGCTATCTGGCGAGCAGCTGGCGTTGCTGACGGTAAAGTAAATATAAAAAGACTTGCTCTGTGGATGCCGGTGATGACTCCGTCACTCGCTGCAGAACAGCGGTTAATTTCTTTCATGGATCAAGGTAGTAAATCAATACTGTCGTGGCTAACAACCACCACTGACGTTAATCAAAATTATGTTGATGGGCTATTCACGTGGCATATATCATCACAGCAAGGTGTTGCGGCACCAAGACACGTCTTTGTTGCGTTTCAACTTAATTTACGATTAAACAATCAAGAACGTTCTCATATGATATTTGATCAACTTGGTATCACTGCAGTATCCTTGCGAATAAACGGACATCAAGAACCATCCGAGGATATAATATTGAATTTTGGCACTAATAATGTAGCACGTGTATATCACCGTTTGATGATATTTATGGGACGTGATCAAAATATTGATACTGGTTTGCAAATATCACAGTTGGATTTTACGAGTATGTATCCGATTTATTAATTTTCGCTGGAGCATCTTGATTTAGCCAAACAATCTGCTGTTGATTTACACCTCAGAGCTAACGTAAACTCGGGTAACCCTTACAGAGCAATCGCGGTCATACTCTCTGATAAAACAATGCTACTTGAAGGTGCTGGTGGACGAATGAGTCGTTGATGCCCCAGTGGAAAATATGTAACATTGCTAAAAGCAATGTGTAACAATTAGATCAATCTCGTATTAAATAAAATGTCATACAGTCATGTTAATGTCACTCTGACTCCTGGTCAGGTGAAGAAATTACAATCGAAGAACGCGAGCACATGTGGGACAAAAATAACACTAAAACACGATCAGCTAATGGGCGGTCCAAACAAACTGTCATTAACTAAAACCCAACTAAAACATTTCAATAAAGCAAAGCAAGCAACGACTGGAACTCAACTTGATTTCTCTCCAGCCGCGGTCAAAGATATGGTTAAAACAGGCGGTATATTTCCTCTTCTCGCGGCAATACCAGCACTGATAGCTGCTGCTGCCCCCGCAGTCGCCAAAGCCGCCGCGTTAGGAGCTGTTGGAACCGCTGCTCGAATGGTACTAAAGAAAGCCACAGGAGGATCCGCTCGTAGATCTGGATACAAAAAAAAGGGACGATCCGCTCGCGGATCAGGGCTAAGACTCCCAGGAACTCCGCCATCATGGTACCCAAAACGGTTTTAAAAAAAGTGTTTTTAAAAATGCTAGCGTAGAAATGCAGAGCATTTCCAAAACAGTGTTTTCACACCGATGTTGAAGCTTCCAGCTTCTAATTTTGATTTGCTTGATGCTGTTAAACAATTAAATATAAAGAACTTCAGAGGCGTCTTTATGCGAGATCAATTACCAACACGACCGAATAATCCAGAAACCGGAATTGTTAATCTTGATAACAGTGATGGTCCAGGAACTCACTGGGTTGCTTACGCGATCGATCCACGTGGAAGTATCTATTTTGATTCGTATGGGTTAGCACCGCCAGTTGAATTTCTCCGATATACAAAAAACATCCCCCTGTCAAAGTCAGGGTCAAAGACAAAGGTTTGGTATTCAACGTTACCAACACAAACACTGACCGATCCTCCGATATGTGGCAGTGAAGTATTAAATGTTCTTGATGCGATCTCGAAATCAAAGATTTCTCCTCACAAAATCGTGCACGAGTATACTATGGGTCGATTTAAACAGTTTCCTATCAAATAATAGTTGATATTTACGGAAGATCTCTTCTCGAAACAAAGACAAAAAAACGTACCGATGTGGATTTATCAAAATATGCGACCAAAGATGAAATCGATAATCTTTTAAGTCTGACCGGGATAGACCCAGATGAGGTTGTTATTTTTCAGGACCGGCACGGAAAACTAAAAACCAGCGATATCAAATGGCATGAAATAATTCGTAGGGTTATTGGAGCCACTCCGGGTAACATCCCTGTGTTCACCGACAGCGGAAAAATCAGAGATTCGCTGATATCAATCGCGGTGCTTCGAGATGACACACAAAAAGCTGCAGGGGAACGTGTAGCGAAGACCGGTGATACAATGACAGGTGAACTCAGCATGAACGGCAACAAAATAGTGGTTTTAAGAGATCCAACATCCCCGGAAGATGCCGCAAACAAACAATATGTAGACACGAGTGTCAACACAAGCACTAGCGCCGTTGACGGTAAACTAACTACGTTTCGGACAGAGTATGATGATCACGTAAAAGAGTTCACAAAACTTCGAAAAAACTTCGCAAAAACTGATGAGACTATGGATGAGTTCTTTGGGGTTCCTCCAGTCATCGACATGAAACTTTCTGATATCAAGACCAACATTGACACGATCAAACAAACACAACAGGATATCGTAGCGGAGATTCCTGATATCGTCAACAAAACCAGTTTGATTAAAGTCCCCACTGGAGTTACTTCTAGGCATATCACCAACATAGTATACACGGTATCATCGGGATTCGCAACATGGTCCAAACAAAATAATACTATCAAATATACAGCAACAGCCACTGGCGTGTATAGACTGTCTGTGTTCAGTGCCGCTAAATTTGAAATCTTCACAACATATCACTGGATACATTCCACCGATAAGTATTCCGGGGTTGTGACTATCATATTAAACAAGGAAACCGAAGAAACATTTATACTGGAAGCCGCAGACAAGAAATTAACCGCAACATCTTACTGGTGGTGTTTGGAATTTGTAGCTGAAACGCCTCAATTGGTTACCGCGTAAAATAATAAAATGATATCAGAAAATGCAAGCATTAAAATCCTAAAGGATTTTCAAACACAGTGTTTTTGAAGTCAGCATCAACGACAACACTAATGACTCTGTCATTGGATGCGCAGCAATATAGATATGATCAAGTACGTGAATGGCATTCAGAGTTAAAAGATACTATTGACAAATGCGCAACAAAGATAAAAAAAAATACAAACGGCGTGTAACTGTTAGACACAATAGTGTATTCGGTATCCGCGGTAGTTACATCCACGGGTGTCCTATTGTCTGCGCTGACACCGGTGACAACTGCAATCGCGATTACAATCACAATTTCAGCAACATCAACGATAGCAGGAGTTGCTAATACTATCGCGAAAAAAATATCCTCGTGTGCGCTAACAAAATTACACGAATATGAAAAGTTAAACAGCGCGGCCACAAGCACCTACTCGAAATTGTCGTCGTTGATATCATCAAGTCTTGACGATACAACAATATCAGATTCCGAATTCGCCGAAATGGCAAAGATGCATGAAGACTACTACACCGGTCATTTGAAGCGACGGCAGATAAATAACAATGTCAACGGAATTACTTCAGCAGATAGTCGCAAATACAAACCCGTCGCGAACATCTTTGTTAACAGTAACATCAACTAAGCCAGAATTCAGTATTAATTTTCCAACTGCGATTCCAGTACGCGAAATCGCGTTAGCGCAATTACGAGTATATCACAGTTGGCCCAATATCAGATCAAAATCGTTTGGTGGATTGCCAGCAAATAATTCGTTTGTGTTTGCATATAAAAATAAACCCGATGGCACGCCAGACTGGAATGTCATTGGGTTACCAACCGGGTCTTATCAAATCGAAGAAATCAATGAGGAATTACAACGTCGAATAAAAAATATTACAACAAAGGAATCCAAAATAGCAATAACTGTTCATGAGCCAACTCTGTCATCCGCGATCGAAATAAACACCCCAGACTACGCCGTGGATATATATAATAGTTCAATCAGAACAGTGTTAGGATGGCCTGAAGTCGCTCCACTGGCACAACCAATACCACCAACACCTAAAAAGTCTATGTCACTGATAATAGGTCATATCACGGAGTTTTACCGATATACGAGGAAACTTTAATTCAGCTAAAAAAAACGTAACGTTGGGCAGTATATTTGAATTTCACAGTAAGGATAACATCAAATGGTTTTTACTTATGAGAGGGATCTCCAAAGAGGAACAGCTAAATACTTTGATACAAACCTAGATGAGATCAATCATTACTTCAAATTTATTGATGAAGAGCATAAGAAACAATTACAGCAACTAGGCAACTTTTCCAAGAACATATTTTTGATACATCACTACGCAGCGAAATTATTAAACAAATTGAGATATTAAATCAGCTCGCATACGATATGGAATACTTTAATCAGCGATTAATTCAGGCGATAATCGATCATGTTGACGGCATAACCAAATATAAGCAACAATTTTTAAACTTCTTTAGAATACCAGAGGCGAATCTACCAAATTTTAAACTTCCCTGGTATAACGTTCCCGAGTTAAGAAAATCCGTCACCGACCTCATCAATGAGTCCTTCGATTACATACTCGCACAACACAGAAAAATGCTACCGGAGCCACCTGTCCTCAGACATAACAATAACACCGAAGGGCAAGGCCGTCATGTATCCCCGGGCATCGTAAATATAACTTCAGTGGTCGCGGTCAATCTTGTGTGTGATGTCATCGATGGCAGTTACAGCACAGACACGACATTATCAAATCAAGCACAGCAAGGATTTATTCTTTATTCATTTACTCCGAAAGAGCCACCTGGATTTCTGATTGTGCAAGAGCCAATCAATCCGGTCTATCTACGATGTCATAATCCATGGCTGACCAGAATAAATTTCACACTGACAGACCAGTCTGGGAATCCCCTTGATTTGCGAAATGAAACACTACATATTAGTCTCCTGGTAAAGTCCTAAAAATCTTCGATTTTCCGGACTTTCATCGTAAAACGATTTTCAGTCTTAAGACTTTCAATCCTAAAAATCTTCGATTTTTGGGATTTCCAAGTCCTAAAAATCTTCGATTTTCGGGACTTTCATCGTAAAACGATTTTTCAATTAATAATATTATATTATAATAATGTCCCAAAAGTCAAAGACTTCCAAGAAAAAATGTGATGATGATTTCATTGATGATAGCAGTGATATCACCGACGACGACAGCACTGATGTCACTGACAATGATAGCACTGATGTCACTGACGATGATAGCACTGATGTCAGTGACGTCACCGACGACGATGGCAGTAATGTCACCGTCAACATAAAAAATATTTCAATAAATTATAAAAAAATATAACATGACTCACTTTACTAGTAAAAACCGTTAACGATTTCACAATTAATCAAGCAAGTATCATATAATGTATCACCACGTGAAATGTTTCATATATGATAAAGTACTTCTTGATAGCGCTGTCAGAACCGGAAAAGTTACCCCGGTAAAAATAATTGTTATATACGGTCATGACGATTTTATACTGACTGATGTACAACTGCAAGTATTGATAAAAGATCATGTTGTGATCGCGGATTGTGATGCACATCAAATCCTCGAGTATATACGCTTATTTAGATCGTTAGATAGATAAATCTATAGATTTATAAATATGTACCACCACATAGATGTTTTTGTGTATGACAAACAAGCACTCGAGCAAGCAGTCAAGGCTGCATTTGCACAAGAAGAAATTAACGTTAAATTGCTCATTGATGAATACGGAGAAGAAGATTTCTTACTAACACAGCAACAGTTAGTCTCAGACGCGAGCATATTACCGCAATAGTATGTGACAGAGATCAAATTCTCAATTATGCACATTCCTGCATTGAACCCAACCAACTAATCACCCTGATTTCATCACCTTGATTTCATCAAGGACGCTGTCACCTTGACTTTGTCACCTTGATTTCATCAAGGGGGAAGTAAAAAAAAAAGTAATATATTTTTTTACTTTCCAAGTACTTGACGCTGTCCCTGACAAAATCCTTGACTTCGTCCCTGATTTCATCAGGGTGAGGTATTTACTTCCTTGACGCTGTCCTTGATTTCATCCTTGACGCTGTCAAGGGGGAAATCGTTTACGACTTCTGCGGACATACAATGTTTCAATTTTCTAACGCGATTATTTATTATTTTTTTTGTTTCATACTCGGCTGCCAATGCCAACCTAATTTTTTCAATTGCACGAGATAGTGAAACAAATTCATTTATTTGTGCTTCTTCTACGCTGGCCAGCGATTTATACAAATTATTTTGAATTGTTTTTATGAATCGATATTGAGCAGGAAGAATATAGCGCCCTGCACATTTAGCTTCATATAATGATTCAAAATCAGACAGAATTGTTTCAGGATTTAGTGATATATTAAATCCTTGTTTTTCTAATTTTTTAATAGCATCAATCACATTATTGATATTTTCGTGATTCATATTTATATAAATATTATATATTTAAAAGAAAAAAATGTGGGTCGTTTTGACCCTTGTATTTACAATATTTACAATTGCATATATAACTTAATTCTAACTTATCCTAGGTACTTAATTCTAACTTATCCTAGATACTTAATTCTAACTTATCATAAGCAGAAGAAGCATATTTACAGCAGTAGAAGCATATTTACAGCATTGTATTTACAGCAGTAGAAGCATATTTACAGCATTGTATTTACAATATTACAATTGCATATATAACTTATCCTAGGACGGTACAACATATAGTATTTACAGTACAACAAGCACAGACAGATGCGGGGTTATATTCTACGTCCAACAAAGTTGCACTCCCTCCCCTAAAATCAATCCCGTTGAGTGGTTAAAGACCACCCCTAACGGGGTGATAACGGGGAAAGTTGTGCAACTTCGTTGGGTTTGGAAACCCCGTATATTATTCGGACGATATCGTATATAAACCGACTGATACTTGGAAGTCCAAAAATAGCTCAGCGTGATTTGTTTAAAATGTTTTTTCTTAAATATGATCGTGTGAAAAATACAGATGAACCATAACCCCGAACAAGTGTAATAAAATAGTGATACTGTCTGTAAAAAGAAAAAGATAAATACGCGTTTGTCCCGACTTTATCAAGGATAAAATCATTCTTGACTTTGTAACCTTGACAAAGTCAAGGATGATAAAATCAAGGGGAAATAAAGGGAAGTTATTTACTTCCTTGTGCAGAAAACCGTCTGCTCGTACCTGTGAAGTGTTATAGCGCGCTGTCATCCTTGATTTTATCATCCTTGACTTTGTCAAGGTTACAAGGGGGAAATAATTGTATCATTGACTTTTACGCAGTCGCTGTAAAGTTATCTACATAAGAAAATATGATCCAGCTATCAAACGTACTTGAAAAAGTTGATTTGATAATATTTTCTGCTGCAACACGTTGGACCGAATACGGTTTAATACCAAAATACTTTGCAGCTAAGCCCATTGAGCGAAATATATTTTCTTTATTAGTATTTTTATTGAGAGATCTGACAGCTCTTCTTTCAACGCTCTTAAATTTACCAGTGCCACCTCGTGCAGAATTCTCGCTCTATGTAATGGATTGTAAATTTTGAAGAGAGTTATTAAGTTTATTATTATCTTTGTGATCGATCACAAGACCATCTTTGATCTTTCCAAAGAAACACTCGAACAAGAATCTATGATTATAATAGGTTTTACCTCCAGCAGTAAAAATTAAATAACCAGCATTATTAACAACACCAACTGGCTTTTTCACTCTGCAATGTCTCACTATTCCCTCGCGAGATGCTTCATAATTCTTAATGGTTGGATGTGGGACAAATTCTTGGCTCATTTATATAATAATATATTTGTCTAATTTATAATTTGTCTCAGAACTTAGTTAAATAATCGCTCTCGGATTTCAGCGCATCTCCATTATTTTTTTTATTGTAATATCGCTTGAGTTCACGGTATCGCTTTCCTCCGCACACTGCACATAACTGTGTTTTACCCCTGACCCCAATGCCACATCGCAGGCATGGTATAGGTCCTGTGCTTCCTCGTTTGATGCTTTGTATGTGTTCACCGCAGAATTCCTTCCTGCAGGGCTTATTACAGACTGTTACAGATCCAACTTTTAACCACTTGCAGTTATTCATTTGTATATATAATATTTCTTCTTTAAATATTTGTCTTAAATATAATATGAAGGAGTTATTTGGCGCCGGGAGATTCGATCTTGACAGACTAAACAGAGACTCACGACGACGGAATCTAACTGATCTATTTAATATTATCAGGAATGCCAAAAAGGAATTCCGCGACGACGGCGCATCTCCTGTATGGTCGTCATTTAAAATTATCCGCAACATTGACTTCGTCAATGTCGTTGATAAAATCAAGGATGACGAAGTCAATGTCGTTGATAAAATCAAGGATGATGAAGTCAATGTTGTTGACTCTACAATGAATGATGCGCGAGCAAAAACAATTATTGATTATCTTCCCCTTGATAAACATCAACGCGGTAAGAAATATTTTTTCAGAATAAAATTTATTGTGCAAACAGATTCCGATATATGGATTATCCGTGACAAACTCGACCTTGTTCTTGATAACGGAAAAACCGTTCTGGTAAGTAAAGATTCCAAACCGGGATTGATAAATCATATTACGCTCGAGCGTATCCTGTAACCGCAGTCATTTATGGAATCTATCCGGTAAAAAAAAACAAAAATTGATAAACTCACCCCCGATGAGAACGACTTCGTCGTTGGCGCTGAATTGTGTAGCCGAGCGAGTAATGGAACATTTTAAAAACGCAAAACGAGGAAACGGTTTAACCGATCTGCGACGTGAAAAAATAGCTGCATTGGCTGAGCAAGTCAAGGATACTGGGGCATCAATAAATGATGTTGCTGTATTATCAAGTAAATTAAAATTTTCAATAACAGTAAAAACACTAACCGGGGAAATATTATATAATTCGAAGCATTATAAAAAGTCAGGATCACCGATTGAAATTATTGATCATAACTCATGCATGGACTGATGCAGTTACAATATTTCCACGAGATCGTGTTGTAAAACTTTACTTGGAAAACATATTTGATGTTATTTACACGCTGAGTAAAACCGACCCTGTGTCAGTGTGGTTATTTAAGAGTTCCGAAGATGGCGAATATGATCAATTTGTAAAACCCAACGGTGAATTATACCGGACGGAGTCGTTGCAACAACAAATGAAAAAACTCGCAGAGAAATATGTGAAAATCGAAGAAAACATTGAGCAGTTATTGGTTAATTGTTTTACAGTTCCAAGTGTTGCCGCTCACGCCGCAAGAGAAAGAAATTCGTGGAGACCAACCCGAAGTCAGTTTCTTTCGGATATACAATTGAGTTGTGTCGAGTATGGCCATGGCGGGTTGTGGAATACCCGGTATGACTACCGGGATATGATTTCCGTGGATATGATTGCTTGCTATCCAGGAAGCTTTCTCGGGATAGGCGAGTGTCGCGAATACTTTAAGCGATTTGGACATCCCACGAACTCTATGACACGAGTTGCTATAAACGGTCCTTTACCCGATTTTGACCTGACAGGATTTGCTCGTGTGACTTCGTTTGAATTCGCCGCGAGACTTCATCCGTGCTGTTATGTTTGGTTTGGCAGACACTTCAGTGAAAAGCGCTGGGTACCAATAGTGTTATTGCGATATATGCTTGACAGCCGAATACTGGTATCGTTGACTGTCAGTGAAGCAATCATATCATATCTACCGCAGACCTCAGTTTGGTTGCCAACACCGGAGCGTATCAGTCTCGATGAAGTTATTAGCGAGTATGCACAATACCCCGATGGATGTCATTGTCGGCGAAGCTCCTAAAGTTCTCAAGATCAAACTCAGCAATAGTGAAAAAACAGCAAAAGATCTCGGACGAAGAATAATCGGTAAATTTACTCAAGGTGCTGCATATGATCACAAACTACATCACTCGCGACTGATTATCGATGATGCTGAATTGGATTTTATAATTGCTGACGCTGTTGCGAGAAATATATTTTGTAATCGGGAGGATGCGTTCTTGTCCGACGGGAAAAAATTGGGCACAATTGTAAGTTATATCGACGGAGAATCGCCTCAATACACACATCTAAGATCTTCAATGCTGGCTTATGTTTCTATAAATTTGCTATCAATGATAAATCGATTTCCTGACACCGCAGTTAGTGTTGCAACGGATTCATTTTATCTGAGTAAAAGATATTCAGAATTACTGGCTCGTTTTACAAAGAGCGTCGAAGACTTTTACGATGAATCATGGAGTTCGTGGAGAATAGAAGCGGAGATGTTACATGAATATTGTGAATCCGCTGATGTTGCAATTAAGGATGATTATTGTAAATCAGAATTATCAGAAATGTCTTCGACAACTTCGTTGTTGCCATCTGTGTATGATCCAATCACTAGACAAAAAACTGTTTATTTGAACGGGCCAGGTGGGTCTGGTAAGACAACTCGAGCGATTGAATTATTTGGAAAATCGGATATGATTGTGCTACCACCTACACACAGGCTTGCCAGGGAGACGAAACAACGAGGAGTCAATTCTTGTACTTATCACAGCTTTTTCAAATACAGCGGCGGTGTGTGGACGTCAGATCGAATGGGAACAAAATATATTCCGGAGAAAATAATTTGGGATGAGATATGTACGGTGCCCTTGGAAACATTAAAAACATTTCTTGATTGGCTACTAACGAAAAATACTGCAGTGATAATGTGCGGCGATCACGGTCAACCACCTCCGTTTGTCGGCGCATCTCCACATGATTGGTTAAAAGATTTTGTTATTATTATTGTTGATCATAGAGCACTTGATGAAACGTTGAAAGAATTTAAAACATTAATCAGATTACAACCGAATAAAATTCAATGTGAAATTATGCGCGAGATGATTCCTGAAACTTCGATGAGCGACTTTTGGAGCGTGTGGAAACCAAACGATTTGATAGTGGCAAGTAGAAAGATAGAGACACACTTCAACAGCAGCTATTTCAATTACAACAAGAAAAGTTTCCAATGTTGCCAGTGCCGTTATGTTATAGACCAGCTGATACGCGGTTACAGAATATAGATGTTGATATACCAGGGCGCCTGACTGCGTCAGGGACCTTGACAGAGTCCCGGACAGAGTCCGGGAAACAGAATTTAGTATTGAATGATATTGTGTTAGTTGATATTAATGCTGTCAAAGATGCACTAAAAATGAATAAATCCCCGTGGACGCTAGGATACGCAATGACAATTCATTCATCTCAAGGACTAACTATCAGTGATACAACTGTCTGGATTGTTGATGATCGAATCGAATGGTCAAACCTAGTCTACTTGGCTGTGTTTAGAGTCAGAAGAATATCTCAACTGCGAAGAATTGTCTTGGAAGATTCAATAGCTGATAAAATTAATAATGAAAACAACAGCGACATAATAAAAAGAAAACTCGCCGGTTACAAACAGAGTGACAAAAAAAATAATCGCGATTTTGACCTTGATGTTGAATTTATTATTGAGTTAAAACAACGGCAGAATAATCACTGTGCGAGCTGTAATTGTATAATGCTATGGCAGTATTCGAATAAAAATTCAAGACAATTTACCGTAGACAGAAAAGATAACAATCGCGGTCATACACGCGATAATATCATGTTGACCTGTCTTGAATGCAATCGACGTCGAGGTGCAGGCACCCTCGGAAATGCAAAGCATTTCTGCGCTAGCGCTAGTTAAGTGATCGCGGTGGTAATTGTGTGTCTTCGGGAATTACTTGTAATTGCTCACGTGTGAATCCGCGTTGAGGAGCAGTTGAATCCAACCTGTAGATTGCTGGTCTACCAGTAGATCTTATCACAGTGGATATCTTGTGTGTGGTAACACTCCAAATGGGATCAGTTGCTCTTTTTTTACCGCGTTCAAGTTCACCTGGTTCATATAAATATCTAACTGTAACATCACCCAGTATTTTTTGTTTTTCTTTCTTTCGTTGTAGTGGTATATTTTTTTTGTGATCGCGATGGCAGGTTTCATGTTGGTTGTTCGTGTAATCTCATTATTTAGCGCAGCTATCACGCTTGGTAATCTTGCACCCATTCGCGCGATCTCGTATCCTGAATAAATTCCTTCGCGTATTGATATCCAAATAACCGCTCAGCAAGTGTTCGATTGAATCGCTCAACAATTGCCTGATCGCGATGAATTTCAGTATGTCCTCGTCTGATGGTGACGTTATGTTGTTTCATCAGTGATGATACTGCACCCTGAAATTCTTTGCCAGGATCAACTTGTAATAGATTTGGCCATCGCAGACCACTTTGTGGTCCACCACCTCGTTGATAAATTCGTTTAAACGCAGAAGCAACCTCAGATGCTGTTTTAGTCGTTAACGGTTCAGCATCTTTGTATCTTCTTGCAACATCAACTACAGTTAACGCGTACTTGTATGTACGTCTTCGGATAGTATCGTGTGGCAGAAATAATATATCAGCCTGATGAACCTCATTTGGCACACTAACATCGAAATGTGCAAAGTGAATTTGTTTAGGGCGCGGTAGATAAATTTGCCATATTGCCTGTCGGGATAACCAATTTTTAGCAGTAACTTTTGTAACTTTTGCTGCTTCAGCGAGTTTGCTAATTGCTGCGCTACCTCTCCAATATCCGCTTGGGGAATAATAAATCGACTCCATTATATACCAGCACCTAGCGCTAATTTACCTTTCATTGCAGATTTTATCAACCAGGATGCTAACTTTTCTTTGAAAGATTTATCAGTGATGGCATTTAACGCATGAATTAATTTCACATCCGCGAGATGGCGCTGTTGCAAATCCTTACTTCGGTAAGCTACCTCATGCGCATGACACGCCTTATCAATAGCATTTATCGGATACTCACCTGGATTTGGCTGATCCTGAGCATCAAGTCTGATATCAAGTCGGGTTCCAGGACCACAGTAATTATATCCTGGAAGATGTTTTTCTCCTGGGTATTTAGCCCACGGTGTTCCTGGTAACTTGGCTAACTTGGCTGCGATATCACCTCCCTTTTTTAAAATAAATTTAAACTTTTTTGTGCCACATCGTTCACACTTGCCTCTAAGTTCTTGTCGATTACTTTTTGTTGTAATTGTTGTTATGTCTGCAGTTGGGGTACGTGCTCGGCATTTCACATAATATAAATCCATATTATTTTTATGATATATCTAATGGAAATCACTGACTTTTCTGCGTCAAAGCGACGAGAGCCAATCAAACAGAACTCAGTGTTACCAAATTCTGTTCGAATGATTATTATAGGTCCATCTGGGTCGGGTAAGACACAGTTGTTACCTCATTTAATAATGAAGTGGATGAAGTGGGATAAATTATATTTGATAGCACCGTCAGTGGACGATCAGCGATGCTACAGCGTGTTAAAAGATTTTAACGAAAGTGCAAAATCGATAAGTGAAGAAGATGTTGTTGATTTTATAACTATTGATGAAGCACCGAGTATCGATGATATTGATGGGAGTATTGATAATTTAGTCGTGTACGACGATGTGATATTGGACAAACAATCAAACCCTGCCAGGATATTTTCACGTGGACGACACAAGAACACTGATGTGATTTATGTAACTCAACGATATACACAAATACCAAAAGTGATTAGAGATAACTGTAACGTTCTCGCGGTATTTAACGGCGTTGACGCACACACGTTACGAAATATTCATCAGACTTGGTGCAGCGGCGACATGGACATAAATAAATTCAGAAATTTCTTTAGTCGTGCTCAGGCAAAACCACGCGGATTTGTAACGATAAATTTACATGATCCTCGGACACGGTATCGAATTGGGTTAGATACAATTTTTAGTTAGAAATACTAGGATTTCTATGCTTGCATTAAAAATTCTAGAATTAGAAATGCTTGCATTTTTAGAAATACAAAGTATTTTTGGAAACACGAAGTGTTTCTAGCAGCAGAGAGACTGAACCACACCAATTATTTCGTCTAGTAGACCCTTGTATCGAGAAGTAGTTATATAGGTAGATATTTTTCATGAGAGACCCTTTTGGTCAGCGAAGAAAGCCTATTTATCAGTGTTTTCTGACTAGAAGGGTTTATTTGTGAAGACAGGATCTTCTATCAAGAGTGTTTTCGATAGAAGGTTCTGTTGGACGAAATAGTTGGTGGGTTCAGTCTCTCTGCTGCTCGGCTTTATGTTATTGATGTATTACTTGTATGTTTGTTTGTTAGTATCAAAGCATATTGTTTTCATCAGAATGTCGTTTATGTTTCATGCTTATACGTTGACTATTATTATTATTATTATTACCAAACAGGTGTCCCTTTAGTTTTGGTCACAATATCGGCAGTAGCTGATTGGGAAGGCTATGGAACACCAACCAGGTAAAGAACATTCATAGGTACACGGCCATATATGACAAATAAATAAGTGTAGTTCCTTGAATACAATATCCCTCATGTCGAGCAGGTCGATGCACAAGCTAACACTAATATGTAACAGAACTAAATTTCCTTCAAACTCTGTCTTTAGCAAACATAATATTTGCCGTTTGACCATTTGGTATTTGATACTAAATAACTCCTAGCTAATTTCAGGCCCTACACTACCATGGGCTCATGTCTTGTAAGAAATAGGATGCACCTGAATATTTCTTGATTCGCTTTTCAAGTCGCCTTCATTACTAGCATCGGTACCAAGCAACAACAACGGGGGAAATTATATTCGCAGTTGTGTCATTTAAAAATTGAAGTGACTGTTATCGAAACCAGATCACACAAAAAGAGTGTATTTGATATAAATTCGTCAGGATCTCACCGCTTACTTATAAAATTCCCCATTTTCTGTCTGGGTTAGTTCTCCTTTTGTGATCATTATCGCAGAAATTCCATGTGATCTGTATTGCAACCTATATTAAGTCGAAAGGATATAATACCATGCATGTATGAGTGGCACCGGGGAAATACAATCAATCTGTCAACGAGTGTTGCGAATTGAGGTTTTCAACTTCTGTCTGATGTATTTGCTGCAATAACTCCTCTGGAAGCACATTCCAGTCTTCAATGACAAAATAACTGTGCGTGTATCTTGCTTGTATAATAGGCTTGCTTGATTCTTGAACAAAAATGTTAATGCTTAGTCCTTCAACATAGATAATAAGTCTATTCTTTTGAAATTCAACATTTTGAAGGGTAGTTTGAGATCTTTGATAGCGTCCGGCATGCAACAATGCTCTATAGTTAAAATTGATTAATCGAACGAACTATACATTTTCGTGATGGATGCTGGTGAAATTCTCGTTTCCTATAATGAAAGTTACGGGATGTGCCACTTTTGAAGTCTTGAGCTTTGGTTTATAATTTTATGTGTTGCAGTTCAGTGTTTACATCGTATCTTCATTGTAGGGACTTTTGAATATTTGGTGTCTTCTGTTTTTTATGTAGCCTTATTGCTTTCTTTTCAGGTTCATAATGTTGCATTTTAGTATTTGGAATATTATGTCATACGGTCATGTTAGTTATGCGCATTGCCAATGTCTTATTTCAAACTTGTTCAAGCCAAATCATATCGTACCTTTAGGCGTGCTAGAGAAAAATGTGATATGTGAAACAATCCGGTTAAAGTGACTTACTCGAAGTAAGATGCGCCAAACGTTTCGCACCTATTCAGACTTGTTTTTGAGGTCAACATTTTGCGTTTAATCCTCATTTGTAAATCTGATGGACCTATTAAATATTTATCATAGATCCATTTTTATTTTCGTTTAGTAGTTTCCATTGTCGGTGTGATAGTCAAGAAGGACGTGCATGTTTAAAATTGTATCTTAATTCAGTCAAAAAGAATTGTTATTATTTGAATTCGTTGCTTCTTTACAGTTTAGGTATATTGGATATTTCCTTGATTTTGGGGCGTTAGATTGGTTTTGGATTGGTCTTGTGTTTAGGGTACATTAGTTATTGGCCTTTTGATGTCTGGGCAATTGCAAAAAGGACCCGGGTGGATCCCTGCATGATTATGTTTGCGAGTTAAAAGGTCCATAAGGGATGATAGTTTCACGTCAGACTTGAATCATGTAGCATGGCCCAATGTACCCATAAGACACCTTTTGTTACCAAACGATACATATGTAAAGCGTCAAAGTACAACCGAATATGTTAAGTGATGTTTTCTTTCTGTTGCAATATTATATGTTCTTCGTCATACTATCTGCCACTGAAATCTTCCACAATTCCACGTTTCAAACAGAAAAATTAGTGAAGTTATTATAACTGTGAAAAGCACCGTTAAATCGTTTCTAATCAGAGATAATAAAAAAATCAATATACACCGTTTTATTACATTTCGAACGTGGCGAGACACTCTTCACGTGTTTGTTTCATTCTGAAAATGTTAAAGGCTATGTTTCTCTGTTCCCAATAATGGTCTAGGTTTTAATGTCAAATACTCCAAATGATTATGATGAGGCAGATTCAGAGGGTCTGGAAATTTCTGTCCGATCCTAAAATAACAGTTTGAAATATTTTAATAGCATTTATTTTTCTGTATTTATTTGACACCTTAAATTGTAGGCGGTGTCGGCGAAAGCAAAGTTTGGTTGTAATTTCTGCTTTGTTTAAATGTGTTCAGTTGTTTGAAATATAAATTTTATACCAATACGAAAGTTAGATAAATTTTTGAAATGCTTACCATAAAATCCCTTAGAAATATGTACTACATCCACCAATAACAGCTGTATCTTTATCAACCATATGTATGTATGTATGTATGTGTGTGTGTGTATGTATGTATGTATGTGTGTGTGTGTATGTATGTATGTATGTATGTATGTATGTATGTGTGTATGTATGTGTGTATGTATGTGTGTGTATGTATGAATGTATGTGTGTATGTATATATGTGTGTGTATGTATGTATCTATGTGTGTGTGCGTGCGTATGTATGTATGTATGTATGTGTGTATGTATGTGTGTATGTATGTGTGTGTATGTGTGTGTATGTATGTATGTATGTATGTATGTGTGTATGTATGTATGTATGTATGTGCGTGCGTGCGTGTGTGCGTGCGTGTGTGTGTGTGTGTGTGTATATGTGTATAGTTGCTGCTTGATTTTATCTTCCCAAAATATTTATATACATATAAGACTGACATACATGTGTAAAAATAAATAATAATGGTAAAGAATGGTGGCGTGTTTCTGCTTATCTTTATGAATGACAAAAAAGAGATGTCTGATGCATTTTATAAAATTTGATACGTGTAGTTCTTATAACGTTTTGTTATTACCTAATACTATTTTAGGGTGAGCCCGTGCCAAATAGATAATAATTCTTTAATTTGGTAAAAACAAGGAGGTGATTTTGTTGTCGTTTTTATCAGCATTGCTTTCCTTATTAATATATAAGCGGGAAAGCACAGAAATATCGGTCAAAAAGATTGACTTGTCAGATTGACTCTCTGGTGTTGTGTTGCTGATGGCCTGGAGTAAAACTATTACACTCTGGAGACAATAAGAATATAAGACTGGACTATTTGGAAAGTTTAGTGGTCTGAGGTCAAGAGGGATAATATTGTTAAAAGCGTCCCGATATTTAACATTAGTATGGCAGTCGAGTGACAAGGGACATATTAATGTTGCAATTGTTACTAATATTAGCATGATATGTCATTCTAAGGACAAGGAAAACGATAATGTCAAATATGCTAACACTGACTAACCTACAAACACATTTACTAAGAAGTAATTACATTTACTAGCCAGTACCTATATGTAAGAACATGTACCTGCATCTTCTAACCAGCACATGATGTGAAAAGTGATATACAACAGGAGGTATAGTAAGGAAGTGTAACACCTATAACAGACAAAATTACATCACACACACACACACACAGACACACACACACACAGAGTCGTACTGATATATTTAAAGGCCTGAATGGGCAGAGGGGTTTAATTTTTGTAAGAAAGACAAAATAAAAGACATAAATACAAATAAATCACTTAATATTTGGCAATATTTTGAGGAGGATATCCGTTTCTGACAGATATGCCCCCACCCCATGAAAAGGACCACTGGGTTGGAAACTAAAGATTGTTAACACTAGTGACACCATTTTTCTGCACTTCGTGTCAAGCATCTCCGCAACACAGGTTCGTGCAGTAGCTATCTCTTCATGCACCCTTGTCTTTCAACATAGACATATCTTTTCCATATAGCAGCATTAGTGACCTACGTTGGTTAGTGGTCGACGTTGATTGACATGCATGAGACATGAGATAGCCCGAATCAAACAACAGGACGGAAACAATAGCAGAGGATTCTCCATTGGTCAACCCCTCGACTTTTCTTGAGAAATGATGATGCAAGGGGTGAATGCACCTTTCTTTTTAGTCTAGGACCGGATTGAAACTGAATTGGAGGTTCCACAAATCACAACACGTTTGGCATAGTTTAGCAAGGTCATGTTATTCACCAAACCAACCTCAAGAGAGGGTATGACGTTATTTCTCTATGTCTCTTTCTGTCATGTAAATATGTATACGATTCTCGTGTGTTTGACAATGCAAGAACAGTTCACATGCCCGAGCTTAAAATGAAGACTTTGTAATAGGATACGTATAATGCGTTGGATATTTACACCAAAAATGAGAGCACTGACGCTGCTGTAGTTAGTATTTTTTCAGCGAATGACTTAGATTTGGTATTTTCCCCTCATTTTCCTCCCGTAGTTACTACCATCACTGTTGGAATATGATTTTAAAAAGCAAACAAAAACAGAAGGTAGAGTTTAATAATATTGAAAAAAGCCAAGAAAACCAACAACAACATACACTTGCACGAAAACGAAGAGGAAAAGAGAAATCATCAAGAGGAGATGAAAACGATGAACCGTGGAGAGAGTGAAAGAAGCGGAAACAGAACTGTAAATGTGTTACAGGAGATTTTGACTGCATTAAAATAACTAGGAGCAATGTATAAAGCCTGTTTGGCGAAACCTAAGAGAAAACAATCCTCACCATCAAAGATTCCCAAACCTTACATGATATCGACTAACAATGATTCGCCAGCACTAAGAGCTACAACTACCTTCACAGCAGTAGTAGTGGAATTGGTAAAGGAATAGGTTGAATTTAAGGCAGTTGCAGCTGATATTCAAAAGTCCATATTAATTTTGAAGCTCAGTGGCCTTTTTCAGGACCATCCAGATTTCTCAAGAAAGAGATCATATATTCAATCAGTGCCAATTAAAAATAACAAAATTAAAACAAATGAAACTGAACAAAAACAAAGACACAAACATAACAAATCACATCGCATATGCCTGTGTGTGTCAATAGCATAAGATTACAAAATATATCAAGACATGGGTACACTTAAGTTTTGGTATATTCTCGTGAATAAGAATCGCAATGAAATTTTAAACCAATCACCATAGCCTACTATTTCTTTGGTGTGTCTTGCTTTGAATTTCTTATTTAAAATTCGTGCTTCTATTTATTTTTCTTCTGCGCTTGAAATATCCACCATATTTCTATACCTTTAATTTCCTTTCTCTATGTCTTAGAGAGAGTGAGATTTCTTCTGCTTCTTCAGAAAGCTCCGCCTTTGTATCTTTTGCATACTTTCTTTGAACATTCTGGACGCTCTGGTGACCAATAACCTTTCTCTTAACAATGTTTACAGTATATTTACCTTTGTCTCAAGACGTATTTTCTCCTTTTTTGGATGTTCTTTTTTTTTACCTTGTGAACTTGACCTTTGACCTGTAGCCCAGTGTCCTTGCTCCTGACTACATAACAAATATCTTAACTTTTATCTAAAGAATATTATTTAGTGTCTCCATAAGTTTTGTTAACTGCTTATTTTCGAATTATTCTCTGTAAATATATCGGACTAAAAGTGGGATCTTTGTGGCACTTCTACAGATTCAGTGGGACCGGTCCGCCTCGGATGAAAGAGGTCGTGGGTTCGATACCCGGCAGAGTCATACCAAACACTTATAAAAATGGTACTAACAGGTGCCTCGCTTGGCCTCAGCATTCAGAGGCTAGTGTTATGACCGGTCGGCCTTGTGTCAGGGTAATGTGTCTTGGTGGGACATCATGCTATATGCGTCAGTGCTAGACATCACTGTAAACTGCCACACAGCAGACATCGTAGCGATATGAGTAAAAAATTGTTAAAGCTACGTTAAAAATCCAAATCACACACACACACACACACACATATTCAATGTAAAACTGGGAGTGCAGTATATCCTTCCGACAAAATGAGTTCATATTTTCCTATACAAATGCAGTAACCTTTTTATTATATGCTCATTTTTTATTCTACCTAAGGATTAAATATATAAACATAATACACTACAATAAACAACTTGAATGAATGTATGCCGCATGCCAAACTAAATACACAAGCGCATATTCATCATTACACAATCAACATTATTACTGCGCACATAACTACGCCCAGATAAATTTGAACTTAGTCGCACGCTCGACTTATCTTTCGAAAGAAAATGGCGTGTCTAGTTAAAATTGAAATTTGGAGTCATATTGTTAATGAATGTGCATTGCAACAACTTTTCCATTTGATCTGGAATGAATAGATTTTGGTATTTTTCTCGATTCTAGGAAATTTCGTGATTATGGACTGGATTTGTATGTAACAATTCCACATGAAATACATCAGATTGAAGAAGCTAGGGAGAAGCGTGTTGACATCTGCAAATGTGTTTCTGTTTCTGTCATTGAATATTTGAAATCATAATGTGGGAAAAATATGAAGTCTTTCAATTGCAATTATCAAAAAGACGCTATGGAATTTAATGCTTATTTCATCTTGAGTGCAGTAAGGAGGATGCAATTGGACTTATCATCGAAATTACAGCATAATTTCGAAATGTGTAATCCAGAATGAGAACCTATGATATGGCTCATGTAATTTGGACTTGCAGAATTAAGAAAATACATTTCGAGGAAATTCATAATGTAAAACTGTAATAATATTTTATTTTGCCATTCTTATCACCAGCTAAAGAAGAGAGTATATGACTTGTCACTTGTATGTTATTTGTAAGGACCTTATCTTGCGTATTTTATATACTGTAGCAGCCTAAATCCGAAACGTTGTATCAACGCGGAATGTGCCAAAACAGCTGATATGTGGCAGTCCACGAGACATCTGTTTTAGTTATTCAGATAAAAATTTAAACAATCTCAACGTAAAGAGCATCTTACGCGAGTGTACATGATTTGTGTACAAATCAAAAGTGCTGGCGTCTGCGTCCATTGTTTGTTTACAATAGAAAATAGTTCCTTTATGCACGTGAATGCTATATGTGTATTGTCGCGCAAGTTCAATATCGGGTAATATTGCACGATTCTGACAATGTAAAGTTAACGGGGGACAAAATGAGCATATAATAATTATAAATATACACCAGACAGAACGGAAAGTACTATCCATGGGTTCCTATAGAAGAATGCTTGATAATATAAGGCAGAAATAATATTCTAATACAAATAATACTATCATACAGGTTAGAAAATTTTTAATTCGTACTCTACGGAGATTCGAACCCAAGTCCGAGGTTAAACGGCACCCATCGCCTTGCTTGCACACATGAGCCCATATTCACTCACGACTAAGCACACATCATCAAAAAATGATGTTACTCAATCGGTGTTATATGCACTCTTGTGTAGCAGATACACTCGAATGACGACCTAGTAATTAATTCATGTATCTACACAGTCATTCCGGATTCCTATGAAAGAAATCAAGGTATATAAAATTAATTATAAAGAATTATAAATATACACCAGACAAAACAGAAATTGCTAACCCTAGACCCCTATAGAAGAATGTTTGATAATATTAGGAAGAATTAATATTTTAATACAAATAATGCATTCATACAGGTTAGAAAATTTTTAATAATAATAATAATAATAATATCGAGGACGTCGTATAGCGCCTAATCTTTAGAAACTCTAAGCGAATTACAACATCAGACAACAACTATAACATAAAAATTATTAATAATATGAATACAATAAACAAACACCATAAAATTAGAAAATATAAAAAAGATGCTGAAAATATTTAAGGTAGGAAACATTGTTAGGTCTTTAAGTTTGTTCTTGCAGTCGAAATAAGTGAGTTTTAAGAGCACTCTTGAATGGGATCACTGTTCTTTGTGTCTAAGTTCAGTTGGCAATTCATTCCATGTTGCTGGGTCCTGGTATGCAAAAGAACGTTGCTCATATGACTTCGTTTTCATAGTGGGAATAATGAGTATACGATTGTCAGAAGGGGAGCGTAAGTATCTTGTGTAGATATGGGTGAGGTCGGACAGGTGTGTTGGACTGGAGTCCGTAAGTGAAACGTAGCACAGAGAACAAAGTTGTGTTTGATTCTGGATCGAATAGACAGCCAGTATAAGGTACAGAGCAACCGAGAGGTGTGCGCTGATCGTGTTACTCATTTTGAAATTTCTTAAGTAGGTATGGAGATGAACCAGACAGAATTGAGTTACAATAGTCCAGTCTTGAAAGTACTAATGAACACACAAGTGTTTTAGTGGCATCAACTGAAAGATATTTGGAAATGGAGCTGATGCGTCTCAGCCCAAGATATGCAGCTTTGCATATGTTCATGATATGTTGGTACAGTGTGAGAGTACTGTCCAGAGTAACACCTATGTTTCGTACTGATTGTGTGAATTTAATGTTATTGTTTGAGGTAAAGGATTTGAATGAGAAAGTTTTGTGTTGTGATCAGAATGGCCATAGCTTTAGCATCATTCATCTGCAGCTTGTTACATGTCATCCATGATTTCATATCAGAAATGCACCTCTCTACACCTTGGATGGTAGCATCAACTTCAGTTGGGTGGCTAGATTTGTCTATTTGGGTGTCATCAGCGTACAATTGGTGAGACACTGGATGATGATCTATGAGCGGCTGAGTGTATAGAATGAAGATAACAGGTCCAAGAATAGACCCCTCTGGAACACCACAACATATATTAACTGGAATGGGGTGTATTCCATTTGCAGACACAATTTGTCTCCTGTTGACCAAGTTATACTTGAACCACAGTAAGGCAGTTCCCTGAATGCCAAATACATGCTAGAGACGAAGAAGTAATGTATCATGGTCTATTGTGTCAAATGCTGCAGACAAATCAAGGAGGGTGAGGACTGTAATCTTTCCGCTATCCAAAGCAGAGAGAATGTCATTAACTACTTTTAGAAGAGCAGTTTCAGTACTGTGGCAAGAGCGATATGCAGATTGTGCATTGCTAAAAGACCGTTTGAATTCAGATGAGACACAAGTTGAGATAGAACAACCATTTCTAAAATATTTTATATGAATGGGAGATTAGAAACTAGGCGGTAGTTCTTTAAATTGTTATGATCGAGTGTTGGTTTCTTCAGCATATGCTTTACAATGGCAGATTTGAAAAATGATGGTGATTCCCCGGATGAGAGAGAGGTATTAATAACATCAGTTAATGAATGCAATACTGGATCTAGGCACTCAGGCAGCAGTGAATTCGATCAAGTTCACATGACTTTGGTGCACTCTTCATCACGATTGTACGTGCTAAATCCATAGAGACAGGTTCAAATGCTGCTAATGGTTGCCTCTAAAATTATGTATCCCAACTGTATGGTGACGACGAGTCAACTGAAATTGTGTTGTTAAGCTTATTTCTAATGGTTTGTACTTTATCACGGAAGAAATTTGCAAACAGGTCCGGAAAGTCAACTGGAGAGAAGGTAGTTGGAAGTGGTGTAGATTTGTTCCTTGACATTAGCTTGTTAGTAATCTCGAAGAGCTCTTTGCAGCTGGAACTTTCCATGATCTTAGTAGTGTAGTGGGCTGATTTCGCTGCATGGACTATGCTTGTGACATTATTTCTTAACGACTTCATAGATTTGCTTATGAATAGTGATTCTGGTGGAACGCCAAAGCCTCTCAGCTTTACGGCTGTCTCTTTTAGCAGTGCGCAGCTGGTCCCTAAGACTGCTATACCATGGAGAACACTTTTGAATTGATACTCTGAAGTTGGTAGCTGGGGCATGTTTGTCGAGCAATGAACGCAGGCGGTTATCGAGTTGTTCTGCTGTAGGGGTTAAGCAAGTTGTTAGGTTTGCTTGGATGTCATGCATTAGTTTCGTTCTATTTATCATACGTTGGTTTCTCTTAGTAGCAAATAAAGGTGGAGAGTTGCGGACTGATACGTCAAGATGGCATATAATGCAGAGGTGATCTGATGCAAGTTTGTGGGATACCAGGGAGGACCATTGAATATCATCATCAGGTCTGTGAAGAATCTATTCTAAAATGTGACCATGTTTATGGGTGGGTTGGTCAACTGACTGTTTGAGGTTGAAAACATTAATGGAATCTAGGAGTTTTGATGTGTTTGGGTTTCCGGGACAGCCAAAGTGAAAGTTGAAATCTCCAAGAATAATCAGGTTGCCACCTATCGAATTTCCATAATCCAGGAGATTCGGAAACTGCTCCAAAAAGAGAGATTCAGTCAGCTTGTTTTCTCTACTAGGAGGAGGGCGGTATAAGAAGAAAAAAATGGACTGACCTTTGCTCCAGTGTGAGTGTGGTTTGGACTAGTTCAAACTATGTGTGGTAGATATTGAAAGTTGTGGTGTGGTTAAGAAGTTTGATCATGGAGTTGTTTGTGATGACAACAATTCCACCTCCGCGAGAGTGGCTGTGGAACGACTTGATGGAGTAGCCAGTGGGTGTTAAGATGCGCGCACTTGGGCTCACCGCCTGATGTTTTTAGCCATGTTTCTTTCAGGAAAAAGACATCGATATTCTGATCGTTGCTAAAATTAACTATTTATGTGCGCTTTTCCGGTGGTCCAACTGATTGAGCATTGAATAATGCAATACGCAGAGGTATTTCTTGGATAGTTGACACAAAGGTTAACGATTTAATAGGGATTCGAATTGGGTTATCTAAATTAACGGTCGAATTTTTAAATTGTAGAGCCGGAAAGGACATAAAGAGATAACTGGAATTCTTCTTCCTGTTCTACGCCGGCCAGCTTTGAAACAACGTTTCATTTTTCGCTTATGTTTACATGTAAGTAATGATGAATGTAGTCCCAGTTCGTTTAGTCTAGAGCACAATGTAGTGTGGAGAGCCAAGGAGTGGACATTTAAAGCAATTAATGAAGGTCCATCATAGCATAAACGGGTTGTCTGGCGAGTATCACGTGATGGTGGTTTTGTTCAACAACAGCGAAAAGTTGTTGCAGTGGAGCGGGATACCTGAGAAAAAGTCTAATTGTTCTCGTTTCCAAAACAAGGAGATGAAGAAACACATTCGAACTGAACAGCCTATGCATGATGAACACTATAACGTTGACGAAGACAGACAACAAGCACATATATCATGAAACACGGCACAAAACATATAACAGCTGCTTCAAGCCGGTTAAGCGATAGCGGCCATCTTATATAATATCGTATATATAATTCGTATTCTACGCAGATTCGAACCCAAGTCCGCGGGTAAACGGCACTCATCGCCTTATAAAAAGAGGGAGATACCCTACTTCAGGATGTGTCATCCAGTACTTTCAAAGATGATTTGGTTAAAGTTCATCCTAATAATATTTAAAAGGTAATGATTGATCAATACCTAACTCCATCATCTGCGTCCCCAGGAACAGAAGAGTCAAGATCGATCAAGAAAGAAAATCGTTCGATTGCCCAGGATGATCATGTTTACATTCGACCTACACACAAAGTGGTTTCAAATGCATATAGAACGCCCATTTACTCTTACACCGTCAACATTTAAAATGTTCGTATCAATTCATTGCAGAGAAAGTGGTTACAATTATTACATACCTATTGAGGTCTCTGTTACATGAGTTGAAACGACAGTGCGAGATTGAAGATCACGATCGTTTGCGATTTTCTGTTGTTCAGTTTGAAATCTCCTGTCCGGATCGAAAGGAGTACACCTACGAGGTTAGGCTTTTACCAACTCCAAAGATTCACACCTTTGTCCAAGAAATAAATGATATCGAATTTTGTTATAAAGTCGTTGATTCGTATCATCAGTGTTACATTCAGAGATATGGTAACGAACCAGACGAATTATTAGATCACAAGAACGAGAAAAGAGACCACCACGCAGACATTGTCATTTTTTATTATGAATGTTCTGAAGAGACTGATTCACCTTCCTAAATGTTATATCGCTCATCTTGCTTGATATGAATTTATTCATGAATCTTTATTTCATAACTTCAGAGTAGCAGCGTGATCACCCGTCGATGCGAAAATTTAGTTCGTTGCTACCATGCTCTTTCTGATTTCGCTCAGTGAATTTTGGCCTCTACATATGGAATCGATACTGCCAGTCAATACACAGTTTCTCTTAATACGACTGGAAATTTCTTTTGAAACATATTTCAGAACAAGGAACCAAATTTCCAAATTCACCATAAAAAAAAGCCCAGATCATTTACACGAAAGAATGAAACGGGCTGATAAAAGATTCCATTCATGATTTTGGATGTACCTTGGAGTAAAATGTCCAAAACGTTTTGGAATGAGCAAAACGTCTCGAAGATATTTTCCTAACCTTTCAATTACTAAGCAAACCAAAACGTCATCCTCGTGTATGTACCTGAAGCCATCGACTACGAGCCAGATGCTGTGCGTTCTAATCCTGGTGCAAGGCCCACTCGTCGGGCCCTTCTGTTATTCAAAATGAAATGCTGAAATATTGTCTGTATGATGTTGCATTCTTGATATTGTCATGGAATCATCGATGTTGTCAGGTAAATACTTTCAGCTCATCGATGATAAGGAAAACTCGTCAGACGAGTCGAAATCATACACGAGGTTCTGATCGTATGGATTTATGAAGGGTCATGGAGTCTGTTCCACTCGATGATTTTAGCAAATGACAACATTGCTACTTAAGGGACAGCCAATACCCGTTTAAAATTGTATTCGGTTTTGGAACCTTTAAGAGACTACGTCCTTCACTTTGACACCGTTAGTGGTATGTGCATCGATCAACCAAAACGCTATCGGCTTCTCATAAAAGACTTACGCTTAGGAGTGTGGACCAACACACATCCTGAAGCGACTAATCTGAGTTTTGCTGATGGAAAACCTTAACATTGTGAGTACGAGTACCGAGATGAGTAAGGAAAACTTCATACCAACTGCAGGGTGAAGGCAATGAAATTCAACTCTCGTTCAAATCAAGTGATGAACTTGGACGTGTCACAAGAAGCCTTAAAATCAAGTCAACATAAAGATTTTCCTGTCAACATGGACGACCCCACAAAGATGTGAGTGGAGACGCTCAGACCTAAGAAAAGGGCACGTTCAGAAGTTACCCTTGAACCTGCAAGAAGGCATTTGTATGTTCTCTGTACAGATGCAAGTGAAGTGCCAAGAACAAATGCATCCACAGTGTCACAGATGTCTTAACCATTGGTATATGAATGATGAAAGAAAGTCGATTACTTTAAAAGAGTTGAAACAGACATTGACCTACGTCAAGCATATTCTACTACTTTTGGTACCACGACTTCGTTATTAGTAGTGTGGTTATTTACCAATTTCCATCGTATGAAGTCAAGGAAAATGTTCAAAACTGATAGGATTGCAAAGTATTTTAAACAACGTATTACCTCAAGGCGAGACTCCTCTACTACGTGTGTATAGTTAGTCACTCATTTTCTTGGATAAGATTTACTGGTGGTCCCCATTTGGTACATGGTTCATTTTTCGATCAAAAAGACATAGGTATGAATTGTTGAAGAACCAACTGAAGATCATACTTGGATCGACTATAAAGACATCATAAAATGCGCCATTCCAAGACGTCTGCAATGAATATTGCACCAAATTCCATCGGAGAAAGTCTATGAAATCTTTCACGATTTAGTGAATCACCAAGTGCTTTTCAAACAACTCATTACACAAGACGATAAAATTGCTTTAAATTGGAGACGACGTTTCATGTGCGTGTTAGTAAGTTTATGTCTTGGATTTAATTTAGCGACATATGCCCTTTGGTACATATAGTAGGACTATTTCATGCAAAGTTATGACGACACAAACTATATCTGTGCACAACAAAGCGCTTAGGGATGAATACTTATATATAATTATGTAAAGAAATCTTACTCACACTTTGTTTGGTGCTTTCAAGTCCGAATTGCAAGCGCACTGTTTGCTAGTGATTGCTAACTACCGATGTGGTCCTCTAATTGTTTCCTGCGCGGAAGCTGAGCGGTGACTTCAGACAAGGGGACGGCGAAACGAATACTTTTGTCGACCCGCAGAAAATCTTCCAAAAGATTTTTCATCCAATTCATTGTTGTTAAATGGCAATTCTGCTATTTTTAGAGAAAGCATTACAATTTCAGAACTATTTTAGGGAAACTATATGACTCAATTTAAAATTCCTTTATGTCACTAACCTTTGGAGCTAAGGTCATTTTATTATTTTAACACATAAGATTAATACGGAAATAAATATTTAGCAATAACATGTATTACACAATTCTTAGTAAATAAAGAATAAATATTTGTTGTTTATACAACGAATTTCAATCATGTTTTAAAGATTTTTTTACCATTAGCAGTTATTTTATATACATTTTACAGATATTTAAGCACTATTTTTTATATGCTGTCTTGGTGTACTTAGGTTTACAGTAATTTGGAAGGATTTTTCTTCCTACTTTTTGTGCAATTCAGTTTTTCATTACTCGAACTTAATCTTAAATTCCTAAAAACACTAATTGCTTAAAATGTTTTTTTAGACTTAAAAATGTTATGTGTTACAAAAATGTTTATAACATGATATTAGCAATACGTAGGGACAAACAACTGATTCTTCCCAACTTCTACCCTGTTGGTTATATCTTTTATGTCAATTTTTTCCTCATGCCTACATATTTCTACAAATACAAGAATTAAACATATGAATTATATAGATTTAAACAATATACGTTTATTTCCGCCGCTTATAATATATAATATCACTGAATTACAATGCATATCACTGTGTAAAAATCATCACTTTTGACATTTGCAGTTGCTGGTTGTCAATTAAAAGGAGCACGATATGGGCCTTTGTCGGACCTGCCATCGCAGTCATTATAGTAAGTACTCAAAATGCACGTTTTATATTATAACAAATAGTTTTATCGCGATAGATATTGCCAAATTGCACAGATAACCTCTATCATATGACAATACGGGTGAACTATTTATGAAAATGGCAAAGTACGTTGTTTAAAACTGCGCAAAAGTTGTAAAAAGGCAGAGACAGTTCATTAGTGTTTGTACAACTTAATAAATTTACTTCTTGTATATAATCGGACACGTTAAATTTATGTATTTCATGTGTATAATCGGACACCTGAGATTTGTGGTAATGACTGCTTTACTGACGGCATATTACTGTTGTTCCTTACAGCCTAGAGACGGTGATCGAGGATGGTATGCGCTTCCATTACCTCATGGCAAGGGGTATTAAGACTTAAAGAAAATATAATTCTAACACCACCACGATTATGATTTTTTCATACAGTTGTGCAACAGTAAAATAAAATCAAAACATAGGCATATGACTATAAAATAATCGCAATGAAATTTTCGTTGATTAGTGACAATGTTTATTTACATATGTATTCATTTTACACAGGTGAATATTGTTATCCTGATACTTGTGATACGGATCGTAATAAGTTCTGCAAAGCTTGACAGTCGTGGTGAATACGATCATATAAAGTAAGCACACTTTGTATAATATTTTACACTCGGTACAATTGGCGTTTTTTTAGATTTTAATTAGTAAAGGCTGTTCAGCTGGATTTTTATGCCCACCATATTGGAAGGAGATGGGGTGGGAATGACGGATTTCATATCCGTTCAAAATAAGTTTGAATAACTTTACGCACAAAGACTAATCTAATATTTAGCTATATACTAAAAGAATCTTCGATCAAGTTCAATTTCACCATTTTCCAGCCGCGTTTTACGGAGTTATGGCCCATGCTTTAACTTAGAATATTGCCTTTACTTCCATTAGTCTTCTTTGGACACATTTCAAACCTATCTTGTTTTATGATCTCTATAAATAAATCTGAAAGCAATCAGTCTTCAATTAAAACGCAAAGGAAGAAATAACCAAGACTTTTAAATCTACTATGCCCTTCATAGTTCTTCTCTGCGAAATTGAAAGGATAAAAGAAATACGTGTACACTTTGTCTGTTTTATGATTAGGTCAGAATGACCTATATGTAAGAAATACGATAATGAGATTCTTTTACAATAATGACATTGCATGACCAGTATCGATGGAGTTCTAAATTTATAATTATATTGCAGGGCTGGTATTAAGGGAGCACTATTTCTCTTACCTCTACTAGGCCTGACCTGGATCTTTGGCTTGCTTTGCGTCAATAAGGAACTGATGGTTTTTCAGTACTTGTTTGCAGCATTTAACTCTCTCCAGGTACTCTTCCTACTTTCAAATATGACTGCTCATACACTATGTTGCAAATGTAAAATCAAAGATCAAAAGCTAACAACGGCAGTATTTATTTTATGTGATTATGTATCATTATCTTTTATATAGCTTATTTAATATCAGTTAAATACTTTAAGAAGTAATTATTTCAAATATTATGTTAACAAGGTCATACACATTTTGTTGGTATTACGCATGTTTTGTAGTTCAAATAAAATTTTCTCTACTTTATGCTATAGTCGCACATGTAAAAAACTGTATTTGTGCTCTCTTTGAAATGTACATGATCAGAATAACACTATATTTACAATGGCTTTTCCATCGGACGATAATTATTTTAGTGTATCAATGAGCAGATGTTCTTTCCGGCAGGATAATTTTGGCAGTTCTTTTGTACACGTTCGTGACTATTTCCGCCTTTTATGCATGTTGTATCATTCCTGTACTAAAATTATATATTATCGTTATATGTTGCCTTCTTTATAGCAAATTAGCCTTAGGATGTTTGTTGTCAATGTATGACATGTTATATGTCATTACTGTATGTCACGCTATATGGCATTATTGCATGTCACGCTATGTCATTCATGTATGTCACGCTGTATGGCATTATTGTATGTCACGCTATATGCCATTATTGTATGTCACGATACAAGGCATTATTGCATGTCACGCTATATGTCATTATTGTATGTCACGATACATGGCATTATTTTGTCACGCTATATGTCATTATTGTATGTCACGCTATGGCATTATTGTGTCACGCTATGGCATTATTTTATGTCACGCTATATGGCATTATTGTATGTCACGCTATATGGCATTATTGTATGTCATGCTATATGTCACGCTATACGGCATTATTGCGTTTCGCGCTATTTATTTCACGCTATACGGCATTATTGCATATCACGCTTCATGGCATTTCTGTATATCATGCTTTGTGGCATTACTGCATATTACTGTATATCACGATTTGTATCATTATTGGATATCAACAAATGAGGCATCATTATATTCACGTTTTGTGGCATTATTGCATATCACGCTATACGGCATTATTTTATATCGCGCTTTAAGGCATTATTGTATATTACGCTTTACGGCATTATTGTGTATCACGCTATATGGATTATTGCATTTCAACTATTCGTCATTATTGTATTTCACTTTACAATCTTTCAGGGCTTTTTCATTTTCCTGTTTCACTGTGCACTCAACTCCGAGGTAAGTTTCATTCATGAGTGTTCAATGTACGGCGATTCATTGTGCACTTGGACGATTAACTGACGCAAAAGAGAATTAAAAATCAACTCACCTAAAATGTTAATATAAAATTCTATATTTTGACTGATAAAAAAGTACTTTTTAAAAAGTATCATTGACTGATCCAAAGACAGGTTTGTGTCTATATATATATATATATAGTGAGAGAGAAAATATGCGCATATACCTACTTACCTAGAATAAGGAGAACATAGTCTACCTCATTTATTTCTTCCTTTTACTTTTTCTTTTACAAGGTCCGACAGGCTCTAAAAAGAATGCGAGATCGCCACTTGCTACAGAGAGGAGACGTCATCACAAACAGCACTTCTTCGGTGCCTGATTTTTACGGCAGCAGCTCTCATCCGGTAAAATGATTTAGCTAACAGACCCATTTTATTGAACCCTATCATGCCTGATAATAATATTAAACATGCGTTTCCTTCTCGTGTGTGTATGTAGTCATCTATAAATGCTAAAATTAGGTTTATATTTTGACTTTCAAAGTGTTGTACATGTTGAAGAAGCTCACCATTTGGCATGTTCGTTTTGAAAATCAGAAACATAACTTTGTGACAATAACACTTGAATAGAACTTGTTATTATATTAATGTTAACATGACTATCAAATATAGTTGTTTGTCATCTGGCCAGTGCCTCAATCGCCACGTTTTTCTTTTTTTCTCTCTCTCTCATCAAATTCATGATACGTTACATAGTTAAAATATAAAGAACATATATCTCGAAAATAGGATTGATTGGTGGATATTCAAACATATTTCACAAAGGAAACGAAAGAATAGTTCAAGGTATTATCACAAGAGGCAAATGACATTGTAAAATGCTTTCACTTCACGAGTGAAAAAGTTAACTTTATTGCCCTCTCGTTTAATATGACATGGTTGTTTTGGTAATCGATACGGATGTTCAGTCCGTATTTCCGTACAGAACACCCACACCGGAACGATTTAGAGTTTTTCATTGATATCCATATTTTTTTATTCTTTCATGCGCCGAATCGAGCATTATAAATCCTATTTGTTTAAGCGTGAATAATTATAAAGGTGATCTGTGCACAAAAGGGCTACATTGGGCACAAAATGAAAATCCATATTGCGATCAAATACACTTAAGAACAATCCAGTAGAAGATACAGTAGGCAGAAGATCATAGATCTGGCGGCGACCCCTTAGGGTTCATGTTCTGGTAACCTATCTTATTATATGCTCATTTTTCCCCCGTTAATTTTACATTGCCAGAATCGTGCAGTATTGCCAGATATTGAATCCACGCGACAATACACATATAGCATTCACGTGCATAAAGGAACTACTTTCTATTGTAAACAAACAATGGACGCAGACGCCAGCACTTTTAATGTGTACACAAATCATGTACACTTGCGTAAGAGGCTCTTTACGTTGTGCTTGTTTAAATTTGTTTCTGAATGAACTAAAACAGATGTCTCGTGGACTGCCACATATCAGCTGATTTGGCACATTCCACGTTGATACAATGTTTCGGATTTAGGCTAGCTACAGTATATAACATACGCAAGATAAGGTCCTTACAAATAACATGCAAGTGACAAGTCGTATACTCTCTTCTTTAGCTGGTGATAAGAATGGCAAAATAAAATATACTTACAGTTTTACATCCTGAATTTCCTCAAAATGTATTTTCTTAATTCTGCAAATCCGAATTACATGAGCCAGGTCATAGGTTCTCAATCTACATTACACACTTCGAAATTGTGCTGTAATTTCGATGATAAGTCCAAATGCATCCTCCTTACTGTACTCAAAATGAAATAAGCATTAAATTCCATAGCGTCTTTTTGATAATTGCAATTGAAAGACTTCATATTTTTCCCACAACATGATTTCAAACATTCAATGACAGAAACAGAAACACATTTGTAGATGTCTCCCTAGCTTCTTCAATCTGATGTATTTCATGTGGAATTGTCACATACAAATCCAGTCCATAATCACGAAATTTCCTAGAATCGAGAAAAATACCAAAATCTATTCATTCCAGATCAAATGGAAAAGTTGTTGCAATGCACATTCATTCACAATATGGCTCCATTTTCTTTCGAAAGTTATGTCGAGCGCGCGACTAAGTTCAAATTTATCTGGGCGGAGTTATGTGCGCAGTAATAATGTTGATTTGTGTAATGATGAATATGCGCTTGTGTATTTAGTTTGGAATGCGGCATACAGTCAGTTACGTTGTTTCTTATAGTGTATTTGTTTATATAATTAAACCTTAGGTAGAATAAAAAAATGAGCATATAATAAAAAGGTTACTGCATTTGTATGGGAAAATATGAACTCGTTTTGTCGGAAGGATATACTGCACTCCCATATTTTCCCATACAAATGCAGTAACCTATAATTATTACCATATTCGCTAGTTTTATCGGCCAATCAGATGAAGTCTTATATCTTCGCGTTTGGAGACTACGCAGTGTGGATGATGAGCATGAGTGTGTACCGAACAATTTTATTCACATTCAGATTTTTGAAAGCTGCATTTCCATTGGCTAATTCAAAGGTCACCAGAACATGACCCCTAAGCGGACGTCGTCAGATATTCACGTAGAACAGCGGACATCTGATTTTTGCAGATTGGGTTATGATGACACCGGAGATTATGCCTTACACTAATAAATCCGGCGAATTCGCATAAACTGTATTAGCGAATCACCGTTCCCACTAACACATTCAATGATGCATAGTGTTTACATGCGTGTAGCCTAGATTTATATATAAATTATTACAAGTACCTCAGATTATGTTGAACTGCAAGTACATTTGCATATATTATTCCTGATGCTACACGTAGCTGTAATTACGAGAACCAACTCACATAACACAAAAATTTCGAAAATAAAATTGAATTTAGCAAACAGTAAAACAAAACAGAATTTGTATTTAAAAAGCGATTCGAAATATTTGATAAAAACAGCTGAGACTATAAGTAATATAAAATCACGAAATTGACGCAGAGTTTAGCGACGACTGACGCTGAATTTAAAAGAACTACAGAAAGTATATAGAGGCTATTTGTATGTATCCAGTGAATATGTGATATATTTGACTGATAATGTCAGTATTTTCACCAGTGGGGAGGCTAACCACTCTTGAAAATATTAACTTTCACAAATGAGATGAAATCTATCCGTTATTCATTCGGAGCAAGAAATTTTTCTTTTTTTTTTTTATGTTATGCTCTGGCGTTTATAACATATTGCAGTTACAGCAGATTTCTTACGGTATCCCCCGCAATGATGTCAGATTTGGTCCGTTTATGTTATGTTGGGTTTTATACATATTTACACAGATAATGAACTGATTCACTGGATTTCATTGATAAAATGTGGAATAAAAATGAATGAACAAGCCTATTTAGTGTAGTAATACCTACAAGTAAATACACAGATTAGGCAAAGAGTTCATGTATTTCTGAGTTCCCTACTCCTACGCCTTTAGTAAAATGTCCCGAAAGGACAGGATCAGCCGTGCTGTTTATCTATTTGGTGAGTATTTGAGTATACTTCTAAAGTTATTAGATTTTAGTATATTTTGGTCTACGTTCAAATCAAAATGATGCACTTTTAACCCCTCATGGTGAATTTCCAATCATCAACGAAAGTGATCAGCATTGTAGGCATATGGTGCACATTCAGTCATATTCAGCAAGAGTCCCTGACGGTATTTTTCGACTCAGATTGGTGTGCTTTTTTCAAAATTTCTTTTACATTTTATAAATTTATCCGACCTTTGTCAAGTAGGTACGACCAAGGCCTTAGTAAGGTGGTAGCAGACCTCGAGCAATTCAAAAAGGTGCCTCACCAACCCCTAAAGAAATGTACAATTTTACTGCTTTGCGGGCCCGATCTTGATTATGATCAATGGTCTGTTCTTCAATCAATTATTGACAATTTGAGACAAAAACATATGTGTATTTTCCCTAATGCCATTGTTTCTCATTCCGTTTTCAGTGGGGAAATATTCTTGGTACCTTCGCTCAATAGTTTATCCTGTTTTGACCAAAATGTTCAAACGGGGGTAGAATGTTTTCTTTCTCATGGCCAGAGGTCTTTGTCAGTCACTGAAAATAGTACTATTTAACTGAAAACAGGGAATTCCAACAACCCCACCCCCTCTGAATCCACACGATATATATATATGATATATATATGACACAAAGCCAACCACAGTTACACGACAGACGCAAATCGAAATAAAAATAATTGTGACTGATTCTCGGTGACAGCAAATATCTAAATCTGTCTCTCTCTCTCACTCTCCCTCGTTCTATTTTACCCTGAAAATAAAATTTGAACCGATCTGATGTAAGACATTCAATATTAATATAGATTTTATTTTTTAGACCAAGCCCACATTGAAATCCTGTTTTTTGGATAACCCCTTGTTTCTTAGATCAAATGTCTTTTAAATAATAATTGTATTAAATAAATGTTATGGTAAGAATCCAGCCTACTATATGTAAACATCTAAATAAAGCTGGCAACAATTTTCTTATTTTATAAGTATCCACATTTTTAAAAAGAAATAATAGAGACAAAAGTGTGTATTCCTCGGAAGATTTCTTAGAACTCAATAGAGATGAAATTTGGGAATTAATAAATTTATCGATGAAATTTTAAATCTGTAGATATACTTTATTTAAAAATAACACATAATCTGCACTTTCAAGACTAGGATCCATATTTCTTGTTATTATGTCGAATTCAATTTAAAACAAAAACACGCATAGTATAGAACATGGTCTTAATTGCAATAGAAGTTCTGTGTTAACATTTTATCTGATTAAAGCTAACTACTTTGCCAAATCCAATCGCATATTTCGGTTTGGAATTGATTGACATGTGCATTTTGTTAAACAAATTGGTACTTAAAAACGTTTAAATTAAGAAAAGTGTTTCTGTTATAGTCTAAAAATAGCATTCTATACACTCAGTGACTTAGATCTTTTGATACCAAGAGTAGCAATTGCATTCTTTACACTCAGTGACTTGGGTGTTCTGATACCAAGAGTAGCAATTACATTATTTACACTCAGTGACTTGGGTGTTCTGATACCAAGAGTAGCAATTGCATTATTTGCACTCAGTGACTTTGGTGTTCTGGTACCAAGAGTAGCAATTGCATTATTTACACTCATTGACTTAGGTCTTTTGATACAAAGAGTAGAAATAGGATTCTTTACACTCAGTGACTTGGGAGTTTTGATACGGAGGCTAGCAATAACAATCTTTACATTTAGTGACTTAGGGTTTTCTTTACAACAAGACTAGTAATATCATTTTTTACACTCGGTGACTGAGGTATTTTGATGCCAAGACTTCCTTGTCATGAAGTGTAAACGTGCACTGTGCTTAGATGATTGCATTGATGCTTTTTATTGTACTAAATTTTTATACTTAGGCCAAGGTTTAGGGCGGGCAGAAATGTTCTATAGTGAGGCTTGGACAGTGAGAGCACATACTCTGTGCTTTTTGTCACCACGCATCGAGTTAGTTATGCGTTAGCTTAAAAGTGTCACGGGAACCTCATCGTCGCCGATTTGTTGACCTCGTGATACAAAATAGTGTCAAACAATATATTGGGAAAGACTCCACGTTATTTAAATGCTAAGTTGTCTGCTAGATGCTGTAGATCCCAACTTAGATTTTATCCTTTTTTCTTGACTCTTGGTTTACGTTGTTCAAAGTATTTTCATCAATATTTGTTGGAACAACCACTAAATCACCTCACGCCATTATCTTAATTCTAAATGTTTGTAACGCCATCGAGCTTTAATTAGAAAGCTGAAAACTAGAGAGAAAGCTTGTTTTATGTACAAACAAAAGATACAAGGTCCTATCTGTTTTTATTAATCAGGAGGCGGGTGATTTACGGTACAAGTCCAAATACATGGACACAGTCAAGATATACCGCACACTACACGTATCGAAGAGGGACAAATCGTTGCCAAAGCCCTCACACAGCATTAAGTCTGAGAGGACAGACAGTCAGAACAGTGGACGTACTAGAGACACAGGTGAAAGCAATGTTGTCAACATTAATGGTGTAATGCGAGATTGAAAAGACAATGGTTATATATGAAGTACACACTTATAGCTCCTTGTCGTTATTGCACGCACATTTCTTAATTTGCATTTGTATATTTTTTATGTTTCTAATGAGTGAATTTCAAAGTATAAGCATGTGCAAGTAATATGTTTACTCTCGTAATGGACACAACTCCTTACATGTTCTTTAGGTAAGACAGTTTTCTCATTCAGCACCAAATTTCTACAGCTGACTGAGAGTACAAAAATGTCAAAGCGCGAGCTTCATTTCTTACTTTTGTCTGTAGCTACAATAACATTTGTCAAGGCCATACAGTAAAATGAGTATAAAGGAACTTCTGGGTACTGCAGAATCACAGTTGTTCTTTGATATCGTTAAGCTAAATAAGCGAATTCATTTTGCATTTATCGCTTTCGCACAATGACCGTCGCCAAGCATAATACCTATTTCGCTGACCTTTCACCTCTTTACATTTAAAGATCTGTATAAACGATCCTCGTATTTCGAAATAAAAAATCTATGCCGAATTATCAGTGTTGATTGCTAAACAATTTTCTTCCACATTTTAGTTCTGTCTCGCCATGGCCAAAGTCCAGACATGCTTTTTCCGAATGACCAACTGGCCCTCATCTACATCTGATGTCTATAGACCATCCAGGAAAGCAAGCGTCACATTGATTAGCTGATTAACTGTCTAATGTGATATTAATTGGTTTTTGAAGCACTGAATAAAAAAATATATTTCAGTCACATTTTTGCGTTCTTCCCTTTTGAGAAAACCTACTGATCATAATGGCACATACTTCAATCTATTCAATCGATTCTATGACGGCCTTGGCTAATTATTCTGAATGAATTCAGATGATAGGATTTTAAAATATTCTTTAATGTCAGTGCGTTAAAATATTGTTGTATTTGTCATTTGCGTCTGATGGAGATGTGTTTGCTTTGTTTAAAATCTTTAGAAAGATAGAAAGAGATTCAACTGAAAAAGGTAACTTTTTCATGATTTGTATCTTGATATTGAGAGATTTGCATCGTTATTTCTAACTAGTGTAAAACTAATTCCATCGTGTTACCTATAAAACAATAATGTCTCTTCAGTAAACGATACATGTAAAAAAGAGAACTTTTGTATAATTTGTTATTCATAACCGTCAGCGACCTTCTACATATGAAACTAAACATTCTACCCAAGAGCATAAAATGACTAGGCTGACGACCAAGACATTAACTATTATTAGGTATCAAGAAATTACTGAATGCTTTCAGAAAGGTAGTTTTGAAAAAAGCGCCATTATTTATTTTGGAGTGAAGTTTGAAATTTAAGTGAAAATCATGCTATTGTGTTTGCCATGTGTGTTTCGTATTAGGTTTCCTGATAAAAGAATCTTTGAAGGAATGTGGTTGCCGTAGTTGCTGACACAACTGTATATCGTTTTTCTCTCGAAACAGAAATAATCTCATAATTGGTGCAAGTTCGTAAGTTTGCCATTAAAAATAGACATATAATTGAAGACAATAACAACTCTAGCAAAACTAAAAAATGACACTGTAAGTGGTTTGCATTTTGTGTTTAGTGCACTGTGCCATGAAGAAGTCAGCATAGGACTTTATTCCTGCGCATTTATTGCATGACCATTTGATGGTGTTAACCGATTATTTGATGGTACCGATCGATCCATTGATGGTGTCAATCGATTCTTTGATGGTTTCGATCGGTCCTTTGATGGTCTCGATCGGTCCTTTGATGGTGTTATTCACAAAACTTTACTCGAATGTTATTTCTCAAGTTCACTATCACCAATTACCTTCTCTTAATACGTATGCTCGATAAACTAAAACAGTGAACAAATCATGAAATTATTGCACTGAGAAAACGTGGTTCCTATTTCTATTGAATCCAGGTTGACTTTTAGATCTGATAACATTTAAAATAATCTTATTGAAAAAGCTTTTACGATAATTGGATAAGCAGTACAACAAGTAACATTTGAAAATGAGCTGAGACTACGGTTGACCGTATTAGAATGTGGAAACATCAATGGTACAAGCTATGCCTTTGTACATGCATCTTCTACTCGTCTAATCGAAACATGTTGAATTAAAGCGCAAACGGACATATCTGGAAAATGAAATTAGGCCATTGTTATAAATATTAACATAGAAAACACTTAATGCATTGTATCTTTATTATAAATTAAAGTAACGACAATCGTCCCGGCGAATTATTTACTTCCACACACCAAAAGCAAACTACAATAATACTTTTCTGAGTAGAAATTTAAAAAATATTGCTTCATATTCTTTTTAAGTTTTAGCCATATAATTTCCTTTTTACTGTTATATTTTTTCTATTGACAATAGATAACAAAGATAGATGATACATGTAATACATGTCGGTACAATAGTTCTAAACAATGATTCTTCTTCACTCAGAGATGAAATATAAAAAAATTGTTTTCAGATCATATCAGTTCATTGGGCATGAAGGGTAGGTATTACAAACACATTATATACTACAAAGTGCATCATGATATAAAACGACCATTTGAATTATAAAATAATTTTTCTTAGTTACCAGTTGAATATTGGCTCCCACTGTTCCCATATCAAATTAAATGTTTCATTCATTTTGGATTTGATTGCAGTATATTTGTTTCTAAATGATAATGGTCCTTAAAGAAAACTTTCCTCTCTAATCCAGGCACAATCTTTTTCATTTTGCATACAGGATGTAATATTTCGCCAGAAGGAAACCAAAATACAAGACATGTATTCTATCTTTACATGTATCTCCCAATATTATAATCGTTGCACTTGGCAAAGTATCTATGCTCACTTTATTCCAAATTCAGTGTGACCAATCATTCCACAGCATATTTATCAAATTATATTCCCAAAAGACATAATATTGTTTCCGGTAAATTTTTAAAAAGTACATTTATCGGAATCAGACAATTGTATTTTATATAAAAATGAATTCACTGCTAAAATTATGTGAGTAACGCGAAATTGAATCCATTGTAATTTTGAATTTCTTATTTTAAAGACTATAGTATGTAGTTTAGGCCACACATCCATATTCAGATTGGAAGTTTCATTCCATTTCTTTTCACTGGTTTGTCTAACATCCGATTTCAAGAGTGGTTTGTAAAGGCCTTTAACTGTATTATTATTAAAGACTATTTCCAATGGAAAGGGATAAATGGTCTAACCAGTGTCATTATATCTAACTGCAATTTTTTACATAAAAACTTGACACATTAAATTATACCTTGAAATATTTTTTGTCCATATTTAGCTTTAAAACTATCAACATCAATAGTTTTATGCTCTGTAAGCATATCACAAATATCAATTATCATGTTCATCCTTATAAGTAAATTCATCCATAAAGTTTCTTTCATAAGATCTCCTGTCAGGGGTATATTTTTCTCAATTAACAGTTTTCTTTCCAATAAAACATCACGCCAAAATGCATTCGTCTTTCGCAGAGTGCTATTACATTTTCATCTCCTAATAAGAACAGGTATTTAACCTCATATTTCACACTCGAACAAATTAAAACTTTTCTATCAGATAGAAGAATTCTACGAATCCAAGCTATTTTCAGAATTAATACAAATTTATCAATGTCTATCATTGCCAAGCCACCATTAGAAAGAGATTGACGCATAACCTCTCTTGTAACTCTATCAACTTTTGACTTCCGTATAAAGTTGAAAAATAATTCATTTAATCCCCGAGTACAGTTTTGCGGAGGGTTTGGTGACGTGATGAACAAATGATTAAGTTTTGAAATAATTAAAGTTTTCAGAATTATTATTTACCAATGTGTGCTGAGGATTGCTTTTCCAGTATTTTAAACAGTTTTTAATCATTTCTATTTTATGCTCAAACTTCTTTACCATTTTATCCTGTTCCATAGAAAACTTGTTGCCCAGTGATGTAAATTCAGTCACCCACAATGATTTTAACTTCTGATGAATTATTTCGTCACTGTACTTCCTCCTGCCTTTCGAAACCTGTCTTGGTTTTGCAATGTGAAGTTTCATTCTTGAAATCTTTGCAAAGACGTTTGATGCTTCACTAGAGCAATTCAGAGATTCAAAAGAGCCAGCAAGAATGATAGTAATGTCATCTGCAAACCGTGACAGTAAATATTATGTTTCCTTTAGCTTGATACCTTTTATATTTTTATTATTCCTTAATAGAAAAGATAACATGTCTGCGCATAATAGGAATATATATGGAGATATTGGATCACCCTGTCTACAACCCCTGGACATATTTAAAACCTCTTATGAAAGCTGTTCTGTAAAGCTGCCGATGAGATATTACAATACAACGTTTAGCCAAGTGCCTCATACTTTGTCGAAAATTAAAGAACGTTAGTACGTTATGAACAAATTTCCATGAATCAAAACCCTTTTCGAAATCAATTAATAATTGTATAACAGGAATTTTTAACTCTTCTATGATGTGCATAATATCATATACGATCCTTGTATTTTCCCTAATATATCTTCTTTTACAAGACCAATTTGATCATTAGATATTATTTTATTCAATACTTCCTTAATTTTTGTGGCAATACGTCCTGTTGCCAATTTGTATACATCATTAAGAGGCATTGGGTGCCATTTCCTCGTGTACTGTTTTGGTTTATCCTCCTTGGTTATGAAAGTTATAATGATTTGTCTCAAAGTGGTTGAGAATGATCAAGTTTCATGTATCATTAATTGTTCTAACTACAAATTCCCTAATGTCAATCTAAAAGAGTTTTAAAATTCAGTTGTGAAACCATCTGATTCTGGACTTTTGCTATTTTTCATACTTTTTAAACAATCAAGTACTTCTATTTGATAACTTTGTTTTCTAACCTTATAGATTGATCTTGGATAAGCTTAGGAATTGTATACTTTTTGAGAAGGATCTCTGAGTCTATATATTCTACCTCCTTTTCCTCATAACATATATTATTGTCATACTCTTTTTTTCCTTCTAGAATATCAAACTGACTAGTAATAATTTCCTCGTTTCTCGCCTTCTTCTACTCAATTTACCCTGTATCTCATAATACTACTCCGAATCTTGTCTTTTTTCATACTGTCAAGTCTTTTTTTAGACTCTAATATTTATAAATTATAAGTACCCATGTAACCATTCTGTAATGACCGTATTTGTTGTACAAGTTCGTTTTCTTGTTTTAATTTATATTTCTTTTTATATGAAGCTTATGAAATGGTTTTATTCTACGAATTTCCATCAACAGTGTATCTAGAAATAATGAATGTGATATAGTAAGTGTTAGATCTGAATTCCATACATTGGCAATATTTCCTCCATACTTAGTTTATTCATTTCATGCCATTTTATATTTTGTCAATATATTTATATCAAGCATTGAGCTGTTATTAAATTTCCACAAACGTTTAACGTTGATGTTATTATTTAATTCAAATGCAGTAGTATCATGGAGTGGTTAGACCGATACCTTGATTCATTTGTCACTTTTCCTACATTTGGCATAAGATATTCAGACACAAGGAAGAAATCTAATCTAGCTTGTTTGAAAGGAGCGTTTCTTCTCCGTGTATCTTCATAATCCTGGATTTAATGCTCCAAAGGATCCACAAGACCAAAGGTTTCTTTAATACTTAATAATGTGTGTGTGTGTGTGTGTGTGTGTGTGTGTGTGTGTGATTTGGAGTTTAACGCCGCTTTAACATTTTTTCAGTCATATCGCCAGATGTCTGCAGTGTGGCAGTTTATAGTGATGTCTAGCACTAGGGCATCATGCCGCAGACATGTGGCATGATGTCCGACCCAGTCACATTATCCTGACACCAGGCAGACCAGTCCTAACACTAACCTCTTAATCCTGAACGCCTAGCGTGGCAGCTGTTAGTACCATTTTTGTAAGTCTTTGGTATGACTCGACCGGGGATCGAACATACGACCTCCCGCATCCGAAGCTTACACTCTAACCACTACGCCACAGGAGCGATACTTAATAATGCATTCCTAGCATTAGAGTTATTTATATTTCTATGAGTATAAGGATTTAATTATGGAACTAAGTTAAATTCCCCACATATAATAGGAGATTCATTTTCATATTTAAGTATATCATTTATATTGTAAAATTCTGGACGGGATTGCTTGGCCCATATATATTAATTAAAAAATGTTCCTTTCACCAATTATGATATGTAATGCAATCAGGTTACCACCAGAATCTTTCTTACATTCTTTTATATCATATTCAAAGTTGTTCTTGAATAGAAAACAAACTCCTCGCGAGTCTGACCTGTAACAATTTGAAATACCACATTGTACCCTAAGATACGACATTTTATCCTGTAAAATGCGTATCCGACTTGTACCTTCGCCTACCTCATCTGCCAATCGATTACTATGTCACCCCGCCCCCTCCCAAGGGATATAGCAAAGGATGTAGCAAGGTTGAAGGACAAGCTTTACTAAAGGCACGAAAAAATGGGTATCAGCCTGGAAATGGAGTATATACGGGTTTGGCTGGTCATGACTGGTTCATAATGAAAGTATGATTTTAGTTTTTTTAAATCATTTGAGAGCTTATTCTAACTGCAACTGAATACAATAAAGATGTTGTTTTATTGACAGAATTTAATTCCTTCAACGGACTTGAATTTCGGAACACTCGTTGCTGAAACTAGCACCAGACTCTTGCGGAATTAAAGGCACATGTTTCAAACAGACGTATGTGCAGAAAATGCTGAGGCTCATATGGTTTTCTCTACAAAGAAGCTGTCTGCCAGAATACCCCTATCCTGATAAACAAAAGTTTGATCTTCAGCACTCAGAAATTTATAATTATTGAATTTGTAATATTATAGTGCTTGGATAGGTTCATTATGGGAACTGAGTTAGTATCGTAAATCCTGAAGGAATGGTCTCGAGATACGTACAATGGAACCAGGCTCAATAGGCATGCGTGCGTTAATGCTCAGCTAAAAGTAGAAGTCCCAATATGATCCGAATATTTTCTCCTTCCTAAGAGAATATCAAGTGCATCTAATATCAGTGCTAATATAATTTACGTCCCACTGTCTCGTGGTACATTACAGAACATATCTGCAGGGAATACATCCGAGCAATGTTAATAGAGAAGATTGGCTTTCAAACATTACATACCAACCGACTTCATATCGTTGTAAATGTTGGCTGCTTTATAATTCTATAAATAATTCAGTCATTGTCACAGTCGCATTGAATCATCTATATTTGCGGCAGCTAGCTTGTTTTTCTGCCACGCATCAGATAGGAAATCAGTTAAATCGTACACTGATCTGAACGTCATTTGGCTCGGAATTGAGTGAGCTTATATTAAGGGGAAACTTTGCATTAGAATGACTGAATTGAGTGGGCTTATATTAAGGGGAAACTGTGCAACAGAATGACAGAATTTAGTGAGCTTATATTAAGGGGAAACTGTGCATTAGAATGACTGAATTTAGTGGGCTTATATGAAGGGTAAACTTTGCATTAGAATGACTGAACTGAGTGAGCTTATGTTACGGGGAAACTGTGCATTAGAATGACTGAATTGAGTGAGCTTATATTAAGGGGAAACTGTGCATTAGAATGACTGAATTGAGTGGGCTTATATTAATGGGAAACTGTGCAACAGAATGACAGAATTTAGTGAGCTTATATTAAGGGGAAACTGTGCATTAGAATGACTGAATTTAGTGGGCTTATATGAAGGGTAAACTTTGCATTAGAATGACTGAACTGAGTGAGCTTATGTTACGGGGAAACTGTGCATTAGAATGACTGAATTGAGTGAGCTTATATTAAGGGGAAACTGTGCATTAGAATGACTGAATTTAGTGGGCTTATATGAAGGGTAAACTTTGCATTAGAATGACTGAATTGAGTGGGCTTGCTTATATTAAGGGGAAACTTTGCAATAGAATGATTGCATTTAGTGGGCTTGCTTATATTAAGGGGAAATTTTGTATTAGAATGACTGAATTTAGTGGGCTTGCTTATATTAAGGGGAAACTTTGCAATAGAATGACTGAATTTAGTGGGCTTACTTATATTAAGGGCAAATGTTGCATTAGAATGACTAAATTGAGTGGGCTTGCTTATATTAAGGGGAAATTTTGCATTAGAATGACTGATTTTAGTGGGCTTGCTTATATTAAGGGGAAACTTTGCATTAGAATGACTGACTTTAGTGGGCTTATATTAAGAGGAAACTTTGCATTAGAATGACTGAATTGAGTGGGTTTATATTACGGAGAAACTTTGCAATAGAATGACTGAATTTAGTGGGCTTGCTTATATTAAGGGTAAACTTTGCAATAAAAAGACTGACTTTCGTGGGTTTATATTAAGGGGAAACTTCGCATTAGAATGACTGAATATATGTTGCAATACTTGTCCTGCATCATAACGTTTACAGCGGATGATTCAAAAGGTTATTGAATGAAGTTATCAATAATATTTGGAACCTGCGTAATTTGCTACCATAGGGAGCTACAGCTTGCTAGAATGTGTAACTTAAAAACATCCTCCAAACTTTTATCTCCAAGGTATTGTTTATTAACGATCGAAGATTAAAATGAACTCGATTGATAAATTTGACAATGGAAGATGAAAATTAACTTCGTTGACAACTTTGACAATGGTAGACGCAAATTACCTCAGTTGATAACTTTGATCATGGAAGATGAAAATGACCTTGGTTGACAACCTTGACAATGGAAGATGAAAATTACCTCGGTTGATGACTTTGATGATGGTAGATGAAAATTAACTTGGTTGACAATATTGACAATGGAAGATGAAAATTACCTCGGCTGATAACTTTCCAAAGTTCTATCTTACAGTCGTTGTTACAATAAAGATATACCGTATGTAAGTAAGATCCAGACTGAACAAACACAATTTTACCGTCGCATAATGTACTGGCAAATCTTAGTCTATGCAGTTTTTATTAATGAGTTGAATAAAGAACTTGGACCCAATTTGCCGGCGCAATGTTGCTTGCAGCTATATCCGACGTTCATGCAAGTATCTTCGGATCCAAATTATTTCTTTTTTTTTCTTCTTTTTCTCTTCTCATATTTTATTTTATTTCTTTCTTTCTTATTAATTATTATTATTATTATTATTATTATTATTATTATTATTATTATTTCTTTAAGTTGGCGCATTGCACTATCATACTGGAATGGACTGATAATGTTTTGCTCAGTGTGTATTATTCTTTTAACCGCCGTGCGTTAGCATTATGTATTATATACGATCGTACATTCATTGTCATTCTGTATTATATATTATTATATGCACATTTGTTTCTCCGTTAACTTTACATTGTCAGAATTGTTCAGTATTTTGCGATACTTAGCACGAGCGCACTTCATATTGCACTCATAAAGAAACTACTTTCTATTATAAACAAACAATGGATGCAGGCGCCAGATTTTTTGATTTGTAAACAAATCATGTACACTCACGTAGTAGCCGCTTTATGTTTTGGTTGATTAAATTTATTTCTGAATGAACTAAAGCAGACGTTTCGTGGACTGCCACAGACCAGCTGCTTAGCTACATTCCGCGTTAACATTTTTGATACAATGTCCCGGATTTAGGCGGGAGATAGACGCCAGATTTAATAAAATTGCTGGGTACCAACAAATAACATGCAGCTGAAAAGGTATAAACTGTCTTCTTTAGCTGATAATAACAATGGCAAAAACATACTTACAGTTTTACATCCTGAATTTCCTCAAAATGTACTTTCTTAGTTCTGCAAATCCGAATTACATGAGCCATGTCATAGGTTCTCAAGCTTGATTATAATTTTCAAAATTGTACTGTAATTTCGACTATATTCCAAGTGCAATTACATCCTCCTTACTGCACTCAAAATGAAATAAACATTATATTCTATAGCGTCGTTTTGATAATTGCAACTGGAAGACTTTATATTTTTCCCATATTATGATTTCAAATATTCAGTGACAGAACAGAAACACGCTTGAAGATGTCAACACGCTTCTCCCTCGCCGCTGAAATCCAATATACTTCATGTAGAATTGGTTCAGATAAATCCAGTCGATAATCACAAAATTTCGTCGAAACGACAAAAATACCAAAATCATTCGAGATCAAATGGAAAAGCTGTTGCAATGCGCATTATTTCATAATATGTCTCCGAATTTCAATTTCAAGTAGACCAAAACGCCATTATCTTTCGAAAGTTACGTCTACCGCACGACTAAGTTCGAATTTATGTGCGCATTAATAATGTTGTTGTGTAATGATGAATCTGCACTTGTTTATTTAGTTTGGAATACGGCATGCATTCAGTTACTTTGTTTCGTGTAGTGTATTTTTGTTTTTATACTTAAGCCTTTGGTAGAAAAACAAAATGAGCATATAATAAAAAGGTTACCGCATTTGTGTGGGAAAATATGAACTCGTTTTGTCGAATGGATATGCTGCACTCCCAAGGTCGTGCAGTATTTCCATCCGAAATATTCGTTCATATTTTCCCATACAAATGCAGTAACGTATAATTGCTGTACATTCATGGTCATTCTGTATTATATATGATTGTGCATTCATGCTCATTCAGTATTATATATGATTATGCATTCATGGTCATTCTGTATTGTATATACTGCTGCTCTGTACCCTACACTGGCTATATATTCGATCCAGAATCAAACACAAAATTTGTTCTCTGTGCTACGTTTCACTGTCGGACTCTAGTCCAACATACCTATCCGACCTCACCCATGTGTACACACCAGCAAGATACTTATGATCCTCTTCTGACAATCGTATACTCATTATTCCCACTATGAAAACAAAGTCATATGGACAGCGTTCTTTTGCAAACCAGGGCCCAGCAACGTGGAATGAATTGCCCACTGAACTTAGACACAAAGACGCAGTGATCCCATTCAAGAGTGCTCTCAAAACTCACTTATTTCGATTGCAAGAACAAACTTAAAGACCTAATAATGTTTCCTACCTTAAATATTCTCAGCATGTTTTTTTAGTGTTTTCTAATTTAATGGTGTTTGTTTTTGTAATCATATCATTATATATTTTTCATCTTATAGGTGTTGTCTAATGTTGTAAAGCGCTTAGAGCTTCTAAAGATTAGGCGCTATACAAAGTCCTCATTATTATATTACTATTATTATTATATATGATTGTGCATTCATGGTCATTCTGTATTATATATGATTGTACATTCATGGTCATTCTGTATTATCTATGATTGTGCATTCATGGTCATTCTGTATTATATATGATTGTGCATTCATGGTCATTCTGTATTATCTATGATTGTGCATTCATGGTCATTCTGTATTATATATGATTGTGCATTCATGGTCAGAGGCCTCATATAATTAGCCAGTAAATCATACTCACCATTATGTTCAATCAATTTGAATATGTCCAAATTTTGATTGCCATTTTGTCTCCACGTTCAAAATGAAATTATTTTCTAATACATAGAGTAAAATCAATGAAACCTTAAAGTTATACGTATTAAAGAATATTTAGTATTGAACGAAAATTTGTCACGTCCAGAAATTGATTATATTTTTTATATTTTTAATTCCTAATTAAAAGAATTGATTGTTCGTTGTTTTTTAAATAGTTAATTCTCAATTAAAATACATTCCTTCGTGAATCGTTTGGCAAAAGATTCCCACTCTGTAGGTATCAATGGTCTTTCATAACAATACTTATACTCCTTCTTGAGAAGTACAGTGTGTGTTGTTTTATCGTCTGAAAATGGCAAGGACAAAGCAAACTGCAAAGTTTTGAGGAGAGGTAGAAAGGGACTTTTGTTTTTCATACTAATACCTATTTACAATTTAGATTTTTTGTATTTACTATAATATTTCAATTATTCCGCACCGCTGCATATTATTAATCCCGGCTGGGATTATGTGCGACAGTGCAGAGTGAGTTTGAATTCACCTAGTCTTTGTTGCAAACAGTGTTGTTTGCACTTTATGTTTCATGTATTTAGTATATTTGTAGTATTACTGTAAGAATTAGAGAAAAAGTAGAAGGGGTTGACCGGCTCTAAATCACACAATCACATAGGGAAGATTTATTTTGCATTTATAGTATCGTGTAACCCACACACAATATTTAGAACAAAAAAAGGAAAAAAAATGGATCAAGATGAAGGACAAACCGAACCAGTCAGATCCAAGATCCGGCAGTATTTTCATACTGTATACGAAGACAATAGAATGATAGTCAATCACCCGGCTGGGTGCCAGACCATCGATTTCGAAGGAGCCACCAACCCACCAAGACAAAGTGAAGTTTTGATGGGACTTTTCACACCATGGGAGTAGATATAGGAAAGATTGAAGCCCTACAAAACGGCGGTCTAAACAAGTTCGTGATCTACCCAAAAGGAGGGGTACCCTTACTAAAAGAGGAAGAATTAAGTATAAAGGGGATGATAGCAAAAGTCTACAAAGCAGCCCCCTTTATCAGAACCATGGAACCACGATTAACAGAAATCAATGTAATGGGGCTTCCCATGGAAGTGGACAGCCAAGAGTTGGTGGAAAAGATTAAAAAGAAGACAGGAGTGACAGTCGTTACACACAAAATGGCGACTGTATGGGGTTTCGCCCCCATCAAGTCTGGAAATAGACTCCTTTATGTAAGCAGGGAAGATGCCAAGAAGATCCCGATCTTCTTCTATGTTTTGGGCTTCCGTCTTAAAACATGGTACAGGGGGAGCGAACAGGATAGAGTTTGCCCCCTGTGTCACCAAAAAGGACACGGACCCAGAGACTGCCAAGGGGGAATAGAAAGACCCAAACAACAAGAGGGAACTTATGCCAGTAAAGCGGCAGGACAAGGCCAGAAAACTACACCCCAGCAGCAACAACAACAACTACAACAACAACAGGAAGAGATTCTTAACCTGATAAGGCAAGTCAGACAGGAAAAAGAAAAGGAAAAAGAAGAAGAAATACAAGCCCTACCCGAGCTGGAAATCACCAAAATAGAAGGGCACAAGACACTAGAGTGGGAGAACTACCTGAGCCCAAACAAAACTTCAAGATCATGTGTGCTAAACGAAAAAGAGATAGCTACAAAAAATAGATTTGACATCCTAGGAGAGGAGAATACACAAATAGAAGATAGCCCACAGACAGATACCCCCCTGACACCGACGCCGATGCCCAAGAGAAGGAGGGCGAAAAGGAACTCGGAAGTTATATCACCCCAGGAAAAGTCACTACAACGGAAAAAAAATAAACAGGGAAAGAAAACCGTAGAAGCAGAAATAGAGCAAATACAAGAAGAAGAAGACCCAGAAATTGAAAGTGAGGGAGAAGAAATGGGGCGAAATGAATCTGAACCGGATACAGAAAATGACACGGAAATGGAGGAAGACACTGGACACATAATATCAACAACAGAATCTATACAAACATTTAACACAGAGTCAGAAAGTACAATCCAAACAACAGTGACAAGTGCAGGGGAAACACAAAGTAGTACAATTACATCAGAGGAAGGTGGGGAAACCAGTGCACACCCTAAAGACTTTTCACAAACAAGTTTATAACACAAAAACCAATAACAATTTGTAAAAGAATAGAATAATTTTTTAAAAAAAGCAACACCCTGGGAAGAGACAAGAATGGAAGGAAAAAACTTACAGTTCTTATCTATAAATATAAATGGTATAAATAGGGAAAAAATCTTTAAATTCCCTAAAGATCTAAATTATGATGTATTGTTAATACAAGAGACGCATAACGGTTTTAAAGATAATATAAAAATAACAATGGAAAATTACCTGGATGGAATTTTATTAATTAGTGATTACGAACACACAGATGTTAAAGGAGGGGTGGCAGTTTTAATCAAAAATAAAAAAGGGTTGGCATGGGATAGAATAGAAGTAGATAAGATATTTAATGGTAGGATGATACATATTATAATAGAGGATATGCACATAATCAATATATACATGCCAGCAAACAGGGAACAAAAAAAAAATATTCTTAGAGCATTTAAATAAATATATAGAGAAATATGCAACAGGAAATATTATTATAGGGGGCGATTTTAACTGGGTGGGAGAAAATATAGATAGGGAGGGAGATCTAGCACCAAACGATATTAGGATCAAACCGGATATGGACTTTTTTATCAAAAAATATGAATTAACAGATGTTTACAGAGTACAGAACTTATTAAGGAAAGAATATACTTATAATTATAAAATAAATAATGGAAGCCGCTTAGATAAATTTTACTGTAACAACTATGATGAAAATGTACACAAAGAAACGAATATTACGGATTTTAAAATATCCGATCATAAACTTATTAATATGACTGTAACATTTAAAAATAGAATAAAATGGGGGCATGGAAGATGGATGATAAATAATTCGATTTTAAAAGATACAGATTTTATACAAAGGGTCAAGAAAGAGATAGAAGAGTTTAAGAATAGGGAATATGTTGATATAATATTAGAATGGGAAAAACTAAAAGTCAAACAAAAAAACTAGCGATAGAACACTGTAATTTAAAAAGTAGGAAACTGAAAACAGAAAGGGAAGCAATCAGATACCAACTACAAAAAACAAATGCTAAGGATATAGAGACCAATTTAAAAAACAGATTGGAAGAAATAAATAAAATAGAAGGTAGGGGTAGAGAAATTAGGGCAGGGAAATAAACGGGGATATATAAAAAAGCAGAGGGATTATATAAAAGAGAAGAGAAAAGAATGGGGGGAGATAAATTTATGGAGAAAATCAAAATCAACACAACAACAACAACAACAACAATAACGGAAAAACATGAAGTTATGGATCATATTAAAAACTAATATGCAACACTATATACGTCTCAAAAAATACCAGAGAATGAAATTGATGATTACTTACAAGAAATACCATGTGAAAAAATTAACGACAATTTTAAACAAATATGTGATGATTTTATATCACAGGAAGAAATTTTAGATAGTATAAATACAATGAATAAGGGAAAATCTCCAGGAGGAGATGGACTCTCTGCAGAATTCTATATGACATTTTGCGGAGAGCTGTTGCCCATTCTAGAATGGTTATATAACAATATATTTTTAAGAAATAAAGAAATGTCGGAAACAATGAAAGAAGGGGTCATCATTTTAATATATAAAGGCAAAGGGGATAGGGAAGAACTAAAAAATTGGAGGCCCATCTCCCTCCTTAACACGGATTACAAAATATCGAGTAGAATCTTAAGCAATAGGATAAAAAAGGGGATAGGTGAAATAATAAATGTAAACCAAACGTGTGGGCCCAAAAATAGGGACATACAAAATAACATATTAAGTATAACTGCAATTATAGAACATGTACAAAATAACGGACAGAAAGTTGCTATGGTACTTTTTGATCAAGAAAAAGCCTTTGATAGAATAGAGCATAACTATATACAGAAAGTCCTGGAAAAATTTGGTTTCGGAGAACCTTTCCGGAAATGGACAAAAATTTTATATAATAACATAACTTCAAGAGTTCAAAATAACGGAGCCATGACAGAACAATTTGACATTAAAAGATCAGTGCGGCAAGGGTGCCCACTATCGATGCTATTATACGTAATAGCAATTGAAATGCTCAGTATCAGTGTAAAACTAAATAAAGGAATTAAAGGTATAAAAGCTCCAAATATCAAAGAGGAAGTGAAAATGTTACAACATGCAGACGATTGCACTAACTTTTTAGAGGACCCGAAATCCTTTGAGAATCTTATAAAGGAATATGAAAAATTTGGAAGAGCATCGGGGTCAAAAATAAATCATGATAAAACAGAAAATTTTAGAGATAGGTAACTGGCGCGGTAGGCTTTCTAGCATACCAGCCCATATGTTCAAAGATACTGTTAAAGCACTTGGGGTGTACTTTGGCAAAAATGAAGAAAAGGAAAACTGTAAAAAAAATGGAATGTGAGATAAAAAGGAATATCGTTATCTGGGCACTTATGCCGTTATGTTTAATGGAACGGGCCCAGGTGGCCAAAACATATATGTATACAAATTTGAATTATATTATGAAGTCTACCAACATAAGTAACATAATTTTAAATAATATAGATAAACTTATAATTAAATATACATGGGATTTTAAACTACATTATGTTATAAAAGAAACATTTATACAAGGCAAAAGAATCAAGGGGAATAGGGTTACCAAGCCTAATAATTTTAAAAATTACCAATATTTTAAATAGATTTAAACGACTGAGTGACGAACCTAAATTACCATGGGAGGGGATATATATATATATATATATATATATATATATATATATATATATATATATATATATATATATATATATATATATATATATATATATATATATATATATATATATATATATATATATATATATATATATATATATTGGTTTGGTTTCGTTTTGCGGAACAGGGAGGGAATATATAAAAATAATAAATTAATGAAACTTTTAGAAACACTTTGAAAATATAAGAGTATTAAAGATCTATTAATGAAATATAGGGACAAAAAAAGAATTTTGGGACCAGGACGAAAAACTCTTATATAAATGGATTCGGAATGACATAACCAAAAATATACAAAGTAAAGTAGAACGTGAAAATTTATATGTTAACTGGAAAAAGGCATGGGGGCACTGGTCACAATTAGGATCTTTAAAAATACAAAGCCTCGCCTTCAAATACATGCATGATGCGTGGTTGACGGGAGAGGTTGCAGCGAGACGGCATATGGTCGGAGTACCGCCTAAATGTCCGCTGTGTAAAATAGGCATATACAATAAAAAACACGTAATGTTAAATTGTAAGGAAACAGAAATTGATAGGAAAAAAATAATTGATGAAATAAACTTAAACAGTAAATTTAAACCACAATGTATATTATATCTTGATGGTGATTTTAGCAAAGCAACTTTATATAAAATTTCAAGTTTTATTGTTAATAATATTAAGAAGTGTGGCCCAATTAAATTTTAACTTAGGGAATACCTCAAGAGGGAAAGTACGGATAATGATGCCATGGGGCTATGCCACATGGCGCTACGCGAAGTGAACAGGCCCATGGCAGAATCTGGAAAGGAACCCCTCTTGAAAAATAAATTTTAAACTGAATTTCTATCTTTTCTATCACTAACTTCAACAAAAAATCTATGTGAATTGAAATTGGATTTTAAACTTAAATTTAAATTTAAAACTTATTTAAAATTTAAAAGAAAAAATGTATAAAATCAGAATTTTGGTTTGCAACTCAAATCAATTTAAATTTTTTTTTTTTTTCTCTCTACGATTGAACCATTTTGAAATATTTCTAAATAAAAGATAGACCAGTTCCATGGGGGAGAAGCATAATAATTAAAAAAAATGTGAACCCTTCATGGAGCTCAGCCTAATCTTATTAAGAAAGGTGATTTTACACATTCATAAGAATCAATAAGATTCAAAAAATAAGGGGATATCACCGTTCTTTCAAATTCAAAACATATAAAAAGAAGTTCCGTTGTATATGAATACGGAATATAACAGGAAAACTTATACACTACAAGAATTTGATCCAACAAGCTATCCCAACAAAAACACAATATAGCATACATAACCCATAACACAAACATATAACAAACATGGGATGTAGGAGACCCTAGCAAGGTCACAAAGAAAAACAAACTAGGGGAGTTATAAACCGAGAGGATAAGTGAGATCACTCTCGGAGACACTCCCCTATAGAGACACTAGGGATTGAAAAATACCCGAACTTCTAATTCACGTTATTAAAACGATGAAATAATACAATACAACAAATCTGGGGGAACACAAAACCACATAAATAATTATTATAATTAGGAGGGGGAGGGGCATCTGTCTGGTGCCCCAAAAAAAAAAAAAAATTTCATAACAAATACTGAACGTATTTTTCCTTCAATTGACATTTTCAGTTCAACTAAAATACGAAAGATCTACTTTTGTGTCATAATACTCGTACTATAAGCTTTGAGAAGTGACAATCTGGATACAGTCCATGGCGATGATGTTTACCATAATAAGCGCACGCCGACAATATCACAGTGTCTCCATCAAATACAGAGAAATGACGAAAGAGAAAACCACCTTTGTTTATGTTGAGAGCTCTCCTCTTTGGAGATTCATTTTCTATCCCGTATGGTCGCATCCATTAAAGGTATCACATCAGTAATTATCCCAATCCGGTTATTATGGCATCTTTTTGCAATCTCTAAGAAAATCAATAATATTTTTGCATTGATATTTCATGGGGATTTGTTATCAAGTGAAAAATATTACATGCATTCAAACAAAAAGTAGCATGAACGTCTAAAACGAAACAAAGTGTATATTGTGTTCTGCAGCAGGGGTTCTCGTTAGGATAACACTGTGAACAGCTGTAATTAACTCCAGTCATTTCACTCAAAGGCTACTATTTTCATAAAATGCAACATTGCCAATGTTGAGCTTTGGATATTTTACGTCAAGCTTAATGCCTACCATGAGTAAGATTACCTTAGTGCGTCTAAACAAACATTATTATTGCACCGAACTTCATCAGAATTGTGGCAAAATGAGAGAAATATACAAAGAACTTGATTAGTGGAATGACACCTTTAAGTGCTTGTAAGGTTCCCTTTCCGAAACCGATGTGAACAGCGAAGCTGAAAAGTAACTGGACAACTGACGTCGATGGTGGTAGATTCTGAGAAAATCATAGTGTTCTAGGTGAATTTTAGCGGCTGCTTCCTTCACAAAAGGCATTCTACAAGCGTGTCTAGAAATGGATAATTTGTGTGTAAGTTCTGTCAAAAGGATGAGTGATTGGTCATTTAGGCGTCTGTAAGTATTACATCGAATACGGTAACCGATATTTCTTGCAATAGCGTGATTATTGAGAAGACGTTTGTCTGCTTTGTGATGCATGCGACTGCTAATCTGCTTAAACTAGGTAGTGTGTCATGCAGAAGTATTTCAGTCAAATATCTGCCATAAATAAGTAGTTATACTTGCAATTATATCTCACAACGCTGTTACAGGATCATGCGCATATGGAAATGTGAGAACTGTGAACTCTGAGAGAGAAAGTAGTAGAATTAGTTGCGACTTCTGTCTTTTATTAAGCAATGATACGAAAAATGATTATGACATTTTCCTAATTGCAGTAACAGTGAAAGTAAATTATAAAATCAATGAAAGGTATATGAGACCTTGATAAATCTTCAGAGAGTTACAACATGTAAATTTGTCTCGCAGGCTTTCTGTTGATGTTAATCGAGGTGATGTCAGTTGTTGTTATATTTATATAAAGGAGTAATGTAGCATTACTCCAAGCACTGGCCTAAGGAGAATTACTCTTAAGAATATATATATATATATATATATATATATATATATATATATATATATATATATATATATATATATATATATATATATATATATATATATATATATATATATATATATATATATATATATATATATATATATATATATATATATATTATTATTACGAGGATGTATATTAAAACCCCTATGGTTGACGAATGTAGGGACATTGATTACCACAAATAGTGCTAGAAATATTCCCACCCTAGCGCTAAACAAGCATATCAATAATTCGCTCCATACTGAGTTTCTGCTTGGTATCGAACCTAGGACCTCTGAATGCGAGATAAGATAACTATCGCCTGCCTGCACGTTCCAGTGCCCATACTACCACGGCCACCTCCACATCACCAAAAAATGTTTTTTTTTTTATCCGTTCATATGCGGCACTAGAACGTGCAGACACTCGAAACTTAGATATATGCATTATTTGTCCCAAGATACCTTGGCACTGGCAAGGTTAGGTTATATTTATATAAGGTAGTAATGTAGCATCACTCGAAGCACTGGCCTAAGGAGAATTACTCTTAAGACTATATACTTATATATTACGAGGATATATATTAAAATCCCTATGGTTGACGAATGTAGGGACATTGATTACCACAAATAGTACTAGAAATATTCCCACCCTACCGCTAAACAAGCATATCAATAATTCGCTCCATACTAGGTTTCAGCTTGGTATCGAACCTAGGACCTCTGGATGCGAGATAAGACAACTATCGCCTGCCTGCACGTTCCAGTGCCCATACTACCACGGCCACCACCACATCACCTATAAATGATGTTTTGGTGTCCGTTCATATTTATCATTATGTCTTTGCTATTTAAGGAATCTTGTCAAGATTTGTAGTATTTACATATTAGTATTTAAGGGATCTTATCAAGATTTGTCATATTGTCTTATCTATTTAAGGGATCTTATCAAGATTTGTTATATTGTCTTATCTATTTAAGGGATCTTATCAAGATTTGTCATATTGTCTTATCTATTTAAGTAATCCTATCAATATTTGTAGTATTGACATGTTACTATTTAAGGGATCTTATCAAGATTTGTCATATTGTCTTATCTATTTAAGTAATCCTATCAATATTTGTAGTATTGACATGTTACTATTTAAGGGATCTTATCAAGATTTGTCATAGTGTCTTTGCTATTTAAGGAATCTTATCAATATTTGCAGTATTGACATGTTACTATTTAAGGGATCTTATCAAGATTTGTCATATTGTCTTTGCTATTTAATGGATTTTATCAATATATATCATACTGTCTTTGATAATTAAGGGATTTATCTTGTTTATGTCACAAAATTTATTTTCGTTTAAATAATCTTATCAAGATTTGTCACATTGTCATATCGATATTTAAGTGATCTTATCGAGTTCGTGTCACATTGTCTTTCCTTTTCCATTGTATTAATATACAGTCAATGTATGTAACTATAAACCACTAAAAGCACTTGACTAATTGTTTCATTGCTTTATCGAATGTATTATCTCCATATCAGTGTACGATAGTTCAATATTTGCGATTGGTTTTATGATACTAGAAGGTATATGCATGTACCTGATATTTCCATGAATAATTTCTTTTCAGGTGATTCGTAAATAATGACCTTATCGAAAGAAGAAAACAAATGTATCTATATTTATTAACTCGTCTGGAATATTGCTACATTTTACTCGTACATTAAATTTGTCATCGGACAAACCGCAGTGAATGATTGTAAAATAATTGTTGAATGATTTATGTTGTTTTTGTGTCTCACACCATAATGAAAATGCTTCAGCCACAAATTGGAACTTTAATAAACGCGTATCTATGTTGCGGAATAAAAATATTTCTATTAAATTTTTATGTGTTTGCAAAACTAATAATATTGTTTACAAGTTGAAAAAAGCAATACATATAAGGTTCTTTTCTCTATGTATTCGCTACAAATAAATTTCTCTCTGCTAGATAAAGTTTTAAAGAAATTATACACCCTTTTTAATTAACTAGAACAATGTTACTTTTCATACATCCAAAATCATGGGACAAATAAGTATTGGGCTCAGCATGTATATATAAGAAGAAGTTAAAGCAACTTTACTGCTTTTGTAGATTGTATGCGATATATGTCGAATTCACATGATGCGTGTTAACATAAATCCTAAACACCAAATACAACTGTCCAATATTATTCAATATTATTTGTCATTGTTGATCGATGAAAGTAAAGTTGATAATAATGGCACACGATTTCAAGTCAATGAGGAAAAACACACATGGCAAATTAAAAAATATAGTGATCTGAGCACGCAATATCTCGTCGTAGAAATTTATGTTCCTTTTGTCTTCAAACAAAGGAATATGCTAACTCCAGCAACATCAATCTACATTTTATCATTTTATTTGAAATAGATTTCGTATGAATTATTTGGAAAAATGTATAGTTTTATTCTATGCAGTAGACAATTCCGTCTGCTAAAATGTTAGAAAGGTATAAATGCCTTTGGGTTTTATGTTCCTCGCCCAGACATCCGACGCGAAAGGAACTCCTGCAAGAAATAATTAAATAACTAGCTTACTCAAGACTGTTCTGAACCATTACTGTAAAATAAATTCGATTCGGCCTTTTATGTAGATACATACAGATTTGGCCTTTTATGTAGATACGTACAGATTTGGCCTTTTATGTAGATACATACATATTTGGCCTGTTATGTAGATACATACAGCGTCGGTAAACTGTCCATGTTTGGTATGCGTATAGCAGGGTCAACAACAGAATTACGGAATAGCAGAACTTCAGTTTTGTTTTGTCAGAATGACGCGTCTGCGTCCCCACACTACTTTGGCAATTTTGTCACTGGTTTCGTCACGGATGTGGATTGCACATGACAGTGTGCTGCTGAGATAGTCTAACTTGTCCACTGCCTGTAGCGTTTTGTCATTGACTGCGATTGTAGGTTCTGCTTCAAGCTTTCCTGGTTGGTGCATTACCTCTGGGAGGCTCTACCTAAGGTTTTTTTCATCTGGAACAGGTTTGTGCATCACCTCTATCTAATAGTTGGACCAAAATTGTCTCAAACTGAAGACTAATGATCCATATTCTGTTGTATGTCTGACACAGATATAGCGGTCAAAAGTACAGTCGTCAGCAATTAGGATATCACGACCTGTCACTTCCTGTAACTATGCTTTCGCCCGTAATCTCCTCAGATGGAAGAGTTTGCCAGTCCGGTATCTGATGTCAGTCTCAGTTTCATAATCACGGAAATTATGTGTAAGAATGGCAGAAAACACTATTCTGAAGAGGTCTGGGGTGTGTTGTAATCTTGCTCGACTCCATTGGTGATTCTCAATGCTTATGACGAATCACCGTCTTCCACAACGCCAGCGAGCATGTCATCATGGACGTGCCGAACCACTACAATGCATTTCTCTCGGCAACTATTTTTTGCTGTGGTCTTCAACCACGACTGACTGCGTCAAAGATTTTTGATAGGTCAACCAACGTCTTGCACAGGTTGGAGTTCTATTCCTGGCATTTCTTTTGCAGTTTAGGAACTGCAAACACCATGTCTTTGTTCTCTCATCTTTTCCTGAAGCCACGTTGACTCGAAGGCCGAGCACGTGCGAGGATTTGGTGCCTATTGTTACAAAGGAGATTCTCGAATGGTTGTTGCAAGATTGTTTGTTGCCTTTTCGTTTGAAGAAATTAATCGATGGATGCATCATTGTGCTCCTAGGGTATATATCCTGAGTCCACATTGACTAGAACATTGGAGGCAATGTATGTGCCATAAGTCTGTTTTGTAGACTTCTGCTGAAATAACATTTGCTCCGGGTGCCTTGTCATTGGACAGCAGACAATTTCTTTCTCAGTTTTAGTCAGTGTTGAAATTACGCAAGAGTTATGTTGATTTCTACATAATGCAGTCTATTAACTGCCTCCTCGCTGATAGGTGATTGTTGCCTGCGAATGCTGTTGAAGTGTTTTGCCAATCTTTGCAGTATCTTTACTTTGTCAGTGAGTAATGTCGTGTCGTCAGCACTCAATATTGGTGCTGTTCTAGTGACTGATTCGTAGATTGTCTTTAAAGCATCATGAAAAATCTTCATGTCATCCCTGGTTACATAGATCTGAATCTCGTCTGTCTTGTTATTCGTACACGAGTCTTGCAACTTTCCTAGCTTTCACTGGACAATCTTCTTGATGATGTTGAAGACTGTCTTCTAAACGTGTAATTTAAAGCAGATGTTTTCGTTCGGTAGTCTCCGTATGGAAGTATTGTTCTCATCAAGCGTTCGCTTCGTTTACTAACATATTTTGCCGTATCCAACGTTTCTGCATCAACTTGCAAAAAACGGTTTGTTTTAAGTTTAACATTCTTTGACATCGACAACCACAATGAGCTTGCCCCTCTTTTTTACTTGTCATTTATCTCATCTGTGTTGGTCTGTGTTGGTCATAATCTGGGCGTATGCGCGGATGATATCTGTGTGTCTTTTACAGACAGTGGGAGTCTTATTTGTATGTCTGTCATTCTGCCTTCCGGGAGAGTTGTGATCTTTCTGACAAACTTTGATGGCAAGCCAAACACCTGCTCCACATCGATATTCTCTACTTCGGCCTCTCCTGTACAATGTGTAATCGGCTCCGACTGCAGTGGATTGCTCTTGCTCCGTTAGGCGAGTTTTACTAAGGGATTGTATATGGATGTTGCTTTTACGTATCCTTTAAATTCTCCCTCTACTTGAAAACAAAATTTCTTGTATAAGATTTCCTATTACTAAAGCGATTTTAGTTAACAATTACATTCTCAAAATAAATTTTTCCCTAATTATCTTTTTGTATTCGTGTACATTATGTACAATTTCTTCCAAATCTGCTGCTTCCTAAATTACATTAGCTGACTGATTCTAATTGCTGAATTTAGTGGTTCGTCTGTTTTAAAAGGACTCGTTTGCATTTCCTAGCATTAGATGGTTGCTCTGTCGGCAGTCGTAATATAGGAGTTAAACAATTTCTTTGTTTCTATTAATTGCTTTTTCTTTTTTCCACATGACTGAGTGCAATTATTTCCTTCTATTAACTACGTAGATACACAGCTAGGTAATCAATACTTCTAGTGTGAATGAGTGGAGGGGTAGCCCATATTTGTGTTGTTTTTTTTTCCAGAAAGCCCAATAGCTTTCCTGTAATAACACTAATTTTCCCCGGTTTAAACTATACCTTTCTAGGATTTCTCTCTTGTTTATAATAGCAATATGTTCGTTATCCTCCTTTTCCGTACTTCCTTTTTCATTTTAAGAATATTTTTAAAAAATGCATATCACTGTCAAACGTATTTGTATTCATAATGTCAACTATATCTGACTGCCAATGATCATTCAAGCATCTATTGCCTTTTCTTCTGTGAAGAAATATGGTTCTTTTCTTCTTGTCCAAAACAATACTGGTCAATAAGAAACAATTTGACTAAAGTAATCGATGACATGCTTATCGAAATGATGTGTGTGTGTGTGTGTGTGTGTGTGTGTGTGTGTGACTTGGATTTTTAACGTAGCTTTAACAATTTTTCAGTCATATCGCTACGATGAAGATTCCGTTTTGAGAGAATATTTGACATGTACTAAATGGTAAATATTTATTGGAAATTAAGAATCTATTTAGTCAGGCCAGGAAAACTATGTACCTTATTAAAGAAAGAATACTATTTTGCCTGTTAAAAATTTTAATATGACAATATTTCCAATTCTTAGATATACAAATGATAACTGTGGTTTTGTAAAATCAGATATGATGGAACTGGTTCATTTAGAATTTCCAAAATATGTGCTTTAAGTTAAACAAATATCCATCCCACGCAGATACTTTATGGTGAGCTTGGTAGGGAATTGTTGGCTATTTGGTAAACTTTGTTAATGGTAAACAAACGAACATGTCTTGCATCATGTATCTGAAGCTGTTGCAGTGTTCTAATAATACACTAGGCAGAAGTAAATGAACAGAGAGCATCTTATTGAAAACTGGGTTTTAATTTAATTGGGTTAATCCAAATTTTCCTAATAAATCCTGGTGAGACACCATCTTTAAGGAATGAGTCATGATCACCGTATACAGCCGTTGGAGTAATCCATTAATAGCTCGACCAAAGCTGATTCACATAAAACTTTTAAGACGTAATTAAAATTCAAACATTATTTGTTCAAACACTTATTAAAAAATGTAAGGCAAATATAATAAAATTTCGTACATGAAATTATTGTTTACCTATAGAAAAGATGAAGATTCTAAACTTTGAAGTTTGAAAAGTTTGAATACAAAACTTCTTGGGTAAAATAATTCATTATCTCCATGAATTTTCAGAGAACGAAGAAAGCAACTACTACCTGAGCACATCTATATCAGATCAAATGAGCCAAACTTTACAAGTATTGAGATCTGAGAACATTTGCTTTATAGGAAAATTTTCTAAAATGATTGATATTATTTTAACATAATTTTGATAATTTCTAATGATCTTTTCTCTGTGTCTTGTTCTGTCTATTTTGTTCAGAAAGAGAAAAGTATTATATGTTCATTAGGATAAACTAATGAGTTTACTACAGAGTAAGTTGTTTTCCAATTAGCGTTATTTATATCTTATCTTTCCGTTTATGTCAACAGCCATGTAAGTAGTGAAAGGGGCCACCCTAGGGACAATGGGAATTAGCATTACAGACCCCCCCTGGGCCACTCTGGGGACTATGTAAATTTAACATGGGGAAAATTGCTGGACCACTCCAGGGACAATGGGAATTTAACATGGGGAATAGAGTTTGGGCTTGTCTAGGGACAAGGGGAATTTAACATGGGGAATAGAGTTTGGGCTTGTCTAGGGGCAAGGGGAATTGAACATGGGAATAGAGTTTGGGCTTGTCTAGGGACAAGGGGAATTTAACATGGGCAATAGAGTTTGGGCTTGTCTAGGGACAAGGGGAATAGAGTTTGGGCTTGTCTATGGACAATGGGAATTTAACATGGGAATAGAGTTTGGGTTTGTCTAGGGGCAAGGGGAATGGAACAGGGGACTATAGTGTGGGTCTGTCTAGGGACAATGGGAATTTAACATTGGGAATAGATCGTGGGACTGTCTAGGGACAATGGGAAATTTACCATTACGGAAACCCCTGGGGGGATATAGCCTCAAGGGAATTTAACATATGGAAAATTGAACATGGTGGGTCTATATAGCGTCAAGGGGAATTGAACATGGTGGGACTGTCTAGGGACAATGATGGTACAGGGTCAAACACAACAGAGACAGAAACATTCATACACTAGTACAAGCGTGAGATTTATATATAAAGCATTACCAAAACCTGAAATCTTGCTGAGGTGTTCAAAAATCTGCATAATTGTAATGATGCTATAAATAGCTATAATCAAGGAAATGCTCAACGACAAAATGGATGTGACTAAAAGTAACGCTAAAATGACGAAATTGTCCCAGAATTTAAAGGAAAATAAACATATCCCCGAAAATTAAGTTACAATGGTTTAGACTAAAATGGATACAATTAGTAACTACTTACAATATCAACTTGTGTGACGATCGTGGATAAACACCCATGTATCTATTTATAGCTATAATCAGCTGAAATTCCTATGAAATCTCACTATCTATTTATAGCTACAACTTGTGGGTTATTCCTTTGGAAAACCCCACTATCTTTTTATAGCTTCAGCTTGAGTGACGTTCCTGTTTATGAACTCTAATACATATGTATAGCTACAACCTGTGGAAATCCCCAAGTCCATATTTATAGTCTCAAAATTTATATCAGTGACGTCACTGTACTAAACACTAGGGGATAAATGTCAACAGTGTTGCAAGTGGCTGACCTGAATACGCGCTACTGTAGGTAGGTAGGTAGAGTGTATTTGATAGGGATAAAGTGAGTTTTATAGGAACAAACAGAGACCAATACACACACACACACACACACACACACACACGCAACGTACGCGCGCAGACATACGCGCGCGCGCACACACACACACACACACACAACGTACGCGCGCAGACATACGCGCGGGCACACACACACACACACAACGTACGCGCGCACACACACACACAACGTACGCGCGCAGACATACGCGCGCGCACACACACACACACACGCACTATAAAATGGATACAATTAGTAACTACTTACAATATCAACTTGTGTGACGATCGTGGATAAATACCTATGTATCTATAATCAGCTGAAATTCATATCAAATCCCACTATCTATTTATAGCTCCAACTTGTGGGTTATTCCTTTGGAAAATCCCACTATATTTTATAGCCTCAGCTTGAGTGACGTTCCTGTTTATGAACTCTAGTACATATGTATAGCTACAACCTATGGAAATCCCCAAGTCCATATTTATAGTCTTAAAATTTCCAGCGTCAGTGACGTCACTGTACTGAACACTAGGGGATAAATGTCAACAGTGTTGCAAGTGGCTGACCTGAATACACGCTACTGTAGTTAGGTAGGTAGAGTGTATCTGATAGGGATAAAGTGAGTTTTATAGGGACAAACAGAGACCAATACACACACACACACACAACGTACGCGCGCAGACATACGCACACACACACACACACACACACACACACACACACACGCACACAAGAAAGAAAACTGGGCGGATATCCTTTCCAACGTACTTTGACTTCTTTGACACGTCGTTTGCCCACTTTACGGTTTCTGCGTTTGACAATGCCTTTGATGTCGTACACGTCGTCTTTTTTGGTGACACGACTTGATTTGAAACAAGTACGGGCTAGCGTTTTGGTGAGTACTTAACATCCATGGCTGTCTTGCTGAGCACCTTTTTCCTCCTTTACCACGCTCGGACAGAAAAATGAGTGTGTGGTGAGACAATTCCCACTCATGTTTAAAGCCTTTCAGTCAGGTTGTTAAGGACTAGTTAGTCCTACACCTGAGTGGCTAAATTTAAAAATAGTATGTGAGTACATAAAAGCCTGGGGGATGAGGCTCTCTTTCCTTCCCCAGGAGTAATTAAAAATCACGCGGTGCGTTATTAAACCAGTGATACATGCTCCATTAGAGCGAAAATCACTTTAATTCAAGTAAGCAAGCAAGCAACTTCGGGTACCGTCTCTAGCACTCTTGATGACACCAACTGTCTGGGTTATTTTCTTTCTTGCAAGCCCCTATGTTCCACTTCTGTTTGTGATAATAACTTGTGATACTTCACATTTTCTAAAGTGGAAATCTTTACAAGCCGTACAAAATACAAAACTTATATGACTTTGGATTTTGACACTTGCACAGACTCTTCACTTTATAAGTGTCACGAGAAAATTGTATATCCAACTTTTACCATTTTCAAAAACACGCACACACTTGCAGCTTGACCAGAAATATGTACATCTTGTTTTGTGGATAAGTCACAGACAAGTCCAAGCATATATAGGTGGTTATGAACGTTAGGAATATCCCCTCATTTTTTCAGAAATATCAAAGCTTGTATGTGCATTTTCCCTTTTCCACTCCATATTAGTGCTTAGATTTGTTCCAAAAAAAGAAAAAAGAAACGAAACAATTTTGAAGAAAATAAACAACTGAATTTTGAATTCAGGTTTCTCTCTGTTTATAATTTTTTTCAAGTTGATGGTGCATGACAGAATACATTCGCCTACCTTTCCAAAGTGAGAGGCATTTCTTCACATGTCATTGCCTTTGTTAAATTCGGTTTCATTGGTTAGTTATCGTTAATTTTTAATTTTTTTGATGCATTTCTTTTTGATAGAAGATTTAAGGCTTTCTATTGTTGTAACGGTATTTATGTTGTTTAGTCTGTTGATGAAATTATCTATAGCAAAGTGCTTAAGATTTTTCAGTTTTTTTTATTATTTCAAGCCCTACAAAAGGAGACCAAGTTTGTCTTCAAAGACGATTGAAACTCTAAATTACACGGGCGTGAAGGAAAACATCGTTGTTTTCATTCTAATCATGCTTGCCGTATCTCTTTGTGTTTTAGAGGTCATATTTCTTCTTAAGTAAATACACGCATCAATAGACAGACAGATTGGGTCATCATCCTTGAGGTTCACTGTACTTTCGGTTCTTTACTTCATACAAACCCCAAATTTATTAGTTTGAAGAAAAGAAAAAAAGATAACATGCCCCTCAATACTGTAACACGTCTGTTCTGACTCTACCGATGTGAGTGTGAGTGTTTATGTTAAAATGTTTAAGTGAGATATAAAAGAATGGTCAACTTGAAAACGCGAACCAATACTGTGACGCTCAATATTTTGATGTGGTAAGAAGAAATGGTACAACACACACAAAGAGGGCTTGTAAGTTCACATTTCAGTCTGTCTGCACTGTAATGGTAACAACGCAAGAACATAGGGATTATTATGCCACACAGTCCTAAAACAAAACAATGCATCACCCGTTGTAAGCCATTTCATTGGCTATACTTATTTTCTTACCGCGTTCACTTCGAATTGACTTGAGTAGCTATTCACACAGTGACGAGAATGGTCATGCTTTACTGGGTCTATCCTATAGGCGATTTATATAAAAAAATATTTTAAAAATTTAAACTAATGCACGAACAATCGTACCATGGGCGATCCCATGGAAATTGTGTCCGTCTTATTGCAAAATACATCAACATTTAATTTAACCCTGCAGATCTCTAGAACAAACCTCTGATAATAAACATTTTGAAAAGTGTTGTGTGACACGGATCGCCATTGTCATTTGGTGTCTGCTTTCTTGTTCGAAAAGAGATCGTTTCGTCTTGACTATAAAAATTTAATTTGACTAAGTTTTACGCACTACTTGAACTCATAAATTTACGTTGTAGTTGTAAGCCGTCGTTCTCCGTTTTCTGGAAGTTCGTTTTTGCGTTTCTCAGATGTGATACTATTTTTTATGGGCCGAACGAAATTTCTTTTGGCGTGATTCAGGACTCGTGGTTTTGTGGCATAAACGGAGAGCATTGATTAAAGCTCAGTTATGTCGTCTTCGAAATCGCTGACACGGATTTGAACTAACACTTCAGGTTTTGTGTGAGGCGATACGGTACATCATTGCCTTTTACTTTCTCAATGAAATCGTTTCATCTTATTGCAAAATTACAGTTGACTAGGTTTCATACGCAGCAGGTCCCTGTATATAAGGAGAGTGTCTTAGCGTCAGAGTATTCATTCCACTCTCAAACGATCAAGAAGATGGAAGAGTCAGCACAGATCGACCTGCTGGTCAAATATTTGCTAAAAGTAATACGAAAGCATAATTCACATGCGAAAGTGGCAACAAAACTTGCTCTTTTGGTCGTTGATTTGATGAGAGTCATACGAAAGTGTGTAAGTGCTAATGAAGTTTGCTATATCTGCAAAGGTAAATGGGTATTTGTCTCCAGAATACCTGCTTCGTCTAAGAAAGAGAGACAAAAGTCAAGATACCTAATATCGTTGTCGGGAGAAAGGACACTGGGATTCAGAGTGCCCTACGAGAAAAGAGAAGAAACAGAAACAAAACGAAACAGAGAAGAGGGATTCAGAAGAAGAAGAAATTGAAGATGATGAAGAACTTGTGCCAGTAAAGACATGGAAATGGAAAAATTGACAATGTGAGCCGATGCGTTGGCCCTGATGTGAAATTGCATACTACCTTCTAAAAGAGAATAGACCAGAAAGAAAACGTAAGTGTCTCTTAGTCTTGACATTCTATAATAAGGATGGCGTGATTTGTTTTTTACTCACACTTTATGAAATTGTGCTCTTTCACCTATCTCTATCCCTCTGGAACATGTTTTAGTTAGAATTGAAATGAAAGGATGTTTTCCTTCACGCACGCTCTTTAGGCATGCAAGTCGGTAAACAATAGTCAGTCTATTCATCCATCATTTTGTGTCTTGATGTTTCCTAAATCACACATTGATGCCATAAAATAACGGCTTAAATGGGTTTTGTAGTGTTGGGGGTGGGGTGGGGTGTAGGTGCTTGGCAGAGTTGGTCATTGCAGGTGAGGGCTTAGGTGCTTTCAAAAAACTTTTTCTTCTTCACTGTGTTGATGGAATATAATGGGCTATTTTCTTCATTCTGTCTTGATAGTATATATAAAGGGTTATTTCTTCACTCCGTGGATAGTGTATAATGGTTTTCTTCTTCCCTCTGTGTGGTTAGTATATTATGGCTTTTTCCTCTTCCCTCTTTGAGGATAGTATATATTGGGTTATTTATTTCTTCCCTCTGCGTAGATTGTAGATATGGGGTTTATTTTATTTACATCTCACCTCCGTCTGGATAGTAGGTATGGGATTTGTATTCTTCCTCTTCCATGTGTAGATAGTATATTTGGGGTTTGTACGCGTTAGCGACGTTGTGTGGATAGTATATTTGGGTTTTTATGCGTTAGCGACGTTGTGTGGATAGTATATTTGGGGTTTGTATGCGTTAGCGACGTTGTGTGGATAGTATATTTGGGGTTTGTATGCGTTCGCGTACGTTTGTATGGATAGTATGTTTGTTTTTGTTTTTTTTCTCTTTCCTGTGTGTGTGTGTGTGTGTGTGTGTGTGTGTGTGTGTGTGTGTATTGGTCTCTGTTTGTCCCTATAAAACTCACTTTATCCCTATCAAATACACTCTACCTACCTACCTACAGTAGCGTGTATTCAGGTCAGCCACTTGCAACACTGTTGACATTTATCCCCTAGTGTTCAGTACAGTGACGTCACTGACGCTGGAAATTTTAAGACTATAAATATGGACTTGGGGATTTCCATAGGTTGTAGCTATACATATGTACTAGAGTTCATAAACAGGAACGTCACTCAAGCTGAGGCTATAAAAAGATAGTGGGATTTTCCAAAGGAATAACCCATAAGTTGGAGCTATAAATAGATAGTGGGATTTCAATATGAATTTCAGCTGATTATAGATACATAGGTATTTATCCACGATCGTCACACAAGTTGATATTGTAAGTAGTTACCAATTGTATCCATTTTATAGTGTGTGTGTGTGTGTGTGCGCGTATGTCTGCGCGCGTACGTCGTGTGTGTGTGTGTGCGCGCGCGCGCGCGCGTATGTCTGCGCGCGTACGTTGTGTGTGTGTGTGTGTATATATTGGTCTCTGTTTGTCCCTATAAAACTCACTTTGTCCCTATCAAATACACTCTACCTATCTACAGTAGCGCGTATTCAGGTCAGCCACTTGCAACACTGTTGACATTTATCCCCTAGTGTTCAGTACAGTGACGTCACTGACGCTGGAAATTTTGAGACTATGAAAATGGACTTGGTGATTTCCACAGGTTGTAGCTATACATATGTATTAGAGTTCATAAACAGGAACGTCACTCAAGCTGAGGCTATAAAAAGATAGTGAGGTTTTCCAAAGGAATAACCCACGAGTTGTAGCTATAAATAGATAGTGAGATTTCATAGGAATTTCAGCTGATTATAGCTATAAATAGATACATGGGTGTTTATCCACGATCGTCACACAAGTTGATATTGTAAGTAGTTACTAATTGTATCCATTTTAGTCTAAACCATTGTAACTTAATTTTCGGGGATATGTTTATTTTCCTTTAAATTCTGGGACAATTTCGTCATTTTGGCGTTACTTTTAGTCACATTCATTTTGTCGTTGAGCATTTCCTTGATTATAGCTATTTATAGCATCATTACAATTATGCAAATTTTTGAACACCTCAGCAAGATTTCAGGTTTTGGTAATGCTTTATATATAAATCTCACGCTTGTACTAGTGTATGAATGTTTCTGTCTCTGTTGTGTTTGACCCTCTACCATCATTGTCCCTAGACAGTCCCACCATGTTCAATTCCCCTTGACGCTATACAGACCCACCATGTTCAATTTTCCATATGTTAAATTCCCTTGAGGCTATATCCCCCCAGGGTTTTCCGTAATGTTAAATTTCCCATTGTCCCTAGACAGTCCCACGATCTATTCCCCATGTTAAATTTCCCATTGTCCCTAGATAGTCCCACGATCTATTCCCAATGTTAAATTCCCATTGTCCCTAGACAGACCCACACTATAGTCCCCTGTTCCATTCCCCTTGCCCCTAGACAAACCCAAACTCTATTCCTCATGTTAAATTCCCCTTGTCCCTAGACAAGCCCAAACTCTATTCCCCATGTTAAATTCCCATTGTCCCTGGAGTGGCCCAGCAATTTTCCCCACGTTAAAGGGGGGGGGGGGGTCTGTAATGCTAATTCCCATTGTCCCTAGGGTGGCCCCTTTCACTACTCATGTATTTACGTTCGAACATGTTCGTGTTTCATTTTAGTATTAACTTTAACAGTGTTGTCAATACAAGTTAAGTTATATTTACTGTGAAAAATATGATATCGTCCACAGCTGATGTACATGCATGCCCCGGGATATCAACATTTTACCTCATATTTATGATTCTGTCTTGTAAATTTTTGAGCCAACGTGAATCCAATATATCTTTTTTCTCAAGGAGATAGCCCATGTTGTCCGAATGTGCTAAGAAAAGTAACATTGACTCGCATGAACAGAAAAAGTTGTACATGTGTCTTTTCTGTACTTTTAACATAGCTTTCACAATTTGTAACGTAGCTGTCACCATTTTAGCCATGTCGCTGACATGTAGCATGATGTCCCACCCAGTCACAATATCCTGACACCAGGCCGACCAGTCCTATACTACCTCATAATGCTGAGCGCGAAGAGAGACAGCTGTTAGTACCATCTTAAGAATTCCGCGGTATGACTAGGTAGGGATTCAAACCCGCGACCTCCTGCATTTAAAGTATACGCTCTAACCATTTAGGCCACGGGGCGATCGAAAAACTTGTCTTAAATCCTGTAATTATTAGTTGTAAATTGAAACAAAGATAAGCGCATGAACGCTTTCAGATTAATGTGAAATCGTTCCACTCATATGGTTGAATTTGAAACAAGTATTTCCGTCATGTATTGAATAACGGTGAATTGTTTTAATATATCATCATTCTCCATAAATTCTATATATGTTTATGTTGAATTGCTGTTGAATCATTTTAGATTGACCTAGTAAAATTCACAATATCTTAAAGTTGTACTGTTAATTTATCCCAATACATGAGTTCGTATATACCCACATCAAAAACGCGATGTATTCCTTCTACCTCATATCACACTGTTATACTCATCATGTTATGGTGTTGGTGATACTAGGTTCGACGTTATCATCGCTAAATAAATTAAGATGATGAATATATTTTCAAAAGCATTGTGGGGTAACTTTTTGATGTTTTTAATTAGCACATCAATATTGTTTCTTCTTTTTATGTCGTTTTAAAACACAGCTAGCTTTTACTAAATATTTATCCCATCAACACTTATAAACCAATACATATTATCTCTTGATACTGACGTTGCTGTTGGCATGTTAAACTTGTGAAATGTTTGTATAGCCTCTCTGAAAATATCAAACTCAATGCAATGTAACCATGTGGAATTATTTATGTTGTGTATAATATTTCCAATTTGCATTGTGCTTTACTATAAATACAATGGTCATCGTTGACAGAGCAGCCCAGTAATCTTTAATTTGATTTTCAAACAATTATTGGTTTTCAAAAACTTATTGGTTTTCAAACAGTTATTGGTTTATCGTTTCTGAAGTTACATCTTAACCCAGAAGTGAAATAAACAAATAAATGAGTGGTTCTGCAACACTCATTTGCGGGAGTTATACAAGCCCGCTACTTGCTTTTGTACTGTGTTTTTGTATGTTAATGGATGCCTATGTTGGCTTGCATCATATCTAAAGCTGTGTAGGATACGCCATTCCTCTTTTTAATGGTTCTGGCCAAATATGCACATTTACTGCAAGAACCTCATAATTAAAATTATGGCAATGATATCAGATTAAGCAACTTCAATAACTTGCATTCACATTGTACGAAACGATTACAAAATGATGTTGTAAATTGTGTTGATATTTTACATATCGTGCCGTCCCTGTTTTACCGCTACTTTCTTTTGAAGCAGTATCATAAACTCTCATTTCTCGTGAGAACGCATCTCCCACTGACGTCATGGTCACAATATTTCTTTACACTGGTCAACATATTTGTAATTTCCAGGATCTTTTTTCGAAAGTATGACGATGGCTGACATTCAGAACAACTGGGTTTTTAAGAAACAAGGATTGAGAAGCTGCAAAGGCATATAAATGTATCATCCTAATACTAACAGTTTAATGCTGAACGCCAAGAGAAGCAGTTGGTAATACCATTTCCATAAGTATTTCCTATGACTCGGCCGGGATTCAAACTAGCAATCCCCAGCATTTGAGGTGGACGCTCTAACCACTTAGACCACCGGAGCAGTGGAAAAATGTGTCTAAAATCCTGTAATTATTAGTTGTGAATTGAAACAAAGAGACATACGATGAAAAAACTCGCTTTCATCCATTCTCTTTATTCCAATCAGTAGGTCCTCAAACAAATCTGTACTAACTACTCTGACGAGGTAAACAACTTCCTGTCAACTTCCCGTCATACAAGACATCCAGTCAGTTAACTCAGTATGTATTAGGAACGTGACTCGCCGTCGATAACTGCAGAAGTGACACCATTTAGAACGGTGTACGTTTCGTTAACTTTCATGTGGTGTTGATGCTGATTTTCACAGTTGGCTTTTTTCATTATAATGTTGTGCATTATAACAACAAAAACGTAATTTTATTATAAATGGTATATGTTAAAGCAAGAGCCTATATCTACAATGTATTTATGTCCAAGTATTGTTCTTTCCTATCTGATGGAAAACAAGCAATCGAACTTTAAGAATAAATAAAGCCCATATCCTTAAACGGAATCTGGATATTTAACGTATTGGGGGCTATTTAATTTTCTTAATTCGAAGATGTAGTAAGAAAGATAATAAATCGAAACATGAACGTTTTATATGTAACTCTATGTATTTTGCCTCGGATTATTTCAAGTTTCTAAAGAAATGAATTATGAAAAATGCAAGATAGTTTTGAAATTCAGAAAAGGTGCATTCTGGGAGATCAATGCTTTGCATACGCACATCCTCAATTAACTTTAAAACAAAATCAAGCTTATTATACATTAATAAAAGATATGCTGAATTAAGTTTTTTATGTGAATATTCCTATAAAGTTATGTTTTTGTGTGACATTGATTTTACTCTGGAGGTCCTGTATGGCCCAGTGGTATAAAGCGCTCATCTTTACCGATCACTGCCATCTCATCTCCCTCCGACTGGGTTCGGTCTCGGACTCGACCAATGAGGGTATGTGAGAAAGCTTGCCAGTATCTTCCCGGTAGTCGGCGGTTCTTACCGGAGATTTCCAATAGTTCTTCCTCCGCCAGTTATACCGGCCTGTCAATAAGAGTATGAGAAAAGACATCGTTGTCGATTTATATGCATACCTTATTGAAATTAACTATTGTTTCAAATGAATCAAAACGTATCACTCTAAGAAGAGTATATTTATCTAACGGTGAAATTTCGTGTTTAGGTACAAGCCTCGGACTCCAAATTACAACGATAATCTATTCCAATCTAGTTCATCTACTGATCTCAGTTTTCTGGAATTTGTGTTTGGAATAATGTGTATTCAGTGACCCATTGCATGACACTCGTATGTTGGGGAACAAAATGTATGTTTATGCGTGAGGAAGGAGTGATTAATTAAAGGCAAATGATACAAGGCAATCAAAATTATTGAAAGTAAAACGAATACTTTTTTAAACAGGAATATTGCTGAATTACGAAAATGTGTAATGCATATAAAAATGAAGTCAATGGATTGACGGAACACAATTCTTATGTTAATGTGTTAATCGTATATGAAGCAACTGCTGCCAAACAATTATATTAGATTCGATGAAGGATCAGACACATGCTATTGGAGTTAGAAAGACGGTACACCAATTAGAAAACATCATTACAAGAGAATAAGTCCGTTAGATGTCTGAATATTAACATAAATACAAGTAATTTATTTTCATACCTGACTGGAAAATATTAAGTCTCAAAATTCAGATCTGACCTAAAAGTTTATATATATTCCTGCTCGGTCTTCGATGAACAAAGGATCATTTAAAGACTGATGAACGTAGGGCAAAAGTGCTGCAGCGCAGAATAAACTGCAGAAATGCGAAACGCAGTACACAATCAGTCATGCTATTTTTAAATTACATCTAACGTCGAAATATCAATCGATAAATTAAGGCTTGCATTATCTCACTGCTTTCTAACTATTAGGCCCTGATCATGTATTAATGAAAATCGTGCTAAAATGACCAAGTTTTCCATTATCCTGTGAACTAAAGCTACACTGGAAATCTCCGGACAAATATAAGGAAGCGTCTCGTCGTCAATAGAATTAAAACTGGGATCTCCGAAATAACGGAGATCTGACAGCTCCTGATAAAAGTTAATATTCTGCTGCCTTTGGAACTTCCACATCCTCTTTTCATTAGCAGACTATTAGATAATGTGTTGTCTTTCGAATAAGAGAGAGTTGTCTTAGAAATATTACGTTTCGAATGATTTTTTTCTCCCTTTCAGAATTTTTTATAACTGTGATTTGATTGGCGAATTACAAGGTGCCAATCAAATCAAGTGTACGTAGGCCATGTGTCTAATCAGATGTGGTATCTCCTATGTAAATAATGTGATTCGCTCTTTTGTTTACATGGAATGCTTAACCAGAACCCAACATCCATGAGAGGGTTCAAATAGTAAACTGGTCCAACAGGATCAATAGTACACTGGTCCAACAGGAATAATTGCAGTGACTATTGCAAATGTTTTTCACATGACCTCGTATAAGTAGTCATAAACGGAAGAGGTTACAACAATTGGTTAATGGTTTGGAAGGGGAAGGGGTAAATTATGCTTTTCAAATCAAGCAATATAATAGCCTCCTTTAACCAGACTCTCCCGTAACTGTGCAAGAGATTTGCCATAGAGGGTCTGGTAAAAAGGCTTCACTGTTCTTTGTTATCGATAGAAGGTGTTTCAGTAAAGAGTAAAACGTTTTTCGAAGTAAAATTGCAAATACATCTCACTCAAGGTCACATATATCCTGTATATACCTTCTGTCGACAACAAATCAAAAAATATTGAAAACTTCAAATGTAAATAATTCAACATCGCTACCGATACAGGAGATGTGTCTTAAACAGCCATTGAAAATGCCCATATGTATGACGTTATCTTACCATCACAATTGTATAAGACATCAGCTCATCTTCCCAGCCTACTAAACAACTGTTCCAGTCTCGAAAAGCCTCGTTCTGACGTTACCAGGCTATCTTAAATAAAATAGCTCGCGAGAGTCTGGTTAAACGGGACTAGCAATATGTGTATACGTTATGCGGAGGACACCTTTAAAGTTGCTTTTTAGTTTTATTTGTAACACAGATATATTCAAAAAGTTATAAGTATCAATCGCCGAGAACAAAACACCGAGAAAAGTACCTGAGAACTGGGTGCATCACGTGGCCAATCCCTGGGTATGTGTATTAAAAGTTTCAGACCGTTCAGCAATGTCAGATTCTATTTCAAACACATATTTTCGTGGGTATTGAGTTTTGTTTTGTCCAAACAAATGACAGCTTTGCCAGTAGAAAAGTTCGTGATTTTGGAAGGCAGTGGTATTGTTCACACAAAATTATCGTTGTTTTTTGCGTCTTGAATTTGTGGCTTGTAGTAACACGAGATCTAATATAAGTGGTTCCCACGATGAAACAAAAGTACATTCATTATACGTATTCTCGACTATTTGAAACCCTATAAATCATAAAATGACAAATTGGTGTGGAATAGAGGATAGTATTAGGATTGGTCGGCCTGATGTCAGGATAATGTGTCTGGGTGGAACATCATGCTGCATGTCTGCGGCATGATGCCCCAGAGCCAGACGTGACTATAAACTGTCACACTGCGAACATCGTAATGATATGACTGTAAAACTGTTAAGGCTACGTTAAAATTTCAACACACACACACACACACACACACACGGTTAGCAAGAGACAACGGAAGCAAAGGCGAAAATTGTGTCTTCCTTAAAGCCAGCTATGAACATCGTAGTGATATGACTGTAAAACTGTTAAGGCTACGTTAAAATTTCAACACACACACACACACACACACAGGATAGCAAGAGACAACGGAAGCAAAGGCGAAAATTGCGTCTTCGTTAAAGCCAGCTATGAAAATTGTCTATAGTTTGTGATCTCGACATTCTGTTTGTATATTAAAAGCGCTAATTATTATACATAAACAATATTGTCGTGAGAGCTGAACTCACAGAGATGCCTCATCTCAAGTACTTTCAACTTTTCCCCACCCCCTTTATAATGAGAGAGAAAACAGCATTAACGCTACCTAGAGTCGTGTTTCTTTACAAGTAGATGGCTATTTATTGGAAATGCTTAAAATGCAGGAGCCACGTGGTCCGTCACCCTATTGACCTGTCTCCTACTTGTTTACGCACCCCCTAAACGATATTCCTGGATCCGCTCCTGCACACTGTAGAGAGACATGTCTCCAGCAAATATCACGCGCTAACATAGGATGTGGTGAGGAAACGTGGGCCTCTATAGACAGACAGGCTACAGTTTCACCTGGCCAGTGAACCTAAGCAGCATGCTCATAATGAGATATAAAATAGTGGGGGAATTGTTATAACATTGATTTAAAGTATATATATATATATATATATATATATATATATATATATATATATATATATATATATATATATATATATAACCCATTCTCCATCCTCCTCAATGTTTATTTTTTAATATATATATAAACATTCAGGAGGATGGAGAATGTTTTTTTTATAATAAAAATCAAGCACATCATATATCATGGTCTCTTTTCTAATCTGTTAGCGTAATCGGAATGTGATGATTTATTCATATATTTCTGATTTTCTGTCCTATTATCTTCAAATATATATAACGACAACTTTGTGTATGAATGTACAAATGAATTATTGCTGTACCAATATAAATATGAAACAAAAGAAACCTGTAAAATGATATCTTCCCATTTATACAGTTACCAACAATATGGCCCTTAGATAATACGTAAATGTAAAGCTCACAAAAATTCATATCCAATCGTTCTGAGTTTCGTGAAACAAAAAGTCAGGGAAAAAATTACAATGAATATTTCTCGCAAAAAGTCAATCGGCATGTCAGAAAATGAAATTGTATTTGGTAATCCAGATCCCACATATAAATACATTTTTCCCAGAATCGTCGATGTACTTCTTCAGAAAACTGAAGCAGTGCAAGCAGTAGCGTAATAATAGGTTCAATGTGGACAGGGCGGTTTCCCCGGGCGCCAAAAGTCTTGGGGCACCAAAACCCCTTTGGGCCTTTATCGTCGCCCCGGACGCAATTTACCTTCAGTACGCCACTGAGTGCAGGATAAGCGTTAACTATTATTTTTTCATGAACAGCGATTTTGACATCAGACAAAGGGTACTGGACAAATTAGACCAGCTATCTTGGTCATTCTCTTGCGGCATTACAGTTTTGGTAAACAGAACTCTCTGTCATTATTGATGCGTTCATTTTCTGGCTTAGGGGGGTGTAATAGGCCTCTTTATCAACCAGATGACAACTTTGAAGGCTGCGAGTCCTTCTCTGCGGACAACAAACAAAAAGGTGTAACATTCTCCTGCTGTATCTTGACGCTTCTAGTAATGAAATAAGTTGAAATTACATTACATCCGAAATTTCCTTTCTCGGCATCCATTAGCCTAGTGTGAAATGATAAGCCAGTTTTCTAGTTTCCATAGCTACACTCATTATTGATGAGGCAAGAATACTGCAGACATTAGGGATATGTCACATGTTTACTTAGCAACGCCCCACCGTTTGCATTGCTGCATATGTAATGAACGCGTTATCAAGGTGTAGTGCGCATTATAGGCTATAGATTACTTCACCGCGCATTTTGAAAGAAAATATATAGGTGTGGTAGTTTGTAAGCCCCCGCAGTGATAGCTTTATATAATAAAGGACATAGCGCGAACAACTGATTCAAAGCAGGTACTTGTGAGAAAGAAGCAGCTATTTGCAGCAGAGGATAGACACAAGTAAGTAAATTTAAAACCCATTTTTGCCACGGAACTAGATATTGAATTATCAAGATATGTCTCAAATATTTTGGAATATCTGCATGATCTTATTTTTCTTCTACACTAAAACAGTTATTTTATATTGCTCTTTCGATCTCTAGCAAGGTGCCTTTAAGAAATGCTGTCTTGCATTCCATTCCTTATTTAAAAATGGGATAAAAAGAGAGTTCTGACAATTTTTCATTATGGAAATCCGAATTAATTTGCTCGATTATCAAATTGAAATCAAGCTTCTAGCTTCTACTAGGATTTCATTGTGAAATAATATAGTTCCTCTGTGTTAACTTCTAAAATTCTCTTCAGATGCGATTACAAAGTAATTTTGTTCTTCGTAGATGTTTTTGTGGTGCAATTTTTGTCCTTTGCTCTTTGATTAGTATAAAATATTTTCAAATAGAGATACGAATGAAAATAAGGGCATTTTACATTGTATCATCAATCTTAGGGAAAAGAAAACCTGATATTGTTATAAAAAGGTAACGTTGACTCTTTCAAAAAGATTCGACACTACTCACATATTTTTGACGAAATAGTAATGATAAGCAATTGTATAGTTTGGTAACTATGGTAAGTAATGAAGTTTTATATATATATATATATATATATATATATATATATATATATATATATATATATATATATATATATATATATATATATATATATATATATATATATTTGACTAACATTTCCAAAAGTAATATTTCAGAGCAGATATATTTTTCTCTAAATTTACTTTTCAAAATGGAATGATTACAGCTTACACACTTAGAAAAAGAATACGTTTCAGCCTATGCATTTTTTATTTTATAACCTGTTTCTGAAATTTTCTTTTGAAACACATATGCATCTTCAAAATCCACCGATTTCTATATATTTTGTTCAGGCAGTGTAGTTTTTGTTTAGTTTTTGTTTTTCTTGTTTGGTGGGGTGTTGCTTTTTGTGTGTCTTTCTTTTTTGTGTTTTTTACTATTATTTTAATCTGAGTTAAGTATGTAGATAAAAAGCTACACACAATTGCTAGTTTAACTTTTTATCCCGTAAGGACAAAGTCACTGCTAGTAGTTGGTAAACGTACTAAATAATTAAATATATTTGACGGAAACTAATCGACTGGGGTACAATATACATTTATGAGAAGTCGTGAATGGAATATTGCCATTTTAATTGCAGTTTTTATCCGTTCCGTATAATGCACCAACTACAGATAACTGTTTTCATCGTGATTTTATTTATTTATTTATTTACTTTATTTATTTATATACAGTATTCTCTTTTTATCGCGATTTTCACGAGCGCTACAGAATAATCAAGCTATAAATGAAGATAGCTTGTCCGGAGTAATACATCAGCAAGGTTGAGTCTTGAAGGAGTTTTAAGCATAAAACAGATTTTTCAATGCTTTAAATTAACATTATAATTGGTTCCCTTAAGATAGAAAATGAACTAAAGTGAAATTAACTAAAATGAAATGATAAAACAAAATGTTAGCAATTAAAATGGGTCCCTGACCATATCGTCGTTATAAATGAGGGACTAATATATTGCGACTGAATTAAGGCAACGAATGCTACCCCTGTGTGAATAGCTCGTAGCTGTAAAATAAGAGAAATGAATGCCGTTAGAGCGTACACTAATTGGTCCTGCAATCATTGTGAATGTTTGAAGCAAACATTGTTCTCTTACTGAATTGTAGAAGAAAACATAGTTGGCGATTTATCCAGACATTAAGCAGGCTTCGTTTAATAATGTTATCATTATTATCATCATCATAGTCGTTGTATGTCATCATCATCATCATCATCATCATCATCATCAAGAGAAAATGTAGCAGTAGCAGTAGTCAGAGAAAACATGTTACATTGTTGTTGGGGAAGGACAAGGTTTTTATATGGTCTTCGTCTATGAACAATTCAGTTTTTTTTCAGTATTATACGGCACTAATGCAAATTACTTATGGCATGTTTTGTTTCCAGCTTCATGGTATTATTAAATAAATAAATATAAAACCACAAGATACGCAACTCTCTCCGTTGGTTCGTTTTTTAATAATTCTCACAGTGCTTCTATTTACATAATTTATATAAATGTCTATAAAGAAAAAGATAATCTGTAATTCATATGAACCAAATTTTGCGTTTTTATATATTTCAACTGAAAATTGTTCGCATTATTCTTGCCAGTTAGTATCAGTATTCTTGCCAGTTACTATCAGGATTTGTGCTAGTTACTATAAGTATTCTTGCCAGTTATTATCAATATTCTTGCCAGTTATTATCATTATCCTTGCCAGTTAGTATCAGTATTCTTGCCAGTTTGTATCGGTATCCTTGCCAGTTAGTATCAGTATTCGTGCCAGTTAGTCTCAGTATTCTTGCCAGTTAAGATCAGTTAGGTTGGGATGTGATGGACTTTTCCATAATTTTCTGAAGAAAAATGTATCGTGAATGAACAACTTTTACAAAGACTTATCATGGTAAGGGAACGCTACGGTGTAATCTTACTTGTCAAAGTTGTTTTCTAATAAATACAGAGATGACTAATTTATTGGGATAGATATATTCTCTGTGACAGATCACAGCTACGCGTTCTTTCTCTCATTTACGTGTTAGAGACGTCGATGTAATATGAAAAATGTATATCAATAGTACCATTCTAATAAATTCAGTATGATGCTATTTACAAGGTTCTTATACGTTACGTATAGCCTTCACATAAAGGTAAAATAAATTCATGTCACGATATGCATAACAAAGATATATGATTTATGCATAACACTGAAGTCTAAAAAAGCAATACTGAAAACATATTCTTAAATTCTTTAATCAGATTACACATCATACCATGATTTCGAAAAGAACTAAAGTTTAACTTTATTCAAACAACTCGATACATATCTTTTATTCCAAAATGTTATGTCAAGTTCATTTAAAATGGTCAATTGGCTAATGAATATTTGTTTGCATTTCCAATGTTTGTCATATAACTAAACATTTTTGGTTTATCCGAATATAATTTACTAATCAACGCAGGTAAATGGCGTTTATCCAAAAAGGAAAAATCAAACAATAGTACAATCTGATCCGCCGAAAAAGTCATTTGCAACTTAATAATCAAGATTTAGCCAACCTTCACGTGTATTTTAGAAGATGTGCACCGTTTACTGCATAGAAGCAGTTAACGCACAAATCGTTTTTAATCTCTGATCATGTGCACTATTTCTGAAAGTTACTGAGACTAATGTTTGGTACATTAACTGAATAGTGCAGTACTGAGTCATTTTAACGCGGTCTTTGGGAACCATTATGTAAACCGCCCTATAGTGAGTCTGCCTAATAATGAAGGACATGATATGCATAATTTAATTACTACTTAATGAAATGAGATATATGACCATGTCCGTCTTATAACAGGAACCGCGTTACAATGAAAGAACATCTAGAGAGCTGATGCTGCCAAAATAAGTAATCATGGTCAGGTACGGTGGCTAGGTGTAACAAATGGTGAACGCTCTAAATTACGAACTCCACTGAAGTTGATTAGTATCTTATGACATAATTTCCTTTAATTTGGTATAATTATACGTCTTTACTTTGAACCTTTGTGCTATGGAAATTGTAATACTTTTATATTTAAGTTACTGCTGTGATGAATGTATTAATATGTATACGTTTTATATGTAAAAATATCAACTAGATGCTTTTTCACCCTGATAAAATAGATGCTTTTTCACCCTGATAAAATAGATGCTTTTTCACCCTGATAATTGTTTTATTTCCATCTTTGTGTCCGGATGTTTGATCATTGGTCTGTTGATCACAGGACGATTGATCATAACACGTTGATCACAGGACCGTCTTATCACAGGACCGTTGGATCACGGGATCGTTTGTTCATAGGATGTTTGAGTATAAACACGTTTAAATTTACAAAATATGGAAATCTGAATTGTTAAAGAATTTAGGAAAATAATGTACTCGATCATTTTTGAAGAAACTAAGTATTTATTTTATTTATAACATTTTTACTCAAAACCACGGGAGCGAAACCAATAATAAATTATTTTATTAAACTTAGTTAATGCAGGTTGTTTTTCTGCACCATGGTACACGGTCGCTTTTCTTTAAATGAATAGGTACAAGTGATCGTAGAATTTTGTTGATTAGTATATTATCAGCAAATATCGTTTATTAGCATATTATCAGCTATATCGTTAATTAGTGTTATTAATGCTCTTTTTCATTTCACACGTATTTACAGACATTATCGTGTTTCCGCTATTACCATTAATGCCAGGAGTAAAACAAAGTTTTAAGCCTTGACTATGAACAATTGTTAATTCCCGGGGAAAAAAATTACTTTCAAGATAAATTGCAAGCTAGTAAATAGGTTCATTAATTGCTTTTTTTAATCTTTTTTGGGGATTACGGAAAAGGTGAAAGGCAACTAATATTAAATAAGGTTTATTTTGTCACAATCACATCAGGAAAATTAAATGGATTCCAACAGCCCTAGATGAAGGATACAAATAACCGCTTAGCAACGTATTTATCTGAAACTGTGAATGGGAACTAATGGTCTGGATGATTAAGAACAGTAATGAACCAAAAATGGTAGCCATCGTTATTGAAAGCATACTTTTTGGCTGCCTTTTTCCGTCTTGATTATATCAGCAAGAATAAGAATACTTATATGGTAACTTGGAAAAGGGGAGTTTGTGACCTCCAACAAATCTATAGGCGCACGGAATGGGGGGGGGATGGGGGGGGGACTGACGGAGAGATTTCCCCGGGCAAAAGAGATCTTGGGACGCCAAAACAAATGATAGAAATTAAATTACAGGAAAATCGTTTGCGGGGCCATCGTCGTCGCTGCGGGCGCTAGTTTTTACCCTTAGTACGCCACTGCATTAAAGGTACATTTGGGGCTGGACCTAAAATTTGTAGCAACAGAGCTGATGTAAATCAACACGTATGTAATCCATGTCAGGCACATTAGGATCTGATAGATGAGTCTCCAATAATGGTGTGACTAAATTAAACAAAAAAAAAAAAAAAAAGATTGGTATCGAAGACTTTAAACGAACTTTGGCGAAGTAACATATTAATAAAATTATTTCTTCACCAAGCCAGGGATATGATCAATTTTTTTTATTCTATAAGAAAAAAACAACTTTATCCTTCAAAATGAAAAGGTAAAGTTCTTCCAATATTTATCTCCCCTATATAAGGCAAAGTTCTTTCAATATTTACACCCTCCATACAATATTTGGCCCTCTGGGGATGATATTCGTCTTGTGTTCGAAGGAAGTGCTTGAAATAGAGAACGATAACTGTTTCCGGTTATTTGCAGGTACTGCAAATAATTATAGTGTGGGGTGGTTATGTGTCATTATCAAAAGTTAAAATTTATTTTGTTATCGCTTTACTTTACATTAAATCAATAAACAGTAAATTTCAGTCTCCATATACTGTCTACTAATTTGTGTCCACAGGCGAAGTAATAATAGAATATTTTCTCAGAATACCTGCACTTGCTGCTATAATTAAACTTTGGCCCAGAATGGCTTAGTGATCTAAAGCGCTGGCCTTGACCGATCACTGCCCTTTCACCTCGTGGGTTCGAGTCTCGGACGCGGTCAATGTGGGTCTGTGAGAAAGCTTGCTAGTAGCTTCGAACCGGGGTTTCCCCGTGTTCTTTCTCCACCAATTATACTGGCCGCCACGTATAGCCTGTCTTGCCCTGAGAAATGGCTTTAAACCTCAAAACAACAAATAACAATAATACAGTTAATATTGCCAGCAATGATTTACTTGTTATTAAAACATTTGGGACATGGCGGGGCTTTGAAAAGGAATCATTTCGGAAAGAAAATACTGCAGCGAGACAACATTTGTGACGCATTGTCTGTGCACATGAGACATAAAGATCGCGCTTTCATTATCGTTGACACGTAGGTTTCGTTGTTGACATTCCGAGGTTCGTTGTCTATGGTCTGTGATTTTATCCTAGTCTCCATCTTTAAAATCCACACACTAACTACCCTCTATCAACATAACACCAGAAGATGATGAAAAAAATAGGAGTCGAAATCATTTGGTTGAAGTAAAGAAATTCAGGAATCAGTTAGATAATGAATTTTGTAATATGATAGGTTTAGAAATTCCGAAGTGTTTCATTTTACAATCTTTCTGTTCGCTCCACCATGACCCTACCTCCAACCCCTGTAGGGCCGGATTTAGGCATAAATTAAACAAACTACAGCTTATGGCCTCGCAGTCTGAAGGGGCCCATTAAAATTTCAGAATTTTGTATATAAAAAAATTGTTACAGTTTTATTATACTTTATATTTAAGCAATAATTTAACCCTTGATGTTTTGCATATGTTCGCTATTATTATCTACACAATATATTTTATATAAATTACATCCTTTACATTGTAATCATTAGCAAAAAACTGCCAGGTTCAGTTGTTACACAACCTTATTCTCTGTTAACACTTAGCAAATGGGGTCTTTCAAGCTTCCCATAGCTTAGGGCCTTATCGTGTCTAAATCCGGCCTGAACCCTTCTCCCTCTCCCACTTTTTTACCGCAACTCAGAAGGTTTGTAGAAAGTATAAAAACAATCCAACTACTGTTTTATATATTAAAAAAATAGGATTAATACTGCTGTCCTTTATATCACGGATTTTTTAATTCTTAATACTTTTGATTAATACTACTATCCTTTATATAACGGATTTAGGAATTCATAATACTTTTTATTAACACTACTGTCCTTTATATGACAGATTTAGGAATTCTTAATACATTGGATTCATAATACTGTCTTATATATATCGAATTTAGAAATTCGTGATACTTTGGATTAATACTACTGTCCTTTATGACGGATTTAAGAATTCATAATACGTTGGATTAATAATAATGTCCTTTATATGAACGATTTAAGAATTCAAAAATACTTTATTCACGCAAGCATATAATGCGTATGGTGTTTGCATCTGCATTAACTGTGATCGTCTTACATGTCAGCCATCCTACATGTCAGGCCATCGCTATGCGCTCAAGATTAAGAGGTTAGTGTTAGGACTAATCGGCCTGGTGTCAGAATAATGTGCCTGGGTAGGACATCATGCCCCAGTGCTAGACGTCACTATCAATTAACACACTGAGGACATCGTAGCGATATGACTGAAAGATTGTTAAAGCTACGTTAAAAATCCAAAATGCATACACACTTACATGTCAGGCACAAAATTACAAATTAACATTGCAGATGAAATAACACATACGTCATTGTTAATTCAAAATTCTCTCAAATAAGGGCAGTTTATTAGTAGACAAAACATCAAAACATAAATAAAAAGATGAAATGCCGTTCTGGAAAGGTCAACAGGAATAAATAGGAAAAGAAACAAAAATATTGTATTGGTTCTTCTTTTGTCGTCCTCGTTACAAGCTGTTGAAACAACCTTGAAGTAATAAAGTGTTTCCAGTATTTTATCAGTCTTTGGAGGATTGAGGATTTTTGCCATGGTTTCTGGTTGGATTGAACAACAGTTCGTTTTTATCTGAATAAATCGCATTTTGTTTCATTTCACCTAAGGGTTTTCATTTCTGATTTAATCTCAAATGATACATTACAAGGATAAACAGATAGTTAGAAAGTAAGTTTCCTGAATAAAATTCACGTCATGTAAAGAATACCCTTTCTCAGTAAATATACCGTTTACAGATATTCGGGCGCACATTTTTCCTGAAATAATTTTACATCATCATGAACACTTTACAAGAGAAACTAAAATGTACCATTGCAGTCTGTAGAAATCTGTAGCTTTCTTAAATATATGTGCCTGATTATCTATCTAAAATTTTCATATACTCATGTCAAAAAAAGAAAACTGTCGATTATGTCTGTGTAAAGCATTGCTGAAGAATTCAGAACAAGAAACATTAGGATAGTAATGCAGAATGTGATTTATTCCTTTTATCGCATCAAGTTAACAGTAATAACTTAAATGATCAGTTGACTTAACGATAAAAAGTGATGATAACGTAATTGTTTGATAATTCTATAATGATACTATGTTTAAATATAACAATAACTAATTTACTTACAGTGTACAAATGTTAGATGCAGAATTTAAAGAAACGATAAGTTTAAGAGTGTTAATTCGTTCAGGGAACTAATTTGGCATATTGGATTATCCGTCCATACGTTCGCATTTGGAAGAAAAAAATGTTTTGTACGGAAAACTCCATATATGTGGTCAGCCTGCAACCAGTGGCAGACTTTAGCAGCTGAAAATTCCTTCGGTCCAATCTGCACGACAGACGTCATTCTAGTTCATTTCGCATTAGCGGTGTCTTCCTTGTTTTTCGATGCGCCCGAGACTTTGACTTCTATAATGCCTATCTTTTGCAATAATCCTGCCAACAAACGTATAAAATCTACGTAGCATCCAATTCAAATTAAGAAAGTGTTAAAATAGAATATTTATAGCCATGTATGGAATAAGAGGCAAGGAAAAATTTCACTGACACGATTTCAGAAATTCGAGTATTTTAAATATTGCTTGGTAAGTGTCTAAATTTCACTTTTTCATATAGTTTCAAACTGGGTATATAACGGTTTTAGTAGCATTGTTATAGCATTATTAGTAGTACTACAACATCTTAACCTATATAAAATTTCGATGTTTCTGTAATTTCTCATTTAAGTGACTCAAGCCACTAACATATACGGAATGAACACGACGGGTATGTCCTTGTTTGGGTTCATGAACCACTACAACTCACGGCATAACTGTTTCCATAGACTCTTGTTCCTTCACGTGCGACATTGCTGAACACAATCACGTGCTCCTCTCTGCTCGCAGTTCTCGTGCATTAGACGTATTGCGATCACAGTTCTACTTCAATGACAGTAATGCATTTAATTGTTAGGACACTTCGTGAACTAATAAAGGAGTTTATTCATATTGTGAAAGTTCATATTTCTTCAAAGGCCGTAAGATACAACCAATTCGACGCGAGCAGCTCAAAGCACAATAAATTCCAGGTCAACTTTGTGACGTGGGTAAATATGATATTCCGCTCTTTTAGCATTCTAATTAAATCTATCAAGTGGTTGTTTGATTAAATAACCAAATTGCCTGTGATTAGGCCTTTGTGTAGTCAAAGCATCTTATTAGGGACTTTTGCTATGAACTGGCTCGGATAGTATTCAATCCAAGGAAAATGACTCAGATATCGATCCTTCGCTTCCATTGTATTTAGGCCATTGCCGGCTCTAGCACTTTTCTCCCCATCGTAATTTTTTTTAATTTATAATGTTTAAAATAAAAGAACAGAAAACATACTTATTCATCCTACTTTTAAAACCTGTGTAATACTAAACAGACATAACACATCTTTTTTGACCTTACAAACTTCGATGGAAAGGGATTAGCTTATGGTAAAAGGTATTCATAGTTTCTTCACACGTCATCGATTATCGTCCGTCAACATTTATATGGGGGCCCCGAGTGGCCAAGTGGTCACCGTTACGGATCACTGCCATCTCACCTCTGTCTGCGTGGTTTGAGTCTCTGGCTCGGCCAATGTGGGTACATGAGAAAGCTTACCAGTAGCTTCTCGTGGGTAGGTGGTTCTTTCCCGGGTTCTTCCTGCACCATTTATACTGGCCGCCATGTATAGCCTATCTTGTGCTGAAAATGTCGTTAAACCCTACAACAACAACAACATTTATATCTTTGAAATAGGTTCATGTTAATTACATTAAAGTTTCCGTACCATTATATTTGAGAAAATAACAGTTTGTTGTAGATAATATTATTAGATAACGTCTCCCGCTGTTATATTTACTCTCCAATACATGAAGCTTATCTCCTTTGCAAGCCAGTTGTCTCACTTCCACGCCATTTTTAGGCGCAATTTATATCTTTTCCGGGCGATATTGTACTTACCAAACGGATCCGGAAGCAATAACTCCAATCTCATTCCGACTCGGCATCAAGTTTATATTTTCTTTTCCTTTTCTTTTTTTTTTTTTTTTTTTCGTCACGGAGTTGCTCGCCATTAAATTGTCATTGGAACCAAAACTGTTAATTCATCAGTATGGGGTGGGAGTGGGATTGAAAACTATTCAGATTTTTATTTTATTTTTAAATAGGATCCTGCCAAGTTTGATATTCTGATACTCTGTAACTTGGATGAGGCTTTTTGACGGAAACTATATATTCTTTCTCAAAAAGGAAAACGTTTTCACACAGGCAGGTATGAATGATTGACGTTATAAGATTACATAGATTATCCAAACCAAATGTATTAAATAATTTAGCATGAATATCACGTATTAAATATTTTATGCCACTGAAATACCAAAGTGTGCCTATGTTTTATACCAGTAATAAAATGTGAAAATATGCAATAGAATATTGCCAAGGGTCTTTGACATGCTAGAGATGTCTGCCAGACTAATCATATAATCTGGTCGTAATCCAAACTGAGTACATAATCTGGCTACAATGGCAACGTATGGCAATTAATTTTGCTAATACTATTACGTTTATCAACTTAGATTTGCTGTGTAGTTTTCAATTTCAAACTTAAATTCGGCTATTTTAGGAAGGATTGAGCCAACAAATAATAATTTATTATTAATTTCTCCTGTACATTTTTATGTATTATATTTCCCTAAATCGATTGTTTTATATGCTACTAATGCTTAAATGTAAGCTTCAGCGTAAATGAAATCATATAGCAATGCGCTTGATATAAAAAGTATGTTTCACTATATGATTTCATTTACACTATAGCCTGGTAGTTGGCATATATTTAGTCTGACAAAACACGGTGAATCAAGGATATCAATCAAGGTTCACATTTGAAACTTACGAAAAGTGCATTTGTTATAATTTGCATCGTTCGTATCTTTTTTGTTGTTGTTCCTACTTCATTTCATCTTCGACATTGTAATTTATTGATTTCGGCTCGAATGTGCCTGCATAGGAATAACTAGACAAAAGGTTGGAAATATATAAGATAACCAACTGAACATATGTCATGAATGTAATTGAAAATAAAGTATGAACCTCATCTTCATTAGGATTATGTTTTTACAAATGTAACTAAAACTTATTCCTTCAAATATTCTAATTATATAAATAATCCAACATCAATAACCAAAATGAACAATGAACTGAAATATTACTCATTATTGGATACAAATACCAAGCCTCAAAATAAATTAAATTGATGAAAAATATATCTTAGAACAAAAACAAATACCTGATTGTTTCACTGAATGTACCCTCATCAAGATGTTGATTAATATAATAGACATGTTCTTAAAGTATGTGATGACTGTTGTTTTCATTAACACTGGGGAATTGCCAATCACGTCTTGTCCTTGTGCTATTAAATAGCCTTAACACAATATGAGTCCCATTCCTCAAAATACTGTGTTCCAAACATTTCAGCTTCAGGCAAAATTGCTAAACCAAGCTGTGAAAAAGAAAAATCTGGCCAATCGTAAACAGGTGCATGTGCAAGAGTGGCTTAATAACAGTGTTGGTAATTCATTTCAATGTCGCTAATTAAAGAAAATTGAAAGTTATAGCCAGTGAACCAGACTATAAATAGTATACTTTCAATCGCATGCGTACTCATGAATAACGCTACTAATAATATACCAATGTTAATTAAGCTGTAATTTATATGCAGCAATGATCATAAGATTCAAACTCTGGGGAAAGCTTCCCTACGATTCTGAAAGTTGGGAAAGAATCACTTGTAGTTTCATCTTCTTGTAAAAGCTAGTTAATTTTAATGTATTTCTCCCTGGATGATTAAAGATGGGATTGTTACACACTGAGAAAATTTCTGAAACCAAAATGTATTTATTAGCTATGAGTTTCGGGATTAGATTAAGGTGGTATGACTTGATTCTTGGTGTCATTCAACATACAGGTTAGAGACCAATTCTCGCCGGGTACCAATTGTCGCTATAGTAATAATAACTCGCGCCCGCACGCGAAGTTTCGGTTCCTGTTTAGAAAATAAGAAGATTGATTTTAAGCTGACAAGTCCGAGCGAAAATAAGCATTAGGTAAATCGATTATGTAAAAAAAAAAAAAAATAACCAAAAATCCCCACTTTAGCCCTTTACGCCTCCATTTACTGACGTGAGGAGTCACGTGGTATAATTAGCATACATAGGTCAACCAGAACTACGTCATAAAACCATACTTTGATGTATTTTCTCGCTTTTTATTGCAGACGCTGTAAATGAGAATTACAACATTTCCACAATAAAGCATCCTCAATTAAGCGTTTTCCTTTTCCCACACTTATCCATAAATACAACAAATAGCATGGCCGCAACATTCATCTCTAATTTATTATCAGATCTTGTTAACACAATTCCACTAGCATTCACGGTGTCTCCAGACTCCATAGTTTACTTGCAAAGAAAGGTCAAGGGCCAATAGCCAGGGGGCATTGATTATTTTATTTCTCCCAAAATGGGAGTAACAACTCTTTTAGAAAATGTTACATTGAAAAACAACTGTTACCCTTCTATGGAACCGCAAGCACCATTACTATCAACACGAAAGCAACTATCAATTATTCCAGGCCATATCAATTAATTTCTAAACTAGTAAAATTAAATACTTACTATTTTGGGACAATTAAAAAATAACCAACCTCCTAATTGGAATTTAATATTTGTTTTATTTATCTTTCTTTTGGTTATCAAAAATGTATATGAAACAACTGTAAAAAAAAACAACATATTCGGCTGACAAATAATTTTTAGTCCACTTATTTAGACATCTAGAAGGTGTTTTCCACTACACATTATTTTAATGGATTTTACTTTAAGATTTATTAAATTTTTGCATCATTATACCTCATTGTCAAAATTTTAATAATTCATGTGAAAGAAAAATGATGATTTTTTCTCAGATAAATCAAAACAAGCAATATAAAACCTGTCAATAAAAATAACTTCTTTCTTGTGACTGTTACATACAACAGTAAAGACAAGAAATAAATGACTTAATTTTATTCTAACCGATGCCAAAGAGGTATAGAAAGGAAGAACTTCAATCTGCTCTGTCATCTATAAAGCAGAAAAGGCGCACAATTTCACAAGCATCTAGGTAATTCCAAGTCCCTAGAAAAACTGTAGAAGACCATGTCAAGGGGAAGGTAAAAAAAAAAGCCCCTCGAAGACGTCCGATATTAACAACAAATGAAGAATCATCCATGGTCAATTATATGAAGTATTCGGCACAACAAGGTTTTTCGCTGACCAGAAAAAATTACCAGGCAATATCTAATTACCATCATGAAGAAAAATGGGCGCCATTCTCTATTTAAAGGTCCCAGCGACAAATCATTCCGAAAAAGAGACATCCTGAACTATGAGAGAAACATGCTGAGCCACAGGACCGAGTCAGGAACAGGATGTCAGACATGCATGTGATGAATCAGTACTTCACTCTTCTTGGCGACACACTACACAGATTAGGATTAGACAACAAACCAGATCAGATTTTCAACTGCGATGAAACAGGATTTAGTGGAAAAGAAAAAGTAGTCACAAAGTTATTGATATCAAAGGCCAACACAGTTACCAACATCTGGTCACATCACTGCGCATTTACGCATATCTGCAAGTGGAAAAATTCTTCCTTCCTTTTTGATTTTTGAAAGATGTTTACCTCATTTGGCTTATAAGGAAGGTGTTCCAGGTTCCTGGTTATTTGGATACTCTGCTAATAGGTATATGGATGGAACACTCTTCACTCATTGGTTTAAGGGGAAAAAATTACGTCATTGTGGATCAGCAAGACCTGTGCTACTTATCATGGACAACCATGACAGCCACATAAGCCTAGATGTCATCAAGCTTGCACGAGAGAATCAAATTGAATTATCGGGTTTGCCACCACACACAATCCACATTCTACAACCATTGGATGTGCAAATTATTGGTCCACTGAAAGCAAAATTCACCTCAATTGCAGTTAGCCTTGGTTACATCAACAAGAATCAAATATTAAATAAAGCCAAGTTTCCAACAGTGCTGTCTTATGCCCTTGATCAGTTTACCACTTATCAGGTCAAAGAAACCTTTACAAAAAATGGTATACACCATTTGAAAATGATTTGTCAGCCCGTTCCATCATGTGAACCATCCACATCAGCAAAACTATCTGCTGATGAACAATTACAGCCATCAAAAGCAGTCTATCCAACCTGTGGTAGTTACATTGGAGTAAATTCCTTGGTAGCAGAAGGCCTTATACCTCAACAATTATCTAACATCTTCCCAGCAATGCCTGTTAAACCGCAAGTTAGAAGAGCAAACCTGGTGTTACATTCAAAAGTACTAGCATGTGATGATTTTTACAGGAAGTTAGACGAAAAGGCAACATAGGATAAGAAAAAGCAAGAACTGAAAGAAGGACGTATGAAGGACAGATTAGAGAAGAAAGCTGAAAGAGAATAAAGAGAAGAATAAATCAAGAAAATGTTTGGAAGGAAAGAAAAAGAAATCTAGCTCTGATTTAGATATATATAGTGTGTGTAAGTCCTCTGATCCACCAGTGAAAGAGTCTGAGAATGTTGAAGATGAGGCTAAGGATATATTCTAGGTTCAATGTGGCAATTGTCCACAATGGTACCACCCGTCCTGTATTGGAATATATGCTAATGAAGAGGGTAACCTTGGCAAAGATGACACGGAATTCATCTTCAGTCTCTGCCTGAAAAATGAAGAATAGTTAAATTATTGTTAATAAATAAATCAGTTGTAAAAACTATTATGCTACAATAATGAAAATTTATAATAATTTATTTAATGTTGTGTTTCTTTTATATTTTTTTCCAAAATAAGATGAAACAAAATTCATCAGCATCCTGTGCCTGAACAATAAAAATTAGTTTTATTAGTGACAAGAACTGAATCAGTAATAAATTATTTATGATACAATAATGACAATTTATCATAGTTGGTTTACTGATGTTTTCTTGTTATATATATTCTCCAAAATATTATGAAAATATTAAAATAATTTTATGCGACTCATGTTTTTAATTGTGTATTTATTTTCATGGTTTCCTTGTCATTATTTTTTTTATAATTATTTATAATTAGACAGCCAGCTAATTACAAAAAAAATGGTGTAAAACATGATGCGACTACGTACCTCGTTGTTCACCGTGTAATGATAACAGTCGAATTCTCGGCAGTAAAACGCATGTTACATATGTAATTATACGTGAAATTAAATATCTTTGACTCCTTAAACTTCATTGTTTCCATACATTTATTAAAACTGCAGAGAAGTATGCATTATTGTAAAATTTAAATGTCACACAATGTTAAAACAAAATCCGTTTTTTCAACCGGTGAATAAGTAAAATTACATGCATTCCTATCATAATTCGTAACTGGTAAAGAACATTAATTTGAATTACAAAGCATCACAAATTAAAAATATATTAATCAGAAATAACTATATTTTCATTTAATGAAAGAGAAAATTTAATCTGATAACCATGTGTGAGTAGATCAATAATTTTTCAACATGTGGCGACAATTGGTACTGACTCTCCCGTAAAGTTCATCACCAACACCGTGCTAATTAACGGTCCCCACGTAACGGTTATGTTGCTGATTTCACATTTAACACGAGGAAAAATATTGTTAAAGGTCCTGCTTTGTGTATTCTACTGCCAAGGAGCAAGTTCATGTCGATAGTGGATGAGTTAAAAAAAAAATACAGGAATAAGTGGCGATAATTGGTCTCCAACCAGTACAGTCATCGATACGTTTCCATAATATTTAGGCGTAGGTGTATAATCAATCGAATATTAGGCACTTATGAAAAAGGCTGACTTTATACTTCATCCCATAATCAAATTTAATTTGCTTGGAATGATTGCCTGTGAAAAGTCGTACGATTGAAACTTTTGAATTTTTGTTACAGCTCAGGGTCTAAGCAATCGAAAATCAATTAAACGTGTATGGGTACATTTTTGTGCTACTCTTACCTATGTATTTATCTTCACATAAGGGCTATTACATATAAAAATGTTGTAAAAATTTACCCTGTTGTTTACTGTTCATAAAAAATGAGATAAATGAATATTTTAAGCATTTTTTTCAGTATGACACAAATATTGATAGCATAGACCTTTCCGCAAAAAAAGTTGTTGGTTTATGGTAGATAGTACTTTCCAAATTTCCTTATCTTTTATTTTATCGCAACTGTTATTGCGATTAGTAAAATTGTAAAACAATAATTTGGTCTTTCAGAAAGTTTTCAAAGAGGACGCGAGTGAAATTGCTCATGAGACAGTTGCAACTATGCTTCCCATCCATTAAAACAATCCAAATTATGGATTTTTCTTAATTTGATGATCTCTGCGAAGAATGAACCAACAGGAAATTCTGTAGAAAATGATGTCTCCACTGCTTCGTCTGAACACAATCCAGAACTGTATCATATCCATCGGTACAAATAAGTAGGTAACTGCGATCCGGATAGACATTGCATGGGTGCTGAATGCCGATTATGCTATTTATCGGGCTGCAAAGATACGCCTTCAGCCATACGCGATATAACGCGGTATTTCATGCTGTAGTATAATAATATTGTGTCATTTTTAAACATGTATATAATACTAGATCAAATTATAATAAAATGACGTCATATTTACACAGCTTGCACACGGCGACGCTGCTACAATTTCATTAGTTTTTTTTTTTTAGTCCAAAGTAATGTAAAACATGACATTTTGATTATGTGTTTGGAACTATTTCGTATTCTGTTTCCATAACTGTCTGCATGAACTTACAGGCCTAAAATAAAGTCTGTTTTTCATTTGGTTTTCTTTTGAATTTTTTATCTTAATGAATGTCTTTAATGAAGAATCGCAGGCAGCGTCATTAACGTTAAAACAAATAACTTAATATCCGTTTTCGTTTACTTGACACGTTTTGAATATAGATATTCAAAGGTTATTTAATAAACTGATATAAAATAGGGTTCATAGAAAATCTGACTTATACAAACTTGTGGACTTGTACTTCGTTATACCACAGTAAACTGAATTTGTAATTATTTGTAACTTCATAATGTTTCCCGATGCATCATACACCAAATGTTAAGTAGAAAGGAACGGCTTGGAACATGCAAGAACAAAACAACAGGGATCTACTGCAAATTTAATTTCAAAGCAAGTACAATTAAATAACTGTTTTCAATGTTCGTTAAAATGCGAGGAAAAATTCCTTTCAACGCATTCAAACAAACTTTGATAGCAATCCGCTTTGAATGAGAAAGTTATTTTCTGATTTAGGAGAATAATACTAAAGGTCGGTAAATCTTGCTAGAATAAAGTTATAAGGAATTCCTTATTCCAACCGTTGTCGCAAGCCAAGCGGATACAATCCGACAAAAGCGCGTAGAGGATCATCGCATGTGGCTTGTGACCATGTATATAATTCAATATCGCAAAACGGATGTTTTAGGTTCGTTCCATATGCGAGAATGAGATATGGATAGCCGAATGGGTCTTAAAAAGCTGAAATCTTTATATTTTAAAATGTGCTGATGAAAAAGTTGGAACAATACGAAGAGAGCATGACAAATTAATCACTGTTCATAAGAATTTTGTGGTTTACGTAGTACTTAACTATCCTGAATCCTGAAATTTGTGAATTTATTCCAAGAACGACAATAACAAGATTTTCGGGAGGGATACGGTTGAATACAAAACTACCTGCCGTAGTTTTGAAAATGTATGTTATAAAATTAAATTACGTTTATTACCTTGTTAATGATTCTGAAACTCAGATAAATACAAACTACGAAACATTTTTTGATCGAAGTTACGGCTACCATGCAGGTAATTTTGGAACACAGTAATTGGAAATATAATCATTAGATTCTCAGAAATTATTTGTTTATACGTCATACAAAAATTCTAAATACTGTGGTCTAATAAACATTTGGTAAGTGTGTAAATGCATGTTTAACGTTCTTGAATTGATTTCCTTGTGAAGAATTCATCAAGACACATTTATAGGAACCGTTTAATCTACATCATCATCACCATCATCATCAGCATCATCATCATCGTCGTCGTCGTTGTCATAGTAGTAGTAGTAGTATTTTCTATTCACTTTTATATTATCCGATAAATAGAACTTGGCTACTTCATAACTACTTCAGATGTCACGATTCAACATTAACATTATTCATAGATACCTAAAACATATGGGTGTATTTAGTGACATGCCTTTAACCGTTTGAGACCGCTCCGCTGGCCTAGTGGTTAAGAGCGTCCGCCTCGGAAGCGGGAGGTCGTAGGTTCTATCCCCGGCCGAGTCATACCAAAAACTTATAAAAATGGTACTAACAGGTGCCTCGCTAGGCGCTTAGCATTAATAAATTAGTATTTGGCTAAGCGGCCTGGTGTCAGGATAATGTAACTGGGTGGACATCATGCTACATGTCTGCGACATGATGTCCCAGTGCTAGGCATCACTATAATCTGCCACACTGAAGACATCGAAGCCATATGACTAAACAGTTGTAAAAGCTACGTTAAAAATCCAAATCACGCTCACATACACACTTAACCGTTTAATGTATATTACATATCATTAGCCTCGTTTTGGAAATTGACAGCTATAGGGTCCAAGACCTGTGGTGGTTACTAGGGATTTTGCAATAAGAAGAAGAAAAAGAAATATGTTTGCGTTTTGCACTATTGTCGATTGTTTCACCGGAAAGATAACTTATAAAATTGTGTTTACCTTGAATATTCTTTTATTCTATAAAACAAACATCTAGTTGTATTATTTACTGAGTTCTATTTTTAAAAATATAGAACGAAAACCTATGAATATTTTCCTTCTTTTTGAAAAATTGAACATTTCTGCTTCAGCTTTGTTGTTCTTTCCTGAGATACAATTTAATTATTCATAGAAACGGGAGCAGCGGTATCTCCGTTGTTTGAGCGTTAGACGCATAAACTAACGGTCGCGGGTTTGATACCCGTGCAAGATAGTCCAGATCGGCTGCTTAATCGTGTCATTGGGAAAGGCATACGGCAAAGAATCCGACTAAGTATATTCTACACATGAGCATTAAGGAATAATAGAATATATACTAAAGAAGATTAAAAAAAAGAAACTAAACATCATCAGACTAATTTTTGCACATATTTTCCTACTTCGAAAATTAGTTGAAATACAGAATGTCTTCTGGACCCTCAGAACCTACCCAGATATGTGACTGAGAGAAGTAAGTATCATGGAAAAAGTAACCCAAAAATGCACTCTTCGCAGTGTGTTTATAAAGAGATAAAATTCACAATTATAGATTGTATATTTTATTGTTAGGTCTGTCTGCTCTGATGTTATAAAACCCCCACAAACTTCCCTTTAATCTTAAATATATGACGCTGAAACAAATATAGAGTATGGTATTGTATTGCAATTAGGTATCACACACTGAAATCGATTAATATAATTCATCCGTTTGGTCTTTCCTTTTAAACATGTAACCGCATTGTTATGCAGTCATGTTCATGCGTGAAAGCCAGACAGACAAAATGCTTTTTACAAGATTTCTTTAGCAAAGCAAATATTGCTTTTGTCATTTCATTTAATTGCATGTTTTTGACAATCCAAACTTCTTTTCAACAATATGCATACAGATGCGCACGCACGCATAACGTATAAAGTACAATATGAGATGTAATAGCACAACACAGAATAACATAATATTTAATATCACGAATACAGACACTGATAAATTGTATACATGCATGCTGAATGTTTGTATGAATATATGTAGGTACAAACGGATTAAATATATCTCTTCAAAATAGTTACATATGACCATAAATACAATATATGTACATTTCGTAATACAATCGCACTGGAAAGTTGGCACACCATGTAAAACAATGTATATGTAAAAATACTTTGTTTTATTTCCTCCATACATTTTGTTACTATAAACATTGTGCCAAACTTGCATGGGTGTGTAATTCTGTCACCATTATGCGATTTACAGATTCTATAAATTTACATGCGGATGTAAATTTATACATTTGTACTAGTTCATGTAAACGATATATTGTTACGAAATAACAATTCCTTCAGTTATTTGACGGGAGTAAACTTATGCAAATGTATATAAAAAAAAAATACACAACAATTACTGCGAATTATTTTGGGTTTCGTTTTTTATTTTCTTTTTTTTTTTCTTCTTCTTCTTGTTGGTTTTTTATGCATTATGACATTAGGACTCCGTATTGCGATACAAAGACTCTGCATTGCGATACAAAGACTCTGCATTGCGATACAAAGACTCTGCATTGCGATACTAGGTCTCCGTACTGTGATACTATGATTCTATTATGATACTAGGACTATGCATTGTAATATCAGGACTCCATATTGCAATACTGAGACTCTGCATTGCAATCATAGGACTCCGTAATGTGATGCTAGGAATCCGTATTGCGATGCTAGAACTCTGCATTGTGATATTAGGACTCCGAATTGTGATAATAGGACTCCGTATTGCGATACTAGGACTCAGTATTGTGATACTAGGACTCCGTATTGTGATACTAGGACTCCATATTTTTATATTATGATTCAATATTGTGAAACCAGACCTGTATTTTGAATCTTACCCAGAAATAATATAAACAGATCGCATATGACTTAAAAATTATGAACAATTTAAGACAAGAAGAAAAAAATTAAATAGCAACCCCAACGTCAAAAGCATAAAGAAAGTAAGGACTGTTCATCACAGTTCTATTTTATCAGTGCAAACAAAATGAAAATATCAGATTCTATCGTCACAAGTCTTTAGAAAATTTTCTTCTCAAATTTGTATTTCAGATAAAATGCAATCGAAATGCTATTCAAGGTGGAATTTTTCTAAAATGCATTTTCATGAAATTAAATGTCTTTATAGATGAGAGCGATAAATGATGGAAGCAATTTTTAAGATATTGTTTCTTCCCAAAATAAGTCATACCTACCAATGCGAGATGAATGTGCTAGGATTTTTAAATTTCTTTTTTTACACGTTCTATTTTTAAAATTTTATTTTGCTTTGTTTCGTTTTTTGTCATGATTGGGCCGGTTCTAACTGGTTTGACACTTTGTGATATCTCCTATACTGAAACATCGGAATTGTACGTGGCGACTGAGTACATGCTTTTCAGTTCTTTGGAAACAATATATGTTGGAAATGTGTAAATAATTGATTCATAATAGAATTGCTTATATAAAAATAAGTATTATGTTCTATCGGCAATTTGCCTTGGCACTAGAGGATAACAGAATCCTTATACTCAGTCTTCTGTATTGCTACGGCAAATGTTTCCATATTTCAAATACGAGGGTGATCCCAATATTTTGTCTTCATATGAATCTGCCATTTAACTTTAGTCATGGAATGATACCTTTTGGTGAATTACTTTAACAGATATCAAATGCATTATGGAAAATGAACTGTTTTGTCTTTTTCCGTTTACAGTTTGGCTTGTTTTGATTGTTTTTCTACATCTTTGGGCAAATTCTAATCACTATTGGCAGGCTATAGAACATGATATACTACAGTTTCAATCGTACCACATTTACCATATTGTAAAAATCATTGTCATTATTTTTCACTAATATGCCTGTCATAATGTATCTGCAGAAAATGTGGATTTACACAAAAATGAATGTTACAGTTAATAAAGGATCAATTGACGTATTGTATCGACATTGACATAATTATTCTAAGTTAGTTTTTACTAGCATTAAAAATAATATTTTAAGATTTTTTCCTTCTTTCAGATCAAGGTTAACCTGAGACACATCGCCGTTGTGTTTGGCTGATCATCATTATCGGCCCGAAATGTACCGCCAGTTCAAAATAGCAGCTGATTTCCTGTTCTTTCCGCTTCTGTCCATTGTCTTAATATTCACCACTGCAGCGGCACAAATGGAGGATGCAAACGATATGTCCAGGGTGTGTATTCTAAACGATCACCTAAAGAGCCTCAATTCAATTTTAGAGTAGTTCGTGTCAACTAAAGTGCAGTTTTAGCTTAGTTCATGTCAACTCCAATGCTGTTTCAGAGTAGTTCATGTCAATTCCAATGCTGTTTCAGAGTAGTTCATGTCAATTCCAATGCTGTTTCAGAGTAGTTCATGTCAACTCCAATGCTGTTTTAGAGTAGTTCATGTCAATTCCAATGCTGTTTCAGAGTAGTTCATGTCAACTCCAATGCTGTTTCAGAGTAGTTCATGTCAATTCCAATGCTGTTTCAGAGTAGTTCATGTCAATTCCAATGCTGTTTCAGAGTAGTTCATGTCAATTCCAATGCAATTTTAGAGTAGTTCGTGTCAACTCCAATGCAATTTTAGAGTAGTTCGTGTCAACTCCAATGCAGTTTTAGAATAGTTCATATTACCTCCACGCTTTTACAGATCTCCAGGACATAAAGTTGAAAATAGCTACATGAATCACTAGTTAACAACATTTCCTGGTCAATATGTTGTACTTTCTTAAACCTACGGATGCACGCTCCCTTCAACTTGCATTACTTCCATGGTTCAATATGACAAACACCCAACCTAATCACTTTGACACAAAAATCTTTGGTTATCATTTTTTTTAATGTAAAATAAAAGATATTCACAAATATCACATAAACTGAAATTGCTATGGACGTTCTAGACTGGTTTTCTGCTTAATACGTGCTCATCAGCAAACTCTTTTGAAACAGAATACCAAACTATGCACAGTAACTCAAAAGCCCATTATGGAAAGTGAGTTCTATTCATCCATCATGTTGGTCGATGCATAACTTAAATACGTTAGGAACTTTAAAAAGACTTCATATAACAAGAGTTTAGGATTGCAATCCATTTAATAACATCATGTGTATCAATTTAATTTGCATTGTGAGGATAAGTATTTGAACAGATAACTAAGCTGCCTGACTTTGTATTTCGTGATATTCGTATCATGTTCTTTTGAGACTAATAAAGGAAGCGACTTCTAAATTGTTCATTCTCTCCGTTGCAGGTCCTGGGTAACTCGGAAGAACTAAAAACTCCAATTTATAACAAAATCTCAAGATTTGCAGATAGCTATGAAGAACGCAACCCTGAAGATACCGGGACACTTATGACTCTTCTCCAATCCCTCAAGATGACCAAGCATCAAAATCCAGACAAATTACGAGAGAATGATAATACTCTGGCCGAAAAGGAAAAGCGCCCATTTTGCAATGGTTTCCACGGCTGCGGCATCATAAAGGGAAAGCGTCCAGCAGGACTCTTACTCAGAAGTCTTCAACCAATTCCAGAAACTGCAGACGACCGTTTGAAGAGGCCTTTTTGCAACGGGTTCTTTGGCTGTGGAAACGGAAAAAGATCAAGGAAACTTCTTCTTAGCCTCTCACCGTATAGACCATCAGAAGTAAGTGCCAATAAACCGAAAAGATTGTTTTGCAATCCTTACGGAGGTTGTTACAGTGGGAAACGGTCTTATGAAATACAACCTGAAGAATCCTTCTCGAAGTAAACAAAAACAAGAACAGATGAGGAATAAGTACAAGAATCGTATACTGTGCATATCATGTTACACACAATATACCTGGAATGAACCTTGTCTTTCTGGAATGGCATCTACGTTCATAATATTGCTTATTCTTGAATGATATTTTATGTAATGCTTCAATATTTACCTCAGACCTTTGAATACCTCTGTATATTTAAGACTGGCTTTTCTGAATAATCAAATCCTTCAGCAAAAGTGCATGGAAAGTCTTTTCTGAGACGTAGGCTTGCTTATTAAATATATACTTTCGACATATTTTAATCGCTCTAATTCTGTCTGAAAGCATGTCAGTCTTATTAAACTTACATATACTCTTGCGTTTTGTTTAAATATGGATATCTTCTCCTTTCGTATAACGAATCGTTTGCTTTTTATTGAGTTTTTGAAGGTGGGGAGGAGGAAGCGGGGATGTAAATTTTATGTATATGTTGTTTCTTTATTTATTTGCAGGTTTCTTGATGAAATACATTGACCACGCTATAGTGAATAACACTGTTGCTTTCTTTCCTCAACCTAGTTCAATTAAAATTAATTGGTCAGTTAAGACCTTAAAAGTCCGCTATATTTATCTAAGAAATTGAAGTCCGACTAACACTTGATTTTTAAAGATAATTAATTAATACATGCGGTGGCAACATACTTATTTCGATTAAAAAATCCCTCTAGTGGAAAAGATTTCTTGTTTAGTATGACTATGTATTAATACATCGTATCTCAGCTAAATTACACTTACATCATTGCTCATAGAAAACGTTATTTTGTCCCGAAAAGATGATTAATTGTAATTACTCTAGATCAATCTGGTGTTTATTTAATTAATACCTTTTCCTCTGCCAATTCGGGAAGTGCCTAGAATCAGTCAGTGTTGAATCTGATAAAATCGTTTTCAAGATTTTCTGGTAAAAATCCCTCTTTAAGCATCTGTCTAAACCTCATTCCAACTCTGTTTGATACGCGTGAACAATGATCATGAGTATTTAGGAGAAACAGATGGTACAGTATAAATACGATAAGTCTTATTAAGATTCACAATAACTGATCTGATTGTGACAGACAATTTGGTTTGGTATCAGCATATTCTATAAGGGCAGATCCAGTGAGGATCTCATACACATGCGCAATGCATATGATAGTTCCTACTAATTTATTATATGTATATGACACAATTATAAGCAAAACAATTTTTGAAAACCATTGTATCATTTTTACCATTTTTTTTTATTTTTCTTTTTTTGGGTAAATATTTGGCATTTTTCATAAAGAAATTGTAAGAGAAAAGACGATTGAATAAGGAAACCATAAAACAACCTATATGTCTCAATTTTCGGTTACATTTGTGAGGAAATCTAATATTAAGTCAGGGGAATAAAATTTGGTTTGGTATAATAATTATAAAGACTTTACTTTATTTTCAGAGGGTGATTCAATTAGTTACAAATGAGAAACATATCTAACTTGAGGCCCTCTATTAAGTACATATAAAATACAAGCTAATAATATGTTCACACAGAAACACACACACAAACACATACACAGAGACAGACACTCACACACATGCATACACAAGTACGCAGTATATAAACTATTCATATAAGTGCTACATTGCTTCAGAAATGAAAATGAAGAAGAGTAGGTGGGTGATGTAAAATGTATATTTTGTATGATTTCATCTATCTATCACACCTATTGTGGAAGGAAGAGATGCTTGGAGCTGATTTAGTATAAAGTGGAATGTTATTCCAAATAAGCGCACCTGAAAATTGAAAGTTATTTTGAATAGCTCCTTTTGGGGCTTGGGTCCTTTGAAAGTTTGCCTTTTTAATGATCTTAGATTTGGGGTATCAGTACATTCTCTTTCCTTGAATACAGTGTTTAGGTAGGTGGGGTAAGATTTTGTAAAGACCTTGTACTTCATCTTAGTCTTTCTGAAAAAATATTTTTTCATGTATTGGTTATACTTTGAACATAAGCATTGCAGTTCGAACATTTTCCGTTTGCTGATCTATAATTATTTTACATGCCCTTTCCTGGAGTCTGGATATTTTTCTCATATTTGTAGCAATTGTGTTTCCCCAGATTATATTACAGTAGTCAAAATGCAGTTGAATGTAGCTTTTGTAAAAAGTAACCATGTAATGTAATGGAATGAGAGCCTTGATATTCTTCAGGAGCCAAAGATAAGAGTATGTTTTCTTTGAAATACAGTTTATATTATTAGACCGTTGCAAGTTATTATCTACAAATATTCCAAGAATTCTTTCAAAACATCATTTTGAGATTGATATTATCATAAAAAACATGCAACATATCTGTTTGCAATCTAGCTATTTTCTGCGGTGTAGATATCAACAAGATGTTTGCTTTGTTCGTATTGACGATGATACCATTTTCCTCGCACTATATTTGAAGTCTGGTGAGAGCAGTTTGAAGGTTTTTTTCTCAACTTCAGTTCGGTTACTTTGAGCATCAAACAAAGTAGTGTCATCAGCATACATGTCAGTTATGAGACTGCATCTCTTATCTTTAGGTGTAGGTCATTTATGAACACAAGAAATAACAAGGGCCCCAAGCTAGTATCTTGTGGCACTCCACAGTTTATCATTTTAGTTTTAGATAGGTGTCCAGTTGTTGTTGTTGGGTTTAACGTCACTTTTCAGCACACGATAGCTATACGTGGCGGCAGTATTAATGGTAGAGGAAGAACCCGGGAAAACCCCGGAAAGAACCACCGACCCACGAGAAGCTGCTGGCAAGCTTTCTCACATACCCATATTAGCCGAATCCGAAGGTGTCCAGTTAATGTTACCGGTTGAGACATATTGCTCAAAAATATTTTTTTTTTTACTTTTCAAGTACTATTTAATGATCTACTAAGTCGAAAGCCTTTTGAAAATCAATCATAACAGTACCAACTAACTTTCCTTCATCTATGGCTTTCAGATACTTTTCAGTCATAAAGATAAGTGCAGTTTCTCAAGAATGATCTTTTCGAGTGCCGGATTGATTTTTTTGAAGTAGATTGTGATCATTGAAATAGTTCGTAAAAGAACAGTGTACTTGCAATTTTAGTAATTTAGAAAGGGATGAAAGAATTTATATTGGTCTATAGATATTCAATACAAAGGCAAAGATATAGTACTTAGACTGGAATTTATAAAACAGATGATTGCTGTATTTTCCTACGAGGAAGCATGTGCGTATATTGAAAGTAAATCAACTATGTTGCCAGAGCGTCTTTTATTTTCACGTTCATGGTATTCTTCCTTGCAGAAAACAGTTGCAACTCTTCTTTTTCCGATACAAATTATGTTTACATGAAATGAAGGGTCCCATTGCCAAATTAAACGAATGGAATTGACGTCCCACCGGCACTATATCGCGTATATATGTTTTTTCTCGCTGACGGAACGAGACTAGTCGCTATACTGGTTTTTCTAAAGGATTTCTCAGAAACGTTTTTCCAGCAAGGTTTATCTCCCTTGAATACTTAAGAAAGAGAACTTTCTTATTTAACAGATTGCTGCCACACGTGTTGTTTAATTGTTGTAACTGGATTATTTTTTTTTTTGTGTGTCATTGTACTTTGAATACCACGATTTAAATTATTTCCTATAAAATCATTTTAACGTCAACCAACGTAGCTATGTTATTATATATTCCTAGGCTTTTAACATATAGTTAAAGCCCTGTTTATTAATTAGTGGTCAACATTATGATGTTATAAGGTGGCGCTATACAATTTCGTGCTGTGTACATGGTTTAATAGATAAAGAAAAATAAATTTGCCAAGTTTTACATGCAGGCTATCCCGGTTAGTTAAAATATACCGTGTATATCTCGGATATTGTGAACAGAACTCCTAATTCCCTGTATTGTGGTGTATGATTTATGGGTGTAATTGGGTTATTAAGTATAAAACTTGGCCTTACTTCAGAAATGTCTTTCAAAAAACTTCTAGCTCCGGTTGGTCATATTCCCTTTCTGGACTTCAAAGGTAAATTGTAAAAAAAAAGCGAGCTTTACTTGCTTTATCTTTGGTAAGTAATTCATTGCCACTTTCAGAAACTGGTATTTCCTACTCTGGCAAAATTAGTTTTCTTTATTTTAATAACCGCTAAAGTTTGTGTACTTTGAACTAGTTCATGATGATTTTTCAAGGACACTGGGCAACCATTGTGACCCATACGTGCTAAAATCATGCACGATTTCCACAAGTTCAACGTGTAAAGACAATTCAGCCACAGCAAATGAAAGTAGTACAAAGGTATGGTAACATTCTCTCCATATTGCATGTTGCAATGCAAAATAACTTCATCCTACACCTGGAATTATCAGAAGTACGTAATATCTGAGAAGCGTTCCCTCCACCCATCCGAAAACGTTTGTGCATTAATTGAATAAGAACAATACACACATATTTACGTTTATCTGGATGCATATACGTACTCTATCGGTACATCTTGCTGGTGAACACAGTTGCGATGTCCGCCCGTTTTAATTTGCGTCCACATTCTTCAGATTACTTCGATTATTACTAAATGTGTGTACAAATTATTTATCAAGATGGATATTAATTAAAACAAAGTTGTGTGCTGGGGATTGAGACATGTTTGTGCGTGGTAAATTCGTCAAACAATCTTTATACAAAATCATTGCAAGGTCCACTTTTCTCAATAAAAAATCCTTTAATGTTGCCGACTTCTTTATAAAACGCACAAATACTTAAAGAAAATTTAGAAATGGATAAGTTCATTTAGACATTCAAGACATAGAAATGTTATTAACACGGTGGTTATATTGTCTTATTAATTTGTGTGAATATGCCTACGATCTGAGATCTAAACTTGCATTTCATAAACCTTTGTTGTTGTTGTTGTTGTAGTGGGGTTTAACGCCATTTTTCAGCACACGATAGGCTATACATGGCGGCCAGTATTAATGGTGGAGGAAGAACCCGGGAAAACCCCGGAAAGAACCACCGACCCTCGAGAAGCTACTGGCAAGCTTTCTCACATATCCACATTAGCTGAATCCGAGACTCGAACCCACGCAGACAGAGGTGAGATGGTAGTGACCCGTAACGGACAGCGCTTTAGACCACTCGGCCACTCGGGGCCCCTTTTCATAAACCTAGTCAACAGATTGATGAGAGATAGAAAGTGTTATCTGACATGACATTGTCTCCTCCAATGTTATCCACAGAACGTGACATACTTTATTTTTAAATACATTAAACATCATGATTTATGTGTGATGTGGATACCATTTTCATATTCTTTAAATCACATTTGTTAGTTTATAAAATCCAGTATAATTCGTGACTGAAATTACAGCAAGCTCACTTACTCGCACTTGCAATACAAGTACTCACACGTGACCTCTCTCCCTTCCTCTCCCTCCCTCTCCCTCCCCCGCCTCTCTCTCTCTCTCTCTCTCTCTCTCTCTCCTATATTTCACAAATGATGTAAGAAAAATAAATTGATTAAGATCGATTGTAATATATCAAATGAACTCTATCGATAGTAATAAATAAATTGAACCCTGTATAGAGACTAAATTTAACTCTATCGATTGGAAGACTAAATTGAACTCTATGTTTTGTAATAAAAAAAATAACTGAACTCTTATCGAGTATAATAAATATGTTGAAACCTATCGAATGAGTACATATTATTCCACCGCTCCGGTGGCCTACTGGTCAAAGCGTCCGCCTCGGAAGCGGGAGGTCGTTGTTCGATCCCCGGCCGAGTCATATCAAAGACTTACAAAAATGGTACTAACAGCTGCCTATCTAGGCGCTCAGCATTAAGAGTTTAGTGTTAGGACTGGTCGGCCTGGTGTCAGGATAATGTGACTGGGTGGAACTGCATGCTACATGTCTGCGGCATGATGCCCAAGTGTTGTTGTTGTTGTTGTTGTTGTAGAGTTTAACGCCATTTTTCAGCACACGATAGGCTATAAAGAGAATCTACTAGCAAGCTTTCTCACATACCCACATTGGGTGAATCCGAGACTCGAACCCACGCAGACTGAGGTGAGATGGCAGTGATCCCTAACGGAGAGCGCTTAGACCACTCGGCCACTCGGGGCCCCCGATGTCCATGTGCTAGACATCACTATAAACTGCCACACTGCAGACATCGTAGTGGTATGACTGAAAAGTTGTTAAAGCTGCGTTAAAAATCCTAATCACACACATGCATATTATTTCTTATTCCAGATTTTCCCTTTTACAGGTACTATTTGCTTGATATCCACCATTCCATTGTGATAACAGACTGGCACAGAGTTTGACAATACTCAGAGCATATACTTGATGATTCTTTTTTTTTTAAACGCTCCAACAACCGAGTCCCGAAGCTTTCCTCTCGTGATCAGACGATGAAAAATATTATACAACAAATAGCAATTAATGAATATTTCTCGATGAGCGAAGTGATGATCTTTTAGTAAGCTTTTCAGCACTCTTTTTACGGTTCCTTGTGAAGTCTTAAAGATGAACTAAAAACTTGAAATTTTTAATCCAAAATCGGAATTATTGCTGAATAAGTTTTTACCGTTGTGATTTTGTCTTTTCTCTTGCAAACTGCAACCTAGTCCGGGTCTCCCAGGGCTTATTTTTGGTTTGGACTTTCGTTATAGAGTGATCAAAGCCAAAGTAAGCCAAGTGACAGAAGCTAAGAACATACACAATATGTTGTATTATCTATATTTGCTACGGCAATATTTCAAAGATGGTTGAGCGACGAACATCGAAATTTAATTTATAAGTAGTAAGTAAATTGAGAAACCATAGCCATTCTGAAATTAAATGCAAAATTACTTTATTACGCGTAAATAAATAAATACATAGAACAATTCATAATCCTGTTCTTTCAATATATTATCTACTCTCGTGCAGCATGTACTATCGTGACAATTAAAATTGTAGTTGTCGTCTGCTATGAGTTTACAGAAAAATAAATGTTACATGGTGTACATGGAGTTAGTAAGATCGAAAGGTGAGTGGATTGAAACTCAGCAAACGTAAAAGCATTTGCGTATTGCGGAATATGTTAAAGCTTAAAACAGTCATGTAATCCACCGTTAACATCAAAACAGGATTTTGCCTTGAGGTGAAGGTCACAATGCAAAGAAACAGTGATAAGAAGCAAACTTTTAAAAATATCCGTAATTGTAAATATAGCATAGGGACATATTTGTACATTTACGATACTTAAATATGTTAAACTAGTTTAAGTTAAGTAAGTTACTATTTCATGCATTGATATTAAAACCAATTAGAAACATTGCAACCCCCTATACTATACACACATCATGTGATTATGTAGATAGACAACCAAAATACATTAGATCAATATAATATTTGCTTTGATAGATTACAGATACAAATAGAGATTAAAAGGAAACTCTGAAAATAAATTTGATAGAACTGGAAATGTGACTAAAATAGTTGACAATGCTACATTAAACCCGTTAGGTGTTACACTAACTGTTGTGGAGAGGCAGAAAGACACGTTAGTCGCATTTCAGTATGTGGCCGTAAGTACTATGAATGGTGGAAGGTACCATGAAGACAAATAACTTTTATTTCTATAGTGGCGTCATCAAGGATATTGAGACAGAAAGAAATACGTAAAGCCTTTATTGAATTTTACAGAAGACAATTTTTCCGAAAACAAACGAGTATTTTGCAATGTAGATAATGCAAAAGATATAATACCTGAAGAAGGCAAGGCTGTGCAATTAAAACAATATTAACACTGATTAAAGTTCCGTATGATATTTATTGTGTTTTCGAAAGAAATATCTTGCCACAGGCATAACCTTGTAATCATATATGCCATGCCAGGCGCAGTGTGTACTAGAGGGACAATCGTAACGTGCACGTGTGCCTAATGCACACTTGGACACATCCTGGGCAATCAAAACATGCAAACGCATTCCATACGGGTTTGCCTATCCTTTAATTCAATTCACAAGAGATATAAATCAGTAGACTGTATTGCTGTATTTCACGATGCATTGGATGAAAACTCGCAAAAATATTGTATCAAGAATTGGGTATACAGAATGCTAAACCTATCGTGTTCACAGTGGAATATGAAAAACAATTTTACTTCGTCAAATATAGTTTATATATATGATAATAAAACAAATAAATATAAAGTTAGAGACCATAATCGTATAGCAGGTAAATATAAATATCCAGTACATAACGAATTTACTTTTTACATCACAAACACCTAAAGCGCGTACCCTTTTCTAGTTGTAACAGAAAGTCGTTTATTTGTTAAACAGTTTGTTGAAACTGGTCCAGATGAAGAAGTAACATCCACATCGATCAACAGTGTTCCATATATTTCATTTTGCAAGGATTTTGCAGTTGGGAGTTTCGTATAAGAATGAAAATAAATAACCGTTAAAAAGACAGCTAGGTTTGAAATAGCTGTAGAAACAAAGAAGAATCTACAGAACAGCTGGTTAAAAAGTGATTACAAACTACAGAGACACTGCAAGATTTTATTGACATGGCATCAAATATTTGAGAAAAGACATCTACCCATAAAAATAGAAATGTTAAATGAAACAGCTTTACCACAAAACCAGTTTCTTTTCCATTTAGACGAATACTTTTATTTTTTCTGCTTTCATCAACATCTATGTTTTTCTGACGTCATCTGTCGTTTGTAACGTACTCTAGCTTCGGTTTATCTCTGTAAAATCATTCTTGGTCTGCAACTCTTACCTGGATAGTATTACTTTAATTAAAACATGTATTGCCATTTTAGTCTCATCTACCTCACTGTTGATCATCTGTTCGGTTGGTTGTAGATACTTCTGAGAGTTAATCATTGCGAGTACATTGCTCTGTGTTTGTGATTTATAGATCAAGCACAACAACATATATGGTATCATGTCTCTAGAAAAAATAATTCATGTTCAACTAAAAATGAGTTTAGCTCCTTTATTGCCACTTTTTTAATATGTGTTAATCTAAAGTTGTTCCCTCCATGTTTTGATAGTTGCCAAATTTAGTATCCTCCAAATCTTATTCATTTGAATATAAACAAGTATTTTGTAGCACCTGCATCAGTTTGTATACATAACAAATAGGAATTTTATTATATGAATATTGTGAAAGTTTACATCAGTTATTGTCCGACCCAATGTGAAACGTTCTCCTTTGTTTTTGTCTTAATGTTTAAAAGTAAATCAGAGTCACTAGGTCATCTGATATGTCTATGAGATCATTTTATTAATCATTCCACATTAAAACATACGTAACGGGCATACTGTTCAATGTTAACATGTTCAAGTCCACTTTCAACACTTTAGTTTCTCTAAAAATGAAATTGTTCCGAGTTTGTGTTCTAAAAATCCTAATTAGTCTTCCAGTCAACTTATATCTACTCTTAGCAGTCTTAACATCCACAAAGGGGTGATTAGCAAACGGCAGGATCTTAGATAAATGACTCGCGCTGAAAATGCCAACTTTATTGTAATTTTTTAAACGAAAGAATTTGAAAACACTTTTTATGACGATGATGATAAATACAAAATTTATGTCTGATCACAGGCTACGTGAAGATATTCCAAATGAGACTTTACATGTTTTTCCTCAGCTGTTAAGATGTATTGGGAATTAAATATTTGCAATACATCCAGACGAAAAACAATCTTAAAATGCAAAACAAGGCATATTATGAGCAACATGATGGCAATATGTTCAAATCTTAATGCGAAGTAACATAACATTAATTCCATCACCTAGAGATATAATAGATCAGATAGAAAGCTGTTACCTACGATATGATGGAAAGAGAAATTAAATAAATGAAGTCACCTATTTTGACGGAGGTGCATCATGAGTATCCTCTTGAACTCGCTACTGTCCAAAGATAACAACTATTGAACTCACTATTGTCCAAAGATAACAACTATTGAACTCACTGTTGTCCAAAGATAACAACTGTTGAACTCAACGTTGTCCAAACATAACTCTTGAAATCACTATTGTGCAAAGATAAGAAATAAAAGTACCCGGGGAACTAGAAACGCAAACAGTAGACACGATTAATTATTTTCTCAACAAGGTAGGAAAGGATTAATAGCTGACTAACATAGAACAATTCAAACTGGTGAGCTTTCACCGGATTGAAGCATTTATTCAATAACATGAGTAAACATAATTAGGAGCTATGTAAATACCTTGGTAGGTATCAATTCTAAAAAGAAATCTAAGAAATAGGATGTTGAAATATATGCAAACAAAATCTGAAGAATTTAAGAGGACACCAGCAAAGAGGAAGATACAGAACGAAACAAATGTCAGGTTTAAACAGTTGAGAAGTATTGAAAGCGTGAAGTCACAATTAGCTGAACATTGGAGAGCGGTTCCAGAAACATATTCAACATATTAATTGAAACGTTACAGAAAAATTGCCATTATGCGAAATGCTAAAACAGCTGTACAACAAAAGGGTATTACAGTAGGGCTATTGCAACTGCTGTGCTGCTGATAATATCGACTGTTGTTCTGTCAATAGCAAATGTTGTAAATTAGGAGGTGAAGTAAAAACAACAGACAGGTGGCAATCGTGCTCAAACAGAATGCAAAGATGATTCGTTTGTTGCGAACATTAAAAAGTGCTTAATGAATAATGATGTAATTAATTATTTGACTTAACAGCAGCAGTATTGAATGGCATTATCTGCAGTAAAACATTTTGGTTTTTTAATCGACAGGTTGTTTCTTTCTTCGCCGAACATATTATTTTACATTAACTTATGTGCATACCTTAATCAAAATGATAGAAGCATATCAAAGTAGACATATTCGTAAACTATTTTTAAAAAAGCAAAATTAGCAAGAATTTGAATCAACATAATTAATTCATGTCTATTTCATAATACATGTACTTTTAAAGTTTCTAAATTGCCTCCTGAGTTTTGAATATCTGAGTAACTAATCAGTCAAAATCTACTGGTGTGCACAGGCTCAGCCATCTTTCTTCTTATCATCTAATGTCGCCAAGCGGTAAGTTTGTGTAAGGATAATCTACGGTGGACAGGTGAAGACCTTTTTCATCATATCGGCTAGACTGGCTTTGTTACTAGTCATAAGACTACAATTATGATTATACTCGTCGTCCTCTTTTCTCACCCAATTTTAGTACCTGGCAATCATTGTAAAAGTTCACAGCGATCAATAAGTTTCGTCAGGAAGTTTGTTGATGACATTTAAAGTGCAGATCATTCAACAATCATGATTGACTGTGAATAAGCTATATTATTATTAAATTTGAGATCAACAAAACCTATATTTAATTTGATTCGAGTAAATGTGCCTACATGACCAGGTTGACATCAACTTTATGTATGATATTATTGCGTCATTAGTATCATGTTACGTCTGCCGCGTGCTATCTTGTAACATAAGCCATGTCTTCCATCACTGCAAGTAAATAATCTCTGACTTTTTTCCTCCCACGTTTTTGGGGCACAGGCTTTCCGTTTTACTCCAGAACCATTATAGAGAAAATACCAAACGAAATCCAGTCTAACTTTCGTGTGATGCAGTTATGAAAGCCCCATGTTTTTCTTCAGGTGGCATTGTACAACCAAATTGTACATCGTGGAAGCGGTATTATCCTGCCAAAGAAGGTAACCACTGTGAGAAGTATAAATTATACAGATTCTATTTTGAACTATTGACGTCACAAGGTCTCGACACTCTGTCATCACTAATAGCAACGTAACCGATAGTTTGAGGCTACTGAGACTGAGTGTTTTATTTTTTTAATTTGTTTCATTTAAAGGTGGCAGGAATCAAAATAAAAACATTGAACGTTTAGTTATTTCATGGATGGTTTAAGCATTATGACTGTCCGTTTAGTTATTTCATGGATGGTTTAAGCATTATGACTGTCCGTTTAGTTATTTCATGGATGGTTTAAGCATTATGACTGTCCGTTTACTTATTTCATGGATGGTTTAAGCATTATGACTGTCCGTTTAGTTATTTCATGGATGGTTTAAGCATTATGACTGTCCGTTTAGTTATTTCATGGATGGTTTAAGCATTATGACTGTCCGTTTCAAGAAAATATGTTATTTGACTCTCAATTGAAAGCGACGCGTATATTCCAAATAATTCGCAGTAATCATTGAATTTACGAAGCAAACTTCCTTAAATGTTCCATTCAGTTTTCTGTCGTACACATAACACAAATATTTGCCTAAGCGTCAGTGTTTTTCAGGGCCTGAATTAGGCATAAGCTAAACAAGCAAAATCTTAGGGCCTCACAGTCTGAACGGGCCTCTCCAAATTTCAGATTTTTGTTTACAGCATTATTCTTTGTTAAGGCTTACCAAATAGGGCCTCTACAGCTTCCCATAGTTTAGGGACTCGCCATGTCTAAATCCGGCCACAGTGGGTTTTTTTTATAAGGAAATACGATATTACCGTGGAGAAGTAGAGAGATAAATTAAAATACCACGTGATCACAGTGAACAAGGTCAGAGCGAGAACAGTAATAACATGATACAAATAAATTTATTTAAATAGCAATAAATACGAATTTGGGATATTTTACCTGTATTACTGTGTGTATTTCTGTGTTATTGGACCGCAAAATAAATATTATTGTTATCTCTGAAAAATCTAGGCTGACTTTCTAATGCGGAACTGGCTCTAGTAAGTCATGAACATACAATCAAATTTAACCTAGCAGCTACCTCTGTATAGCGTGCCCAATTCTTTTCTTGTGCATTTCAAAATTTCGTATGCGAATGGTATGCATTATGTCACCAACTGCTCAACTCGACCTGAGATTAAGTTTCAAAACCAGCTAGGTTTTGGTCGTGCGGACTCTCAAGATTATTCCTGGTCGATTTTATTTCAATACTTGTACGTAATTGTGTATCATTATCATTAGCTAATTCTATCTGCATACAGCAAAAGGACATCTCACCGGACCTCTGCTGGGTCAGCTCCATTGGTGACCATCCTCAGCCAGAAAGCTAAACTGTTCTAGACGACATCCCACACAGTCAGCAATGACCAATACTTATCCATATGGGACTTCTGCTGCCAGCTATACACAGTTCTTCACAGTGGCGTTGGAACTACCGCAATGCAGACTGGATGACGTGCACTGACATACTGGAGCGTGGCATAGTCACTATGCCATCTCGCTGCATCCCAATCAAGGAATCCTACCACCGTTTCCAAGGAGTCTTATTCAAGACAGCCACTCAGTATGTCCCTCGTGACCGTCCTCCAGTCTATACACCCTGTTTGGGTGAAGAATGTCATGTTCTTCTCAAGGAATATGAAGCATCTGGAGACCCAGAAACAGCAGATCACCTGGTCAATTCCCTGGACACCGCCAGGCGCACTCGCTGAGAGAAAACTACAGGATCACTCAACGCGCTCCAGCAGTAAATGTTGGAGCATGATTCGAACACTTGGCGTCGCTCAGCAACCACCAATTCAAGCTCACCTTGTTTTCAAGCCAAATGCTGTGGCTTGCCGCTGAATTAGATCAAAATACTCCAGAAGCATTTACAGCAACAGAACTTGAAACGATGATATTCAGAATCAAATCAGGCAAAGCAGCAGGATATGACAAAATCCTGCCTGAGTTCCTGAAGCATCTTGGCCCGAAGGCAAAGGAATGGTTTTCCGCATTATAAGCCCGGACTGTTAGGGAAAAGTACATGCCGGCTTTGTAGCGCCAGACAAAGATTATTGCGATCCCAAAGCGTGGCAAACATCCGCACAATGTGGCGAATTATGGGCCGATCTCTTTGCTTTCAGTCCGTTTTAAGGAACTGGAGCGCCTGATTCTCCAACGAATTGGTCCTGACTTGGAGAATATCATAACTGTTGAGCAGGCAGGCTTCAGGCATGGCTGTAGCTCTAGCGATCAAGTCCTTGCCATGACTACATTTGTTGAAAACGGGTTTCAGAGGAACCTTAAAACTGGAGTTGTTTTTCTGGATCTAATAGCGGTAGATGACACGGTCTGGCATGCAGGGCTTTGCTGTTGAGTTTTGCATCATCCCCAATGGGTAGCAAAAACACACGACCCGACACAACATACCTTGGTTGAACTATGGACAGACTACTGACATTCTACAACCACCTGGAGAAAACTGCACAAAAAACTGGCTCTCGAAACAGCCTACTCCGCAAACTGGCTGTCTCAACCTGGGGCGCTAGTGCTCAGACACTCAAGACATCAGCACTGGCCCTCTTTTATTCGACACCCGATTATTGCGCTCTTGTCTGGGCTCGAACATCCCCTACTGAGTTAATTGATGTCCATCTCAACACAACACAGCGCATAACCTCTGTAACACTACGTCCTATTCCTTTACTATGGTTGCCGGCACTCAGCAACATTCCTCCTCCATATCTGCATCGGCCAAGGTCTATGCCAGTGAGAAACGTCCACTGTGCATGAACATCTTCTCAAATCCAGCAGTCCGCTTGACTTCGATACGCCCAATCTGGTTAGGTTTGTTACCAGAGGATATGACTGCTATTTCGGCATGGAGTGTCGGATTGTCTTCAACAGACGTTTTAAACCACTCCCTCGTAGCTGATGCATCTGTCTGCCCTCCTGGCTTCAACCTTTCACGTTAACTGTGGACCACACTGAACCGCTTTCGGACAAGACAGGGTCGTTGTGCAGTCAACCTTTTCCGATAGGGCCATGCCACTAACTCTTCAAGTTGCTGTGGAGCTCCTCAGACCATGTCACACATTGTGAATAACGTCTACTGACAAAGTTCCCCTGTGGACTGCAGCCTCTGCACCTTGCTGATGATGACGCTAAATGGCTCAGCACGCATTGCACACGATAATAATAATAATAATAATAATATACACGTTATCCTCTACCTTTGAATCCACTTACAAAACACTAACCTACAAATGATGACAACCTGTCAATAAAGACGGCTGTTTGTGAGGTCCTCTGAGGGGTCAATATGTACAAGGTTATCTGCATATAACAAATAATATCGACCCCAAGGTGATTATTGATGTTTATCTACGTATGACGTCTACTCACTCTGATATAAATCTTTTGACTACCGCTCTTTCCATATTTTCGATCTTTATCTTCGTCAACTTTATCCACTCTCGTTTATCTTGCATACATTAGGACTATATTTCACCTGAAAACAAACGAGAACCATTGTCTAACACTTTTGCTATGTCTTACTGTACGTAGTCAACATTTACTTCTTTGGGGACATATTTAAAAAATTCGACTACCGACAGTTGATGGCTGCATGAACTTTCTCATATGAAACCATTGGGGCTGTCTAATATTAGAAAATTGCTGTTACAATGCACAGGGGACATTAAGTTTTTGTATTAATCTTTTTTTTACGTATTTGCTAAATATTGTTTTTGTGAGTAGCTTTAGATATTACAAATACCTAATTCAGATAGGGTACATACCTAAACCTAACTCTGCTAAAATATGGCATTTATTTCTTTTCTAGAAGCGAACAAGACAACAAGCTAAATGAGAATCTCCAGAAACAAATCCCAAGTTTGGTGCGACCCGTACTGGTTATCATTTATAAGCAGTAACTTGCCATTACTTTCTCTAGTTTGTCCGAATCCGTTCCATCCTTTTCAAAACATATAAGACTATGATGTATTTACTTTTAAAAACTGATTACATACTTACTTGACCACTATTACACTGACGCATCTATTATCCCAAGTATATCATTCTTTATTTGTTCAAATATGCTGAATTTGCATTTGTATTGCATTTTTAAACTCTTCTTCTCTAAACGAAATCATAGTTGAGGTAGACGGGGAAAAATGCGTATGATATTATATAATCGAATAAAAACCATTCAAAATTCTTCATTCGTTCGGGGTTTAAAAAAAAAAGAATTTAATCAATGTTAGCATACAGCTTGAGACGCTGACAGGCTAGTACGTATTCTTTTGGGGCCCCGAGTGGCCGAGTGGTCTAAAGCGCTCACCGTTCCGGATCACTGCCATCTCACCTCTGTCTGCGTGGGTTCAAGTCCAAGGCTCGGCTAGCGTGGGTAGGTGGGAAAGCCTGCCAGTAGCTTCTCGTGGGTCGGTGGTTCTTCCCTGAGTTTTCCAGGGTTCTTCTTCCACCAGTTATACTGGCCGCCATGTATGGCCTGTCGTGCTGAAAAATGGCGTTAAACCCTACAACAGCAACAACGTATTCTTTTTCCTTATAACAACAATCTTGGCGTGATGTCCCATTGTGAATTTTAATATGGACATCGAGTCCTTTCTCCACTGTATAACGCTACCGTATGTGCCGAAAAGAAATCAGTCATACTCATGTTTAGAATGTTGATGAGTTTTGATACTGACTTAGTAATAAAACTTTTGAAATTAAAATATAGTTTCTAGGGACAAAAGAGAGTAGCCAGTTCACGTACAATATTAAATTTTCTTCTAAAATATTGCAATAAAACGAAAGTATGTGTTAAATTATTTGTTTATAACTTTTATATCTTAGTGATTATTTGTTGATTATAGAGAGTTGATATTGGGAGAATATTTCTGAAACTATGCAACTCGCCCCGTTTCTAGGTACCGACGTCATAATGTAAAGTATTCACGAGTATTATGTGGTAGTATGGATTAGTTTCGTATAATGGACCCTCCCTAATTAAATAACATAAGAAATTCCCTGGATGTTCCATTGTCAAGACAGGAATAGTTTTTTGTATTAGGTGTTTGGGTCGTGTTTGGTTGTGCATGGTGTAAAGTACCAATCTTCAGCGTGTTTAGAGTTTCTGACGAGGCATATGAACGAGAAACAAAGCAAACAATGCAATTGTGTGATATTTACGCGCTTAAAAAAGCCTTCAGTTGGCAAAGACTTGTCTAAAGATCCTTGGAAATAGGGGATACAGTGGGCCTCAAGCCAGGTCCGCGCAGTTGTTGTTTGCTTCGCTATCTAGTGATACCCCTTGTGTTGAACAATATAAAATGAGTTAATTGATGAATGTATGAAACCTAGTTAAAATTTGTAATACAAAAAAGCGGTGGTTATTTTGGTTTATACAAGTCTAAAACTATACCTCTATAACGACCTTAATTTGAATGTAAATTCGGCGTAAAGATTTGGTCTTTACACGAGTGTCACGTTATAAGTAAGGAACAATAGCCAGATTGCAATATGTATATGCTAGACCCTGAGGCTAATTATTCGCTTCATAAATGTTGCGAGTGTCAGCCTTGCGAACAATGAGTGTCAAAACGATGTGTACACAGCTGGCCGGCCGGCTTATGTTACGATAGAGTAAGCCGACATCAAAAGGACGGGTGGGAAGACAGTTGTATATAACATGGCCATATGAACTTGTTACTGGAGCCTTATTTGGCTGCGTGCGATTCACAGGTAAGTGACATGAATTGTCGGTGTTGGGCTCAAAGGAACATCAAGTGGGGGTCGTAAATCCACCCTTGACAGACTGCCGGGGAGGGGGCAATGTCTTCTAATAATGTAGACCATGGATGAATCGACATCCACTCGGAATTGAGCAAGGCGTGGCCACCATTGGAATCGCAAGTTTAAATCTTAGTGTCTTGAAACTAAACGTCAGTAGTCGCTAAACCATCTTGCAGGAATTACATAAGGAAGTTATAAGCTACTCCGACGTCATTCGAAATTGGCGGGAAACATTGTTATTCTGGGAATTACAAAGGAGCTTCGGACAGGAAGCTTTTATGGACCGGAGGATCTGTAGGAGACAGAGAAGGGAAATACCCTGGTACAGTTGGTCCCAAGTCTCTGGGAGACAAGAAAAGGAAAGAACGGAAGTGGAGGAAGTGGAAGGGTGAAGGACGTGGTTGTTGGACTGAAGGGGTACTGGGCACCAGTCAAGAAATACTACAGATGAGTAGAAACACAGGACAGGAGGAAAATCGATCACACTAAGTCAGATGAGGAAATAGGCCGTCACTTGGTCGAGTGAAAGACGAGTGATGGGATTTTGAATATTGAATTTCATTTGAGGAAGGACTATCTGTTATTGAATGGCATTAAATTTGTTGTTTATTTGAGTTCCACCTTTTGTGTATTCAGTAATTTAAATGTCGGCATCGCTGACTGGGGGCGTGGTACTTTGCATCTCTATCACTACTTTTATTTCTAACAAAAACGAGCCAGGGTGGGTCTTCTGTAATAATTAAAGATAATACTGGGAGCACTCACCCCAACCTAAGGTAGTCTACGAGACCTTTACAATGAGTGTATGCCATGAATTTGTTTTGGACAGGAATAGGTTGTTAAAAATATGAACGTCATAAACGGTTTGAGAGTACTCATCTTAATTTTCTCCTCCTGTGTGCTGGTATCTTGTAATGATGAGGAGGCTTGTGTGTCCCAAAAGATCCTAAACCAATACCGGCAGGGGTATTGACCCTTGGCAGGTTTTGGGGGAGGAGCCTAACAAAACCCAGCATCTGGTCCTCCTGGTTGGGGATTGCGCGTGGTGCCAACAACTCCACCCGAAATCAAAACAAAAACCGTTACAGAAATTGCAAAACCTCATGCAGCCTTATGTCCCAGACGGGATGAAAAGGACTAGGGGGGCTAAAATGAAAGCAAATATTAAGTCTGCATTTCACGGATTCAGTATTTACTCTTATTGTTGACCTCACTATATAAACTGAGTAGTACTTTAGAATCAATAACCAGGTTAGACTGTATAACATCAGTTTAGAAGTACCTGTGAATCAAGAACCCTTTCTTGTCTAAATTATTTTATCCTATGTGAATGGTTAAAATGCAGTTCTTCGAGATTTTTCCTAAAATGGATCAAAAGCATATCAATCTAAAATTAATGTGTAAATGTACAAGTTTCTAAAGTTATTTTATTCCCATATAGGCAGAAATAGTTCATGATTGATTGTACTTTATCGTCTCTGGAGAATATCATAGTCTGAGGCAGACAGAAAAAAATGAAACATATCGCTGACTGAACAGAAATATCTGAATTGCACGACATATATCTCTCGACGGGATTGAACAAATAATACGATTAGGTAAGAGAACACTGAGGCATGTGACAAGCTAGTATTTATTGTTTTTCTCTGGAGAGTATTTTTTTGTATATCTTTGTGTGGATTTCAATCTGTAATCTTTATTCGTTTCTTCCCTGTACAATTCCACTGTCTTGCTATAAGAAATAAGTTAACTGTTTTCTCAAACCTTCATTTGTTTAAGACCACTCAGCTGGCCAGATGTGATGAGTTGGAATTTGTTTCCTTTAAGCTAGAAAAATGTAAAGAATGAATAAAGGAGATATTGCTGAGTCAGGAAATGAATTAAAACCATTTTTGAAAAAGTTGTACACTAGAACAGGGTTTTCATTGCTCTGTATCAGTCTATATGCGACTTTCTTGAAGTTAATATATTCGATGCAAGTGCGTATCTGAGATTGGCCGGATATTTACAACAGACTAAATGTTTAGACGTGTTGAAATAGTTACATGAACATATTATTCACTCTAATTCTACGTTTGAGTTAAATATGATATGTTTAATTTTAAACAGTGCTTCATGTCGGTGACAAACATACGCCCATTCACTTTAATGACAACTGTTGCGACCGTTCAAAGCATAGCTTGGATTTAATTGTCATGTTCAAGAAGCAGTTAGTGTTGGGCAACAAAATAGCAGCAGTCAACATGCAAAAATGGCTCTAAATTTGGAGATATTCGATATACCCTTACCTATGGTACTCCAAATAGAACATGGAACGGTATCATAACTGTGAGAGTACTAACTTCGAAAATTAATACTGAAGTCGCCATCTCCTGGATTTATGTGTATTTTGCGACTGGTTTCCATGGCAACCGTATACAAAACTAAAACAATAATGACTTATGTTGCTAAGGGACCTACCATAACTTTTACGGCTAATTAGTTTGGCAAACTGAATCAGACATAAGAATATTACTATTTTTGTGTAGCCTTTAAATGACGACACATAGGTAACACTGTTTTATTTAATGTCGACACATAGGCGACACTGTTTTATTTAATGTCGACACATAGGTGACAGTTTTATTTAATGCCGACATATAGGTGACACATTTAATGTCGACACATAGGTGACACTGTTTCAGCCGCACCGGTGTCTTCAACAATGACATTTATTCAAAAATATTGTTTACAATGCGAACACAAGTCATCTATCTGTGAGATCAGTTATTGCATTGTACTGAAGTTTTGGGACAGCATTATTATGTACAAATGATTTGTATCATGATATTCTATGAATATAAGTGACCACAAGCTACGTTCTTTCTAACAATATTATACTGTACACACTGTTTATGGAAAGTAGCATATCTTCTGAGTCCGTTGCATTATTTTAACTCAAAGTTCTGAATAAGATTGCTGTCTATCTAAGGTTTTACTCAGATAATACGAGTTTGGGCAGCTTCCGAAAGCTCAATTGGTAGAACGTCTGACACATAGTCCAAGGGTCAAGGTTCTTTACCAGACAATGTCTATAGGGATCAGCTGCCTCTATATGTCGTTGTCACATGCAATTGCGCATAAATGTGTTAAAAAAAGCTGTTATAAATTATCCAGCGAGAATTAGAGGCAAATATGCTGAGTTCCTATATCGCCTGCAAAAAGCAGAAAACTTTTGGCATCTTTGTCAAAAATGTTTAAATGTTGTGTGAAAGTTGTTTGAATCTTTGTAAAAAAAATGTTTAAGTGTTGTGTGAAAGTTTTTTAAATGTCGTCTAGGTTTTATATCAGCTGGAAGCAAATATTACTATACGTCAAACGTTGTCACCTTCAAATGCTATCCTGACTTTGCAAAAAAATGTATGGCATAGTGACAGCGTTTATAGGCAGTCACTCCTTGTCATTGAAAGAAACGTTACAAGAGGAAAAATACATAAACAAATAAATTATCTACTATATTTTGTACGGCCAAACTGTTTATACAAAGATAATTACTCAAAATGGTTGTAATGGACATAGGATGTCAAATAAAAACATTTATGGTTTCGTTTTTATAGTTCGTGGACTTATAAAACAAAGACAGTACTTTTATATTTTGTGTTCTTATATCCACTAGTGTTTATAATGGCGTTCCTAGTTGTTATTACATAAAAACCTTTAAAATGCTTCTGAGTCGAAGTTAAAGACAAATAATTAAAAAAAAATATAACACTGGAATTGTCTTTTAACACATCAGTATGCGTTCTTACAATGCAATTGGTCAGCTACTAAATCAGATATGCAAATATGACCAGTACAAGCTTTCCGACTTTTGCAGTACATGTAATTCTATCAAAACTAGTAGGTACTTGTAAGTTAGGTTGACCGGTGTGATTGTCGCACACACTTATTCGTCTTGCTGATAGGGACCGGTAATATACTGATTCGATCAACCCAAGGTTGACGAATTTGTTTCGCCCACCGTTCTGGTGAAGATAGACTGCATGCTCAAGGTTTTATTAGATTTTCCACTCACATAATTTTTTCTTCGACTAAGTCTCTGGAAGATAAAGAACATCTTTTACCGAAAGTTACTTTTCATCGTACGTATTGAAGTCGTACGTATTGAAGATAGATATTGATAATATTTTTTATAATGTGAAGTGATACAACACGCTAAATTATGAATGATGGGTAAGTGCTAAGAGATGGCGGAATAATAGGTGCTCAGAATGTCTTGATTTAATTGGCATCATTTGATGCCCACAGTGCACGCCATTGTATCATTCTTCATATAGACCCTGAAGAATGGTAACAAAATAAACACAATTATGTCAAGCGCACAGGACAGTTACATTTGGATTTGATGATGATGTTCTTTTGCGGTATGAACAATATGTCATTTTGTTAGGCTTCTAAGTACAGAATAATTTATGTTTTGTGTCCAAGTTTCCAAAACCTCGAAGGACAATTCTTCTTTGTTTTGTTTTCTTAATTGCCAAGTAATATCCTCAACTGAAAAACCAAATGTGTGTGTGTTCAGCTTTGGGGGATGGGTGGCTCGGGGCACATCAGGCATAAGTTTACAAATACACCCTGACAGCAGTCTTGAAACTGTCCTTAATCTAATCTTACTCTAATCTTAATCTAATATACAAGACATTAACATAGCTTGTCATCAGATTCCCAAGAAGTTGAAAGAAATTTTTAAAAAAACTATTCCCTACATTTCGAATTAAACCAACGTCTTCCTCGAGAAAAAATAAACTGCATACCAAGAGATGCACAAGGAAACAAAGTTTGCCATGGGTTGAACCATAATTATCTACTTATGCAAGGAGAGAAAAAGAATAACTGAAATGTCTAAAATTACATAAAAAGCAAAATATTGCAATACGTGTATCATTTTTTATTAAGGCCGAGATAATTAGGTCACGTTATCAAGGCTCCTTAAGAGCCCGGATAAATAAAACGTGTTTAATCACCGAAAAATTAGTAAACTATTAAGGAAATTCAGAAGATTATGAAGTTCCTTACGAAACGGAGTTCTCAGGTTTTGATTGAGGAGGTGAAATTACAACGCATTTTGAATTTTCATTTTACATTCGATTTCCCCATGATTGATTGCCCTCAAGTAAATAACCCTGTCCAAATACTTTTTCACGACAAATAAAACCTTTGCTCCTTTTTATATTTAAGTCAGCAAACAATGACCAGTACTTACAGGATGTAGAAACAAATTACAAGATGTGTCATTTCGTATTGAATTATATTGTTTATCATAAGACTGCAATGAATGTTACTCTGTTAGACTAATGTAGGTTTATTCTCCAAATTTTTTAAAAATCACATAGATTCGTTTCACACGGCAATGTTTTCAGATGTAAGTGATGCATTGCACTTAACGAACTCTTTGGCAAGTCCAATAGGACACCTACTGATTAAATAATAAGTTTGTAGTAGCGCTTCTATAAACTGCATTCTCTTACAAAGTATAAGATTTTCTAGAATGGTACGTCCGCGCAGAGTTTCTTCAAGCATTTAACGTCAAAATATTCCTGTCTCGCAGGATGGAAACTGACAAACTCGACAAGAAAGTTTTCATTGTCAGTGAACAATGGCATGGTACTCATGACTACTACTGTAATCCCTACATTTGTTCTTTTTAAATCCTGAACTTTCCAGTGTATTCTAATAATTAATATCTTAATCTAAAGTATCTTCAATGATAAACTCACAGCGAAGTCCTAGGTTATCCGTCCTTGTTTGGAAGGGCTGGACTGTTAATAAAACAGTTTGTCACAGATTTCACTTCCGGACCAGCAAAACACCTCGTTATTTAACATGCACTGTCGCCAAATATACAGACAGCCAAACCAAAATTATCCTATTCTAATGAATACACAATGTTCTTTAAATCAATACTAAGACTGCCTAAACCTAACTCATGTATCACCAACAAATTGAGAGGAAAACATGCTTGAGAAATAGACTGGGCCTACATTCGTGGGCATGATTGTGCTCTGATTTCTATCAAACCAACCTATTTATGGCCAATTACAGTCCGACTCATATCGGCATGTTATACCTATCTCAAATGTATTGACAAAGTCTTTTTATTTCAAAGCGTACAAGGTGTGTGACAACTGTCAAACAGTGTGGTACTAGTGTTTCACGGGGTTGCAAGTTTTGGATCAAGTGCTTCTGAGGCGTCCAAACTAACTCAGCAGTACACACTTAATTGTAACACAAGATAAGTTCTATTTGAAACCATGTTTAGAATATAAAGACGTTGGTACATTAAATTTTAATAGAATTGTAAAGAAATGTTTAAATTTAGAAAGCTAAATTTTAACGTTAAATTAAATTTTCATAAAAATTTTAACAATGAAACTGACAATTTAAGACAGCAAAGTTGACTAATGAATGGTATTTAAAACACGTGCTAGCGTTCAGGAAGTAATACTATACTGAACGGAAGTAATAATTGTGACCAAAGTCCAGGAGGTATGCACGATTTCTCTCCTTTGTCCTATACAAGAGACAAAGTCTCCAATAGTGGGTTGGATGTTCTTACGCTTGCTTATGGAGTTTACATTCCTCGTATGTTATCTAGTCTGACGAACATATACATTAACTGCATATGTCCAGTGGGCGAATGCGACTTTAATCAACGATCGTATCGATTTATACGTTATTTTAAGTCACTATATCAAATCTTCCATAAGAAAATGGGTGAATGCAGGACAGCTTTGACTAGCTTTATCTGCCCTTTCATTACCCTTTATGCCGACTAGCCAGCCACTAGTACAGGATACTTTTCCCAGATCATACAAAAAGTCATGTTTCTATAATATGTGGGATCTTAACGTGTTGTCAAATTTAAGATTCTGCAAGGCTTTTCAATATGGAAAGGTAATCCCAAAACATGCGGAAATTATTTTTTTTTGAGCTTTGTGATGTGATGTGATTTTTATTTTTAACGTAGCTTTAACAATTTTTCAGTCATACTGCTACGATGTCTGCAATGTGGCAGTTTATAGTGATGTCTAGCACTGGGGCATCATGTTGCAGACATGTAGCATGATGTCCCACCCAGTCACATTATCCTGACACCAGGCTGACCAGTCATAACACTAACCTCTTAATGCTGAACGCCAGGCGAGGCAGCTGTTAGTATCATTTTTGTAAGTCTCTGGTATGACTGGGCCGGGGATCGAACCCACGACCTCCCGCATCCGAGCCGGACGCTCTAACCACTAGGCCACCGGAGCGGGGTTTGTTTTAGCTTTTAATATAGTTCAAAGCTTCGAGTTTGCCGGTAGTTTCTGCGGTAAAATGTTAGGCTTATCCGGGACATAGCTCCATTATGGCACATGGAGTGTTAGGATGGCAATTCCAACTTTGTCTCTATCCTTTGGACCATCTGTACACAGGGCCACATGTCTACGATAGTTGGCTCTAATTTCATTAAAATTATTTTTCCAAAAGAAAAGGATTGTTGAGGACTTTTTGAATCCGCATTGGTGGAATATTATTTTGAGAGGTTTTGATAACTGCGCTGGTAATTTGGGAATGCAAAAGTCTGCAATATTTCCATCAACCGGTAGAAAGAGATTTTACTAGTTACCGGCTTCTGACATTTGCTTGTTAATTTAAGCCAGGTACGAGCGATTTAACGGCCTATGATATTGCTTGCCAATTTAGGCTGGTAATAGCAACAACAAAAAACCCACAAACACGCACAGAGATTGTTGTCAGTATTTTTGTATATTTATTTTTAAAATATCAAAATGATATTCATGGTGTTGAAACAATTTTTCTTTGAAAATAACTTTAACATCGACCTTTGTTGCTCTGGTGTTGTCTGTTGCCAGGCTGCCCAGTACCTACTTATGGTTCTGTTGTGACCTAAATATACAAATGTGACCTCGATCGATAAAAGTTTAGTTTTGTATACATCCAATCAGAACAGTGGATACATAGGTACACCAATGAACTTTGCCGCAATACTGACGGTGCAAATGCAGTTTATACTTCTCGAGACTTTATGCGTATAAACTTTGAACAGATGCCGTATGAAACTGGCAGATTAAAGAGACCACTTAAAAAACAAACAGTTCACATCCAGAATTCAAACGTAATCTACGAGTTTGTTGTAACCATGAGGAGGTTAACTGCTTCCTCGAGTGGCAACAACTTATGTCCAGTGTAATTTTGTTATCCGATTGGTTAAGTAAGACATATTAATAAAGAGAGTACTCATCCAACCAACTAGATTCATGCTTTGACACCTAAAGAGCTATTTTTCTGAATATGTCAATCTGTTAACAACAACAACAACAACAATAATAATAATAATAATAATAATAATAATAATAATAATAATAATAATATCATTAGTAGTAGTAGTAGTAACAGTATTCACAGCATATTCAGCAGCTACATATGGCCAGTACATATTTACATATTGCCTAAATTTAAGCCACACCATTTTATATCCCTCTGCTTTTCTCATTCCAACGTTTCTCCTACTTCGCATTGAGTCAGGGCGTAACACAAAATTAATTTCATAAAAGTATATTCTGTATTATATCGTTGCACACAGTGGTCAAACATATTCTAAATGTCAGTGTAATAATATGTGATCTTTGATCCCTCTGGTGGATTATTTCTTTTTGATGGTTATCGATGTCTACAGGATGATCGGTCGCTGTGTTAAAAACCGGATATAGAGAATCTTATAATAATATGCAATTATGGGATGGAATTAAATGGAGATCTGAGCAGATATATAGAACGTGTATACAAAATATAAAAATTTAGTTAATTTGATAACCACAATAAAAGTGTACAATACCAATTCCAGGATGCCCCTCCAAAAGAAAATAAATTAATCCAATTTTCTAAAATGCAATTAGCAGATTCGTTTTTCACAGATACGACCAAATTTCACCACAAGATCGAGTGTGTCATATTTTAACTGTCCAGCATGTCTTCATAACCTGATAAATGGTTGCTGGTCATTCCCAGAATCAAAACAGCTTGTCGGTTTGGGTCGACTTGCACAGCAAAAATCTTGTTTCCTCTGGCTTATTCTTTCGTCACCGCCTTTAGTGGCCTTTCCGCCTCTCTTAACCTGGTCGTCCGCCCTTATATGCCGTTGTTCACTCTACATCGGCCGTGGAAGCTATTTTCCCTCTGCTTTTTAAATTCGCTCTCTTTTTCCTTTAGCAGAACTGTCTCATTACACCCCTGGTTACGTGTCTCCCAAAGACTTTTCAGCTATACGCCCCTTGGGCAATTTTTACGAGAGATCTCGCCCACCCCCGAAGTGAAAACATATTACCTCAAGCAAAACCTAGACTGCTTGTTCTGGGGCGTAATTCGATTATAAAACGCGAGACTTCACAGAGAAATGCACATCAAACCGTTAACTTACCCAGTCAAATTCAGGTTTGTCTAACCGCCATTCTTAACACACAGCCCTCAATATACCGATCTGTGCAAAGTTTCAACTTATGACAAATATTTCAGCAAGTACAAACACTGTTTCTGCAATATTTCAACCCTTGGAATTTCGATAACCAAAAACCAATTATTCGCCCTTGTCCTGTTTGCCTGACATAATTATCAAACAGAACCTCATTAAGAATCAATCAAGTCCCTAACTCGTGCATTAAAATACTATCTTCCTAAAAAAACGCTACGGATTTAATTCCATGCAAAATATCATACATCAACTTAAAATTGACAAGTGTTACAACGACATCTGCGAAATTCACTCTGCTATGTGATTCAATGACGTCTGCACAATTCAAGCTGTTACAATCCTCTACAAATAACCCAGTGGAGAGAAAAATGTTATGGCGTCTTGCATTAGTTTACCAGTTTATAACTAAATTACAAACTTTGATGAATGTCCATCCAATCATATTGGAAGATATCAAATTATGAACGGACGGACAGTCAGAGAGTATTTCATTATCCTTGACGTGAAAACATGTGGATAATATTCCTTTTGGTGCTGCTGCAACTACTACTACTACTACTACTACTAACAATAATAATAATAATATTAATAAAGGTTCTTGAACTGTATGACAGTAATGAAAGACATATCTGATTCCACATGTTGGAAACTGTTTACACTCAGACTTACTACAATACAATTATTAATTTTAAAGCTGAACTTCTACAACTCTCTCTCTCTCTCTCTCTCTCTCTCTCTCTCTCTCTCCACACACACACATACACACACACACACGCAAGAAGCATACACACGCACGAAACGCATATATTTGACCTTTCCACGCAGTGGCTTAGCAACCGCCCAAGCAACCCCGAAAAAGGGGTTGGTGGCATACACCGAATTTATTATAATTTCGTCTTGTTCGAATAAATATTAGATTTTGCCTTTGAAATGTGTATCGATTGCAAATGAAAATATAATGATATACACTGTTTGCTTCCACTCCAATTACACGAGGGAATGTCTATCACGTGATTATCTTAAGCTCATTTTCAAGTTCGCTACATTGGTTTCTGATCCTAGTATGAATAATACAGCATCGGCATCACCTGAATGCATGGATAAATGACAAACAGTCAGAAATAATTCATCAATCTATCATCAATCAAAGAAAATATGAGAATTATTTTAATAGCTTTATAGTAATCCACATATCTTTATACCATATCATATCATATCATATCGTATCATATATCAGAATACCTTGAAAAGTTTGTTTTACAGGCATAAACGGGTATAAAAATACCAACGGCAAGATATCAAAGCGTCTAACACAGACTAGGTAATTAATAGAGCATTATGCTGTACGGCAGCAGAACCATTTAAACGTAATTAACAACCAGGTGTACAATGTTTAGTGCTAAATTATCGAAAGGAAGGTTCGGTCTATAACATTAATAGCCTGCAGTTTATGGATGTAAGGCTAATGATTTCAGGTCTGACAAAAACCTTCATGGTACCAAAGATTTCGTATACACAGTACCACATACAAAACCAACAATTTGGGAGTAGGTCATGGTTTTCAAATCTCAAGTCGCATATGTCAATATAAAAGAAGTATTATTTTAGTTAAATGTTCTGGTGCCTTGTAATAATGGTATTGTATACAATGTGCCCCAATAAATGTTGGAAAATAGTAATGTTTTCATAAGGTTTGTATGATGAATCCAATTCAAACCCCAAAGCTACCTACATTTTTTTATCAGCTATATATTTTGTCTTAAGACATTTAATTAAGATTATCACAGCATCCGTTAATTAAGATAATCATGACATCCGTTTAGTGCAGAGCTAGTGTACAAAATGATAACTATGCATCTACTACCACCGATACATTTTTCGGTCGAGAAGCGCAATGTCGAATCTATATCAGGATAAAGTATTTAAAATCTTTTGGAAGAAAGAAAGTTGTTTATGTCGAATAACGACCCTGCTTTTACAATCGTTGATCTCAGCTGTCTTCTGATCGAAATAGAACATGTGAAGTTTGAAACAGAAAACATATTCAGTCGTCCTCAAACCAAGTAAGCCATAGGTTTTAGATAACTTCTAATTATTATTGCCGATAAAACCAAACTGTTTTACTTTATAATGGAGGCCTATAAAACAATAGCAGTATTAAGTAATAATTGCGCTTCATATGTTTAATATGTGCAAGGTTTTGGGAGAGAAACAGACAAACAGACAGACAGACAGAGAACTGGCGCACCTGAAAGAACTTCAACAGTGAGAGATTAATTGATGAAACTGATATGTCTATAATGGCAGAACAACCTGTAACAATATAACACAAGGAAAGACGCCAAGCTTCGAATAACTGCATTAGGAAGATTTTGTTTTGTTATTGTGTGGGTTTTACTGCACTTCAAACACGTTATTGGTTATTTAAGCCATGTAAAAGGAGCTATGTGTCTTTCCTAATGATACACAAAGGTAACTAAGCCCGGCTGGCCTGGGCGGGTATCGAACCCGGAACCCTTTGAATTTACGTCTACAATGCTCTACCAATTGAGCTACCACATCTCAAGAAGAAGAAGAAGAAAAAGAAGAAGAAGAAGAAAAAGAAGAAAGTTGTGACGATGATCATTTTGATCAACTCATTATCATTCTACAGGAGAAAACAAGTTTTCTCTGCTCCAAATCGCCAACCTGAATTGCATGCAATGGGTAGGGAATCGACAAGAATAACAGCTTTTGCTTTTTTAGTTTTCATTTTAAAAATTCTGCGTTGGACGATATGGATATTTGTTGTTGAAACAGCATTAATAGAAAGGGCCAAGATTGTCTGTTTGCTTGTTTAATGAGTCTACATGCTGGTACTTCCGCCAAAACAAATGATCAACACAAAAAAGAGGGTGAGTGTTTACATTATAGTACCAAAAACAACTGTCTACGAAGAGGAAAAAGCAAGAGGGTTAAATACATGACGTCATTTTGTGATATCAGTAAGCAAATAACAATACGCTCTTGATGTAATTCAAAAGGCCTCAAAACAGTGTGTGTGTGTGTGTGTGTGCGCGCGCGTGTGTGTTATAAATACGCAAAATCCCTTGAATCGGTTCACACTGGAAAATAAAGGACTGACACGGCACACAGGGGTTCGTTACAAAGAAAATCTGGAGTATCCGTCCTTGAGTCAAGGAATGGTGGTACTAACCTGTAACAATATAACACAAGGGAAGACACCAATCCGCACCCCTCGGTAGTTCCAACACTGCTAGTTTATCCTAACTGCGTCTGCTAATTTCCAACTTAAGCCAGTCGTAATCAAGAATAGTTCGATTTTCAAAACAGCTCGGCACACTTAGTTCAGTTTGTGACATAATGGAGAAAATGCAATAATTGTTCACCGGTTTGGACGTTGGAACAAATATCGTCTAGAAGTGCCGTTTTGCATTCGGATAGTCTTGGATTTCACCTTTGACCGAAAGGTAGGATCCGAACAACCTCGAGTCCGCAGTAAATATCATTAATGTACATTGTGATGCGTTTTAATTTTGGTGGCAAAAACAGATATTGATTTTGGTAAATTTGGTGCTGATTGCTGGTTACATTGTTGCACAGTGCAATGTTAACTCCTGACACATACTTACTGTTGAACTACAGACTCGATGTTGTTCGGATCTTACCTTTGTAACGAGCCCCTTCCACACGGGGAATAAAAGGCAGCACCCTGTTTGACTCAGTTGACAAAATCATTGGTTTCTGCCCGCTGAAATTTATATCCCAGATAATTTAAAATATTATATTATGATCTAGAATAGAGACGAAAGCGTCAATTATAATGGGATTACTGTGAGAAATAATAAAATCGAACTTACACAGAAATAGGTTACTATATATTATGATGTAGAATTAATAAAAAAAATAAAAATAATAGTAACAAGATAATATAACGTAGAAGCTCGTAATAGAGAGAGAGAGAGGGTTATAGATTTTTGCGTTGCTCGGGAAATTGATACAATTCATTTTCCCGTCACTTCTACTATGCATTATCCTTGCAATTATATATATATATATATATATATATATATATATATATATATATATATATATATATATATATATATATATATATATATATAACTTCGACTAGGAAACAAAGACAGGTTTGCCGCTTATAGTAGAAGACAGGGTGGGTTCAAGACCAGTGGAGTAACTTAGAAACGGTCTGGATGGCAACTTTTTTCAAAAGCATCGAGCTGCATGGTAAACAATGTTCTCCACAATTATCGCATAGTGCATGGAATTGATCTTTAAGTGCGTGAATCACGCTTTCTTTAAAATGACTATAGGCCTAGAACACTATACATTAATTATCTTCCCGAAGAGTGGTAATTATGTCCTAGAAGTCGCTAAAATCGTATGATGTTGATTATTAGGAAAAGTTGATTTAGCATACAATCCACACAAATATGCTGTAGAAAATAAATCGTCTACTTTTCTAACTCAATGCTGAATTCTTTGCTTCACTGATTGAATGAGATTAATTTCTCTGATAATATTAATGTCACGAAACGCAAAAGCGACACATCCTGTGATCCACTATTAGTAAAACGTAAGCATCAATTATTAATAGTCTCGGCAGATACGAAATGTCGCTGTGATATTTGGGAGTAACCCACTTGCACATTTTTATAGCAAAATTTACTTCCCACAGAATCATGAATTATCGGACTAAGGTCCAATTTAAAAAGGACAATACTTCGTAAATTATAACGGTTTGTCTGTAACCTTAGTGAACTGAGGTGTCGATTTAGAATACAATGCGAGACTTTAGTCTCGAATGTGAATTGTAGATCACATTGCTAGACTTTACTCTCGGATATGAATTGTAGACCACATTGCGAGACTTGACTCTCAGATATGAATTGTAGATCACATTGCCAGACTTTACTCTCAGATATGAATTGTTTATCACATTGCCAGACTTTACTCTCAGATATGAATTGTAGACCACATTGCCAGACTTTACTCTGGAATATGAATGACTGGTCAAGGGGATGAAAAGCTTGCATGGATTAATTAATAATATATTTTATTAGCCAAGAAACGCGAGTTTAAGAGCCATGTTGCCACATTATTATATCGGATACCTTATTTGGCTGATTCTACTGGAAACCTTTGGAAATTGTTAATTTGACTCAGACTCGCTTGTTCAAGGCATTTTAAATTCCAGGTTAAACATACATCTGGACATCCGATGGTCAAATAATGATAAGTTACATTTAAGAAGGTCATTATTATAATTGTTAGAGACCAAGCCAGTTCACCTTTAAAGGTCAGGACACGAAATTGTACGTCACAGATGTTTTCCTACTAAGTGCCGTCAGGACATGCGTTTTAACTAATAAACCGAACTAGATTATTTTAAATGAATATAAGAGTAATAATGCGATTCACCTTATATGCTTTAATAATCAGTTTTTGTTGGAGCTGTAAGTACAGCTTATCTAGTGAGTCAACCTGCCGCATGTAACTCGATTGCTTTGAACCAATAATGTAATTAGACACACAACCAATCTGTCTATTGAAGATTCTCCAGTAATGTAATCAGTCATATAAACAATATATCTGTTGAAGATTCTTCAATATTGTAATCAGACATATAAATAATATATCGGTTGAAGATTCTCCAGTAATGTAATCAGGCATACAAACAATCTGTCTGTTGAAGAATTTCCGTAATGTAATCAGACATATAAAAACAATCTGCTGTTGAAGATTCTCCAATAATGTAATCAGACATATAAACAATCTGTCTGTTGCAGATTCTCCAGTAATGTTATCAGACTTACAAACAATATGTCTGTTGAAGGTTCTCCAGTAATGTAATAAGATATACAAACAATCTGTCTGTTGAAGAATTTCCAGTAATGTAATCAGACATATAAACAATCTGTCTGTTGAAGATTCTCCAGTAATGTAATCAGACATATAAACAATCTGTCTGTTGAAGATTCTCCAGTAATGTAATCCGACATATAAACAATCAGTCTGTTGCAGATTCTCCAGTAATGTAATCAGATTTATAAACAATATGTTTGTTGAATATTCCCCAGTAATGTAATCGGACATATAAACAATCTGTTTGTTGAAGATTCTCCAGTAATGTAATCAGACATACAAACAACATCTATGTTGAAGATTCTCCAGTAATGTAATCAGACATATAATTAATGTCTCTGTTGAAGATTCTCCAGTAATGTAGTAATGTTATCAGACATACAAACGATCTGTTTGTTGAAGAATTTCCAGTAATGTAATCAGACATATAAACAATCTGTCTGTTGAAGAATTTCCAGTAATGTAATCAGACATACAAGCGATCTGTTTGTTTGCAGATTCTCCAGTAATGTAATCAGACATACAAACCATCTGTATGTTGAAGGTTCCCCAGTAATGTAATCAGACATACAAACAATCTGTCTGTTGAAGACTTTCCAGTAATGTAATCAGACATATAAACAATCTGTCCGTTGAAGATTATCCAGTAATGTAATGAGACATATAAATAAACTGTCTGTTGAAGATTCTTCAGTAATGTAATCAGACATACAAACAATATTTATGTTGAAGATTCTCCAGTAATGTAATCAGACATATAAACAATCTGTCTGTTGAAGATTTTCCAATAATCAGAACATATAAACAATCTGTTTGTTGAAGAATCTCCAGTAATGTAATCAGACATATAAACAATCTGTCTGTTGAGGATTCTCCAGTAATGTAATCAGACATATAAACAATCTGTATGTTGAATATTCTGCAGTAATGTAATCAGATATATAAACAATCTGTCCGTTGAAGATTCTCCAGCAATGTAATCAGATATATAAACAATCTGTCTGTTGAAAATTCTCCAGCAATGTAATCAGACATACAAATAATGTGTATGTTGAAGATTCTCCAGTAATGTAATCTGACATATAAACAATCTGTATATTGAAGATTCTCCAGTAATGTAATCAGACATACAAATAATCTGTATGTTGAAGATTCTCCAGTAACGTAATCTGACATATAAACAATCTGTTTGTTGAAGATTCTCCAGTAATGCAATCAGACATACAAATAATCTGTCTGTTTAAGATTCTCCAGTAATGTAATCAGACATATAAACAATCTGTCTGTTGAAGATTCTCCAGTAAAATTGTATTATGGTCAATAGGTAGTTTGGATTTTTCTGGTCCAACCATTTGGAACTGTCTACATGAAAATGTTAAAAGAAGTATCATCAGTGCCTCCCTTCATCGTAGATGTACGCAATAGATAAACTTCAGATAATATGTAAAACAAGTTATGGCAAACTTGCAGTGTATTTTTCTATGTACACATTATACTAAAGTGTCCCTGAATGTGTTTGTGTGTGTATATATCACGTTTTATTCGCCGAATACATTTTATTTGTTGTTTGTGTACACTAACCTGTAATACTGTAGTGTACATTATCTTCCCCGCAAAGTTTTATATATTGTTTGTTTGTGCATATATAATGGAGAGTCACAAGTGATATTAGTTTTTGTACAAACAGTATCACCATAAAGTTCAAAGACTTTTATTGTTGTTCTTTTATTATTATTATTATTATTATTATTATTATTATTATTATTTTATTATTATTATTATTATTTGTTAGTTCAAATACGTGCATACATACATACATACATACATACATACATACATACATGCATACATACATACATACATACCAACGAAAACTTTAGAAGTGTTAATACACACGATATTCTTGTATAGATACTTTGTTAAAATTTGTAGATACTATCTAATACACCCCCTATTATCCAGCATCATATTTAACTTGACTTCTTGTTTAATTGTGAAACCTATTCATTCTTAACTTTCAGAACGATCTACTGAGACCAGGTCTTTACTTTGCAGAAGTAGTAGATTTGCAACACCCTTTTCTCAAAGCCGCGTCGTCTGGAAACCCTAGACAACCTGTCAGCTTTTACACTGGCAACTTCCGGTATCACAGACCATACCCAAACGAAGAAGCATACCTTGCTGGTATTATGAGCTCTATGCCCGCTGAAAAGCAGCTAAAAGATTCGGTTGAAATAATTAAGACATTTACCGTTCAAGGAAAGGATCAGGATGGTTACCGTAATCATGAGTCAAATAAAAAGGAAATTATATCCCCGCAATCAGTATTTAAAGATGAAAACTTCAGTGCTGACCGCGAAGCGAAAGTGGTAGACGGACTTGATTTAGACCAGTCAGCAATCTCAGTACAACACGATATAAGTGACACAAGTGAAATCAGGTATCAGGATGCTATTGATGGAGACGACAAAGTGTCGTCTGTTGAAAATAGTTTTGGAATAAAGAAGATATTTAAACGTCTGATATTCTGTCCTGATGAAGGTTGTAAGAACAAGCGCGTTTATATGCTCCCAAGTCATATTGGTAGAAAAAGGGCTAAAAGAGAGCTTAATGATGGAAACGGGAAAACACTTACAGTTGGTGCTGACAGAATTGGAAACACGTGGCAAGGTAGACTCTATAGATATGGTGATGAAGAAGGCATAGATGTTGTACAATATATAATGAATGATGGCCGGGTGAAAATATGCAGTGCAAATGGTGTCTGTTTAGAGGGTGACTTGACCGGAAAGGAAGTACAGCCGAACTCAAAGACCTACTTTTATTGTGGAAAAAAGTATGGGTGTTCTAGCGGTAAAATAGCTCTCTGCCTCGGTGGAGACAAAGTTGGTAATAACATTTTCAGAAGTTTATACGCAAGTAATGAGGAGTGTGGTTTGAAAACTGATCAAGAGAAACGCCTGATAACTATTGGGTATGGTTATGCCAATGCTAAAACGCCTAAAGGAAAAAATGACAAGGCAAAGAAATATGTGAAAAGTTGGTAAAATGTATACGCTTTGGGGATTTGCTTACTAATTAACATTTACATTTAAAGTGATCATACTTTACCTTAATCATAGAAGAGTTAAAAAACACAGATGCGTGTCTGATGTAATAGTCTCGGATTGATCCTTATTTCTTTAGAATGTCCTTTCATTACAATAATAAGCTTACCTTGTATGTAAAATTCAGATATAATTAGAATAAACAATGGCATGTATTATTTCTTTCACCGAATTTTTGGAAGAGCTTTCTATACTATCCTCTCACTCCAACGGCCGAGATACATAGTGGAGAATACAGTGAAACGATCGGCTTACAAAAAGACTACTTTTCCCATCTAATGTATGTACCAAGTAAAGAAATAAATACGTATTTTATTTGTTACTGTGGTTAATAGATCAAATCCATTTGATTTTAATAGCAATATAATAACCATGCGGCTAAGAGAACAAACAGAGAAATCCAGTGATTTTTATTTGCAAGATAAATTAGTGTACTTTGATATTCTTGTGCTTCACAAACTATGTACATTTTCATGTATGATGCAGGGTCCGAAATTTTCGTAGACCACGAATGATGACTTAGAGTTACCACGTATTGAAAACACGCAGACCAGTGGGTTTCTCTTTAATGTCATGAGTTGTTCCATAGTTTTCAAACATATATACAAAAACATTTTGCAATGGATAAAATTTGTTAATAAATCGCATGAAGGTAAAGGCAGAGTCTTGTAACCAACAGTATTCAAATGTCGTCCCCTGCCTTCATTGACTAATGAACTTAATCTGGCTACCGGGCTCTTTTCCGTCAGGACAACATGTAAGTAGTGAATGGGGATGGTATAGGGTCTATGGGACTTATCATTAAAAATACCCTTGGGAACATATAGGGTCTATGTAAATTTAACATGGAGAAAAATCGTGGGAACATATAGGGTCTATGGGAATTAACATGGCCAAAAACCCTGGGACAATATAGGGTCTATGTAAATTTAACATGGCCAAAAAAAACCTGGGACTGTATAGGGTCTATGTAAAATTGAAATAGGGAGGGTCTCTATTTTTTTTTAAAAAAAATAAAAAATAAAATAAAAAATAAAATAAAAAAAGGGGTAGGCAATTCAAAGGCTATCTCCTTTCGAGAAATATGGGGGCCCTGAAAAGGGCCTTTGGGTTTTCTTCTTCTTCTAATTTCTTCTTTTCCTCCACCAAGTTCTTATTTTATCTCCTACACTCTTCTTCCCTTTCTTTTTTTTCTTCTCCTCCTCTTCTTTCTTCTTCTCTTCCTCCTCTTCTTTCTTCCTCTTTTCATTTTCTTCTTCTTTTTCAATTTTTTCGTTCCATTTGCGTATTCTTATTCTTTCCTCTTCATCCTCCTTCTCCTCCTTTATCTCTTTCATAACGCAACTAATCTTGTCCTTTGCTTTTCTTAAGTTATTAATTTCCATCTTTACACGATGGGGACTATAGGAATAATGGTCTTCAACGAGTCTTATTAGCATCTGTTCCATTATTCCTAAGTTGTCTAAAACGTCTTGCAAGGTTTGTATTTTGTCCATTTGGTTTGACGCCATCTTCTTTTTATTCTTTGCAGAATGGTTTGAACGACGAACACTGTGGGTTCTTATAGTGAAAGCGCGGACGTGAAGGAAAACATCCCCTAATAACATAAAATTGATCTTACCTAGATCATGACCGAACATCGCGCGTACGTGAAGGAAAACATCCCCCTACTTTCTCATTTCATATAATATAACCCTAACTATACTCTCTACATACGCTAAGAATCAATAAATAAACCCATAATCTACTATTCACACAAACTTACTTCAGCATTTACAAACACAAACACAAACACACAAACTTACTTCAGCATTTACAAACACAAACACACAAACACATACACATCCACTATTAATAAAGAGTTAGTGTTTATACTCACACTACTCTACCTACACACATTGGCAAATCGATCGTTATTTCTTTTCTAGAGTATTGGGTAGCCCTGAAAAGGGCTGTTGTTTTTTTTAAACTCCAGATGCACCTATCTAATGGTTGCACCTTCCTGGCCTTGCGCCACACACGCATCTTCTTCCCCAGTCTTCTTTCACCTTTCTTCTGGGGAGCGCAGAGGGAGGATGATTCGCTTCAACACCCCAATCCTCTGTCTCGGGAATATTGAACGACATCCTCTCTTCTCTTTTCTTTTCCTCTTCTTCCCTCTCTCTTCTCTCCTCCTCTTCTTTCTTCATTCTTGCTTCTTCTATGATAGCCTCCGCTGATAGTTCGTTTACTATGCGCCTGGCATATTCCAGGTGCATCTGGAGTTCTAACAGTTTCACTATTCTGCTATTCATTCTTTTGGCTGTGTTGATCAATCAACAAGGGTAGCTAGACTGCCCAGCGAGTTTCAATTTATAGTGAAAGCGCGGACGTGATGGAAAACACCCCCCTAATAACATAAAATTGATCTTACCTAGATCATGACCCAAAACAACGCGCGGACCTAAAAGAAACACTCACTCACTTTTTTATGCTACCCATCACTATTGTAAATTTTTTTATAAATCACTTCCATTGACTATCCACATACGCAAAGCAATCCAATCTAGCTCCAAATATACACCTCAAAAACCCCAAAAACATGATTTTAATCTACTATCCACACCAACTTACTTGAGCACTTACTAACACACCAACACATCCACTCTTACTATCAATCAAGAGTTAGTGTTTATATTCACACTACTCTACCTACACACATTGGCAAATGGATCGTTATTTCTTTTCTAGAGTATTGGGTAGCCCTGAAAAGGGCTGTTTTTTTGTTTTGCTATGGCATTCTTTTTTAGTTTCTAAGAATGCGATGTCCTCTGAGGATAGACTTTCTGGCGATAGGTCTGCTTCTTCGGAAAGAGAAGAAGAACTCTTTGGTGTCGATACGGCAATCGACAAAGCCTCTGTCAGCTTCAGGTTGCTGCTGTTGTTGCTGCTGTTGCTGCTGTCTCTGAAGTCTGTACTTCTCTGTCCATTCTTCTTTCTCCCTGTTCATTTCTTCTCTGAAGAGCTCTTCTATCAGGTCTTCAGTGATTTTTAACATTCTCACATTCTCTATTTCTTCTGGCTTCGGTATCAGACTGTGTCTGACCCTATGCAAATTCACGTAGGCTTCGTTGAGCTTAGCTAGTTTGGAGCACATCTTCGTAGGAGGATGAGTCGACAATGGATGGTTAGACTGGGAACAAACCGGTTCTTAAAGTCAAAGCGCGGACGTGAAGGAAAACATCCCCCACACGGTTTTTCGAGCCGCAACGTTCATGAGAGGGATAGTAAGAAATGAAAGAGCATCAATCCAACATTCTTATAGCTAAACAAAAGACAAAAGCATTTTTTCAAAACACAACATTTTTTATTCAAAAATCACTTAACACTAAACAACAACTCTAACATTTTTAACAATAATCCAACACTATAACATCAAACAATTTTTTTCAAATCACAAACATTTTTTTCTCATTTTACAACCTACTTTAAACAGGGCTGACAACGTTGTGAATGAAATTGTGATTTCCACTGTTGGAAATCATTAGGCCATTGATGGACACTACGTTTCCTAGCTTGAGACAAAAGATAAGCATAATGGTCACAAAACCATCGATCTACTTTCACATCGTTTCTAGCAGAAGAACGAGGATCGAAATGAGTCACTAAATGTTCTAAGGAATAGCCCAGGCTGCGATGATGCAGAAAATACACACAGTACTGTCCACACACCAAGGAATCTGTGCCTTGTAATTTCACATTATTGAATCGGGTGGTTTGAGCATTTCTTCTCATAAAGTCGATGATATCGTCTTCCAAAGGGGGCAATCCGTACGAATCGAAATATTCCACACATCCTTCTTGAGGAAAGTAGACGGCTACCCAGTGGGTTCCTGGGAGATGACTGTCGTCCGTGTTGATCACGTAAGCTTGATGGTCTTTAGGTTTGCGATGAGGGAGTTCATCTTTAGCACAGACGACAGGATTCCAAGAAGACGTATACGAACTGTGGTTCAAAAGGTAATAAAGTTCCCAGGTATCCATTGTTTTGTGTTTTCTTCTTCACAGGTAATAATAAGTCGTCAATTCGATCCTGACTTTTTGCTTGAAAATGTCTGACGAATAAACGGTTATTCGTTCTATTTCCTCACTCTGATTCAGGAGAGCTTCGATACGATGGATCTCTTGAGTGGTTAATGGTGGACAAGAATGTTCACGCAAGTCTTTATACCACTGGTGCAACACGTCTTTGTTCGAGATGAGACTCCAAGCTTCGTCCAGATACTCGTCCAATTTTTCTTCTTGACTTAACATTAGGCATTTATCGTGTTGAATTTGACTGGGATGATCGTTTTGACATCCATAGCAATTTTTCTTGATCAATTCCGTCATTTTATCGACCAAGTGTTTGGCAAAACAGGAGACTAAATGGGCTTCTTGTTCTGGCCATCTCGACTTCATTATGATCACTTCTTCGTCTTCTTCCACAGTCTCCTCACATTTCATCTCCAAAGTTTCTCCACTAGGTAAAGAGGGATAACAGTCTTCCATGACTTCTAGTAATCTAGAATGACTTCTCTCAAACTGTTGATTTATATGGTATTGTCAAATTCTGCATACAGGATGACGTTCACTGTGTGATCTGGAGGTGGATTTGCAAACTGAAGTTCCACACGAATCTGGCCTGATTTTATAGGGTGGAAATGTCCCTCGTCGCTGCCTTGGTCTGGAGTGAAATCAAAACCCCACAAAGCATAGCCTCCTGCATAATCGTCGTACGAAATACCGTGACTGGTGTTGGTTCCTAACTGTCCCGTGGCTTCGTACAGGGACAAGTACGATCTCAAATAATTCTTTGCGACACCAAAGTTGGGCTCAAAGGGTCGGGTACACAAGGTCTTGCCGTCGCGACTGACTTCGATCTTGGACACATTGTAATGTTGAAACTCAAAAGGATTTTGATCGTGGGTTCCGTTGAAGGCTGAATTCCTGACGATACCAACAATCAAACGTTTGGGTAACTGTCCTTGGAACAGATGATCTTCGATCATAGATCGCTGTCCAGCAGGAATGGTGAACGTTTTCACTTCTACGCGTCGTATCGGATACTTGGCAGTCGTTCTGCTCAACGTCTGACTGACGTCGTTTCCCACTTTAGGTAACACTTCCACACGACGCACGTAAAGTCGGGCTTCTTGAATGATAGTTTTGTATTCGTTGGCATGGGCCATCAAATGGAAAGTGGCACTGCTACGATTCAGTCTCAGACGGATATCCACCCCGTTGAGCAAATACTTTTCTTGTAACCACATGTCCAAATGCAAACGATCCATCAGTTCTAAACTTCGCCCTTGCAGAATTTTCTTACGACGGTCGTTAAACCCCACATTGTGAGGATTGTCATCTTCTGTCAGGACTGTGTCGCTAAACGTGCCTACACCTGCTGTGTCAGGTTTCCATACCACGCAAGCATCCAGATGAGTATTCTTGGCTTCTTTTCCGTACGTCAAGAGATTTTCCAAGTAGGCACGATATGGGTAAGTATCCATGCTGCTGCTGACCAGTTTGTTATTCAAGTACAAGTCCACTTCGCTAAATAAGGAATGCATGAAATTGTTGACAGGAGCTACTCTAGCATCGCCTCCTGGATTGGTGTTGTCCGTTTTGATCACTTTCACTTTCAAATACAGGTAACTGCTATTCAGATCGATGTAATCTTCGGGTTGTCCTTTGATTTCAAACTCGATGGGAGCTGATTCCGTCAAAGAGGAGACGGGATGAAATTCCACCCACTGGGATTCTTGCATGGTCATCATGGTGGGGGGCATGGCAAACAGGTCCAGTTCCGTCTTGGAACAAGCGCAAGACTCTCGGTGCATCATTTTTTTCTCTTTCTCAATAATCGAAAACGTCTAAGTCTCGAACGGTTCTTCTTTTCTTGGCCTTTCTCGCTTGAAGTCTGGTGAAAGGGTGTTTTCTTCGTCGTCTCTTTCTGCCTTGTCCTTGCTGAATGCTTGACTCGGTAGCGTGCAGGGCATTTATAGGTGTGTCTCGTCGGCCCAAAATGTCTTTACCCGTTTGCAGCAAGACATTTTTGCCTGCCCTCATGAAGGCTTCTTTAGGGTTTTGTTTGTCGATGATGACATTTTGGAGAAATTCTTTGCCTTGCGTCAGTGCCGCATCTTTCAAGGCGTGCAATCCGCGTGTCACCATCGGTTTCAACACCGGAGCCACCGAACGAAAGGCCGATTTCAGCATGTCTCCTAAACCGTGTCCTCGCTGTCGAGCAACCCCTCGGTACACTGGATACATGACTTACTTACGAATCGTGAGAGAACCGTTTTCGAAAATGGAGTTTCACCGTGACTTTTCCTTTGGTGAATGGAATATTTTGTCCCAAATCTCCTTTTATAGTAATGTTGACCGTGTCCAAATACGACTTGCTGACAGGCAAATAGTGAGGATGGACAAATTCGCGGTGGACGTGATAAGTGTTTCCACCTTCCTCGTCAGCGTTCGTGGCATAATCCACTTTGAAAGGAATGACACGCAGTAACGGTACAGAGGTGTGTCCCACCACGTTATACTCCACCACATCGGAGTACACAAACATCAAATTCAGTCCTTGGTTCAGTTCTACCGGGGCACGAAATAACTTGCTAAAAGACTCGTTGTCGTAAACGATGGGTGATTCGTTTTTCTTCATCATGGTCATTATCATGTCCATGTCTCCGCCCAACATGTCAAACAATTCAGGACAAAATAAAATGGACAGGATTTTACTCCCGTCAAATTTCATCAAGAAGCGACGAGCTGTTTTGTGGTATTCCATGGTGACACTTTTTTTGACACTTTCCAAAGCTTTCAGAAACACGACATTAAACCTGGAGGCAATGGTGCTCACCAAATGTTGACCACTAAAATAATACCCTGGGGGAATGAACAAGTGATAGGTGGTGTACTTTTGATTTTTTGTGCCAGGGGTTTTCTTGTCATATTTGCCATAGGTATCCAAGTACTGTTGCAATTGTTCGTCATGAACTTCCACATCAAAAACATTTTGATTGGGAAGGACATTGAGGACTTGGGTCGGGTGAATCATTTCCACTAAAGCCACTTCCCAATGGGCTTCGTGATCTAAGGGGATGGTCTGAGGTAATTTGGCCGTGTAACAGCACAACGTGTTGTGGGGAAACACCTCCATGGAACTGTCACTGGGTAAGGTTAAGTAAAATTGGTTTTGGTGACTCATAATTCCAGAGTTCTGTGGCTGTCCGAGGGGTTATTAATGGACGTCAGAGGCGTGTCTCCGCCCAAAATGGGGTTCTGATTGTGGTTGGAGTGGTGACTGGCACTGGCACTGGACACAACGTTCCCGTTCGAGGAGAATTTCAGGGAGGGATTGGGAAGCAGGTAACCGATGCAACTGCTCAATAAAATGGTCCACAATTGTTTGTCTCCTTGTTGCAAACTCAAATTGGCAATGGATGCCCCGATGACACAATACACCACGAAGATTTGGCAGAAAAAGACGATTTGCGTTTTAGGCACACGTTCTCCACACCACACCCACAAGGGTTGTTTTTGTAAATCTTGCACAGAAGAACTGGGTGAAGAAGGACTGGTCGACGTAGCTGCGTCAGATGTGTGAAAGGGCATGATGGTCACTTCTTTTTATAGTCGATGACTTGCGAAGCGTCGATCCAAGAATCGAAACTGGGTGGATATCCTTTCCAACGTACTTTGACTTCTTTGACACGTCGTTTGCCCACTTTACGGGTTCTGCGTTCGAGAATGCTTTCGATGTCGTACACGTCGTCTTCTTTTTTGGTGACACGTTGTAACTCGGGCAAATAAAACGTTCCTTTGAGCACTTCTCCGTTCATGTCTTCCAATTTATAGACGGCAGGATGACGGCCATGCACTCGTCCAGTGACGCGAAACAATTCGGTCGTCCAGTTAGGTAAGTAACCTTTGTCGAAAGTGCGTTTGGTTTTGCCAATGCGCACCCAATCTCCTACGGCCAACACTCCACTTTTCTTGGGGACAGCCCTCGTCGGGGACGTACCGAACAGGCGTTCAAACACCAGCACTTCGTTGTCGGGAGTCACGTCTTGCGGGGCACGTCCGATGCTTCGATGGTAAGATTGGTTGTACGCTTGCACCAGGTGCGGTAAGATGTCGATGTACTTCAGAGTGTGGTGATGCGTAAAATATTTCCACATGCGTTCTTTCAAAGTGCGTTGAAAACGTTCCACGATGCTGGCTTTGGTTTCGGGATTCTCGGTGGTAAAAAAATGAATGTCACGTTTCTTTAATTCTTTTTGGAAAGCTTGGTTCAGAAATTCGGTGCCTTTGTCCGTTTGCCATCGAAGAGGGTGACGACCGCTTTGTTTCAACACCCGTTGCAGGGCTCGCACTAACTCGCTGCTCGATTTGGAAGTCAAGGGCACGACCCAGGCAAATTTGGAAAAGACGTCGATGACACAAAACAAATATTTGTAGCCACGATTGTAGCTGGCCAAATGAGAGACATCGGCTAAATCGGCTTGCCATTGATGATCGATGCCTTCCACTCGGGTGCGACTTCTGGCAAACTTGCGTCGAATGGGTTTGTGTAAAGTGTAGGTAGCTTGTTCTTGTAACCATCGTTGCACTTGAGGTAAACGGAGACTTTTCAGTCGAGTTTTGGCAGCACGATACAATTTTTGAACTCCTGCGTAACCTGCAGGATGGGAGGGATCGTAGTAAATGCTGGCTAAGACTTTTTCCATTTTTTTGTGTTGGTTGGTGTGTTAATAAGACACCCACTCTTGGAGGATGCTACTCTTTTTCTCTTGGGGTACTTTCTTGGATTGCAAGGCTTTGCGTGTGCGGCCAGCAATAGGTGTCGAAGAGGAGAAGGATGTCTGAGCGGGGGATATCGGTTCTTGTTTCACTTCTGTCTTCACTTCTGTCTTCACTTTCTTTTTCTCTTGTGATGAAGAAGGGGTGGCCATCATCTTTTTAATCCATCCAATTCTGGAGGTAGGTGGTGTTGTTAACTTGCGTACTTTTTCTGGTGGAGTTTGAAACCCTTCCTCTTCTTCTCCTTTTTCTGTCTTGGTCACGGGTACTGGTGGTACTGGTACTGGTACTGGTGATGGTGCTGGACTTTTCATCAAGGTCTTAAAATCTTTCAGAGTGGGTAGAGCTGTTTCGTCTAAAGCTTTCTGGTGAAAGAGTTGCAGTCGTTGCAAGAGTTGACCGTACTTTTGCGATTTTTCTGTTTCGGACAAATCTTGGCGATCCATCAAGGACTGCAATTCGTGTTGTAACTGGGACATCTCGCTCAAATGGGGATTGGGAGGTAAATGCGGGGTGCGTTGTTCTTGCCACCGATGGTATTCCATCCATCGTTTGTAAGGCACTAAAGCTAGTTTTCGTCCTTCCATGGGGTTGTCAGGGGTCGATTCTGAGATCTTGGGACTTTCGAAGGCCTTTTTATCTTGCTCCCACCAGTCCTCCCAACATGGTTCCCAAGACTCCTTTCAGTATGGGGCCTAGCAAGAGAGGCAAAATGCCTCCACGTTGCACTAACATCTTCTTTTTTTGACGAATGGGAATTTTCTTTCGAACCATTTGGCGAAGAACGTGACGATGTTTGCTTAAGCATTGTTTCTGGTGTTTGGACAAAGGGATCGTGCCTTTCAAAACGTTCAAACAACATTCGCACACGGTATCGATGACCTCTTTGGAGGCCGTTTGAATGAGTTTTTTTCGTAGGGGTGGAGAAGCTTTGGACAGGACAGATAACAGGTCCCCATGTTTGGCTAAACGTGGTGGCAGTCCTTTCCTTTTCTTTCCTTGGGGTTTTCTGGAGGGTGACATCTTTGAGTCTTTAGGAGCACCTAAAAAACACTGATACCCTACTCGGTCACAGGCCTTTTTTATACTGGAACGCGTCGCCACTGATTGTCTTTACGGCGTATCAGTTTGAGGACAGGCATGACACGTCGTGCAGGGGTACGTAACGGACTAAATCGAGCCAGTTCTTGCTTGGACAAATCCAGTAAACTTTGTAACATGCCCGATCTTTCATGGACTTTGATTTTGGGAGAAGGTACTTTGTGAGCAGCAGCCACTGCCACTAAATTGGAGGGTCCTGCCACTGGGGAAGTTCTTTTGGGGGTCATCAACGGAGAAGTTCTTGGTGTGATCAACGTCTCCAAGTACTCTTCAGTTCCTGGTGACATCAACGGAGAAGTGGATAAACGTGAGGCTGCCGGAGACGCAGTCACCGCTGTGGCAGGTCGTGGTTTGCGAGTGTAAGGTTGCGTCCTGGCCGAAGTGCCTCTCTTGCGACTAGTTTTCTTCTGTGGACTTTTCCTTTTCTGAGGACTTTTTCTCTGTTTCTTTTTCTGGGGGCTTCTTTTCTTTTTCCGGGGTGGTGGTGTCTGGTAAGAGGAGGGTCCTGCCACTGGAGAAGTTATTCTTCTTGGGGACCTGGTCTTTTTCTTTTTCTTCTTGGGGCTTCGTTGGACTTTTGTCTTGGGGATAACTTTGGGGGCATTAGGATCCCATCTTAAGAGTGAGCGAATGATGACCCCTCCTAGAGTACCGCTCCCTCCAGGTTTCAAAATGATTTGTTTTTTGGTTTGAGTGTCGATGCGGGGATCAGCCAGTTGGACCAAAGCGACTTTGTTTCGATCGAGAAAGCGTTTGGTTTGATGAGGAATCTGAATGATTCCTTGGAGTAATTGACGTGCCGTCACCGTGAACCATCGTAAGACTTCTTTGAGACTAGCTTCTAAGACACGAGCTCGTGTTTGTGGATCTTTTTCTCGACTGATGCCATACAAGGCACGAATCAATTTGACGGGAAGATGCGACTGAAGGGACGTCATGTTCACACTATGTGAGACAGACGAAAAAGGGTCTGAGGTTTTTATAGATTTTTTCATGGGGAGTGAAACGAAGTCGAGGACGGAGACGTGTACAGGACAGGCCCTCCGTCTTGGCACCAGTGGTGAAACAAGTGGGTACGAAATCGCAAATCCTCGGGAGTCGTAGGTTTCAAATCGACGAGTAAATAGGCGTGTGGCGTTTGAGTGGCATCGTCGTACGCCTGAGTCAGCCAAGGCGTTCCTAACTGTTTGGCTAAGACTTGCACTTGCGATTTATCTCGAGGGCTTTTAAACAAGACCACGTAATGCGCATTGAGACTGATGGTGCGATGGGCTTTACTTTGTTGAAACAAATTTTGGGTGATGTAAACGACACTGGCATTACGGTGATGCCCTTTGCGCGTAAACCACAATTTAATTTCTTCTTCGTCTTCTCCTAACATGTCGTCGAAAATGACCAAATGGGTTTGACGGGAGTCAGAGACGATGCCGTCATCTTCTTTAGGAATGCCTTCCACAAACACGATGGAATCGCCTTGACTTTCTCGCAAGAGGCTGTACGCCGATTGCCACTCTTTGTAACACCACACGATCCGTTGAGGGGGCCGATCGATCAAATGATGTTTATGTTCGATCAAACGTTTAACGAATTCGGTTTTGCCAGAACCGCTAGGTCCAGCAATGAGCATGTTAAAGGGATGGCGAAGATACAAAGCCTCCCAACTGGCACGATCTAAGTGTTCGTCGATGACTTTGACAGTAGAGGAAGAGGGAGCAGAGACAGCAGAGGTAGCCATGGTGTGAGAAATGTCACTTGTGACACGAAAACAAACAAGACAAGAGTTTATATACTTTTTCAGAACACGTTTATTGAATGTTTTTTTCAAACATGAATACGAAAGACAAAAATACATAAAAGCCAAAGGCTTAAGTACAACGATAAAAGGCACATGATAACGATGAACGTGGAATAAACACAAGTGTCTGTACAACATGTTTTGGGTAATGTTCTAACCAGTTCTATAGTAGTGGGTAAGGTCACACAAGTGTCCTCCCGAAAGGGTCTTTCAGGTCTGTCCACGACAGTCCTGTCCTGGGTGACGGGTTCTTCTGGCACCGTCACTAACACGGGTTGAAAAGTAACTTTTTTCCTTGAACAACTCTCGTGCATACTGGGCCACTTCTTGGGTCCAAGCCTCAAAACCCCATTCTTTCCAGGCACGGACATCTGTCCAATGGGGATGTAAGTCACAAGCTACACACACATCGTCATACACGTCTTGGGTAGCTAAAAGTTGACGAATCTTTTTTTCCTGTTGAGGTCGAGAAGTATCCAGATGAAAACGCAAGGCTTTGAGCAAAAGGAGTTTTTCGTGACCATTTAAGGCCATGGAGGTGGTAAGTACTGATCGTAAAGAGTCCACAAAGAATCGGCTGGTAAACGAAATCCCAAAAAACAAGTCACTAAGACACACACCACTTGTCGTCCCAAATTGAATGGATACAGTTCTTGTAATAATTGATGGTAATGATCCACGGTTTGAATATGGTCATTGAGTTCCTTCCACGGAATCTGTTGGATGACATGTGACATAAACCGTGGCATGGCAGCCTGTTTTTATATTCTCTTTTTTTTGGATGCAATACACGTACTTTCTAGCCAGAGATCTTCGTTCTCCAGTAGGGAATCTAAATCTTGCATACTGTAACCGAAACGTCAGAGTTCGTTTAGAAGTTTCCTCTTCCGCTAAGCAGATTCCACGTAACAAATGTTGGTAATCCTTTACCTTGTCTTCCTCAATGTATTGCTGTAGGTGAATCTCGAAGTAACCATAATTATGAACATGTCGATCATTAGCGACCTCAAAGTTTTGAACAATGTCTGACCATTGAAAGAATTTCTGACGAATCAGTTCTCTTATACCATTCAGGTACCAGTGGTTAAAGATCTGGTGACGTAACGGATGCAATTGTTCTTTACGTTTGACTTGTATTTTGACCAGCTCTCGGTAAATCCTTTCTCTCAACTCCACAGGCAAAGCACGAATGTTCTCTTGTAAAGTATTCATGAATAGGTCAGTCCATACAATTCACAAAAGTAATCCACATAGTGAGTAATTTCTGACCACTGCCATTCAGGGTAACGTCCAAGAATGTCACTGAACTCTTTTGATGTAAACGGTCTAAAGCGATACAATAGGAGGAATGCACCCTTGACCCAAAGAAATCTAACACACTGGTTGACTTTTTTCACTTTCCTCTTATGAATTTCTCGACACAAAAGTTCTACAGTGACCCATTGAGATTTCACTCTGGCAAACCCCTGCCAAACTTCCTTGTAAATCTTCTCTTGTAGTTCTTTAGGTAATGATTCAATATCGTTTTTGAAATGAAGTTTAAATACTGGTCTCGGTGATGTCCAACATTTGACTCCTAACCAATCTGGTTTCTTCTTCGTTAACGACATGGTAAGTTACTTCAATGTCTCGGTCCCACTAAGGGTAAGTAATGACAATTCGGTGACCATCGAGCATGTTCTACGTAGGCCGAATCTTGCGGTTCCCAGTGGTGAAGTGACACACCGCAACTGAAGCACTTGACTTTATCTCCTTCGCCCAAGTAGAAAAATCCGGCTCTGGCTAATTCTTCGGGGGTCGGTCCTCCCAGATACTTAGGCCATTTTCCTTTGAACGATTGAAGACGATTTTCAAAGTCGCAGTATTCCGACAAACGCACAGGAAACGAATATTCGTTTTTCACAGGTTCGTTTCGATGAGGGTTGGGTGACAGGAACAGGAGTTTGCTCAGGGCTGGATGACATCCGTAGGGGGGTAGACGTGAAGGTGAACATTCCCCTTTAAACCCGGTAAAATGTCTAAGAGGACGAGCGGCATCGCTTTCGCATCCCTCAGGTTTGACACGCACAACATCACTTTCCATGACAGGGGCAGTGAGAACAAAGTTCCCATGATGCTTTACGGCATCGCTCAGGTCACAACGTACAGCATCGTGCCCATCGCAAGGCTCACAATCGCACTCGTCTGCAAACTCCGTTACGCAATTACAATGGTAACCACATGGACAATCGCAGTTTCCTTCCGGACATTTTCCGTCGCAATGCATGGGTCTTATCCATCCAATATTAGTCACACTAGAGGAAGATACAACTTTTTTACAATCCCCAAACTGGAACGATGTCTCTTTCAAAGTATTCATCTTGTTCGCTCGGTCTTGGTAGTCACAATGAACTATCGATCTTGACCATAGCCCCCTTTTTATACTAGTCGCAATGCAGTCTCCAGCTTGTACATCTTTCCTTTTCTACGTTTTTTATGTCTTGTTTCGGAAGGTACCGTCTCTAAGGTACCGTCAACATTGTACCGTAGTGTGATGGGTGGAAAGGCCATAGAAAGGTAAGGGCAGTGCGGAGACCATCGAGTATGTTCCAGAATAGCTGAATCTTTATAGATACATAGATCCATTCGTAACTTCAGTCCGCAAGCGAAACACTGTACCTCGTATCCCAATCCTGACTCAGGTCCCAAGTAGACAAATCCTGTTCTAGCTAAAACATGCGAAGAAGGTAATCCTTCCCTATCCGTAGGCCATTTCTGAAACGTGTCCAATCGACGGGCACAATCACAATAGTCAGGTAAGAAGACTGGAAAATGGTAGGGTTTGAACTTGGAGTTCTCATCGGGTTTCTCACTCGATTCTTGCTGTGGCGAAGTCATCTTTCTGGTGGGTGGCTATCCTCTTACAACCAATGTTTTATACCAACGTGTCCATACGGTAAGGTGAAATGATTGGGAAGTCGAACTCGCTTCTGGTACACGATTTGATAAACTTTTTCCAAAGGTCGACTGACGATGTGGTGAGTGGGTAAACGTACAATCTTGTTCGGTTGGTAAGTGGTCACTTTAAAGTTTCCATCCTCTCCCGATTGCAAGGCTTCTTTCAATACCCCAAAGTTGACCACTCGACTGGTACGATAATTCAGAGTCAGTCCTTTCACTTTGCACGTCGTGTGCACTTCTCCTTGTTTGTCACGGTATTCGTAGCCGTAATTTTTGGGACCGCCACTGACGAAACTTAGAATCTTGTCGTCGGGATGCTCGTCTGTCCAGGCTCCTAAACGGTCTCCTTCGATGTTAGGGTGATGTTGAATCGGGTGATGGATGTAAATGCAACTGTCCGTGTCAAAGTACAGGACGCGTTCCCCTAACAGTTCTAAAGCTTCGTACAATTTTAAGCGAGCATGGGCTGTCACGTAAGCCGCAATGATGACATTTCCAAAAGGGTCGTCTTGTACAAAGTCCAGATCTTCTTCGTAATTGACCAAGATCAAATTCTCTCGAACGACGTCCACGTGTTTCATGTATTTGGTTTTGTCGTGAATCATCTGGAAGTAGCGGGAAGGTTCTGTCAAATATTCCGTCTTGGGTAAACACGGTCGTTGTGCCATTTTACCCCACAAGCAATTTGACATCACTTTGGCAAACGATCGCCTGCCTTCGTTTTTCTCGATGTGGTCTAAAATGATGCCTTCTTGTTCGTAGTATTTCTCTTTGAATTTTATTTGGTCTTCGGGAGTGTGACACCAGGAAGGATAGCCGCTGGCTTCTTGCTTCAGTTTCAAAAAGGCATCCACGTAGTCGGCGAAAATGCCTTTCTGCGTGGGGTCACCCTTGTGGTATTGTTGTGTCTTGGGAAAGTGGCAAATTTCGTACACTTCTAACAGTTGGTATCCCATGTCCAGAGCTTTGAACAATTCTACGCTGACCCAGGTTCCCGTCAAGGCCCGTTCTTCCTGCCTGTGATGGCAAGGTTGGTCTTGGTTGCACGTTTCGGCACAAGTACGACACAAGGGAAACATCAGTTTACCTTGACAATGGTGAGGTAAGACGGGATGGTATGGGTTCGTGGGAGGCAAAACTTTACACTTGATCAAGCCTTCGTATTGTCGAATGTTTTTCAGGTCGATGTGTTCCGTCAGCAATTGCGGGTGCCCTACGGGAAAGCGACAATATTTGCACACGTAGGGATACAGCGAACACACGTCCAAGTATTTGATTTCTTCTCCTTTCTCTTCGTCGGCTTGGTACAGCAAACAGGTGGCATTGGTCCTTCCTCCGTACAAACTATCCCTCGGGTTCAGGGGGTCCATCAGCTTGTAACTTTCCACGAGGCGTTTAAACTCGGGATCGGTTTTCATACGGTGATCGTACTCGTGTTCCCACATTTCCACCACTTGGTATCCTTGCTGTTCTAACTTTAGGCGCCGCTGACAAGTGTCCTGGTACAAGTCTTCCATGGTTCGTTGCAAAAACTGATTTTTAGTGCCACGGTCAGGGTAACAGACGGGACATCCGTGAAATAAGCAACCGTTAAACTCGTACACGATCTTGGGGTTTTCTAAGTCCCAGCCATCGACCGAATACGTTCCGATGGTCTTTTCGCCCCCTCCGTTGCGGGCATGCTGAATCCACTTGTCTTCCTTGTCGCACAAGTAATGTAACCAACGTAGGGCTTTGACCGAGTATTGACGTTTGACAAAGTGGGTCGTTTGAGGACTGATGACAGCCACGGTGTTTTCAGGCATGAATCGTTGTCGATACACTAAGGAACACGCTTTGGCAATGGTGCAAGCCTCTTTCAAAGGATCGACCCCTCCGTGTTCCATGAACAGTTCTCGAAATTTTCCACAGCAACGTCGTAAAATGTCCACGTCGAAACGACAATACTTTAACATTTCTTCCTGAAAGTCGAAAGGGTCCGAGGCGTGAGCCTGGTACCAAGCGTAGAAAGCTTCTCGTTGTTCGGTACGCATGTTGTCGGGGTCGTAATAGTGAGCCTCGGGTAAATGGGGTAGAACGGCGTGTTGATTGGCTTCCGTATTGAAAAAGTGTGGAAAGTACCCTTTAGCCATTTCTGTCATTCCAAACGTTTTAGGCATTCGACTCAAAGGCATGGCCAAATAGCTCATCGAATCTTTAAACTGTACTTGTCCCACTTGCATGAAAATGATTTTGGCTCCGTTCAAAGTCACTTTAGGACGCTCGGTGCCTTGTTCCGTATAGTATCTGAGAAGAAACTGTCCATCGTATCCGGAGAAATTGTGAGCCATCACTGTGGCATGACGATGACAATCTCCGTAACGTTCGATGTCCTCTTGGCTCCACGTCTTGTCGACGGGGTCTAAGACCCATTGGGCAAAATCGGCTAACGTGTTCGGTCCCCGAAAGATTTTTTCACGCCCTCCAGGAATCTTGCTGCAGTGAGGGCAATGACTGAAGATAGGTTCTTGAATGCACTTCTCGCACGCTCGATGAGCCACGCAGAAATTAGGAATGTGAATGCCAGTCTCTTGCATGCATTCGAAATCGAAAAAGATGAAATTGCCTTTCTTCTTGTGACCGTCCTCTTTCTCTGGTGGGGGTTGGTATTTTTGCACGTAACATTGGTGTTCCAAGTCCACGATGTGGTGACAAATGTGACATTTTTTCTTTCCTCGACATACGTGTGCCTTGGTACTATTGGTACGTATGACTTGTTCACACGTAGGGCACAATCTCAGGAGTTGACAAGCACATTTCTTCTGTGAACCTTGCGTTTTCAGATGTTGTTGGTAACAGGTAGGGCGGACAAACGTGCGCAGACAAGTTGAACAAGGCACTGGTTCTTCGCTCAGACAGGGTGAAGAGGCCAAACATCCTGAGCATTTCGATCCACAATGCTTGTGTTGTTCTCGATTATTATAACCATGGTCACATTTCTCACAGTAATAACCGTATCCCAGGAATCCAGTGATATTGGTAATGGTATCGAAATGTTCATCGTGATGATAAACATGAATGTATTTTCCGTCCTTAAAGTCTTGCCCTCGAAACAACAAAGACCCGCGCACTTCTTGAGGGTGCACTTTCAAGGTGTATCGTGGAGCTAGGACATCTTGCAATTTTTGCATCTCAGGAATGCCACAGGGTGTGTCTTTGGACAGTCCAGCTTGTCGTAACAGGAGTTCTGCTTCACTTCGTTGTTTGGCTCGGTCCGATTGTCGAATGTTCTCCCAGTCTCTTTTCCATTCTACCGTGTCGTTCTTGTTGGCATAGGTTCGTCCCACCACGATGGCACGGGCTAAACACATCTGGTCATGAGGATTGTGAATTCGGACAAGGCTACGCTTAATGCTGCGAAGGTCGTTCACCAATGACATCTTTTTGCGTCCGGTCCCTTGAGGAGGAGAGACGTGGGTCATGTCCAATGTGGCTTTTCCATCGGTGATGTCAAACTGGTCATTAGATTGTTGCACGTGTTGAATCTTGTCCATGACTTTGGAAGCGGTCAATTCTGCAGGGGTGCTAAACTCGATCCAAACAGGGGATTTCAAACCTTCGTGTTGTATGGAAAGTCTCAAGCGATCGTCTTCTTTGGGTTGACATTGTCGCTTGAGTGCAGTGAGCAGAGAATCCCACACTCCGGTGATGAACCCTTCTGCTTTCTCTAACGGTAGTTCGGACTTGAAATCTTTAAACTTCACCGTGTATTTGTAAGCCGTGGTTCTAAATTTTCTAGAGGAGCGCTTTTCCGTCTCTCGAATGGAATAGTATTTTTCAGGGTTGACTAAGGGTGGTGAACTTGGTTTAGAGGTTTCAAATTCTGGTTCACTCATGTCCTCTTCAAAATCACTGGCATGAATTTGTGCCAAGATTTCAGCCCTGGTTCGAGGCGATAGATCACGTTTCTGCCTCTTACTTTCTTCTTCTTCTTCTTTCTTCTCGAATGAATCGGATCGTTTCATCTTGAAAGCAAAAAGTCAAATGACTCAAGTTCAAACACCATGAGCTACTTTATAGTCATAGCAGACCAGCGTATATAAAAGGGTGTGTGTCTTATCCTTTCACTATTCATTTCACTCTCAAGCCGAGCACAACGATGGAAGAGACTAACCAGATGGAACGTTTCGTCAGAGCTTTGCGAGGGGTCATTAGAAAATTCTCTTCAGACCAGCCTACGGACTACTCTCCTTCCTTTCGAGATAAAAGTCAAGATACTTGCTATATCTGTCAGAAGAAAGGGCATTGGTCTTCAGAGTGTCCAGACCGTCAAAAAAGAACAAAAACAGGGACTAAAAAAGACAAAAGTCAAGATACCTGTTATTATTGTAAAGAAAAAGGACATTGGTCTCCAGATTGCCCAAAAAAGAAACAAGAGGAGTCAGAAGAAAAGAAGGATTCTTCAGAAGAAGAGAGGGATTCTTCGGAAGAAGAGAGGGATTCTTCAGAGGAAGAAGAGGAAGAAAAAAGACAATTCTATTTACAAGAGGCAAAGAAACAGGAGAAGAAGAAAAGAAGAAGGGAAGAAAATGAGGAAAAGACGGTGAAGAAATTTAAAAAACAGAGAGACTAAACAAGGAGAAAGAAGAAGTCAATGAACTTTTTATTAAAGTGTTGTGTTGTGAATTGTGAATTGGATTGTAAAAATTGGATAAAAGAATAAATTAATGATATAAGGTAAGTGTCTTTGAGTTTTGATTTTAAAATAAGAACGTACACTCACGCACTCATACACAGACACGTACTATAAGGGTAAAATGGGTGGGGTTTATTTTTGAGTTATTGGCAAATCGAAATTGTATTTCTTTTCGAGAAATGTGGGTGGCCCTGAAAAGGGCCTTTTTTCTTCATGGTGAAGGGGTGAGTTTAAGCAATCAACTTTAACTGCCTTATGCCTTTGCCACGGCCAAGGCCTACTTCTGGACTGCGTAATGTTGATGATGATGATGATAATGATTGGGTTGAAATCACTAAGGGTGGTACGGTAGGCTTAGTCACAGGGTTGACGTGTTTAGCTCGGGAAGGTCGTATTCTCTTCGGTCGTGATAAAGAAGTCTGATACATTTGTTTCAGACTTCTTAACTCCGCTAAAATGTCCAACAGTACCGTGACCGTTTGATTTTCACCCTCTTGTTTCTTTGCTGCTACTTCTTCTTGCTGTTGTTGCTGTTGTTTTTTTCTTACCTCTTCTTCTTGTTGCTGTTGCTGTAGGAGAAAAGCCTGTTCCGCTTCCTTTTGTCGTTGTATAAATTTCTCCAATTCTTCTTTCTGTCTCTGTCTAAAATTCTCCACTTGCGGTAATGAAGAAGGTAACGAAGGTTCCGGAACAAATTCTTGCGAGGTAAGAAAATCCACAAAATCCCAATTCACCTTTTCTGAAAGTAAGTCCGAGTTCCCTTGGGCAGTCTCCCCTGCTGGTGCACCCCATTGGATCGTTTTCTGAGTTTCCGTCATGTTGAATCACTGTCGCATAGATTGACTGCACAGAAGCGCTAGCGAATCTATATAGACTACGTGACGTCACAGACTGCTCTCTTCGGATTGGATGCGAGCTGACTGAATTCTGTAACGCGTGTTCGGATTGGTGAATGAACTCAATCCGTTTCAATCCTTTCTGTCCCTATAAATAAGCGCAGTTCACTGCATTGATTCACCTATTCTCGGAGCCTCAACATGTGGACCGACGTTGAATCTTCAACCCTTGTGTCAACAATGATGTTCAGGACGGACATGCTCATGTATGTCCGATCCAAGTGGACCGTTGTCCACAGGACCAGCAGCAGCCTGTGGATAAGAAGAGTCTATATAGAGAGACAAGGTTGCCTCAAGAGGACTCTGATGTATGGCCCTGCTGTAAGACGAAGTTTGAGGACAAGAAGATGTCGCAAATGCCCTTTATGTTAAGGGCATATTAACATAAACCAAAGGCCCTTTTCAGGGCCCCCATATTTCTCGAAAGGAGATAGCCTTTGAATTGCCTACCCCTTTTTTTATTTTATTTTTTATTTTATTTTTTATTTTTTTTTTAAAAAAATAGAGACTCTCCCTATTTCAATTTTACATAGACCCTATACAGTCCCAGGGGTTTTTTGGCCATGTTAAATTTACATAGACCCTATATTGTCCCAGGGTTTTTGGCCATGTTAATTCCCATAGACCCTATATGTTCCCACGATTTTTCTCCATGTTAAATTTACATAGACCCTATATGTTCCCAAGGGTATTTTTAATGATAAGTCCCATAGACCCTATACCATCCCCATTCACTACTCATGTAACATCGAAATGTATCGCACCTCGCAGTGGCGTTGACTTAATTAAGCACTTGATTTTGTGACCAAGTTAATACCTATATTTCATGCAGGTATTGTCCAGTGCCTGTGTATAATTCTATTATAAAACATTCATCGTTTTTCAGAACCAAACATAAAATTTCATCCAACTTTTGGCACAACAGTGAAGCAAAACAGACAGATCACTTCTTCAACATAAAAATACAAGTAATATAAATTATAAACAATAATAACTTTAAAGTAAATTAAAGAGGTGGACACTGTTGACATTTTACATTTGACAAAAATTATATATATATATATATATATATATATATATATATATATATATATATATATATATATATATATATATATATATATATATATATATATATATATATATATATATATATATATATATATATATATATATATATATATATATATATGTGTGTGTGTGTGTGTGTGTGTGTGTGTGTGTGTGTGTGTGTGTGTGTGTGTGTATGTGCGCGCGCGCGCGCGAGCGTGTGTGTATGTATGTATATATGTGCGCTCTATCAGTGATATACCATGAGATGTATAAACTTTCACTAAAAGAAACGAGGCTTGCCGAGTTTCCTTTTAATGAAACATTTATACAACGAATGGTATATCATTGATACAGCGTACATACTGTACATATATTTTATTTATATCAGATACAAATACATATATTTGTCCTTTAAACGGAGTTAAGATTTGCTACAGGCAGTTGTTGTATTTACCAAGTGAATGAACTCCTCTTATCTCCGAGTGTGTCCGCTACAAAACGTAGTTCTATGCCTTTTGTGGCTATTCACAATCACTTTTGCATATTGATAAGTTGATTGTTTTCGTTTTTAGTTTCTATTTTTCTTCACATTGATTAAATAAATATAATACACACTTATGATTAAAACATGAAAAGATGTTTTTAATAATAAAAGTAAAGCACTACAAACACTTGGTTAGCTACGCCATTCACATGAACGCTAAGCCATTCACCTACCGGCACATAGAAATTAGCGTGGAATAGAAACTAAGCAAAATGACGAACCAACAAGAGGTAAATAAAATATTTTAATGTATTAAAGTTGATAGTTGACCTAAGTCATTATTCTGCTTTAGTAACAATACCACTGACCATAAACTTTCTCTCTCTCTCTCTCTCTCTCTCTCTCTCTCTCTCTCTCTCTCATCCTTTGGTCGGTTTGACTTAACCTTTACCATCATTCGCAACTCCATAGATATCGTGGTCTGACACAAACTAAAGTCCCCTACGTTCGTCGTTTCAAGCTACGATTGTCCAGAGAGAGTGGGCAGGGGGGCTTTGTACATTTTAGTATTTAATTAATTATAATCAACTTTTAGAACGTTATAGTATGTTTAAGAAACAACAACAATACATTAAATACATCACAGTATGTGTACACGTAACCGAGGAGTTTACTGTGTAATGTCGACATGGTTTGCAAATTTGTATATGAATTACCGTGGTTACTGTACACATAAAATAAGTATATGAATTACCGTGGTCACTGTACATATAAATATCTATTTAATCTGACATTTACGTATATAATGTAAAACAAACAACAACAAAAACAGTCACCTAAGAAGTTGTAATCTAGCTTTGGTCTCTTGAAAACGTGTCTGTTTCTTGACATTCGACTGGGAATTCCCATAAATGTATGCTTCATGCACATATTTACGCATATACATGCATGTTCCTCCACCTTGTCTTCAATGGCTGTTTTTCCCATTTTCACTCGAAGTATCTTTAAAAGTAAAGTTTTGCGAGCTAATATAGGTCAATAATTTAAGTGGATAATTTATGTGTCTTATTGCTAAATTTATTTGTACACAATTCACACTTGTATTTTTTTTTACTCACACGCCTTTGCAATAATTCAGACAAACGTGCGAACTTAAAGGGCATCGAGTACAAAACAAGGAAGGCAAGCACGAAATGTGTGTGTGTGTGTGTGTGATTTTGATTTTTAACGTAGCTTTAACATTTTTTCAGTCATATCGCCAGATGTCTGCAGTGTGGCAATTTATAGTGATGTCTAGAACTGGGGCATCATGCCGCAGAAATGTAGCATGATGTCCCACCCAGTCACATTATCCTAACACCAGGCCGACCAGTCCTAACACTAACCTTTTAATCCTGAACGCCTAGCGTGACAGCTGTTAGTACCATTTTTGTAAGTCTTTGGTATGACTCTTCCGGGATTCGAACCCACGATCTCCCGCTTCCACTCGGCTACCGGAGCGGTCTCAAGCACGAAATGTAAAGTAGTTTATTTACATGCGAATACAGCTTTAAAAAGAACTCTAACAAGCCTAAAAATGTGTTCTATACTTTTATTTTCTATGATAATAATTTAGCAAAAAGTGTTGTAACAATAAATGGATTATCAATTGGCATTATGATATGAAATACATTCACAATGATATCTCGGTCGGCTTTATGTTCTGAACTTTCTTAACTCGCAGACTGATTTTCTCAAGGACGAACTTAATATAAATGAGCCGATGAGGAAGTGGATCGAGTCAAAGTGATAGCAGATTCCGTGGATCTCGAATGCATTGTTGCTGAATTCATATTTAAATCCGTCTCTTAACGTTTCATAACAATAACATAATGTCCAACTTACAATATCTAAAAGGAACTCTATCATCCTTTCCAGACAGCCAAGAGGCCAAAATTATCAAACCTTCAAATTGTGTTAAAATCGACAGAAAAGATAATGGTCTCTTCTATTGTAAATAAAATGTGTCCAAAGGTAGAAGGGAAAAGCTGGAGAAGTAGAGAAGGCTGCGTTTGGAGACTCTTATGTTCTAATGGTTCTGATTCAATTATTCAATAGCGTTCTATGCTTTTGTCGTAAGGATTTTGTATTCCAGACACATGCTGACGTATAATGACACTCTTGAAACATAATGGATATTGTCTGTGCCACATCACGAATAGGGTGGAGATGATTGAACCACATAATATGCTGATAGTTTATGAGTTGGATGATCTTCGTAAGTAAGCACTTAGTAAATCTAATGGTCTAAATGCATTCTGCCATTGGTTAATTTCATTGGGGGTCATATTCGCTGAGTTCCAGTCATTCCTGGAAACGTACTTCTGAAGTTAAAATAATCGCATAGTTCGATATTATCAGGATGAAAGAATCGATTATTCCTAATATTAATAAATTCGGCATGATGTTGAATGTACGAGCCTGATGGTTGCACCTGGCATAAATATATATTAAAATATTTTCTTCATTAATTTCTTGCAATTTATCGTTCGAAAGCTTGTCAGCAAATGCAAAAGACAAAGCTACCTCACACCACATTCACTGGATAAAAGTTCCATTAAATCACTGAATCACACTTTCCTGGTGTGTCCTATGAAAGTATTATAAAACCAATGCGATTTTGCAAGGGATCTATCTGGTAGGAAAGAAAGTGATGAGAGAGCCTTGGATGATGACAACAGTTGACACGCTTCACCTGTACAACCTGTTGTGGAGAGAGAGAGAGAGAGAGAGAGAGAGAGAGAGAGAGAGAAGGAGCATGAGAAGAAGACAGCTGAAGTAGCCTAAATACGGAAAAACAGTCTGAATAGAATACGTTAAGTGCAGATATATTTTAACAAATGAGAAAATTGCATTTCTATAAGTGATATCGCCGCCGTGACGATTAATGAGTACGAAATATACATTTTTTAAAAATTGCAATCTCTTAATCAGGACCAGTGAGAAGTGCAAAAATGTTGATTTCTTTCTTATTTTTGTCGCAACATAAATAATGGTCAAGAAAGATAATTATAAGGTGTTGGTTTTGCTCTTGCAAGTTACTTCCCTTGATAGTAGTAAGCGTATGGCAGTTCTGGAACAATTAACACAAGAAGGGCTTTATATATATATATATATATATATATATATATATATATATATATATATATATATATATATATATATATATATATATGTATGCGCCAGTAAGGAGATTGAATGAGGAAAATAGTATAATTAAACTGTTTAAGTCCCTTTACGAAACAACAGCATTTAAATGAAACACGTGCCTTTCTGATATCAACGGTAAAAGAATAGTCAGGGAGAAGATTACAGGACGGCAAGTTTAAAAATAGAATAATAAACTCTTGGATGTAATAATTTTCACATATTAATTCTTCTCTCTCTCTCTCTCTCTCTCTCTCTCTCTCTCTCTTTATATATATATATATATATATATATATATATATATATATATATATATATATATATATATATATATATATATATATATATATATATATATATATATATTCTCTTTTAATTTTTACTGCTTGCTTTGCTTACGATGGTATCTGCAGTTTCCACTTGGTGATGGTGTTAGTAGTCATAATTTTAAAACCATTTTATGAATAATCATTTCATTGACAGATCAGGAATCAACTGCTATTTTTGGGTGCTAAATGTGGCGAAGGTTACTGGAACAATTCTGCCTGTACCTATTACCAATAAGCATAACACTGTTGCAGAAACATCAAGCTCAAGCTGTCTCCATACCTGCCTCTAACCAATTCAAAACCTTGCAAGCTATTTTGTCTTTCTTCTTCATTTCTTTATAAAAAAATTTTTTAACTTTTTAATGAAATAATTTGTATTCCATCTATTTTAAAACATTGTTGCATAGCAGGGGGTCTGTGACTTAAACGTGTTGTTGTCCCAGAGGGACACTCTGCCTGTGCTGGTCAGTAATATATTTTCCTTCAGGGAAAATATCAATGGCTACTTTCTTACTGTCTTTACACGCAGTTACCTTACAATAAAAAATATTTTTAAAAAATTCAGATAAAATCCAGTTTCTTTACATTAGTCTGATGTAAGCTGGTTAAAAGAAAATGGAGTGATCAATTTATAACTTCTTCAATAGCCATTGTTGTTGTTGTTGTTGTTGTTGTAGGGTTTAACGCAAGTTTTCAGCCAACGATAGGCTATACATGGCGGTCAGTATTAATGGTTGAGGAAGAATCCGGGAAAATCCCGGAAATAACCACCGATCCACAATAGCCATTGTTAAAGTAGACTAACTGTAAACCTTAATAACTTTTTGAAAAGCGTGAACAGTAAAAGCAGTATTTAATTTTTCGTAGTAATTTGAGTCAGTAGTTTTTGGCTATTGTTTTTTCTGCTATATATTACCTCAGCAAAAATATAGCCAACGGGCATTGTCTGAAAGAAACACGTTTAGTTGCGGAGCAACAACAGCGTGAATAATTGTTTTGCTAAAGCACTTCTGGTCCTGTTTTGTAAAGACACTGTAATTTGGGGATTTTGTTGCTGTGATTTTATTGCTCGCTTGCTAACTCCAACATCCTTTGTAACTCGACCTTGAAGACTTCGCGAAGAAACGACTTGGAGTAAAAACAAGATACCCAAATCGCTTACACTATCACCTATTAACAAATAATGGATGCTGGAATCAATGAAACATGCTCAAACAGATTTCAGCAACTCGCGATATGCTTTGCAATGTCTTCTACATTTTGGACCCTTGCCATTATTGTAAAAGATAGGGTTTGGCTTTTTAAGTTCCTGTGCATATATTACATGCTCTCTTCGAAGGTCAAACTATCCCTGTATACTTTTTTATTCTTATGAAGTTACTTTTCGCTGGTTCTTTACTAACTTTAGATTCGTCTTATTTTATGTTTTAATCTCTTCAAGTTACTTGACAAGTATATTCCAAACGTTAACCAAGTGCGATTTTAAAGTGTTATAAAGTGTTGTGAGATGAATTGCGACGAGCCTTTGGGTAGTGAACACCAATATGAAATGTAATTTAGTAAATATAAGGCTGAATTAGAAGACATGATCAAAACAATAATATACTCAATAGAAAAATGTATATGAGTTTAACAAAACTGAACGTTATTGTAGACATTGGTCTAAATGACTACTAAATAAAAACTACATTTTTAAGGAGACGAATATTAAAAGGAGTACAAGACAACATGGAGAAAGAAAAACAGAGTTATTATGAATATACGAGATAAAAAAATGATAATGAAGAATAGTTTAAATTGATTCAAATGACAAGACAAAAAATGCAAGCAATTAAATAATACAAATCGGACACAACAGTAGATATAAATAGTGTTCCATAAAATTTATTTTTATCGTAGGTTGCAATAATTCGCTTAACCTGCAGTTGATAGTTAGGATCATTTAGACATAGGTGAAATTATACCATGTGCCACTTTTGGTTTATTTAGCAAATAGCAGAGAAAATGTTTCCACTAGACAAATATGATACATGATAGCCAGTAAAAACCGATCTAAAAATGCAAAAATGTTATCAAGGAAAGATATATAAGATCACTCAGAAAGTACATCATTTACAATACTATCAGCACCATTATCTGATCGAATTCCCACGTTAGACTTCACTGTTCAATAGAAAGAGACTGGTAATTGTTGCTATGCAACTGTGATTAAAGTCACGCATGCAACAGTACACATTTTATTTATGAAGCATTTAAAGCATTTCATGCGCCTTAATTTCAGTTGATATTTTCAAATCTATATGGTTGAAACTAACGCTCATTTCAGAGAGAGTATAAATACTTTTAATGACAAAAATCGGGTAAAGTATCTAAATGTTTTGGATTTCATGTGGTCATCATTCAGTTCAATTTTCAGACTGTCCAAGTTGACACTTGAGATCATTTCGCTAAGAAGAATGACCATACTTAACTAGTCTGAGACAGAATTCATTTCATCAACGTACAGTGTTGTCTAGTATTCAACAGTACCTGCTCGATAGTTATATTTTAATTGGTAAGTTACCTTTACATGAACTAGTAGTGTAGGGTTCCTAAAACCTTAGTTTATAGGTTTGTTAAGTCTTCTGGTCCATTATATATCAAGGACTAGTAATTGTTTTGCCTCTTTGTTTTCTTTATTGTTTTTAACTTTTTCGGGTTTTATGGGCTTTTGTTAGCTTGTTTTCTGTGAACTATCTCAAAAAACGATGTGGTGGAATTTTAAAGTTAGTTTCAGGTCTGTGCTAAAACCTAGTTTCTTTTTCCTCACTATGTGCAACTATGGTATTTTTAATTGGGTTGAGTTGGGTCATTTTCTTTCATTTTTTCTCTGATACATTGGTATAAAAAATACAACTACTGTTCTTCTGTGTTCTGAAGGCGATAGTAACACTTACTTCACTAATTTTATTTCAGTTACTCTCAAATATATACATACACATATACATACATACACATATATACACACACATATATATATATATACATACACATATACATACATACACACACACACACACACACACACACATATATATATATATATATATATATATATATATATATATATATATATATATATATATATATATATATATATATATATATATATATATATATATATACATACATACATACATACATACATACATACATACATACACACACACACACACACACACACACATACATACATACATGCATACATACTGGTAATTGCATTAGGTGTGATTACACCCAGATGGTGTTCAAATTCTACACCAACAGAGTGTGCTTAATTTTGTGGCAATTCTTTGTGATATAAGGTTTTCAGTGAATGAATTAATATTGTTCCTAGTGAAGAGTTTCTCTATGCATAGTTCATTTAGCATTTGTGCGAATCGCTGCTATACCTTCCTTGAGCAAAATTTCAAAGAAACTTAAATATCCACAATGTTATATCCACATCTGTGTGATTTTCATAGCTTTTTTTCCTTTTTAAAAATTTGTAGAGAAGCTTGTAATCGTTTATATTGCATTTGTTTTCCAAGATTATTATATATAAAATGCTGGAACCAACTTAATACTTTTTAATATTAACTAGTTTCATTTCTCCTGTGATGATATTTATTAATTGCCTACATCGTAGTTGCCTTAATATTTTGACATTCTGTTGTTGAAGTGCGACGTTGTTTAATTTTTCGATGGATGTACTTTCGTCAATCTGAATTTATAAGACGTGCATGCTTCAACTCCGTTTTCTAATGCGACGTAAAATCTCATGTCATATTTTAATAATTCATTATCGTTTGGAAATTCAAAGTTTTCATGCTCAATTAATATTGGTATTTACTTTAATGGAATAATGCTTCCTGCTGGTTCCAAGATTCATTCTTATGATCTTACAAAATCTTTCACCTTTGTACATCTCATTTCAAATTGTACAGAGATAACTCTTGTTTGTAAAATATGTCCACACTATCCTCACCCTTTAAAGTTTAAAGTTTGTGATCTACTGGATCACCTACAACTTCTTCCCTGGTTTTGAATATTTCCTCAGTAGAGCTCGGAAGAAAGCCTTTTGCAAACATTGTTTTGCATTTTAAAATTTCGCCTTTTGTACCAATTTTGTAAATTGTGAGTTTCCAATGTATCAGTTGTCAAACAGATTTATCCATACTTTCGATATTCCTCCTTCTTTGTTCGCATTTATTGGAGTCTGGTCTATTGATGTGTCTTAAGTGTTACTGAATCCATTAAGTGTTACTGAATCCATAAGTTGCTTTTGATCCAATGTAAATTCATTTTTAATTTTCTGGTTTAATTTCGAGTGAAATACTTTCACATTTTAGTTTTCAGTCTTTCCATAAACCGTTTCACAAGAGATGTTTTTCTCTGAGTACGTTGAAAATAATAATAATAATAATAATAATAATAATAATAATAATAAAAATAATAATAATAATGAGGACTTTGTATAGCGCATACTATTTAGAAGCTCTAAGCGCTTTACAACATTAGACAACACCTATAACATAAAAAAACATATATAATGATATGATTACAAACACAAACACCATAAAATTAGAAAACATAAAAAACATGCTGAGAATATTTAAGGTAGGAAACAATATTAGGTCTTTAAGTTTGTTCTTGCAGTCGAAATAAGTGAGTTTTGAGAGCACTCTTGAATGTGATCACTGTGTCTTTGTGTCTAAGTTGAGTGGGCAATTCATTCCACGTTGCTGGGCCCTGGTATGCAAAAGAACGTCATGACTTTTGTTTTCATAGTGGGAATAATGAGTATACTATTGCCAGAAGAGGAGCGTAAGTATCTTGCTGGTGTGTACACATGGGTGAGGTCGGATAGGTATGTTGGAATAGAGTCCGTCAGTGAAACGTAGCACAGAGAACAAATTTTGTGTTTGATTCTGGATAGAATGGATAGCCAGTGTAGGGTACAGAGCAGCAGGGAGGTGTGCTCTGATCGTGGTACACTAAGTATGATCCGAGCAGCTGTGTTTTGAAGTATTTGAAGTAGATATTGAGATGAACCAGACAGAATTGAGTTACAATAGTCCAGTCTTGAAAGTACTAATGAACACACAAGTGTTTTAGTGGCATCAGCTGAAAGGTATTTGCGAATGGAGCTGATGCGTCTCAGCTCAAGATATGCAGCCTTGCATATGTTCATGACATGTTGGTGCAATGTGAGAGTAATATCCGGAGTAACACCTAGGTTTCGTACTGATTGTGTGAATTTAATGTTGGTGTTGCTGATAGTTATTGTTTGAGGTAAAGTATGTGAATGAGAAAATCTTTGTGTTGTGATCAGAATGGCCTCAGTTTCATCATCATTCATCTGCAGCTTGTTACATGTCATCCATGATTTCACATCAGAAATGCACCTCTCTACACCTTGGATGGTAGCATCAACTTCAGTTGGGTGGCTAGATTTGTATATTTGGGTGTCATCAGCGTACAATTGGTGAGACACTGGATGATGATCTATGACACTTGAGAGCGACTGAGTGTATAGAATGAAGAGAACAGGTCCAAGAACAGGCCCCTGTGGAACATCACAACATACATCAACTGGGCTGGAGTGTATTCCATTTGCAGACACGTTAATTTTGTTTTCTAACAATGTCTTTGACGTTTGTTTTTAAAACGTTTTTCCCTCATAAAACTTTATCTTTCTAGGCGTTTGATGTTTGAAAATTTATGTGAACGCTTCCTGTACATCATCTCCCTTTTCAAATTTGACTTGTTCATCCGGGGTCCCGAGTGGCCGAGTGGTCTAAAGCGCTCACCGTTACGGATCACTGCCATCTCACCTCTGTCGGCGTGGTTTCGATTCTCGGGCTCGGCTAATTTGGGTATGTGAGAAAGCTTGCCGGTAGCTTTCGCGGGTCGGTGGTTCTTTCCAGGGTTCTTCCTCCACCATTAACACGGGCCGCCATATATAGCCTATCTTGTGCTGAAAAATGGCGTTAAACCCCATTACAACAACAACAACTTATTCATCCCAGGCATATTGTGATAAGACTAAAAATAATAAATAATAATAATATAATTGTCAGATGTATTTGTACCCATCACCGTGTTTTTTGTATGCATGCACGTCAGCAGTGTATGCATGCCCTGCCAATGGTTATCCGCTGAATATCACAGACCTTTCTGTTCAGTAATTGCTTTTTATCTTGCCTGTGTGTTGTGTAGGTAGATTGTTTAGTTATCCATTTTTGCTATTTAATATGGTTCTTTGACAGCCTTTGAAAACAATATATGAAAATGAAAAGAATATAATGCTTGACAGATTGTCTTTTGCAACAGCTTCTTAAATACTTTCAAACATGAACGATTTCATGTTTATGTCAAATGTTGCCATTCCAGTGAACCATTCAAAGGCAGATACTTCACATACTCAGTCACTGTGTGCCATTTTAATGGTACATTATTTTCCATTAATTCTACATGTATTTATTTTAGAACTCTGGTAAAATAAAGTGTACAGCTTATGAGATAATTTAGTTGTGTTGTAAATTGAACCAAATACACATTTTTCGAATCACATACAGATTTTATTCCTTTTCCTTACCTCACTGTTTCTACAATCTTGACATCTGGATATATCATGCTTATCTCACTGTCATCATCATGGAATGTAATCTATGCATCTTTATTGCTTTTCTAAACCACTGCAAGACGTCTTTTTAATGTTTGAAATTGACAAATTAACATTTTCATGTATGCTATATTGTAAAACAACTAGCTTTATCTATACTAGCATATGATCCATGCCTGTAAACAGCTATAAATCATAAATAGTTCAACCACATCTCTAAAAACTGTTGCACCTATCACAATACAGCCTATTGGTTTTATTGTGCTATAAAGATTATTTTGAGTTGAACTTCATACACAATAAATAGTGTACAATGCATACTAAGAAGCTCTGTGTGTTGGTTGAGACCTGAAAATTTTCATAATTTATTTCATTGCCAATTGTTTAAATATTCTTAGACATTTACTATGGTTAAGTTCTGTCATATTTCTTTTGCAAATGGCTCACTTTAGTATCTTTAAAAGTATATACTGGAATTTAATCATTACCTGTCATTAGGGGGAGGCAACATTTCCTGAAACAGATCTTTTCCAACATCATGCTATCAGAATTTAAGCTCCAAAATTTGTATCGTATTTTTTCTATTTTGTTGCAATTGTGTCACGAGGAGCTTTATGTGGAAACAGCCTCGCTCTAGACTTTTTCTGACTTGTGCATTTAATTCTTATCTTTGGATCATTTGTATCATGCCATAATTTATTTATTTATTTTCAAAAGTTATACACAAAACAAATGTAGTATACGAACAGAATTGTGTTGGCTGTGGTTTTTTTCTAAATGTACAAGGGTTCTAACAAGTTTCTGATATAGCGAGAAATATGAGGGTATTTAGATTAGTTTTAACCAGTTGACTGTTTTAGAAATTTTGTTGCAGGGGTAGTGGATGTTATACTGGCCTTAACAGGTTCATGATTTCATAATTTTTTCCACCTCCTTAGTGCTGGAGTATATTTTACATCAAAGTTCAAATTTCTACCATGATTGAACATAACATTAAAAATTGCTAACACATTGTGCAAGATAAATATATGGCACTCCAAATGAAATATTTTCACTCGAAGTTTGCATATATGTTACATCTGCCCAAAAGTTTAAAAAGATTGCATGAGCACTTTGGAAATTACACTGTATATTTTTGTTATATGACTGCAAGTGGGCACATTGTTATTCATGAGGTACCTATATTACATTATCACAATTGCTGGTACGTACAATTATTTTTTAAAAATGGCAACCACTCATCTGTCTTAGTGGTTAAAGTATCTGCCTCAGATGTGGGAGGTCACTGGTTCGAACCCCGGCCAAGTCATATCATACACTTATAAAAAAGGTACTAGCAGCTGCCTCGCTTGGCACTAAGCATTAAGATGTTAGTGCTAGGACTGGTCAGCCTGGTGTCAGGATAATGTGACTAGGTGGGACATGGAGCTACATATTTGCAGCATGATGCCTCAGTGCTAGACATTAGTATAATCTGTCACACTGCAGACAATGTAACAATATGATTGAAAACTGTTAAAGCTACATAAATATCCAAATCTCACACACACAAATACACACACACACAAACAAAATGGCCAATACAACAATTTTATTGGGTAAGTTTCCTAAACTTGACTAAAACATATGACCAATTCGAAAACATTTTTCAAAGCTGTCTTGTAACCATCTAATATATGTACAAGGGGGCACATTCTCACCCTAGTGATCAGTGAGTTACCTCAGCATTAGAAATATATGTTAATAGGTCAATTCGAAAACGTTAAGTAAAGTTTTATAAACTAATAAAATATTGCTTGTTCTAGCTGAGACTCATATAGCTACATTTCTCCGGTTGTTATGATTGTTCATAACATATTTAACCTAATGTAATTGCAAAGTACTACTAGCACACAGAATTAATTACAATGTAAAGTTTAGTGTGATCAGTGTTGGAACATAAACTTTAATAGATTCTTGAGATATCGATATATCACTCAATACATAAAACATATGCAAAAATGTGATAAAGTGCATGGCAAGCTGAAAAAATTTGCAAACTAGTCTGTTTCCAACTAAATTTTTATAATCCAATAGAAAAATGTCAGTGACAAATTTTGTTAAGGAGAATGGATGCCAACTTTAAAAACAAAAATGTTTCACTGGATGTAGACAGACCTGTACAAAAGAGAATGAAACTGAGCAACTTTGTCTCATTTAAATCTATCTCAAGTGTAAGTTATGACATTATTCCCCCCCCCCATCACCAGATACCTTTACGCCCTGTGGTGATGTGCGAGCAGCAGGTGTATACATACAGGAAGTTGGGAGTTGTAGCCAGAGATCTTCATGTAGATGGCTCAGGAAACAGGAATTATTTAACCGGACTGAAGAAGCAGGGTAACTCGGTGACTCAGCAGCCATATTTAGGATCACACTGCTCATCTCTATATAGCATGTGTAAGGGGCTAGAAAAGGTTCCCTAAACAATGTCTTCTTCAACTTAACCCTGGTCAGAATACCATGGCTGATGGGGATAATGGTCAAAAGATAAGAAGACAAAGGTGAAGCAGCTCACCGCCATTGCCTGAAACACTGATGGACAGTAAAACAGCAGATATACCAGAGAACAGCTATAGGAAGCAGTGAACTGGTCCGATTCAACATCTAGTTAAAAGACTGAGTGAAGCTTGCACAGGTGAGGAAGGGCAACTCTGGAATGGCATAAGTAGAAGAGAATGACATGAAGCTGTGTTGGGTTTGCCATCAAATCATACCTAATCAGCTCCCAAATGGCATGAATGATAGGCTAATGCAAATGTGAGACTCTCGCTGTCTGGAAACAAAGATGAAACTATCATCAATACCTATGAACAATGCAAATGAGATGAAGGACAAAATTTATGAAGACCCAGAATATCTTATTGTTGTAGAGAGACAAGCTCATCATCCTTGGTTACATCAGTGCTAAAGTTGGCATGGATCACCAGACATTGCCAGGTGTTATTGACAAAAATGGCTTTGGCAAATGCAACATCATTGGACTCTTCCTACTGAGGCAATACACTGAACACGACGTCCTAATCACCTATACAACATATCGCCTGCCAAACTACAACAAGACATCCTGGATGCATCCATGCTCCAAGCAGTGGCATCTCACTACATTGTCATCAAAAGAAGATGGATGAAGATGAGGAATCTTTGAAGCATTTCTTCTGATCATCCTGAAATCACATTCAGCTTCAGCTCCTCATATAAAATCTTTTTTGGTAGTCCCTCTTCCAACATCCTGGTGATGTGGCCTGCCCATTTCAGCTGTAATTTCACAAGCAGACTGTGGATGCTTGAAATGCCTGCCCATATAGATCCTCAACACAGCTTTGCTTCGCTGCATTGTTGATTGGGAATGGTTCAGATAACTCGCTGTTGTCCTCGACATGAGCAATGCCATCATGGAACTGCCGAACCATTTCAAAGAATTTCTCTGGGCAACTAAATCATGCCATAATCTTCCAATGGTCCCCACAGCTGACTTGTGTCAAAAGCTTTTGCCAGGTTGATGAATACTGTGCATAAGCTAGAGTTATGCTTCTGGCATTTCTCCTCAAGTTAACGAGCTGCAAGTATCATATCTGTGGTACCATGTCCTTTCCTGAACCGATGCTGCCCATCAAGCAGAAGCCCTTGATCAATGTGATGCACGAGGCACTTTAGCAGAACTCTGGAGAAGATTGTGCCAGCTACTGACAGCAAGAAGATGCACAAAAGATTGTCGCAAGATTGTCTTTGCATATCCACTTGCACATGTGGTTGATGGTTCCCGAGGTATAGCTTTGTGAGTCCACATTGTTCAATCAGGTTTTGAGCCATGTACGAGCTTCGGGCTTGTAGAATTTTGCTGGTATACAATCTGCTCAAGGTATTTTGTTATCTGACAGCAGATCAGTGGGTTGCTAAGTTTCAATAGCTTTGGAGGATCAACTTTGGGCACTCAGTCAATTGGCTCCTCAATGATAGCTAAATGTTGACTGAGGATGATGCTGACATGTTCTGCCCATCTTTGAAGTATCTCTTCTTTGTTAATGAGCAGTGTGGTGTTGTTAGCATTCTGTACTGGAGATGTTACCACTGACTGTGGTCCGTAGGTTGTCTTAAAGCATTATAAAAGTTCTTTATATCATTCTTGTCGACATAGGATTGAATCCCATCTGCTGTGTTGTTCAGCTATGAGTCTAGCAACACTCTGAGTTTACAGCCGACAGGTTTCTTGATGTCTTAACAAGCCTTCTGTAACCAATGTTTCTCATTCAGAAGTCTCTGTATGGCAACTTGATGTTTACCTTGGTGGGACAGAGGGTTTTAGATGAAGTTGAGTGCACAGAGTTCCTGAAGGATGTCCAGTTTTATTTGACATTCTCCAAGTTCATATCAATTGTATCTAGCTGACTGCATAGTTCTTCCACAAATGCCTGTTTCACATTTTCCTGATTTAGTTTGCAGACTATATGCATATTGGGCACTCTTTGTCTTGATGTCGTATGCTAAGATGAATCTAGGTATTGAGCTTGGTAGCTAAGAGCATGTGATAGTCAAGTATTTGGCACTTCTCAATTTTTCAGTCATATCACTATGATGTCTGCAGTGTGACAGTTTATAATGATGTCTAGCACTGGGGCATCATGCTGCAGACACGTAGCATGATGTCCCACCCAGTTACATTATCCTGACACCAGGCTGACCAGTCCTAACACTAACCTCTTAATGTTGAGCGCCAAGCGAGGCAGCTGTTAGCATCATTTTTGTAAGTCTTTGGTATGACTCGACAGGGGATCGAACTCACGACCTTCTGCATCCAAGGCAGATGCTCTAACCACTAGGCCACCGGAGCAGTTGCAGCTAAAACTAACAAACCCTCTATGACTGTGATCTTGGTAATACTTGTTTTCTCTGATTTCAAGTAATAATAGATTGCATGACTTGGAAGAGCTCAGCCAAATATTACAGTGTTTTGTCATAATATAGGATTATACACGTCTTTGCTGGTGTCAAATAATTGCTTAATCCTGAGGGGATCATTGAACCAGGGTCTGAAGGGAAAGGTTTTCATGACACCTGAGGGATTTGGTGAATGCTGATACCACAGGAAAAAAAACAAGTACGTTCCTTATTCTTACAAAAGAATGAAATTTTTTTTGATATTTTCAGATGCAGTTTAAAGTTTCCCTAGCAATTGTGTTGGTCTGGTAAGTTGGCTTTACATAGTCCTTTTCCAATGTGGCATTCTCTCCTGATTAGTTGATTTGAAATGGTTAATGTAACTAAGGGTCTTAGAAGGGAGGCAAATTTAAAGATCTATTGAAAAATAACTACTTTAGCAACTATATCAACATGTAATTTTTCTGAGCAATAAAGCAACTATCAGATGTCTGACATGTAAATGCATGAAAATACAAAGATACTGAACCATATTTTTATTGACAGGCAAATGAGAATACATAGTGACACAACAGTTATTATGAATCAGACAAGTTGAAAATACCGTATGCATGAATCATTATTACTATTCCCTTTAGTCAATTGCATGTATTATGACAAGAGAACTCGTCTTATTTGTCCATTAATGAAATTTCTCTCTTCTGTACAACGTATGAATGTAACATGATTGCATTCAAAATACAAACATGATGCTGAATGCTGAGTCACTTGTCTGGGGGCAGCCTTGAAAAGGTATAGCAACACCCCATAGCATCAATACCATGAGAAATCCAGTGCTTCTGCATTGACATGGCAACATTCCCACATCTCAAGCAACAATGGTTCACATATATTTTTATGCAAGAATGTGCATTCAATGATATGTCCTATTATTACAGCTTCTATTTTTATTAAGGATTAACATTTTATAAATTCTGACCGTAAGTTCAGTTACATGATCACTACTTCATTCCTGAAACAGGTAATTAATATGCTCTCTTTCTTGATGAATTTTCATTCCATGATAATTGACAAGTGATTTGAACAACACTTACTACACAATGAAATATCCATTTACTTAATTAATTACTAGCTAACATATGGAATCTGAATTCTATAAATATATATTTGTGTCTTTGAAGTTCTTTGTTTTATTTTTAAAGTAACTGATAATGGCTGTTCCTACCAGAAGAGATTTTGCATACAGTTGTGTGCAGTCAAGTTGCTCTTCATTTCATAGTTGTCTTAAATCTTTGTGTAAGATAACTGACAGCCAAAATGTTGCATTTTAGTAGAGCTGCAACAGGAGAAATATGGGTCAAACAAACCACTTTGTGTAAGATAACTGACAGCCAAAATGTTGCATCTTAGTATAGCTGCAACAGGAGAAATATGGGTCAAACAAACAGCTTTGTTGGGCATACAAATGACAAGTATGGATTTTCAAAGTTATAGCACTGGTCATCAGCTAAAGAAAATATTTTCATTCATTATAATAATATGAGTCATAAAATCATTTGTGTTGTCACAAGAGTTACATTCCTTGAATATTTAAAACTTAACTGCAAACATAATTATTATAGCCCAAGGTGTAAAAATAAATAAAATTAAGAGTTAAATTGATTTGTATGTACCAGGAAACAGATACTAGTGTGATCTCTTTAACAAAGCGGTTTAATCTTTAAGCTGGGAGATAATGATTTAATGTTAACTCTTCACACAAGGAAGATCCACAAATCAATATTTGGTACATTTGCTCAGTTTAAAAAAAATGTTTCGGCAAATAATCAGAAAGATGGTCATGCAGAAAAGGGAACGGAGTGACGAATCTAATATTTTCTTTACCAAGCATACACACAAACAAAAGAGATTATGTACATTTATGATGTTAAATCCATTATATGCATTCAAGTGGTTAAAATGTGGACTATAACCCCAATGTAAAAATTCAATGTACACTTGATGCTTTATAGCACTATATATTATCTGACAGTACAAAGCTGAAAAAAAAACAGGAGCTGTAAATGTTAAGACACAACCCGGGTGAAAAGTCATCCTGGTTTTTTTTAAGCACTGCACTGAATTTCCTTTTCTCACCAGCATAAACAATATTTTTAAAACATGTTCTTCCAATGCATTTGGCTTATATCATGTTTCTTCCAGTTGTCTTTTAGGTTTTTGACTGGGATTCATTGGTCCAGCACTGTGGCATGGAACATCTGGCAAATTCAGTTCTGTAAAATAAAATAAAATAACAAATGCAGGGGAAAAATCGAATCGAATATTGGCAGTGGAGAGAATGGAAACATTCTTTTTGTAAAATCTACAGTTGTTTACTTTCACATTCTTAAACCAAAAATACTACAGGTTTAATTTAATTTGGAAGTTTAACTAATTCTGTATCTACTGTAAATGAAGAAGAAAGAAGCTGAAAATCAGTTCTGTAAATGCTGGAGAGTGGACAATAGCTGGATAATTTTCCAACAAAAGGCCTAAGTGGGCCTGATATCACCTGTCAGGGTAGTTGACATATGTCAGTATGAAAATGCAAATTCACGCACATATTAAAACTGCCAACAGGGTAGAATATCTTTAAAGTGTCATAAAATAAATATACAATAAATGTTATGACATAACAAAGACAAATGTTTCTGGCACTTTAACACAGTAATAATAGCAAATGTCAAACTTTATTACACCCAACATATCAAACTTCCTTCAAAATATTCATGAATTTCAAATGTGGTCGTGTTTTCAGTGAATCTCAGCTGCAAGCAAATTAATAAACTTGGAATAATTTTTAAAAGAAATATGTTCTTCTTTAAGTAAAATCTTTTTTCTGCACATAATTAAATATGCATAGAAATTCTAATACATATATACTGTTATGTATATTTGATTTATTTTATATTTGATTTACTTTAATTGTTTGTTTGTTAATTGTTTTTAAATACATTTTTTAATAGCTTTTTTATTCCATTACATGCTATTGTAATGTAACTTTATTTACTGGAATAGAGTTCAGTTCTGGCTGATATTTTTACTTTTCAAAGTAAACAACTAGTAACAGAAACTTTGTATCTAATGGCGACCTAGTTCCTGACCTTGATTCAGAATCAGTAAGAGTTGTAGTAAACAACTTTTTAAAAAAACATCATAATTCTTTCTCAGAGTAAGATTCATAAAGTGGAATTGAGACCATACCTGGAGTATTTGACAAATAACATGTAGCAATTGTTACAAACTCTGGTTTTTCCAGAGGACTGACACACATCCAGGCATCTGCTTTGTGTTGTAGTTAGATTTATTACTGATGTTTTGAGAAATAATAGTTATTCTTGCCTTAACACTTATAAAGTTAAAGTGTTTTATGTTGTGACCAGATTTGGGCAAATTATTTTATTTTCTTCAATTTATTTGGATTTCAACTTGTTTTCCCTGGAAATACTAGTGCTTTAAATTAATTCTTGGACAAAGACATTTATCAAAATTCATACAGAATTAAAAAAACTGGAGTATTATTTTCTGTGGTTCAACAAAGAAATGTTCACACATCAGTACGACGCTGACCACAGCATACATCATCGCCTTCCATTTTGGATTTCATTGGGATTAGAACTCAGTTTTATTAGGACGTTTTATTACTAGGACTTTCTTTTTTAATTCTTGGATTATTTTTGAATTTGATTAGTGAAACCAAAAGTTCTTTTTCTCATTTTTACCTTGCTTTTCTAGGGAAATAAATTATTTGTTACATTTTACAAAGCTTGTTGTCTTTACTTTTTCTTGTTACATTTTGTAAGAGCATAAACATGTAACAATACATACATACATACAACTTTTTTCCCTCCTTCATCCACAAGACTATGAGTACCCATTAGTAGCTTACACATTAATCTTATAAATATAATTAAATTACCAAATTGTTATCAAATCTGGTCAAAATGTGATCAGAAATTTGGTCTCTAATGTGTTCACATGCTCAGTCAATCAGACACAAGATCACCTTATTAATATGCATAGATGTCATTTTTTAATCAAACTCTTTTGAGATATTGATAATACAAATTTACATGCCATGTCTGATCCAAACCAGGTTTGAAATACAGCCTCTAGAGTGCTCACCAATCAGCTTGAAGATCACCTCATTATTATACATAGATGTCATTCATAATCAAACTTATCTGAGATCTTGATGATATATGTGCTCACATACCAAGTTTTATCAAATTCAGATCAGAAATATGACCTATGGCATGTACATAATCTGAATCAAATAGATACTAGATCACCTCCCTAGAATATGCAGCCTTAATTTAAAATCATCTGAGATACATACATTCAAAGTCGGATAGAAATTTGATCAGTAAATAAAGCCTCAAGAGTTTTCACAGACAAATATTGATCGATGGATGGATGATGTGATGTGATTTTGATTTTTAATGTAGCTTTAAAAATTTTTCAGTCATATCGCTATGATGTCTGCAATGTGGCAGTTTATAGTGATGTCTAACACTGGGGCATCATGTCGCAGACATGTAGCATGATGTCCCACCCAGTCACATTATCCTGACACCAGGCTGACCAGTCCTAACACTAGCCTCTTAATGCTGAATGCCAAGCGAGGCAGCTGTTAGTACCATTTTTGTAAGTCTCTGGTATGACTTAGCCGGGGATCGAACCCACGACCTCCCGCATCTGAGGTGGATGCTCTATTCACTAGGCCACCGGAGCGGTTGATGGATGGATGAAAAATGATGAATGATGCACAATAGATGATGGGTGTTGGTCCATTCCATAAACTCATTTTACCTTTGGTCAGGTGAGATAAAGGCATTAACAATGTGGTTAATCCAAAGTGTGAACAAATGTATGGATGGCTTGTTTTGTGGGTTTTAATGGCACTTTTCAGCGCATCATTGAATATACATGATGGCCAGCATATTTGGTGGAGGAAGAACCTGGGAAGACCTCAGAAAGATGAACTGACTCATAAGAAGCTAATGGCAAGCTTTCTCACATGTCCACATTGGTACAACCAAGAATCAAACTCATGTGAACATAGGTGAGATGTGTGAGTGAGGTGTAAAGGCAAGTGTCTTAGCCTACTCTGCCATCGAGGGCTGCTGGACATCGACTACGGACAGGTGTGCACAAAAAATAAACAAAGTGACCATACAAATGGACAATGGATGGACATGCAAATGGATGCCAAGTTAAACTTCTGCAAATGCAGGATCAACAAAATGAAACAGACAAAACTGAGATACAAAAGCCTTAACATTCAATATTCAACAAATAACCCCATATATTCAGCCCCAGTACCCGTGATCTTTTCATCATTTTAGACTTGCATGTCAAGTTGGTCCCTGATACCTTAGTATATTTAATTTGATAATAATTTATTTCAACAAAATAAAGACCGTGACATTTTAAAAAATAAAAAATAAAAATGTCCAAATGCTATTTCATGAACAAATGCAGCAATGAACAGATGGAGGCTGTGGACAAGAAAAAATTGTTGAATATTTGGGATGAGCTAGGGCATTCTGAATTTAGAATTCAGATTAAAGAAGCCTGAAGTGAGGTGATGAATTCAGGGCAGTCTGAATTGTGTGACAATTGCAAGTTTTCAACTTTCTATGAGTTTGGTATTCTAGATGTCAATTAAAGGAAATACAGACTGAAAAATATATTTTTATACCATTAAGAGCAGCAGTTATTTCATCCTCTCTGTATGCTTGTCCCTCACTTTTCCTTGGCATATTTTGCTTCCCTTTCTCCTCCTCCTCCCCAAGTATAGCAGTAAGTTCAGCCTCCAGTTCATCTTGGGATGCCACATCAAACTGGGAGGCAAAACTCATCTCTGACATAATGTCATCTTGTTCTTGGGTCACCTGCAATGATACAAATAGAGACATCTTCATCTAGTACATGTCACATTTGTTCTATAACTATAAATGTGTTCATGGAACACAAATGCCCCATCACAGTTTAAAAAGTGACCTAAATGTCAAATGTTATCAAGGTGTTGTTGGTGTATGCACATGGATGAATTGACAGCCAGGGTCTAGCTATAAGCCTTACCAATGTAATGGATGGTACAAAATAATTTATTATTTATTATGAGAATTCCTTGGCATCACAATAGTTCCAAGTTCAATACTAGGGTCTGGCACCATGTGAATAGGTGACTAGGCACCCATCCAAGGTCATGGGGGTCAACCAGGCTATCCAGTTTACTCCACCTCAAATACCATCAACAATCAAATGCTACATGTCAAATGTGAATAATGTTAGAACCAATGAGTCATTACATTAGTGTATCAAATTAGTTCCAACCAAGCCAATAATGTACACATTCTAAGATTTTAACCTGATTTTTACCACTGTGTAGAATTTTTTTGTTAGTTCATACTGAGACTTACGTCAACAGTTTTATGAAAGATAGTGAAAATAAACATATTTTGACAATACAAAATGCTACTAAAAAAATATAGATTTTCTTTTTATTAAAAGTATATTTTTTGAAGGCAAAAACCATCAATTTGCATGGGATTTCTCCATTATGTGTCAATGCAATAAACAGCTGCATTACTATAAGGATAAAAAGAAGATCCATAATTTTACAATGACTTTGGAACAGCAATGTTTCATAAAATTTATCTTCTACATGCTTCACATTGTGTATTTTTCAGAATACTGACTGAATTTGTATGAAAATGAAGAAATTTGTATATCTGTAAACACATTTCATGTGCAAATTGATAATATTTGGATGTGGTAATGTAGAAACATCCAAGAGTGGTTGTATTTAACAGAATTCAGAGCAAAACATCTGTAAGAATTTTCATTCTTCAATTGTTTATTTCAACATTCTATTAAAAAAATTGTGTGGCCTTGGCAGCTTGCAGTCTAGTTCAGTAGCAGTTGGTGTATCCAATTTTTATTGTCACTTAATTTTGGTTTGTAAATAGTACTAATCAACAACCAATTCATCCATCATTTTCAAACACAATTGTGATGTCAGTTAAAGTTGTTACTTAAAAATGTAATTACTTTATTTAATCATGGGTTGTTTTTTTCTTCTTCTAAAATATGTGTACTGTTTGTCATAGAGTATTGCAGGTATAGAATACTGTGTGGGTGACACATACCAATGGGTCATGAAAATTCAGTCACTGACAGTTTCCATGATTCTTGCAGACAACTAATTATAAAAGATTTCATACCGTAAGTCTATTTTTTCCTGCATGGATTTCATTTTTTTTTGTTTTTCTTTCTTAATGGCACCACACTGACTACATAAATGTACACTTGAGCATCTACAGTTGACACATTTTAAGATCTGTAAATCCTGATGTGGAGGGAGAGAGAGAGGAGGGATGGGAGGGTAGAAGGAGCATAAGAAGAAAATTCAAATAGGCACAAAGATGGAAATACAGGTCTGAACAACATACATAAAAGTAGATATATTTCTTACAAGGAAAAAAAATAGTTCCAAAAGTGATATCACCACTTTGATGATTAAAGTGGTATCACCAATATGGCAATATAACTTTTTTTCCATTGATATATTTCAGTATCTCCCTATGAAATATGTAATGGACTCTATAATGGAATAAGCAAAGGCATCCAGCCATCGTTAACTATGTCATGTTATAGTGAGATAATCTGAGCACCCTAAGTGTTATTCCATAATAAATCATGCTTGAAAGTGCATAGCAGTAAACTGGAATGACCAATAAACTAACTCTGATGCTTTATGGTAAACACACAGAATCACAGAGCATGGAGACCCATCAATTTGCTTTGAAATCCTAAGACCTTTTTTTCAGGTTTCTAAGGTCAAAATGAAACTTCAGGTTGTTCAAGGTTTTTGAGGTCAACTTCTATCTCTGTTTATGTTAAATCTGGCCTAATTCCTTTTTGTACTTTAACGAATAAACAAAGCACTGTTTACGGATTTTTACATGATTTATAATGGCAGCTGTTTAATGATGAATCTGCATAATCTCCATACATTTGAAAGCCCTTCATGCCAGCATGCTGTGTCTGATTTGTTCTAACTGAGTGGCTTTTGAGATGTCATTTAAAGTTGTTTTATTGTTAGTAACGGTGCCATAGTTGATGGCCACTCAACACAATTTTGGATTAACGTGAATGCTTCTCATGATGAACGACACACACCAGATGAATGGTCATACAATAAGCTTGCTTGGCCTTAAGGACAGTTGAGATGGCACCTAGCTGTATGACAGACAACACGCACCAGATACAGGGCCATACCATGACCTTGCTGGACCTTAGAGCCAGGTGAGTTATCACCTAGCAGTATGACAGACAACACATACCAGATACAGAGCCATACCATGACCTTTCTTGACCTTAGGGCCTGGTGATTTATCACTGAGCTGTATGACAGACAACACACACCAGATACAGGGCCATACCATGACCTTGCTTGACCTCAGGGCCAGGTGAGTTATCACCTAGTTGTGTGATGACAACTTAAAATATTTACAGAAAAGCCAAACAGCAAATCATTTAGTTATGATATTAAATATCAATTATGAATTATACAAGTTTGCTGCTTCAAACAATTTTATTTTTACACGTTTAATTCTTAATTTTCACTGCTATGAAGTCAAAGGTGATATAACTATCTGATGTTCTGAAGCACACATAACATTATCAATAATGCACCCACCAAATGTCCATATAAAATACTGATGATTGATCAGTTCTAATTAACCAGTTATTATTGCTCTTTAAATTTCACCAGGTAACCAACATAACAAACAACTAAAAAAGAAAACAACCCAAAGATAGAACTCAATCCCTTAACAATAAACATTATCAAAATTCTACTATAACTGGATTTATTCACACTTCAAAGTAGTTTTAAAAAATTCTATACAAAAACACATTTTTTCTGAGGTCTGTAACCCAAATACTCTAAATTTTCTACACCAGCTGTGACATGGAAGTCATCATGATAACAAACCATTTCACATATAGATACATATACAATCCCAGATATACAATAGTCACAATCGTAATGAACCATTCTGCGCATAGATACATACAACGTCTCAGGTGTGCTTTAGAACTTCGCTCAACTAGACATGGACCCAAAATGTGTAGCATTTTTAGAAACAATCTGCAGTTTATGCAAGTGTCTTCAACAGTAAAAAAAAAAGACCACATGGAAACAAAAGATGTCACCTGGTAAGTCTGCAGTATATAAAGGTTTCATCAGCATTAAAAGAAACCACTTGGAATAAAAAATATGACACCTGTCAAGTCTGCAGTATGTAGGGTTATAAAATAGAATAATTATGTGTGGTAATTAAACTGAATATAGCAATGTTTCTAAATGAAGTCCATTACTGATTTAACGTGTACTGGTTCTTTTTTTCATTTTGACAGTATTGATCAAAACAACCTGTACCAACACTAAGCTCTCCCTGACTTATTTTTCTAATGTACCAAAACTAATCTCACCCAGATATATTGATCTACTGTTGTTTCTAATGTACCAAATATTATCTCCACAAATGATTTCACTGAAGAAAACTAAACAGTATTGTGCAAGCTATGCAAATTGTCAATCCCAAACTCTTGTTTCCACAGTTATTATAAGATAGACTGTGTCCTCATTTAGCCATGATTCACTGCAATAAACGTAAGAATAACAGCACACAAATGATTACTAGGCTCAGAATTACAGCCTGGTTACCAAATAGAATGCTAATTTTACAACTCAAAATTGTTACAAAACATGTACTTTTGACGATTTCAACTTTTACTTGATTATTTACAAATAAATGGATCAAGAAGTAATGGATTATTTGTGCATTTCAATTTATATGCCTTTATGATTTATGGAAATGACACATTCATACAAATTGGTAAGAATTAGAAATACATGAAACATACTTGAATTATTAATTGGAAGGAGTGTCATATATAATTATAATTAGCAATACTGAAATGACATCATGTTTATCCACAAAAGACCACATGTGACCATTGGAACATTATTTACTGGCATCTCACAGGAAGTGATATATTAAAATTAGCGTGCAGTCAACAATTTGCTTTGATGAAATGGGACACCAACAAATATTCCTGTCACTATATATTATTTAAAAAAAGACAATATCGCCAGGTTAACTTCAGATAGGACCAAGATTGGCAAACTGTTCCATACAAGTTGGACAATGCACAACAAGGACTACAAATACTATTCAAAGGGAAAACATTTTCTTCACAAGTCAGGAATGCTTTAAATTTTAATAATCAATTTGATGTTACTCACCTTGTGTTTTATTCACTCAGCCAAACTAATTGGAGGAATATATTTCAACTTTCAAACAAATGAAATCATACAATATTCCCCAATGTCCTGCCTTCATTAATCACTCTAAAATATCCTCCAAAACTGGTTCCTCAGGAATCTATGTCCTGCCTTCATTAATCACTCTAAAATATCCTCCAAAACTGGTTTCTCAGGAATCTATGTCCTGCTTTCATTAAACACTCTAAAATATCCTCAAAAACTGGTTCCTCAGGAAATTATGTCTTGCCTTCATTAAAATCTCTAAAATATCCTCCAAAACTGGTTCCTCAGGAAACTATCATCTTGCCTGGATTAATCACTCTATAATATCCTCCAAAACTAAATTAACAGGCCTGGGTTAGAATCCCATCAGTTTTCATATTGTGACCCAGGGGCTATATTCCCAGGCCCTTTCATTTCCTGCAATTGTACACAAGTACATGTTTCTAAGAAATGTCATGTCTCAATGCTGCAGAAGTTCTCAAACTGTTGTATGTGAACCACCAGTGGTCCATGAACTCCATTCAGGAGGTCTATAAATCGGATATGGAACAACTAATAACCTGAACTTTGCTATATAAAAAAGGCTCATCCACTGCATTAGAATGGAAATACTAGTGCTATTAAAATATGAGTTGTGTGCTTTTATTTGTTGAACAAAAGATGTAAGTTATTATTAAATGTTTTGTATATGTATGCAAAGGCCCTTTACAATAGTTAGCTAATTTTATGATCAACAACACTGCAAACATATAAAGTGGTTTGCAGTGACTTTCAGCAATGCATACCAGTCAACACCTTGAGATGAAAACCTGTATGCCAGACCAATAAAAACCTTTCAAAGCAAAAACAAAACTTACATGAAAAAATGTATTCATACTTTATAAGATCAACAGCATTAAAACAACAAATGCCATAAATGAACTAATTTTACACACATTTACAGATGTATTTACATCTCTGAAACTTTATTTTACTTTATTCTTTTCATTTTGAGTGTGTTGTAACACACACATGTTATTATATGTAACACATGCACCTTTTGCACTTTTCAAAATGTAATCAGGGGTTTTAAAGTCTATGCAGCAGGTGTCAATACTTATTTTACACTATAAAAACTATGTTAGTGTGTCTGCATTCAGGGACTTCCTACAAAATGTATGTATTTTTTTTATCATAGAAAAATTAAATCTCACAGTCTGCATTGTTGTGAGGCAAGGTAAGTAGTCATTGAATAATTAATTTCGGATTTGGGAAGTGGATGCCAACAGTACTAATTGTCTGGCTGATAATATCCAGCCAGTAGCTACAAAAGCTCCTTTTCTGGCAATCTTCTGTTAAATACAGGCACACATTCATCAGGTGTGGAGCAAACTCAAACATGAAAGTGTCACTACTAGTATAAAACAAGGTATCTTGAAAAACAAATTTTTAAGGCGTGATATTAAGTTCTTTGGATTTATCATGGTCTCATTATTACATATTTATATTTTTCCCCCATAAACTCTTAGTCCTACAAAATAAGATCTCAACCTGATATTTAGTTTCTGGATGTTGAGGTGTTATTGCCCAATGACAGCACTGTGTAGCCTGTTCTGATATCGATTAACCCTACAACAATAAGTCAAATTTTCAGGAATATCTCACACACTTGGCAACCCATATTGACTCTTTTCTTCAAATCAAAGTTATGTTTTAGTCAGACTTTACTTACACTGATGCCTTTTTCCTAATAAATTCAAATTCACACACAAGCTAATGGACATACATGTATTTTCAAGTTCTGTTGGCCTACATTTCAGTTGGCTGGAATGCAATGGAAGCCGGGAATACCGAAATCGGTTAAAAAGATCATAAGAACTTTAACGAAATGAAGCTATCTAAACACTTTCTTCAATATTAATATATTTGTATTTGTTTCATTTAAGAAGGATATTTCAACTTAACCCGATTTTGGCATTCCCAGTTTCCATCTCTTTCCAAAGTATATTAGATTTATTCTCATGTTGCTTGGGCTGGCTAAAAAAGATTCTGGATTGTGCTTGATTTTTACAAAAAATTATGTCCAGACTCCTGAGATTAACAAAAAGAATATTGTAAAAAAAAATATTTAAAAAACATGAATTTGATAAGAAAAAATGTATAAAACATTTGTATGGCCATACACTGAAGAAAATTTTTAAAAAACCCACAAATTATGGGTAACCTGTATAAATTGACAGGCATGGAAATGTTCAAGTGGTCACCAAATAAAATTTGAGAACCAATACCTCATTGTATATGTTGACCACAATGATGTTACTATAATGGGTAGGCTGACACCAATGCCCTTTCACAACAACATTATTCATTGATTATCCTGGTTACTATTGTGCGAAACCATTTATTAAATACTTTTAAACACTGTGCAGATGTCGGTCCCCTCCAAGGTGGAGGAGTATGTGTCCACCCTGGACCAAGCTCTCCAGGACCTGCCAGACCATGATGCCACAGCCAAGTGGAATGCCATGAAGGGTACCATCTACAGCACAACCATGTCCACGTTTGGCAAGAAGGAATGGCCCAGTCAGGACTGTTCAATGCACACCTTTCAAGGATGGACCCAATAACCAAGGACAAACAAAAAGCCTTCATAGCTTACATAAAATGCCCCAATGAATGGATGCTTGCTGCCCTCAGAAGTGCCCGAAGCACCACCCAATGCATCGCTAGACAGTGTGTAAATGAGTACTGGCAGCAAATGTGTGAAGGAATCCAGCACAGTGCCAAATCTGGAAACATCCAAGGCATGTACAGTGGCATCAAGAAGGCCCTAGGTCCTACAGCAAAAGGGGTAGCCCCCCCTAAAATCTCTGACAGGAGAGAAGATCACAGACCATGAGCAACAGATGGCCAGATGGGTGAAGCACTACTTGGGGTTGTAATCCCGAGAAATGTCAGTCACGGATGTGGCCCTTAGCAGCATACATAATCAGCCCACAAGGGAGGAGCTCGACAAAGTGCCCACCTTAGAGGAGCCCAGCAAAGCCATCAACTTCCTCCCAAACAACAAAGCACCAGGTAGCAATAGCATCCTGCCAGAAGCTATCAAACATGGGAAACCAACATTGCTTCAGCTGCTCCATGAGCTACTCTGCCTCTGCTGGAAAGAAGGAGCAGTCCCCCAAGACATGCGCAACACCAGCATTGTGACCCATTACAAAAACGAGGGTGACAGCCGTAACAATTACAGAGGGATCTTGCTCCTGAGTATCATTGGCAAAGTGTATGCCCACGTCAACCTCAACAAGCTGCAGCTGCTGGCGGACCATGTGTGGGTTCAGAGCAGGCAGGTCGACAACAGACATGATCTTCTCCCTCCGTCAACTCCAAGAGAAGAGCTGAGAGCAAGGTCAGTCACTCCACATGATGTTCATCGACCTCACCAAGGCCTTCAACCTGGTCAGCAGGAAAGGCCTATTTGAACTTCTCAGGAAGATTGCCTGCCCCCCAAGACTCTGCAGCATGATAATCTCTTTCCATGCCAATATGAAGGGAACAGTCCTGTATGATGGATCCTTCTCAGACTCCTTCCACATCAACAACAGCGTGGAGCAGCAATGCATGCTGTCACCGATCCTTTTTGGGATATTGATCTCCCCGCTCCTGTCCTACGCCTTTGACTCGTCCACTGATGGCATATATCTACATACCAGGCCTGATAGGAGGCTGTTCCATACATGCCAATGCCTGGTGAGGAAAAAGTGTAATCCAAGTCGACAAAAACAGTAATCCAAGCAGAAAAAGAGTATTCCACATATAACATGATAAAAATTCAATAAGCATATGTACAAAATGATTTATTTATCCCTCTGGACTTTTAACATCAATTACTGCTTCGAATTTTTGTATATAACACTTTCAGCTTTAAAAGGCAAAAGACTCTCATACTGCATTTCAAAACACTTTGTACCAGCTGAGACTGAATGTTTTGCACACTAGCATACATGCCAACCCCTGAAGAGAAAAAAGTGTAATCCAAGTGGACAAAAAGAGGAATCCAAGCAGAAAAAGAGCAATCCACATATAACATGCTAAAAATTCAATAAACAATGATTTATTTGCCCCTCTCATCTTTTAACATCCTTTACTGCTTCAAGTTTTCATATGTAGTACTTTCAGCTTTCGAAAGCAACAGATTTTTATGTTGCATTTTAAAACACTTTGTACCAGCTGAGACCATTAATGTTTTGCACACCTTCTCCATAGGGGAATTTTTGGAGCATGTAATCACAGGCTGTAGCATAATAGTCCCTAACATTATCATAAAACACCTTTACAGCTAGAGTAGAATTGTGTTCTATGAATTCTCTTGCTTCTGCACCAATAGCAAGATCTTCATTATCTTTCTATTAAGAACTCGGTAAATAACACCTCTGCATTTATAACATTCATGTCAGCAATTTAGTTCTGCTGTAGATAAGAAGTTACCTAGTACTGGAGTTCATAAGATGAGCTAATTCGATGTGTTTCTTTGTTTTCAAGTGTTTCTCCACATAAAATTTACCACCATGCCCAATATTAAAATCGTTTCCGCACAGACTGCAATGAGCATGATGCTGCCCTAGAATACTGGGACTCATATTGTTGCTTAAAACTGACATCACGTGTCATACATGTACTATATAGTACATGTATGACAGGTCAATTTTAAGCAATGATACGAGCCCCTGTGCCCGCGAATGGAACGCTGTATTATGCCATTCATGTATCCATCTTTGAAGGATTCGTTTTTTGTCTTTTCTGATCCACCTGTGAAATTCTTTGAAAAAATATATGTGCTCTAACACAAACATTGACTAGAATACATCTGAAGACTTTTAGCGCCAAAAAGTAAAATTATTTCCACACGGCCTGCAATAGACGTCACGTGATGCTGCCATCGTGTCCTCATCTTTGGAGGATTCTGTTATTTTATGTTTCGTTTATTTTTGGCTTTTTCTAATCCACCTGTGAAATTATTTGAAAGGAGATATTTTTGCTCTCATACACGCATCGACTAAAATAAATTATACTTTTTAGCGCCAAATACCTATAGACTGGTTCTGTACTAAATATAAATTAGGAAAAAGATTCTGCGAGTAAAGATTAAAAATTAGAAAACAGTCTGTTCTCTCCTCACTAAACCATACAGCTGCTATAAATAGAATACGAGGTCGAAAGTTTGAAAGTAGAACCAGCATGTTTCTGGGTAATAAGATAGTTGCTATAAATAGAACATAATCCCATTAGGAAAGTGCATGGACAAGTGTACTCTTATATTGTAGTTACGTAGAAGCCGTCTTTTCTAAAATACAGTCTGTGGGATTAATGGGATGTTAATAAAAACAGAAAACAAACAATTGATTTTTTTGGGAAGGTGGATATACCGAAAAAGCGTAATCCATATACGTTTATGCATAAGGCGTAATTTAGTGAAAAAAAGCGTAATGATTATGCCAAAAGCATAATGGTTGGCATGTATGCACTAGTAGAGCACCAAGTGCTGGGTTACTGAGCCTGGATCTGAACTCAGTTTTATTCTTTGTTAACAATTCTGAACAATCTCACAGTCAGCATTATAATGGTAAAGAACCATTATTCCTTTCATAACCTGACAAAGATGAAATTTATATCTCAGTTATTCGGTCCTTTAGCTGGGAAATAAAATGAAAAAATCAACTCTGTCCACATGAAGTACATTGTCAGGTAGAGTGCCTACTTGATACTTCAGGAGTTCTCCTATTTATCAGCAGCCTTTCCTGTAGCATGGTGCATCATATGACAGAGACATCCTGATATATACAAGATGGAGACATTTTACAAATAGAATGCAATTCCTTTATGAATTCCAGTCATCACTGATGCAGTATCAGCGGAAAACCCCACACAGTTATGTTTATTCAAAGCATCATCAAGCAAATTAAAAAAAAATATTTTCTCCAGTGGAATCTACTGTTAATGAAAGAACAGCACTCTGACTTTGCCCTTTTCGTTGTCAATGTCCTTACACAGACTGGGTACAACTTTTTGTCATAATCACTACTCCTGACTGTTGCAATACTAAATGGCCCAATTTTCATGGTTTCTGCAATTTTAAGTGAAGTATTTTTTTATAAACACCTAACAATATTAGATGATTCTATTCTTGCACTAGCATATTTTCTGCAATTTTGGAATCAGGAAACATCCATTTGAACAAAGGACCAATGTAGTCTTCTACCACTAGGTGTAGTCCATGTTCTTTAAGAACTTGGTATATAACGCCTCTGCATTTATAAAATCTGAGTCCACAATTTAGTTCTGCTGTAAAAAAGAAATTACCTTATTACTGGAGTTAGTAAAATGAGCTAATTCAAGGTTTCTTTGTTTTACCACCATGACCAGTATTAAAATACTTTCCATGCAGCCTGCAAGGGGCATGAAGCTGTCCTAGAATGGAACGCTGTATGGTGTAATTCATGTATTTATCTCTGAATCGGTTTTTCGTCTTTTCCTAATCGATCTGTGAAATTATTTCAAAAACATTTTTGCTCTAACACACGTTTCGACTAGAAAAAATTTGACTGGATTTTTAGCGCCAAATACATACAGACTGGTTCTGTACCAGATATGAATTAGAACAAAGAATCTGCACGCAAAGAGTAAGTTAGAAAACCAGTCTGTTCTCTCCTAACTAAGCCAAACAGCTGCTATAAATAGAAACCGAGGTCACACAAGTTGAAAGTAGAAACCAGCATGTTTCTTGGAATAGGGCAACTGCTATAAATAGAACATAATACTGTAAGGAAAGTGCATGTAAGTCTTCAGACAAGCGTACTCTTATGTTGTTATGTGGTAGTTACATAGAAGCTGTGTTTTCTAGAATACGGTCTGTGGGATTAATGGGATGTTAATCAAAATGAGAAAACACATTATTAATTCTTTTTGGAGGGGGATATACCGAAAACATGTAATCCAAATATAGTTACGCATAATGCGTAATTTTGTGAAAAAAAGTGTAATGATTATGCCAAAAGTGTAATTGTTGGCATGTATGCTGTTCAATCTGGCTTGACTGCGCTTGAAGACCAAAATGAGGTCGGTGCTCATCAGGGAGATGCTCTTTGCTGATGACACGGCCCTAGTGTGACCCACACAGAGGAAGCCCTCCAGAGACTGGGAGACCTGCTGATGCCTCCAAGCATTTTGTGCTCACCATCAGCCTGAAAAGACAAACGTCAGTGCGCAAGGCGCCACCACTGCCCCATCCTTTAAAACTGATGGTGTCAACCTGGAAGCAGTCAACAACTTTACTTACTTGGGGTCAACCATCAACAACACTCTCTCGCTCGATGTGGAGCTGGACAGAAAGCTTGGAAAGGCAAACACTGTCATGGCCCAACTAATGAACACGCCAAGATCCAAGTCTACCAGGCCTGTGTTTTCAGCATCCTCCTATTTGGAAGTGAGACCTGGAGCACCTACATGAGGCAAGAGTGCTGGCTCAACTCCTTCCATATAGGGTGCCTAAAACACATTCTGAAAATCAGCTGGCAAGACCCACCCAACAAAGCAAGATCCTGCATTGTGCAAGTATCCCCAGCATGTACTCCCTGCTGAGCAAATGCTGCCTTCAACGACTGGGACATGTCTGATGCATGAAAGATGGGAGGCTGCCAAAGGCAAGCAACATTTCACGTGACAGCTGGGAAGTGCAGGCCGAGGACCAATGCACCTGGAGACTGATGGTCCGCAAGGGCATAACAGTTGCTGATGTGAGGAAAGGCCAGGTGGCAGCAGAGAAACATGACAGAAAGAAGAGTGTGGCAGCAACCCCAGCAACTCAGACTTCCCAATACGTCTGCACCAACTGCAATAGGGACTATCACTCATGCATAGGCCTGCAGAGCAACAGCAGATGATGCCAAAACCCCAGAGACAGATGAAACTCCAAGGGCGCTACTTGCATGGTCTCCTGAGACTGAGCCACCAATGATAATGATGATGACTGAACTTGCATGGATCTCACTTGTTTTTTTTAAATCAAAACCTGATTGGAAACATGGTTCCCAGTAATTAGCAAATGTCCAGATGGATGCTGGATGAAAAACGGTTAATGCTGGATGCAGTGCTAAAAATACAATGCCATGGTTGCATTCAAACTTAAAGTATCAATCAATGGACTTTTAGCCTGTATAACTAAGCACATTCTTACATCAAAAAGGGCAATTTTTATATTATCTTTAACATACTCACAGATGCTGCACAGAGTGTAAACATTTAAAATTTGTATCTGACTCTAAACTGCTACAACCACCTGCAGGTCAGTTGATGTAGAACGTGCCCAAAAACAAATCAAAACCAAACTAAAATTGTTCCAATGTTTTTCTGAGAATTTTTCAAGATTTGACTGCATTTGAATAAAATCTTATTCATGTCATAGGTTCCAGTACATTATCATTTAATGGCAAAATTTTGACATTTGAAATGCCAATTGATCCATTAGTGTAATGATTTGTATATCATCCAAAAGTTCAAGCTCATATTGTGCTGTCAAAATGCAATAATTTGTATGATAATACTCATGAATGAGTGATGACATGCTTATTGGATTGGCAATTCTTTCCATGTCTGACAGAAAGTTAAGCTGATTACATGCAATGATGACATATTGTAAAATGATAACAACTTTCACCAAACAAATTGTTTCAATTTGTCATGATTTGCTATTCAGTTCAAAAAGCACGCTTTCAGCAATAAACTGCAATTTAGAAAATTAATAACTGGCAACTTGTTGTAGTAGACTAACTCTGTGGTTGACATTTACATCATGTGTTGTTCTCTGAAGATTCCACTTCAGTCTAACAAGCCATAGAACCACAGTGGTTAGCCTGTCAGACATGCAACTGAAAGGGTGCATCTTAAAATCCTACCATTGTACCAGCCAGGGTCAACTACCATTGTGTCTTTGGGAAAGACACTTTTACTAAAATTGCCCTTCCTTGTGTTGCTGTGCCATAAAAAACAAAAAAACAATCTCTCATCCATAATTGGATATTTTCCTACTTATATGCATCTCAATTTAAGATGTTATCCACTTTTACAATGGAAAGTAATCTTGCTACCATTTTCAATCTGCAATTGGTATCACATGTAGCTAAATTTCAGGCAATGTAGTTTCTTCAATAATACTTACCCAATCATAATACCTTAGAACGTCCACTACCTCACACATCCAGCCCTCCCAACCTAAAAACAATTTTTGTCATATCTTTTGGCTCATTTTGGGAACAAAAATGCTAAAAAGTTATCTGCTTAACATGGCAGACAACGGGTGAGAGTGGTCTACCCTTAGATGTATCTCTGCCAAATCACATCAACCTTTAGTTACTAATATGCTAAAGGAGTGGGTGTGCTCCAGGATATAACTGTGGTTGAATGTGTCTCTGGACTCCCAAGCATCCTTGAGTCTCATGAGAGATGCTGGCTAGGCTTAGCATCCTCAAGTCTCATGAGAGATAATAGCTAAGTTAAGCATCCTTGAGTCTCATGAGAGATACCTGCTAGCTTAATCACATGATAACTGTATGGACATGATTTCCAGAAATATTTTCACTCATGCAAATCCAGCAAAAGTAAAAAGTGTTATTATTCAAGTTGCAGAATGACCTGGAAAGGTAAGCTGTTGAACTACTGATATAGGTCAAACTGAACCCTTTAGGGTGAAAGGTATAAAATCCTACCATTGTATTAGCCAGGGTCATCTACCAAACTGTGTCTTGGACAATGCACTTTTGATGCAATTGAATCAGCACTAAATAACCATTCTGTGTTTGAGGTAAAACTAGACAAGTTGTCTCTGACCTTTATCCCACAGCTTGTGTGGTGTCAGTCAGTTGTATGGTGTCAGTTGTACCTAAATGCTGTGCTAGTGGCAACTGCCCTGACATCATCAACTAATATGTGCAAGAAATTCATCTGGACAAATTCCTTTGTGGCAACATGGACATCTCAATGGTTCCAGGATGACAGATCCTGAGAGAAAATGTCATCTTTCCTGTTTTAAGTGGTAGACACAAGAAAGACTTCCTTCTTTTGATCTATTCTGAGTGCCTTTAGTAACACTTCAGTGCTCTCAAAGTTTGAAGAAAATAGTGATTTCAAAGCAAAAGATTGCTATTTCATGAGCATATCACATTCTTAGCAATGAAAGCAAAGGCGCCATTATGAGAGAAAACAAAGTGTCATGGCAGAGGTGCAGACAGTTCAGATCAAGTGATAGAGGATGGATCTCACTGATTCCACCTGTTGAAGCTAGAGCGACTAGAATACAGGTTTTGTATGACATAGATGCTCTTGACAGTAATTTCATGGACAAAAGTCCAAGGCCTTCAGTTGAGACAAGTCAAAACTGACTAGTAGGTTGAAGAGGTCTTGGTATATGTCTATGTAATCCCTTCGATGATGGAAAAACAAGTCTGAGATCATGAAAAGCCAAGCTTTTAATGAATGAATGAATCTTTACTATGCAATTTTGTCTTACGCTTCTTGGATGAAATATTTCTTTAGGTTTGTTTAATATGGGCCAGGTGTGATGCAAATTCAGCATCTCTACATCTGGATTAAGGAAATGGTATCAGCTGCTAGGCTTTAGGATCTGGTGTTGGTAGACAAGGGTCAAGAGCTTGGCATTCCACCTGGCAACAAGAGGTCAACAGATTGAAATGAAAACCAGATGATGAAGGGACCATGTGGTGTGAATCAGCTAACCATGTCAGAACTGTGAGATTATAATGAACTTGAGTCTTCCTGGGGTGTGGCAGATTTTAATGTGAATTTATCAATAACAACACCACTTGAAGAATTCCATAATAGGAAGAAAGTGGAAATAGGGACATGGTTCTCTTTTGCATTCTAAAGGAACTGATGATGGTCAAGTTGACTGGAAGAATGAAAGCTTCCCACTGTCCAGATAACAATTCTTGCCATGATCTGAGGAATTTCATTATGGCAATCATCCCTGTGGGTTATATATGTTGAGCCCTTCTGAAAGGGCTAAACCCATCACTTGAAAGAATGTAGGCAGTAGTTGATACAGCCAATTGTGCTGGCATATGTGTAGATTGTGATTCCTACAGTTGACCGATAAATGAGATACCTATATCACAAAAGCTGGGAAAGTCTTCCATTTCTAAGATGGGTCCTATTGCAGTCTGAAATTTTAATCACCGTGATTGGCAGGCAAAGTGAACCTGTAAGGATATTCTTAGTTGACACAAACACAAAACAGTGAGAATTCAAACCCTGTGTCTAGATCAAGAGTCAGAATAAAATGAGATAGGATTTATCCTTGTTGACAGGAATCCATGAAGGGCGCAACTGCATCACAACAGATTTCAAGTCTTGCTACAGAAGGTTGCTGACCCTATGCTTTAGGCCTGCAAAATCTCCCTCCCTCACAATGCCAGGACTTATCTCTGGATGTCCATGCAAAAAGGTACTAGATGAAGGACCTTAGATCTTGAAACAATGTGGAGCAGGGGTTGGGTTGTGTTGTGAACAAATTCAACTACCCTTTTTGTGACAAGGTGCTCATTTTAAGCTAGATTCAGGTCAACAGGGCAGTGCCTCTTTTCTGTGATGAAGGGTTAAATATTATCCCCACCTTGGACATTGGAAAGGGGCTCAACTTCAACTTGTCCTCATTTGCACTTATAAACTGGCTCTGAAAAGTAAGGTTTTGAGAAGAATTTTACCATTTGATATGCCTTAGATGGGTTCTTCCACTTCTCTGGTCACTTTTGAGCCATGACAGTATTCCAAGTAGGTGAACTCTTTGGTGGTCTGTTTTCTTACTTCTGCAATGGGAGGTTGGAAGACAGAGGTTTTGATTTGAGGATGATCTTATGATGGTATTGTACCAACATGGACAAGGATAGAACAACATATCTTTCAAAGAGCTGGAGATTAACACACACAACAATGTCATTAACAAGTAGGTGTTAAGCTGTTCTGCTGATAACCCAAGCCGTTTGGAGACTGACCCCCAGGCAGGTTGGGGTTCTTGACAAAGAGATCTAGGCTATGTTCAGATTGCTGAAATGCTATGACTGAGAGCAAGATAAGCATCGATCCCATTTTTACAATGCTGCAAAGCTGTTGGTCCATATCAAAAGTGTTTCCCACCCACACACTGATGAAGGTCTGCAATGTTTCTGTCAACAGGTGGGACTTTAGTGTGTCTTGTAGAAGGATTGGTTGAAGATGAGTTGCTACAAAAGAATGACTATCTAACACATGAGGTAGTGCAAAATGTCAGTGACAACCATAGCATGCTATACATGACAGCCAGTATAACTGGTATATTAACCATAATGTAGATTCTGTCTGGAAGAAGGCTGCATGTTTCTGGTTAAAAATCAATAGATGCAGAAATTCTGGAAGAAGACAAAGATGGAGCAGAAGGAGCTAGATTGGTTTGGTTTACTTTCTGTGGATTTAATACCATTTTTCAGCATATGATAGACTATTTAAAAAAAGACATGAAAAGCTAAAGAAAGTGGAGGAATAAAACTAAGCACCTGATAGATAAGGCAAAAGAGAACTACTAAGTAAGAGTAACAAGACATTTTGGAAGCATCTAAGAGAGCTGAACCCACCCAGGAACAGTTGTCTTCCCCCTAGACATAAGCAAAATGATGATATAGCAACATATGTACAAGACATTGTGGAAATGTTCAACAATTTCTTCATAAGCACCTTTGCTCACTCCTGACAGCATCAGATATAATCTTTGATCTAAACTCAGAAACATGTTTATTTTGATTTTAACATGAAATTAACAGGTACCTTATATCGAATTGTATTACCCAGGTAATTATCAACAGGCGGGTACCCTAATACCTGGATACCTGTTGAAACCTTTAGTACCTGGTGTCTGGAAATTGGATATTGCTGTAGTCAGGACTGGGTTGCAATGAAGCAAGGACTGGTGATGGACATGTCAGTGTCTAGTACTGGATAGTGTGAGACAGTGGTTCACCAAATTTGAAGCCAGTTATGCTGGGCATCTTTAATATAATCAAGGCTGGTGCTGGCATTTTAGTGTTTTATATTCAGAGCTGGTTATATGAATCGCTATAACTAGTCCTATTTGTAGACAGCATAGGTTGAGGTTATGCTAATAATGGAGTTGTGATACAGGGCATTTAATGCTAAACAAAAAATGCATGTATCGATGAAATTAGTCAAAATGTTATGCTGAGCTTACAATGAAGTGAATTCTACAATCTGAGATAAATCAATGAGAAAATTTAAACAACTATCCTTTCAGTGAAAAAACGAAAGAAAGGTTGAGTAATGAGATGATCCTAAGTCACACAGACCACAGGGCAGGCAATTAAGATGTCAATGAATTGCTAATCACATGACTAATTAAAATATAAAATGAGGCTGAGGTATGAAAACTCTGATATAACTTAAACTGAAGAAAGGGCACTACTATTTGTGAGGCCTCCTGTAAGAGTGTGCTGACCAGGCAAAAATAGCAGTAGCAGCATCATTCACTCTATTCAAGGGGAGACCAATCTCATCTGACTTTTACCATAGCAAGCAGACAACTTTCTAGCATTTGTGTTGCTAAAACAAAACAAAAGATGTGATGAAAGCCCTGGCAGGCATGGATCTGCAATATAATGGATGTTCTCTTAACATAGTATGATTGAGAGGTCTGGATCTGGAAGGTGTGTGTGATCTGAATTTTTAATGTAGCTTTAACAATTTTTCAGTCATATCGCTACAATGTCTGCAGTGTGACAGTTTATAGTGATGTCCAGCATTGGGGCATCATGTCGCAGACATGTAGCATCATGTCCCACCCAGTCACATTATCCTGACACCAGGTCAACCAGTCCTAACACTAACCTTTTAATGCTGAGCGCCAAGCAAGGCACCTGTTAGTACCATTTCTGTAAGTCTTTGGTATGACTCAGCCAGGGATTGAACCCACGACCTACCACATCTGAGGTGGATGCTCTAACCACTAGGCCACCGGAGCTGTTGGATCTGGAAGGTAGTAGATCTTCTCCTAAGATATTATAATTAGGAGGTCTGAGTATGCAAGGTAGTAGATGTTCACTTAATGCATTATGATTAGAAGGTCTGGGTTTGCAAGGCAGTGGATGTTCACTTAATGCATTATGATTAGAAGGTCTGAGTTTGCAAGGTAGTGGATGTTCACTTAATGCATTATGATTAGAAGGTCTGAGTTTGCAAGGTAGTGGATGTTCACTTAATGCATTATGATTAGAAGGTCTGAGTTTGCAAGGTAGTGGATGTTCACTTAATGCTTTATGACCAGGAGGTCTGAGTTTGCAAGGTAGATCTTGTAATGTATTATGATTAGGAGGTATGCATTGGCAAGGTAGTGGATGTTTTTCTAATGTATTTTGACTGGTTAATGTACCTGAAGAAGCAATCACAAAAGAGATCTTCCTTGGTGAAATAGTGTTTTCATTATTATTTGAATGGAACACATTTTCTCAGCTTTTGTGATTACTACCAAGCATGAAATTAGGGACACAATGAACAATTATCCCTACGTGAATCCATGAATTTAGATACTGATATAAAATGTTGGATTTTTTTATCCACACAACCATGAAAATGCAACCCCTGAAAACAAGAGACTGTCAAAAAGACCAATGCTCTACTGACAAAAATGAATTTCCAGGCATTCAGGACACCTACTTCCATTTACCTTCTGGGTGCTGAAAACATCTCTAACACTCTTCAGCAATAACAAGATTTTCAAATTAGCTGCTGTGATATGAAATTGGAAGCATTTTCATTTAAGACCAAGAAGACATCATAAGAAATCTTCTAGTGAAAACCCCATGTTGATATGACTGTTCTATATATATTTCATCCTCCAATATGATACTTTCACTTTGATTTGATACTCTTCTGTTTATCTTTAGTATTTACCTTTCTATAATCTTTCTATCTTTCTGTAACTTTTCTACATCTGTAAAAAGCAACTTCCAAAAACTATGGCATGAAACTGATTAGCAAGGTCCAGAACTCTGTCAAATAGAAAGCTGAAGACATGAAGTGTGGCCCTATTGATTTACCTCGGCAAGATCATCAATGAATTTTGCAACACTGTCTGCACTCTGTTTCCCTGTCACTACCTTAAGAGTTGCTGTACCACTCTTAACAGCCTCTAGCACCTGCAGAGAGATCAATAATTGTACAAAATGCTTAAATGATAAGGAAATTTAAGTTATATTGATGATACTTATTATTAGTTTTTACTGAGTAAAGATAGGTAAGGCTTTGTCACACACCATATCCAGTAAATCCTGTCTTGAGACTCAACCCATGCTGTATAAAAAATGTGGTTGCTCATTACAGGTTGTCTCTCATAACACACATGCAGAGGGAGCAATTTTCATGGCTGAAATTGAATTGGGCTGATGAAGGAAATATACTGTACATATATTTTATTAGTCTCTGCCATTATGGCATATGAATGTTAACTATAAGATGAAACTTATTTATCCTGTCCATAAATTGTAAAATTAGCAATCATAATACTTACTCAAAAAAGGAAATCTTTTTAGTAAATTATGTTTCTCCAAAAATATTTACCAGATCAAAGTCATTAACATTAAGAAATTAAACTATGCTACCTCTCAATCCAACCCTCCCTGAAATTAAAACCGTCTCCTGTTTATATTTCACAGATGAAGGGAAGTAACTCTTAAAGCTTAACAGCCCCTTCATCTGCTAGGCAGAACTCGTGTCTACTGGTTTAAGCTTAAGCAAAGCCTTTTACAGGATGCTCACATTTATGAGGAAAGAAGGGACTAATAGTAATGTGAGTGGGTAAGCATTTTTGAAAAAATGTAAGTTACTAAGATAAATTTCATTTCTCCAATAAATACATTCCTCGATGGCATTAACACTAAAGCACCATTCCGGTGGCCTAAGTGGTTATAGCATCCACCTCAAACCAAAGACTTACAAAAATAGTACCTGCAGCTGCCTTGCTTGGTGCTACCATTAAGAGTTCAGTGTTAGCAGTCCTAACACTGAACTCTTAATGGTAGCACCAAGCAAGGCAGCTGCAGATACTATTTTTGTAAGTCTTTGGTTTGAGGTGGATGCTATAACCACTTAGGCCACCGGAATGGTGCTTTAGTCGTCAGCCTGGTGTCAAGATAATGTGACCTGGGTGGGACATCATGCTACATGTCTCTGGCATGATGACCCAGTGCTACAGATCACTATAAACTGCCACACTGAAGACACTGTACAGAATGCAAATTCTAACTTTACTTTGCTGACCTGCATTATGTTGCTACGTGGAAACAACATAATGAACATAAATTATTTTCTATCCTTTCAAACCTTTAACCTAAAGAATTCTTGAGCAATTTATGTGCATATTATACAAGTAAATATTTCCTATGACAGTATGAAAAAAAAAAACAATAAATGCAAAGTATTAGAATCTTATCTTGTAACCAAAAAAGTTTAACCATGAATGTATCTGTGCCAATAAAATCCCAAACAAGATTTTTCAACCAACCTAACATCCTTAAGACGATTTGGTTAAAAATTAAATCTTTTAAAGACATTTACAAAAGGATTGATTTAAAGTCACTGTAATAGTTTCGCACCAAAGTTCAGCTCAGAGATTTGAAATGTTTCTAATCCTGGTTTCCTCCAAATATTCAACCCCCATTTTTCACATCTGGACATTTGGGATGGAGTGCAGGTTCTGAGCAATTACATATAAAAAGAAATTTGTAATCTGCCACCACCATAAGACAGTTTAGCAGCAGGCCTAGTGAATTTAATCTATGTTATATTGACTTATAACTGCATGAAATCAATAGGAAAACTGTTTATTTTCTCAAAAATTACAAGTATTATAATTGTTATGACTTTAATCTGCTGACAGACTAGATGAAACTCCGCACTGATGAAACCTGACCCGGTACTCGCCATTTGCGTTAATAGTCACATGACTTCACAACTCTGAAACAAAGACAGCAGAAGTCTAATAGTCACATGATATTAACAACAAACTCCTTTTCAATGTCATTGTACAAAATTTCAATTATTTTAATGAAAGTAAGATACCTTTTGTGAAAACCAGAAAGAACATAATTCTCAACATATTTATTTCAAGAACAACTACAAGAAACTTGGCCAGTCTGATTAAATCAAGCAGAATAGTCTGGTTCCCTGATTCATATGTTCCCTTTGTGAGAGAGCACATGTCAACTCTGGAAGTTGGTCTTGGAATAAATATAGAGAATTTTGTGCTCTGTCTTTTTGTAAAGTATATGACTTTCATATATTTTTTCTACAATATTTGAAAATGGTGGTTGTGAGATTATGTGTGCTTGTATAACAGGCAATCAAAATCGCTAGTACCAGCTCAAATTTCATCAACACATTAATTTTATCATCTTTCAGCAGATTAAAGACATACTGATTTTAATACTTGCCATTTCTGAGAAAATAAATAATTCTCATATCGATTTCATGCAGGTATAACTCAATTTAACAATGTTTAAGTTTGCTAGCCCATCCACTAAGCGGCTATGCTTTAATGCCACCATGTTGGCCTCTTCTGATGCTAGACTGGTTTTCATACCTTCTCTATAAAACAAAAGATACGGATATCGAACTGTCTGTGAAACAAAAACTCTACTAGGCAAATCTAATCCAATGAGCATTTGGATTGTCTCAAAAAATGTATTTATGACAAGCACCCAAATGAGCCATACTGTAACCTCCTAATATTCTGGTTAGAACTCGTTAAATTTAACTCACGATCAGTTCATTCACGACTCAATTACATAATTGTTTCGGGCATCAAGTTGTGGAGGAAAATTCCTGGGGTTTTCCTGGCTTTCATAAATATTTTCAAAATTCAAGGACATTTCACGGTTGGGAAAAAAAATTATCATTTCTCCGGACTTTTTCCCAATTTTTCAGTAGTGTGGGAACCCTGCCCTTTGGTCTTTCTGCTGATGAACATTCCTTCTCTTGTATAGACCCTGATGAAGTCATAAAGAGATAATGGCTTGCAAGGGGAGCAGAAATGATGACTCATGTAGTGTCTGATTTCTCAGCTCAATAAGCCCCCCAAAATACAAGGAAGGATAGGTAGGGTTTAAGAGAAGATTTGCATGAGAACATTTCTTCTTATCAGATCATGGTTGCATGACCCATTAGGGCATTTGCCATTGTGTGAACTGCTACTGACTACCTTGGTAACACATCACACACTCCCTACCTTATGTGCTAAGTGAAAGATTGCAACAGATACTAAATCAATTATGGAGGATGCTGACCTGATGTTGTAACCAACTGAAAACATCTGTCCATCTTATAATAGAAGACATGTAATTGTGGTAATTACTTCACCCAGACTGGGCATATCTGAGTGTCTGTATTTGACTTGTACCAGTGAGAAAGTTGCATGGAAATAACTAATCCCCCAACAATAAAAAGGCCTTTTAAATCTTATCTGAGTGATGCCTGGCAATGTTGACAGTCTCTGCTGACTGTGGTAAAATCCTGAAGAACAAATGTTCATCTATGTCCACTGAGGCCTTCACAGTATATGTGGTACTGACTACCAAAGAAGGTCATTCTGACAGAGGCAAAATTACATTGATCTATTAAACTGCCACTTTAAAAATGAACCATTTCCTTTTCATGGTCAGACAAAATGTTCAGATAAGTATGTGTTGACCCCTTTATTAACAGGAAGAGCTGTCATCCTCGTAAAGGCTCTGGATCCTGGTATATAACATTCTGTCTGGCAGTGATGATGCCATGTCATCACCATACATAACATTGGCACTCCCAGCAGGATTTGTCAGTAGAACTGTTAGCATCATGACCTGCATAAAGCATGGTCAGGCTGTGGTATGTTGGACTAGAGCTGTCAAATGGCCTAGGCTAACTGGCATAATGGGCATTATAAATTATAATTCCTGTGTGCCATGTACCAGCATTATGGATATGGTCAGTTCGCCTGGCCAGCCTGTTGCCCAGACGGTATGGTCTTCATGACACAGCTCACCACTGCTGATGGAATTGTCAAGTAATATGTGTTTCACCAATCTGAAAAGACAGTCAGGTCTGCTGAAACTATATACTGATTGACCAGTCAGTTGGACTGGTTGGTTAACAGTTGCACAGCAAAGTCAGAATGTAAACCTGCACTGTCAGTTTCAATGGCACTAAGTCCATGCATGGGCTGTGATGGGAATTCATGCCCAGTTGGCTAACACTGTGTTAAATATGGTCCCAATTTCCTCCAAAATCACTTGTCAACAAAAGTAAAACCAATGCTTTGTCTATTATGTTTTATTATCCATGAATTGCTGTAGCTTCAATGGGATCATAAGTGCAAGTCACCGTAGTTGCCATTCTGGGTATCTTTACTTAGGGTGAGGCTGGCAACTTAATGTCCTAATAAAGTTCATCAATGATTCTGAATTTGGATGGATACTTAGCACTTTAAGTTGAACATGCCCTTTTCTACTGCCTATTCAAATGCTCTTTTTAAGACATTGGACCATTTGTCTTCTGCCCACAAGTAACACACACTGCACTGTGTGGAAATGTACATTTTGTGCAGGCAAGGAACATTTGACAATTATCCTAACAACTTCATAGTGGTTTCATTTCTTGCATTTGTTTGACACTGATAGAGAGAAAAGAAAAATTCAACTAGGGGAAACTCACATTACTAGGATGACCTAGAAGAAATACATATTAAACCAAAGTTCAAGAGTACAGAACAAATACACTGTGAAAACTATATGTGAGTGCTACCAATCGATATGATGTGGATAATACTGACAGGCATAAAGTATGAATCAATTCACTTTTTAATTTACGAAACCACAAGAAAAGCTCTTAACTGCAATATTAACAGTCTGTGCAAAAATTTAAACAGGCAACATCCATCATATAGGTGGCAATCTAGAGTGGGAAAGGGGAGTTAATCTGAAAGAGTTGCTTCCCTTTGTTTACAACACTACAAGATGTTTTGTTTTGATTTTTACTTTCAGCAAGAGTTGGATTTTGAGATAACAGGTTATTTTCCTCGTGTTAATGTGTGTATTCCATCTGACAGAAAAATTTATTTACAGCCATAAGCCAAAACCTATGTAACCCATGACATGGATAATATATGGATCAGCTCAATAAACAAGAGGATTAACAGAAGTGTAAAGGTGAACAGATGATGCCATTTTGATGTGGCAAGTTCAGCATCATGTGTGGGTTTAAAGGAAAATATCAATAAAGCAACAAAGAATATGTGCCTTTACAATAACTACAAAATTAACTCATTCAGAAAAAGCAAATAACTTAATAAGATAAAAAGACAAAGACATATTCACTCTGGTCATGACTATGTGTCTATGACTGCTACTTCTTTAAAGATGTAATAGTTAACTGTAATAAGGATTTTGATGACTACGGAGCTAAAAGGTGATTTGACAAATACATAAGTCTGATTTAATATCAGCATACAACATTTTTTTCTAAATCCAATGAAAGTTGTAACCAGACTCAACCTTTTCCTTCATTCTTTTGTGGATCTCAGTGCAGAACAAATCTGCTCTCTGCCTGCAGAATCATCAACTGTGGTTACAAAATAAAAGTCAGTAGTGTTTATATCTGGTTTTACAACATGAAACATGAGTTTTGCTAAGAAAATTGATGATCGTAGGTAGTGCTTGGCAGGTGGTTACTCATGACTGTGTATTTATATTAGGAATGTATGGGAAGGGAAGTTTTTCCAGGTACATGGTACAGGGTCATGGTACCCTGTCGAGTAGTTTTCTCAACTCTCATTTTGTCCAATTTCCCCACCCCCTATCTCAACCCCATTTCTGTCAACCATGAAACATTTTCTTTAGGTTGGGGAGGGGGGCTATTTTATTACTGCTGGAGGCAGGGCCAACCCAGTAAGATCATATCTTTATCTGAAAACCCAGCCAGACTAGGTATTTCTGGGTAGTGCAAAAACCCAATAAATCCTGGTGGCCAAGCCAGGCCAGTCCTGTCCATCCCTAATTTATGTAATAAACTCCATCCATGCACAACAACTTCAGTCACAAATGACAGTCGGTCATAGGAGAAGTCACTCACATCATGTTTTACTATAATAGCAATTACTTTATCGACTGAGAAATTTTAAAAAATTTTAAGCTGTCTCAGTTTGAGACTGAAAATTAATCCATTCTAATTTATTATCCACTCAAATAAATGTGGCCAAAATTTTAATCATTTTGTAACTCTCTAAAGTAAAGACAAAATGGAAAAATAACTAGTTTGAATGCTTTGGAAGTTCAGCATCTGCGGTAAAATTACAACAGTAACTACCAAACAGTATCCAAATAGATGTTTCTCCATTCTTTGGCACTGGTACATAAACTGAATAATACAAGTCCTTCAAGAAGGCAGACACTCTACAGGCTGATATCAAATCTACAGGCTGAGATAAAATTCCTTGAATCCAAGATAAGTCCGTTTATTCAGTCCTTTTACCTTTTTTAACTGCTGAGTATCATAACCATCTCAGATATTCTTGACAAACTTACATATACCAAATTTGGTAACAAAAATATTTTCGTCTCTTTCAGTTATGTTCAAATGAAACTGGTATGTGCAGTACAACATTCTTTGTGATGACCTTTGACCTTAAACCTGATATCATCAACAGAAAATCATGCAACTTGTCAAGTTGTCTCAGACAATGTCAAAAAATTTTTGTTTGGTTAAATCAATAACTCATTTTTGGGGGAAAAAGACAAAGTTAATGAATCTGTGGTGTTGTAACTATCCAAACAACCCAACAGGACCCAAAATTCCCATGAGACAACTTCTTTTTATTGGGAAGTGGTCCAAGAATTAAGTTTTGCTGCGGGGACCAAAATATCTTGTTATGCCACTGCTTCAAATATATATTCCAACTAATTCAAATAATAAAAATCCATTTTTATGTTTTTGTTATTTTACTCACAAGGCAGAATAGCTATATCTCTCAGTTAATACCTTTTGAACTCAAAATCAATGCCAGATAGCTGGCTATCAACTTGTTCATCAGAAAGCAACTAAATAAAATGTTGCATCAAAACTCGTATATGTACTAATTATTGTGTTCATAAGCTCAATAAGGTAAAAAATTGCAAACAATGATATTCAACTTGACCCCAGTGTCAATTGGGTCTTGTTTTCAAAACTCTATCATGAATGGGTGGATACATATAGAATCTATGTTGGGGTTTTGACCGAGACAAGGAAATTCCAGCCAAGGGGTTATATTATTAGTCTCCCCACTCGGGCAAGCCTCGTGGGAAGACATATAATGTAACCCCGTTACTGGGATTTCCTTGTCTCGGTCCAAACCCCAACGTAGATTATTTTTCTCACCCAATATTTTCCTTTAAAGTAAAAAGAATTTTTCACTAGTGTTCACGTCCTATGTTTGCAAGTGGCGAATGAATATAAATATGTTAATGAGGTCTGTGGTGTAACCGCTGTGTCCATAGTACACAGTTTACACATGTGAGTAAAAAAAATTAACATAATGAGGTACTATCACATTTAATATTTTGATGTTATATGAACTTGACAATAAATAATTAATATTTATTACAAGAAACTGTTTTATTTTCATCAGTTTCAATTTTGAAAAGTTATATTGTAAATAATAAAACGATATTGGCTACTCAGCTTTAATGTACACCACTCCCTCGATAACTCGCGCACATCGGGGTCCAGAAACATCGACCGCACTATAAGTGAGGCGCGAGTTATCAAGGGACCTATAAAATAAGCTCAAAACCAATAAAGTGATTGACGACATAACGGAGAAATAAAGGGGGGGGGTAGGCAGATTATACTGTTGAATACTCACTTTATAATTGTTCTGAGATTAAATGTTAATAAATATCTTTTCATAACGGTGTACTTTATTATTTCCTCATAGGACAACATTAATTTCAGGATAAATTACAGTATATTGAGGCGATCATCGAAAACATTATTCCACGTGGTTTCCGTTCGCTTAACATGTGTACCACTTCACATATTGTGTACTACGTCACTAATTTTTATGTTGAATTGGATACATTGTAGTTTTATTGTTTGATCCAAATTAGACGTTTTTTATATACAAAAGATCGACTCTTTTCGAGAAACAGTGTCGATCGAACGATAGATAGATAAATATTTCTGAATGTGATAGAAGTAAAATGGAAAACAAACAAAACAAGGGTTAATCAGTACAGACGTATTTAATTGGTCTACAAATTTAAAACAACGTAAATTAGAACAAGTTAATACTTGCCGTTTGTGCCACGCTTGACAAATATCAATTCACTTTTTGAAAAAATCAGTTATTTTTTTTTTGTGTGTGTTACTCCTTGGTTTCTCTGCCGCCGAGCAAAATCCCTCAGATTTCTCAACTGCATGAGTTTTACGTAGTCAACATTTTGGGTCTCCAGCCACCTTATGGCAATATCAAAATATTTGATTGCTTCCTGTGCAGAGGGGTGGGGGGTGCAACATCTGCGTCTGCATCACTTTCAACACTTGTGTTATGTCTTCTGCTGCAAATTTGTTCGCTATAGAAATAATTATAGTTTCATCTGACATGTATTCGGCTGTGGGGCAATCATTTGTCAGCACAAATCCACTCCTCCATATCAAGAGAAACGCCCATCTCAGGACCACGAGTCTGTACGAATTTCTCCCAAACAGCCTCGGCATTAATGACATCAGTTTCACTGAAACATTCGAAGTCGCTATCATCGTCGTTGTCTCTGTTACTGTTTTGCTTTACATCAAAGTCAGCTCCAAGACCCATAATCCAGCACCCGAGCTCTCTTGTAATCGATTTTTTTTTAATGCAACAAACACTCCCCCAAGTTGTTGATCAAAACAAAGCCGGCATGTACAAGTAATTAGGTTCTCACAGAAGTACTCACGGGTTTCGATGTGACGGTCAATTGACTCTTTAATTGGTGTTTATTTCATTCTCTGTTGCCACCTGTTAGCATTTACCAGAAGTTTTCATTGATCGCTATTTCACCAGCCTGTTTATTTACAGTATACTGACAACTATTTATCATAAAAACTTGCATACTATATGGTATCTTTAAACAGAGGTATCGCTAGGATTTTAAAACTGGGTCTTTCTGCCTCTGAAGTCAGTCACTAAATATCAGTACATTTTCTCACTCGGCCGCTAGTCAAAGCCTTTGAACTAGCCGCCTAGCTGTTGCATCATGTTCTTTTTTTTTTAATGTACTCTTATAAAATGGCAACAGTACATCAAAGAGTCTTTCAGTCATTGAATTCTGTCATTGTAAATATCAGCACAGTTAACTGATCAACACATTTTCCCACAAAACGGGTGGCTGAAACAGGACCGGCAAATCTTTGAATTTTCCCGAGCACCTATTACATGCGTACGGAGGACTCCCGCCTCAGTGATTTTCTGCGTCCCAGATCAAAAATTGGCGTCCAAATACGCGTAATTAAGCGTTTTCGAGATCTCTGAAATTAATTCTTCTTTAGAACTTGCAAATTTCAAAATATTGATTATATTTTTACGGGCATTAATCACCATTTTCGATGATAAAACGAGCAATGTATCAAGGTTTAATTTATCAATTCTTATCGTAATTTTTTCATGTTCAGCATATTTTAAAGATATTTTAAATACATTTTCTCTGGAAAAAAATTGGGAGCCAAGACGGACACCGCGTTATAAGCGGGATCGCGAGTTATCCGGGCGCGAGTTATCGAGGGAGCGGTGTAGTTATAATTTAGTACAAGCTGTAACGAAGAGTAACATCTTGCTTTAGATTATTCATGGGTAATTAGAGATCTGTGTCACTATCGTATATAACTATTCTTTTCTTTGGAGGAGGTGAAACTGTTTGTGACATACTTGTGTTGTCCTTAATATTGATTGTAAAATTACCACTATGTATAATAGACTCTCCAAAATTGGACTCTAGTGGATAACCATGTGCTAAACTTTCAAGTTCACAGATTCTTTGAACATTTATTTTTCTGTCTTGGAAACATGGCAAGTGCTACAGTGAAATTTGCTTATGGATTAATGTGTTGATGGCTAAATGATTCCTTCTGGCTGGTAACTGCATTATTTGTCATTAAATACTGTAGGTATATTTTTTATTCAACCGGGGCACAATGGAGATGCTTAACAAAATTAGAATAAAGCATGTTTTATATAACACTTTTCTGGCTGTTACTAAGTTTTCCATAGTTGTTAAGAGAGTTGGGAGGCTATGAAATGTATAGGTCTATAGTCTATGTGCATGGATCAGTGTTTTCTGTCATATATCATTTCACACAGCATTGAGAACTTTATCCTATCTGTAGCAGTCATTTTTCAGGGCAGCATCATTAAATGTAGCTAACAGTATATAATGTTTCACATGAAGTATTTAAAACTAGTTAGGTAGCTTTAGCTACATTTAATGACGCTGATTTGAAAATGTACTGAGCTAGGTCTGCATATAGGATAAAACTGACCATGCTGTGTGGAACGAACTAGCATAATACCATAAAGCTCGACATGATATATATTTGTGTCTTTGTCTCTCTCTAAATGTTTTTTTTATGATATGTTCTCAAAGATGGATTTACCTTAAGTTACTATGTTTTTGTTACATATTTGTTGCTGTTGTTGTTTGATTTTAGTACAACAATGTCAGGCCTAGCAGAAGACAACAAGGGTTTCTTTTTTAATAAAGTAGTTATGAGCATGTGGACACCTTGACTGAGACGACTGGTCTGAGATGACTAGACTGAGATAAGAAAAGTAAGGTTAGGAAAACAGCTAGATTTCTCTGTTGCATGGGTGAGAAAATAATGGTCAGATCTGCACTAATTCATTCAGGACTAATTAAATGAACTAACTAGACACTGTAAGAAGTGTTTTAGTGATTGGTGAAAACATAATGTTAACAATGCCACTCATGCAAGAGGTGGAGTGAGAACAAGAATCTTTCAGCTGGTCACTATGGTGCCATGCTGGATGTCACATGAGTACCATTTTCATTCAGAAGCCAGCTACATGTTGCTGAACTGTTTTGGCGAAACCCCAAATTAATTTGACCAAATAAAGATTTTAACACTGTCCCTTAAAAGTTGGAACAGCATCTGCATGTTTGATCAGCACTCATTTTATTTTGGGCCAACTATATACATCTCTCCCTCTATAATTTGTGCACAACAGGGTCCAAAAACTGAGGTTGTGCTATAAGCTGTCTTTATATCATTATAGATAAGAAACGTAACTCTTACAGATGAACTCCCTTATTCAGGAGAAATGGCCATATAAAGATTTTTAGGAAGGCCATTGCAGCATGTTGCAGGATCTGATCAGCACTATTTTATTTGGGACCAACTATATATTATAAGAAGTCCTGAAGTAGAAATCTAGGACCAAATATATATTATAAGAAGTCCTGAAGTATAAATCTAGGACCAACTATAGTCCTGAAGTAGAAATCCCTTTTTAATATGATCATCCATTCAGCAATAACAATTTTCAAAATAGCCACATTGCTAGCATAAGGCTTTACCTCAAAATGAAATGGAATTGATAGCATGTAATACAAAAGTCATAAGGATTTACCTCAAAATGAAATGGAATTGATAGCATGTAATACCAAAGTCATAAGACTTTACCTCAAAATGAAATGGAATCAATAGCATGAAATATCTAGTATAAAAGTCTTAACTTAAAAATGAATGAAGGTTTCTTTCTGTTCAATCATACATTAAACACTTAACAAATGTACCTTTTCATCTGAATGAGCCTGCCTGATGCGTGAAAGAAGATCCTCTAGTAACTCAAGAGAACCGGTCAATTTTTCTATCCTCTTCTGAACCAGTCGCCTCTTTCGTAGAGAGCTTAATGCCTGGAACAGATATAATACAGTAGTTTTTGCTACATTATGATTTCTGGTCTGTCATTACAATAATGTTATGTATAATTACTAGTTTATCATATGTGTATATCAATTTGAATTTAAAATATTTAAAATATTTTTTTTACTAAATCCAGGAATTAGCATTAGCAAGATTCCCTTTTCTGTTATCATTGTACACAAAAAAAGTCACAGCTTAGGGCTGTAATGAAATCCCCATTTTTTAATAGAGCTTCCATGCTCCTCCCAAGTTAGTTTTTATTTTAACCAGTCTTTTTAATTTTAATCTGAAGGGTATAATCTTCGAATAAAGAGTTAAATCCAATGAAAAGACTGAAAGATTTTGTAAAAGATTAAACAGAACATTTCTGAACTTCTGTGACTTTTAACTCAAGCTCTGATTTTCTGTACATAATATAGAAAATCTAATGAACAGCTATTGCACAGCTGAATTTGCCTGTTCAGAGAGGTTAATGGCTTCAAAAACTGGTATAACAAGGAAATACTCAATGGATGGAATGTTGGTGTCTGCTTGGGTCACTTTTTGAGCAACAACTATAGACTCTGGAAAATATACTCTCCCATGATGAACGAGTTAAATATACCTATGATGGAGTAGATTGGGCTTTTTAATCATCATGAATGAAAGGTATGAGACTCATAAGCTCTCTTGATCATTATATAGATCACCTAGTGGATGCCAAAACATGTGTGTGTAATTTAAATTTTTAACATAGCTTTAACAATTTTTCAGTCATATTGCTACAGTGTGGCAGTTTACAGTGATGTCTAGCACTGGGGAATCATGCCACATACATGTGGCATCATGTCCCACCCAGTCACATTATCCTGAAACTAGGTCGACCTGTCCTAACACTAACCTCTTAACACTATGCAATAAGCGAGGCAGCTGCCAGCATCATTTTTACAAGTCTTTGGTATGACTCGGGTGGGGTTCTAACCTGCAACATCCAGCATCAGAGGTTGATGCTCTAATCACTTAGGCCAAGAGAGCAGTCAGGATGCCACAATATCAGCAGAAACCTTTAGTGCCTCCAAGAGGGTCATATTTTTTGTAGAATGCCCCATGTGACATGACCTAATTAACTGCTCATAAGGAAATTCATCCCCATGTGTAATGAAATCCTACGATTGGACAATCCAATTTCATTAGGTTGGGTAAAAGGCCCAACTTTGTCACTACAGACAAGCAGTTAGGCAGATCTTGTCTGAGCCACTCTATAAGGCCCCTGTGGATCAACCAACCAGTCATTGAAATACTGGAGAACAGAGATCCTGTGATCTTAGGTGGATAGACAGTACTCCCATTACTCTGGTAAAAACTTTGGGTACAGAGGCTATGACAAATGGGACAGTGTGGAATTTGAAAACCTCCCACTCTATGCTAAACCAGAGGTACTTCCCAAAAGGATGCCAAATATGGATGTGAAGATGTGCATACTGGAGGTCAATGTGGACTACTTAGTAGCCAGACCCTGACTAAGGCTGTGACCTCCATCCTGAATGGTTCCTCCTGCAGAATTTTGATTAGGGTGGAAAAGTCAATAATTAGCCAAACAGTTTATGGAAAATCTGGGACAGAAGGATAGACACTGGTTGTTTAATACACTTCTCTCTACTGCACCCTTATTCAAAACTGCACCTCTTCCCTGAACTGCACAAAATTCAACTGGGGAAAACAAGTAGGGGAGCTTTCAAAGAAGGATGTTCCCTGAACTGAAGACAGTATCCTCTGACCCACCCTACATCCATTATGCACAACTAAACTTTTGAGAAGGTTAGATGGGCACCAGTGGGAATTGATATGCCCCTAGGGCTGCCCCCTCCCCCTCTGCAAAGGGAAAAGGACTTACAAACTGCCTCCCTGGGCCTTTCCAGTGACCCCAACTACTGGTGAACAGGAAGGCTTAAATTATGTTTGCTTTTTGGAATGTGGCTGCTGACTGCATGGCCTTGAAGAACTTCGCTGATGATCACTGGGTGGTCAGGATGACCTTACTTCCTGGCCAGTTCTAAATGGGCCAGTAGCAGATGTGAGGAACTCATGTTTTTGGCCCTTCAGGTCCTGAGAAGCCAGAGACAAATGAGCCCTCCAAAGGGGGTCTCTGCCTCCACAGGAGCAGCCAAAGAAGGTTATTACTGTGCTTAAGGGCAATAAAAAAATTCATAAACAATAAGTATGAACGTTCAAGAGACATAATTCAATGAACAATATGTAATACAGTGAGGATATAACACTCTAGAATAATGAAAAATCATAGATGTCTCATTTGTGTTTGAAATGGGCTGAAGGCAAAAAATATTCTACAGAGTATTTGAACAGAATGAATACATTTGGTGTAATTCAAAAAGAAAATGATGGCTACTGTGCATAGGCCTGTGATATATGGGAGCCGACTCAGTCTGTGTTCTACTGGTTTGAACTGCTAAAATATTCTGGAACATTCACTATATGTGAGGATAAATTCTTATGATATTAAAGAAGGTAATTCCATTCCAGAAGAGGTAAGCTGTCCAACAGCAAATGTATTACTGAAAATGAAGGGGGCAACTAGTTGGTTCAGTTCACTGCAAAGAGATCTATCATCAGATGAACCCAGAGTATGTTAATCTGATTGCAAATAAGGTATAGGGACCACATGGTATGAATAGTATGGCCCCTCCCTGACAACAGCTTGAATAGCAAATCCCCTCCTTGACATGGTATGAATAGCATGGCCCCTCCTTGACAATGGTCTGAACAGTATGGCACCTCCTTGGCATGGTATGAAAAGTATGGCCCTTCCTTGGCATGGTATGAATAGTATGGCCCTTCCTTGATAAAGTATTAATAGTATGGCCCCTCCTTTACATAGTATAAATAGTACTGACAGGGTATGACTAGTATGGCCCCTCCTTGACATGGTATGACTAGTATGGTCCTTCCTTGACATGGTATGAATAGTATGGCCCCTGATTGACAATGTATGAATAGTGTGTCCCTTCCTTGATGGTGAATGAATAGTATGGCCCCTCCTTATCATGGTATGAATAGTATGGCCCCTGACTGACAATGGTACGAATAGTGTGTCCCCTCCTTGACAAGGTATGAATAGTATGGCCCCTCCTTGACATGGTATGAATTGTATGGCCCCTCCTTGGCATAGTATGAATAGTACAGCCCCTCCCTGACAATGGTATGAATAGTGTGGCCCCTCCATGACAGGGTATGAATAGTATGGCCCCTCCTTGTCATGGTAGGAATGGTATGGCCCCTCCTTGACAATGGTATGAATAGTATGACACCTCCCTGACATGCTATGAACAGAAATGAACCTCCTTGACCTTGACAAAACTTATGCATGAAATGTTTAATCTCTGTCTAGATTGCAATCTGATTATCTAAGTGACAAATAAGGGTGTATATGAGGAAGTAAGGCTATCTGCAGCAGGTATGAAGAGGCAGCCAAGGTCAGAAGAGAATCAATGGAGGAGTTGCAAACCTCACTCAAACAAAAATCCAATCCCAGTTACATTTTTATTGCACATTTCCAAGAGGGCTGGATTTGTGAGGTAGCAGAATGGTAATGCAATCACTCAACGTATTGAAAATAAAAGTCAATATGCATTGGCAAATTAATGAAGATTTTACGATTCTCTAAGCAAACTCCTTCACCCTGACTGCAAATTCAAATCACCATTAAAATACAAAAGCTCAGTCAAAATCAAATACTATTTAAACTGATATAAAAAATGTCCAACTCGATCTACAACCAAGCAAAGCATGATAATAAAAAGCATATTTCTTACCAATTTAATCATATCTTTTGCCTTGTGCATTCTTGCTTCTTCTGTGAGCCTGTAAAAGAAAAATTGAAGGTAAGGTAATGAATTTTCAGGTTATTTTTGTTATTATTTTTATCTTCATAGAAAGCAAAAAAAATTTAAGCCTATATGATGATGCTTGATTGTTCACAGAGTTTTTAACTTTCAGGCAACCAGAACTGTGTTCATACAATATGGATGACCTGGCAAATATAGTACAAATAAAGGAATACTGGTTCATCATGCAAAAGTAAAGTAATAAGTCAAAAAGGGTCAGAGCTTACATTTTGATGAAAAAGGAAAAAAAAGAAGCTAGAGCTGGATCTTAATACAGTGTGACCCCGCTAGAGCACGTTTCGTTACAAGAAGAATTCAGATATAAAGGTATAACGGTACCAATTGTACAAGTCCAGGTGGGTGGAGCTTAAGGTGTATGGAACATTGTATTCAGAATTAAAGAACAACATTAGCTGTGATTGGTGCATTATGTAAGAGTTGTACTTTCTGTTTGGCTTAAAAAAATGTTCAGCCTCTTGGCAACATGTGAGTTTGTGTTAATTTCTATCTAGATCATATTTTGTATTTTTTATGATAATTTTAAAATATGGTACACATGGCTGAAAATGTGCTTGTTGTGACTAGATAACTCTTACCCCTGTCTAGTTCCAGTAGAGTTATCTCTCTTAAATGCAATGGAGTACCTGGTTATGTCATTGTCAAATTGACAATCTAGCATTGTTCTATATGACAGTGTGTGACATGCATGCCCAAGTAGGACAGAAATTATATTTATTTCACAAAACATTAGCATTGAGGTATATGGAAAAACAATTGGTACCATGATACCTAAAGGAAAGAATAGCCTCACAGTGTATCCATAGAAACGCATACATGTGGGCGGCATTTACGAACTATACTAGTTTGATGTAGAAAAACAAATGTGTGCTGAACAATTTTGGTCAAATATTGAAAGTTCTTTAAGAATAAAATGTATGAAATCTTCAGAAAATAGCACAAGCTGGCTTTGGATGGGGACTTTTGATAACTATAGCTATGATAGATATAGGCTTGTGTTACTTGATGCCTTTATGTATGTGCTGTTACCTCCTAGATTGGAATGCATGCAACAAAATAAGTTATGTAAACATAATATAGTTGATTTTGGCCAAATATTGGCTATTTTACCTGCAAAAGATGAAAAATCATGTGTACAAAAACAGCTATCTTGTTCTTGTAAGGCATGCCATAAACCAGGATAGAGAACACTCTAAGTACACTTGTAGATAGATCACTTGTACCATGTGGAATGTTCTGGCATGAGTAATTTTTAGGTAATTTATTAAGGATATGGTATTTCTTCCCACTCTGATTTGAGTTGTCCTGCTCAAATTGTCCTTTTTTTTTTACACTTTCCTGCTTTGAAATTGTTCATGTAGTTAGTTCAGTTCTCTTGCATTCCCTTTTGTTGAAGTAGCAGTGAATACCAACAAACAAGAACAGTTTCCTTAAGTCAGCATTTCCCATTGGCACTTGTATAAGCCCAATTAAAATCTACTATTGACTTTCAATTAATCTTATTTCTTTCTGTCAAGCTGCTCTTGTGGAATTTCCATGTTTGGTCCAACATTACAGAATGATAACCATTTTAGTCACACAGTGCGTATTCATTCCATTCAAATCCACACTGTTCTTGAAACTTTGCATCCCATCGCAAGAATCCAAATCGGCATGAGATGATATCTGCATGGTTATGGAAGGCTGCACTCTACATGCTGGCATTGTAGAAAATATGAACTATGTGATATGAAAGAGCTGCGTCATCTTAGAAATTAAAATTACATGACTCTTGAGGTCTCCACTAAATATAGAGTCTAAATGTTAGGTTCTCACTTTATCAGTAATGTATTTTGAGATAATTTAATTGCAATGAAGTTAATACAGGTTGTTGATGAACTCATCTATATTACATGGATACTGTATTAGAGGTTACCACACCTTATGTATATCATTCAGTTATCTCCCTTACACCAGTCATAACATTTCAAGGAAATAAAATCTCACATTTTCAGTGACTGGTTATGAAAATAAAGAGAAGATTTGTGAAGTATTATATTAGCCCTCTATCTTGATGCAAATGTAAGTAGAAGCAATTTAATAATTTCTCACAGTAAAGTTTACAAGTTTAAAAACTGATAAGGTATGTTCTGTTTGGATCTGAGATAAGTTTCTCTCTATCTTATGCCAATCATTATTAAATTCTTATGTAGAAGAAATATACTTTATATGTATCGATATTATCTAAATTATTCACCCTTTCATATTAGATGGAAATGAACACAACTTCACTTGAAATTTGGGTACCTGTAAGGGATGTTATAGCACAGTTGCCTTTGGGCTGTCCTTGGACCTGTTGGGCCCTGCCCCATATATTTGTCCAAGGTAAGGTCATCAAACTTTCACTTCTCATTTTTCGCATTGCTGATTTTGCCTCCTTTAATTCCTTTATCATATGCTACCTCTCCCTTTTAGATAAACACTTTCCTCCTGTTTTTAACTTTGTTTGATGTGCTATACTTAGTGTTTATATTTGGCATTTTTCTGTATTTTATTCCCCTAATTTCACCCCCCAATCCAACATAACCACTTAGAAGCTGTGATTTACTATATTTGGTGACTGATTGGCTTATTGAAACAATTTTATTCACATTACAAAGGAGGAAAGCTTACTATTTGTGTTACAAAGAGGATGGGTAGGTGGACCTTTGTGTGAGGACTGGTGGTTAGTGACCTCATGTATCTGCAGATAGTATAAAGTGATCAAAGCTTATACTTTATAATAAGATTGGGTCATGTCCACCTGTCTCTGATGTTAAGTTCTGCACCTACCAAACAAATATAAATTCCTTTCTTTTAGGTGAATTGTACATTTTGAAATAGGACAGGTACATACTATTTGGTACATTGACCTTTGACCTAGTTATTACATAATATGACATAATGTGATTTATCCCATATCACCTATGTGAAGTTCAATAAGTACTGATAGGAATAAGATACTACTCATAGTTAAAAGAATTTGTTTTATTTCAAAAGATGATTTTGATGGTGAAGCAAAAGTATGAAAACAATAGTTCAAACAGCTCAATGACATTTCTATACACATCCATATAAGACATAGGTTAGTACCTCATCAAATTGTTTTTCACAAGTGAGACTAAGTACATTTGTTACTTATACAGTCCCGAACTATTTCACAGATTATTGGAAAAATTAAGGTTTGCTATAGGTATAACGGTACCAATTGCGCAACTCCAGGTGGGCGGAGCTTAAGGTGTATGGAACATTGTATTCAGAATTAAAGAACAACACTAGCTGTGATTGGTGCATTATGTAAGAGTTGTACTTTCTGTTTGGCTTAAAAAAATGTTGAGCCTCTTGGCAACATGTGAGTTTGTGTTAATTTCTATCTAGATCATATTTTGTATTTTTTATGATTTTTTTTAAATATGGTACACATGGCTGAAAATGTGCTTGTTGTGACTAGATAACTCTTACCCCTGTCTAGTTCCAGTAGAGTTATCTCTCTTAAATGCAATGGAGTACCTGGTTATGTCATTGTCAAATTGACAATCTAGCATTGTTCTATATGACAGTGTGTGACATGCATGCCCAAGTAGGACAGAAAGTATATTTATTTCACAAAACATTAGCATTGCGTTATATGGAAAAACAATTGGTACCGTGATACCATAACACGGTTGTGATGTGGCTCCAAAAATTTAATATACATGTATTTTTCTCGTACACGAAAAGAAAATCTTTCTTAAAAGTACTCAAAAAAAATGTAAAATGTTTAATATCATTTTGGGGAAGAGATCGCGTATGAATAATTCAAGATGATTGTGGTGTGGCTCCTGAAATTTTATATGTATTTGTCTCATACGTGAAAAAATAGTTTATTCTTCTTAAAATATGAAAAATAATGTGTGAAAAGTTTATTCTGGGATCATATAGGGCTTCGCCAATGTCACAAAGTTGGATTTTTTCCCCCTTATTGGAGGCAAATATACCATCTGGCGATTTTTTCAGTGGCGATATTTTTGGCTGTTTAAACCTGTATATACAACCATTGGTTTGGAGTGGAGAAATTCAAAGGCCCCATGAAAGGAAGCCACAAAATTGATATAAAATGCACTGAAATTTATCTATTGTTACTTAAACAAATTCTTTGTCCATATTGACAAATAATCTAAACAGTGCATTGTTATATCATAATCCACCTATCTTGACATCTAGCTTGACATCTAGCATGAGTACTGTATGTTGTGAGATATCTGCTTTTTTGTTGTTGACATTTTTGGTAATGGAGATCAACGGAATAGACATTATCTCGTAATCTATCTTTCGTCGGATTTTTGGCCGCTTGCGAGTAATTAATATATTTACATATACTGACATTTGTATGTGGATGGTAAGTAAAATTCCTCTTCTTTTCACTCAGAATCAAATCCTTCAGAACACACACATTTTCTGTAATAATCCCTGTAATTAAACAAGAACATGTGCGTCTCTATCTTCTGACCCTTTGTTAAATTTTTGACGCATGCATGGATGGTAGCATCACTCTGCTACCAAAAATGTGAAAAACAACCAAACAAATTAATAAAATAAACACGGTCGGGTTCTATGGCTCCCAATTAACATGTTATAGCAGGGTCACACTGTACTTAGTTTTATGCCGAATCTGTGTGCAATTCATAAAGTTCTTTAAAAGCTGCTGAGATGAAACATATTCTTCATGCTGCTGCAAATTATTGAGTCAAACAGGGGCCATAACACTGTCCAATTTTATACCAAAACAAAAAGTGAAAATGAGACATGGGCTAGTTCTTGACATTGAACCACCTATAACAAAATGTGATGGATGGACAAGTCATGATGGACTGGCATGGGTAAAACTTTCTGTTCCTCCATAAAATATTGCCTGGTGGGGGGTAAAAAGAAAACATTGTCTTCAATATGACACAATCTTTTATTACATGTTGTCTAAAACAGAAGATGGTTATCAGAACCAAGAAATTTTAACTAATTTGTGTATTTAGTTACTACTTACTTACATGACTTCAAGTATCTAACAGTAAATTTATGTGTGTGTGATTTGGATTTTTAACATAGCTTTAACAACGTTTCAGTCATATCGCTACGATGTCTGCAGCGTGGCAGTTTATAGTGATGTCTAGAACTGGGGCATCATGCCGCAGACATGTAGCATGCAGTTCCACCCAGTCACATTATCCTGACACCAGGCCGACCAGACATAACACTAACCTCTTAATGCTGAGTGCCAAGCGAAGCAGCTGTTAGCACCACTTTTCTAAGTCTTTGGTATGACTCGACCGGGCATCGAACCCACGACCTCCTGCATCCAAGGTGGATGCTCTATCCACTAGGCCAACAGAGCGGTCTTTGGTAATTTATAAGGAGACAAAACACAGAATTATTACTACTAGTTTACTAACCTTCTGACCTCTTTCATCGACTTTTCAATCTGCCTTGTAACTTCTTGATGTGACTTTTTAATTCTACATAAAATAAACATAAATAGTTCACATATAGTAATGTTTGGAGTACTTGTAAATAAATGAATGAACGACGGCTGATATTTTATGACGGTATATTCCTTGTCCAAGGCAATCAGCTATCAAAGTTAGTACATATGGAAATGTTGAGTCTGTTTGACAGCACTTGCTGTAAATGCTTTGCATATATATATACACCCATTATCAAGGTTGCAACTAACATGTGAATTGTATGGCTTTTGTTTCCACTCTGAATGAATATGAAATGAATTTAAATCAACTGAATATATTAGCAATTTGTTTTTTTTAAACCAAAAAATGGGTTCAACCAACAAACTGGAAAATAACAACATTTTTTGTTTGTTCTGAAAATCTTAATTTCAATCAATGCCCTTCTTTAAAAAACTCATTGCCATCTTGTTTAGTATTTTATGCTTAATCTTTTTAAGCAAATGATGATGGGACATATTTTAAATTGATGGCCTTTACCAGAAAGACCATAAATTTAAATACTTCCTGATTATAAAAAACACCCTCTTAATATCCTAAAAGTGATACATCTTTAAGAAACAACTCAGTAACAAAATAATCATTTGTATGCACTTGTATCAGTTAAAAAAAGTGAGGTGACTACTGTAAAGTTTAATAAACTAAACTGCATCTTAAGATCATCAATCAACCAACTGCTGAATCAAATGATAAAAATTAAATAATACATATAGCCCCTTACTCACTGTAATGCTCATCATTATAACACAGTTCTGGATAAAAGCACTATGGAACTCTGTGACTAAAATGAAAATACTGTACTTGAATTATTTTATTAAATGTGTAGCAACAGAGGTTGAGAGAAAATAATATGAAGACTTGTAATACACATTTCTTTCATTCAGAAAATATAATTATTTGACAAAATTAAATGAAATGTGAGTGATCTGTGAATGCCAGCACCTTAGACCTCCATTATTTGTTCATACTGACAAATCTTAACAGTGCATTGTTATATCATAATACTGCCTGAGTACTGTATGCTGTGATACACTCCAATAATCATACCACCAGGACTAGCTGCAACTGAGTGTGTGTGTGCGTGTGTGTGTGACGATTTAGATATTTAACGTAGCTTTAACAATTTTTCAGTCATATCACTACGATGTCAGCAGTGTGACAGTTTATAGTGATGTCTAGCACTGGGGCATCATGCCAGACATGTAGCATGCAACAATCTTCAATAACAACAAAGAACCTTTCATCAAGGGAAGTTAGCACCAAAATTAAATAAAAGCAATGTAATCTGATAGATTGTTTCATTTCCAAAAGTGACTGGAACATGTTTATTGTGTGATGAAAGTTTCCTTTTTGCAGGAAAAATAGTATGCCTACAATCACTACCAATTGCAGCAAAATATGTAAATAAAATTTCCAAGCTTTTGAAACCATAGATATTTGGCCTTCAAGTTAAATGAAAATGGGGTATCTCACAAAGATGTTGGTTAAACATTTTAACTTGTTCACATGTTTTCATTTCCCATTGAATAGCCTCATCCCCTGGATAGCCTCAGCAATATGATAGTTATATTCAGCCAACCACTATCTAGGCCTATTTAAGTACATGTATATGCAACATGTACAAAACTATGGCCATGTGCTACTGGTGACAATATTGTATCATAGTGAATTGTTTAGTGTCAATCTGATATAGATCAAATGAGGGCTATCATCTTTTTTTATATATGTGTTATTTGTGTGTTCTAACTATTTGTGTCTTCTAACTGGATGTGACTGATACATTAATGTTATAACATGCAATCTATACTTGGATTCATGGATATTTCATATACATGTACAGTACTTAATGGATTATGGACTGAACAACAGATATGTAAGTTGTTGATAGACAAGTGTATTACATAGTTTGCTTTCATTTAATCAAAAACACAATTTTTTGCATCCACTTTTATTATCCACCCATCCCCAGCCAATCTTTTGGGTACGTGCATCATTTTCTTCTGCTAACTGACTTGATTGGTTATACAGTCCTACCACTTATATCAACATCACTTATGTCGACAAGCCACCTATTTTGACAAAAAGGCAATGTCCTGGTCCCTTGGTCTACTATTACTATCAAAATTGTCAAGCTTATGTCGATGTTGAGATAAAAAAATAAACGTAAATGTCGGCGGAAGTCCTTGATCCCAGCTTGAACAAATCATTTGTTTTCTAATCATTCATATTGACTAGCTGCCAGTTCTGACCCATACTTTGTTCAACAATTAGATGATCTTATTGCCAGGCTTTAATTTTCCTGCCTAATCATTTATGTCAACCAGCAGCCAGTTCCGACCTGTACATTATTCAACAATTAGTTGATCTTGCTGCCAGGCTTTAATGTCACGGTCGGACAAAAAAACAGGCTTTTGTTTGGTCCTATAAAGTTAAATAAAAAGCAATGAAATCTGATCGATTCTTGCATTTTCCAAAGTGATCAGTTATTAAAACAAGTTTATTGTGCTGTGAAAGTTTCCTTTTTAACTTTATTTAGCATGTGTCAATGTATACAATATTATGCCTTCATTAATCATATCAGCTGCATATCTCTTGTTCGCTTTTATGTACTTTATACGATGACTTCTGTAACTAAATACATATACTGTTTAAACCAACTTGTTGACAGGTTTTCATTTCCCTGTGAATAGTCCCATCCCCTTGGGAGCCTCAATAAGATGGGAACAGACTGACCAAAATCTAAGCCAATTTAAGTACATGTACTTGAAGCATGTAAATAACAACTATGCAACCATGTGCTAACGCCAACATTGAATATCGACACTAAATATCGTAGTGAATGTTTTTCATATCAGGACGTGACCGATGCAATATTTTGTTGTGGATTTTATTACACAAAGGTAACCAAAATGTAATTTGTCAATATACAAGTGTATTTCACACTGGTTTTGTCTTCGTTTGTTTTCTCAAAGTATAAATGCTACTCACTGATGACAGGTCACCCCATAATACTAATTTAACTTGTATCTTTATTCAGACACCCCCCCCCCAACACTTATCTCGATATCTGCCTATGTCTACAATATTTCCTGAGGCCCGAGGATGTCGACATAAACAGGTAACATGGTTTGGTCAATAACACGGTCAGGTACTATGGACGCCAACCATCATGTTATCAGAGGGTCACACTGTAATTATTATATTGATTGCTTTTGAAGTTTACCTTAATATGTGCAAATCTTGCTCACTAACTGGGTCGACTGCTTTCTCACCAACATCCTTGGTAAATTTTACAAGCTGCAAAACCAACAGGAAATTCATGCAAAAAGAAACTGAATCAAATATTTTTAGTTTTTGATGAAATGATATTGTCACTTTTTATGATTGGTGCTAACAAATGCTTATGTTTCTTGCTTTCTATTCTTTCTTGACAAGACATAATTCTAAATTTAGATACATTTTCTGATAGCAACCATCAAGAAACAAAGATTTTAACTGTACATACAAATAATAAAACAGTCCAGTTGGTCAAAAAAATCCGAAGAAGTGGTGTCCATACAATGTACATTTTACTGTAATGTGATTAAGAACAGAAAATTTTGAGTGCTGCATAATATGTGGAGCATGAGTTGAACATCAACTTTAGATTATTATTAAATTAAATTAATATGTGGAGCATGAGTTGAACATCAACCTTAGATTATTATTAAATTAAATTAATATGTGGAGCATGAGTTGAACATCAACCTTAGATTATTATTAAATTAAATTAATATGTGGAGCATGAGTTGAACACCAACCTTAGATTATTATTAAATTAAATTAATATGTGGAGCATGAGTTGAACATCAACCTTAGATTATTATGAAATTAAATTAATATGTGGAGCATGAGTTGAACATCAACTTTAGATTATTATTATATTAAATTAATATGTGGAGCATGAGTTGAACATCAACCTTAGATTATTATTAAATTAAATGAAAATTATGGCTTTCGTTTGCAAGTTTCTAAGAATATACCAGGGTTGGACTATTATGTGCAGTGAGCAAAATAGCTGCTCTCATCCATGAAATTCAAGTCAGTAAGTCAGGGCAGTAAAGGTGACTTTACCTTGCAACAGATATTCCACCACCACCTTTCATTTCCCCATTAAAACTTGGCCAAAAATAGTGAAGCTCGCATGGGATTTTAGCAATAAAGCTTATGTAAAGAAACAGAAAAAAACTGCTTTACAAACTCAGCTTTGTGTAAATTTAGTAGTGTCTGGTGCCTTCAAGTTTGCACTGAGATACATTATTTCTGGAATTATACAAACGTAAAACTCTAGAAGTGAGTTAAACCATCAAGCTTTTCAACACCAAGACCAAATTAGCAATGTTTTGAGAACAAATAGTATGAAAAGATTAATTGCTTAATCCAAGGTTTCACCTGAAGCTGTAATGAAATGAGAGGATATTAAACTTCACTAAGTATTAGTCACCTTTTTTCTCAAACAGTTACCTTTTTTGAGGTTGCTATTTAATGCTATCAACAAAATTATGCAGATAATTATCACATCTAAAAAAAAGTGACGTTAGTTTTAAAGCATGATGAGTATTTGTGTACTTTAATACAATTTAGCTTGCTGAACTATCAAAATACCAGTTGCTGACAGACTTATTTTCCACATTACAAAATCACATTGCTGATTCAGATTCACCTTGTTTATCCATCACTTCACTGAATTAAAAGGGCAAAGTCATTTCACTCTAAATTCCAAGTTCAACATGAAACCCAACACAGTGAAATATATAAATCAAAAGTGTATTGTGATGGTTTTACTGCTATTTCTATACTTGGTTTATTACTATTTCTACACTGGGTTTAATAAAGTACAATATCTGTATTATTGCTATTTGTGTATTAGGTTTGTTGCTATTTCTGTATTTGGATTGTTGCTAATTCTATATTTGGTAAGTTGGGGGCCCAGAGAGGCTGAGTGGTCTAAAGCGCTCTCTGTTACAGATCACAGTCATCTCACCTCTGTCTGCGTGAGTTCGAGTCTTGGACTTGGCTAATGTGGGTATGTGAGAAAGCTTGCCAGTAGCTTCTCGTCGGTTGGTGGTTCTTTCTGGGGTTTTCCCAGGTTCTTCCTCCACCATTAATACTGGCTGCCATGTATAGCCTATCGTGTGCTGAAAAATGGCATTAAACCCTACAATAACAATATCTGGTATGTTGCTATTTCTATACCAGAGTTTAATATGGAGCTTTAAGCACAAGTAATTAATGCAGCAGATTTCTTAAAGGTAATAATCTGATATAATTCTAAAACAAATATATTTTTCATATTTTATCACAAATTTATTTGTAATTTCCACTAAGAATGACATCAAAGATCTATTTTAATTCTGCACAGAGTTGCTACTAAAGTGTAAGCCAGTTAAAGTCAAACAAGGTAAGTCACTCTGACACATCCAACAAACAAGTGACACCTTCTTAAGGTCAACCAGTGCATCACAATGGAAGCATACAATGAATCTTGTTCACGTATCTGATGATAAATAAGTAAAAACATTATTTTTTTACTAATCTGACTGTCAATCTTATTTGTTTGACTCTAAAACAAACTAATTAAAATGTTTAGCACCGCTTACAGTTGTATTATTTCCCATGGAGTAAAGCTGCACTCTTTTACTTCTGGCCAATTCTTGTATCACAAGAGAAAATTCAAGGTCTGAAGGATAAATCTCACGTTGTTGTTCCCTCAACTCAGAATATTCCAGAATGTTGTCAGTGATATCACAGTGTACTGCTGCAAAGTGTCCCTCAATTAATTTATCCATCTTCTCCTGCAATGTACAGAAAAAAGATTAGCTTTGTGCTCAATAATAATACTAATGTCTCAAAAATGGCGTTAAACCCTACAACAACAACAACAACAACAACTAATGTCTCATCATCAATAATCTAAAACATAAGAAAATAATGACAAACTGATTGATGGGTGAAAAATCTATGACTGTCACAAAACAAAATAAATATTTGCCAGTAATTCTCATCATCACATCATACACTAAAGACAGTCTGCAATGAGCTAAAAACAAATACTTTGGATGATATTTTTGAGTAAAAACACAGCCATGCTTCAAAGGCCAACTAAGCCTTCAAGTGTCATTCTCAGGGTATTAATCCTTGCCTAAATAGTTCGATATTATCAGGAAGTGAAACAAAACTGACAAGAGTGTGTGTGTGATTTAGATTTATAACATAGCTTTATCAATTTTTCAGTCATAGTGCTATGATGTATGCCTTGTGGCAGTTTATAGTGAGGTCTAACACTGGGGGAACATGCTATAAACATGCAGCATCATGTCCCACCCTGTCACATTATCCTGACACCAGGCTGACTGGTCCTAACACTAACCTCTTAACGCTGAGCGCCAAGCAAGGCAGCAAGTACCATTTTTATAAGTCATTGGTATGACTCTGTCAGGGTTCAAACCTGCTCTCTCCCACATCTGAGGCAGATGCTGTAACCATTCAAGTTACCAGAGTGGTAAAATTGGCAAGAGATACTTTATCATTTGCAAGATTCATTTCATTAAAGTTACTGACAACTACAAGTGACTGTAACAGGACTGAAACCAAATGGATGCTTGGACTGAATGATAACAACACAATGTGAGAGCATGAAGGTTTATGAAACAAAAAAAATAAATTTTCACTACAAGACATACGTAAATTGACTCACAGACCCACCCACTACATATAATATATGACTACCATACTGAACGTGTTACAGATTCATATATGTATAACACATATATGAGTATGGTTCTTATATCCATAATATGCACAATAAAAAGAATATGATTTATAGAGTCATACAATACAAACGAACAAACATGAGTATGATTCACAGAATTGTATGATACAAAATAAAATAAGTATTGTTCATACAACCATATGATTGGTTCACACAACCACATGATACAATGAAAAATAAGACTGGTTCACACAACCATATGATAAAGTGAAAAATAAGTATGGCTCACACAACCATATGATATAGTTAAAAATAAGCATGGTTCTTACAACCATATGATACAGTTAAAAATAAGTATGGTTCATACAACCATAAGATACAATGAAAATTAAATATGGTTCACAACCATGAGTCCTTGTACACATTACACCTGAGGTAATGCTGTATGTGTCTATGAAGTTAATTCACCAAATTGTTCTTAAGGCATACCAAATTATTTTCTTGCCTTATTCCATGACAGTGACAGTTTATGGTATCTAACATGATAAAAATTATGGGAAATTAGGAATTTAAAGGATATGTATTCTTAATATCTATCTATCTTGTCAAATAACAATACAAATATTTTGATCTTCCTTTTAACTCATTCTCCCTGCATGCCATGTTTTTGTATTATGAGGTGGCACCCTACTTCTGAGTTGTGTAATGTAAAAATCATTTACAATACCTCAACATGGGTGGTATTACAGAAAGGAAGAAAGATGAAGTTCTACAATGAGATACCAAATAATGTAGACTCATGTTTAAATATACGGCAGAAGAAAAAAAAACAATATTTTAATCCCAATTTTTTGTTGACCAAAAATTTGTGGGTAGCAGAATTGGAGTTTGTGTCCTGATTTTAGACTTGTTTGGCCTTAGCTCTGAAACAGACACAGATTAACCATTGCAAAAAGTTGGATAAGTTTGACATCTGGAGTATAATGGAACTAGAACATTGTGGGTCTAATATGCATAGAAAGTATTCCAATTTTTACCTTTTTGCATATGCATTTGTGAAATAGCCAACTGAAAACAAAATCTTTATACACTAAGTATCTGGCTCAATGAAGATGAAAATATCTTGCAAAAAGATGCATTTGGATGCATTCTGAAGTAACCAAACAAATTTGTTTCCTACATTTCAGGCAAAACTGAATAGAATCTAAAGGGGACATTGAGGATTTTTTTTTAAAAAAGCACATTATTTTCTAAAACTTTCAAACTCTGAAAATACAGTAATACAGGCATTCAGATTTACATTTTTGTGACTTAAACAAACAAAAAAATTACATATGTATGTGGACATAAAGTACTTTATTGCTGGCATGAAAATATTTGTTTTTAAAGCAAACACAGGGTGTGGAGAGAAGTCTTTGAGAGTCGGGAGCACTTGTGTGTCTTATATTACAACTCTATAATCTTAAATTAAGTAACAGAAAATAGCAAAAACCAAGAAGTGTTGTAAAAACCAATAAGGGCATATGATGTGGTTATTTAATTTTGGGGGGAAAAATAGCACACTGGATGATCTACACCAAATCCTAAATCAGTAATCCAACAACCACAACATTACTTGTATCAACATACATTTTAAAGACTGAATGAAGTTTAGAGCTGAAAGAACTGGTGTGCTCTTAAGTATGTCCTTTATCGAAAGCCTCCTGACATTTTTCAGACCAATGAAACTTGGTTTTCTTACTCAAAAATTAGTCAAATGTTCAGCAACTATGAAAAATTTGATTAAAATTTCCAATAGTATCCAGCCATACCCAAAAATCACATCAGTTGCTTTTGCTGTTAGGCACAGGGAATTCAGAGATAGCCTTGACCATAGCACCTATAGTCTTAACTTGTGTACCAAGATATGTCCAAGAAATGTAACACAAGCACAGCAAAACTCACTTTTAGATAAATTGTCAAATTTGCATCACTGACTGTATCTAAAAATTTCCTAATGGATCGCAGGTGATCTTTCCAGATGTCATTGTAGACAATGACAGCATCAATGTAAATGTCACAACTATCTAGACCAGATACAATCATGCTCATTAAATGTTAAAAAGTACAAAGCTAACCCTTCACCTCAATTGGCATCACTTTTTATTGATAAAGTCCATATGGAGTTACAATTGCCAAAATTTCCTTTGCCTTTTACATCAGTGGAATTTGCCAGAAAAAAAAAATTTGGTGACATAATTTGAATTTCAAATTTTGTCAAAGCATTAATCGATGGTGAACTCTAGTCACTTTTACTCAATTCTATGAAATCATTTTCCAGCAAATACTCAATATTTTTTTCAAACATTCCTGGCTGAAAGGGTTCATACTGCATCAATGTTGTTTCACAGGTGCAGTATGTACAATTTCAACATCACTGTAGATCTTATTTGTTCATGGTGTTGGAAAAACTGGAAACTTTGTTTCTTGTTAATGCTGATGTGAAAGTTTCTGGTGCAGATTATTAATAATTTTTTAATTATGAACATTGGTTACACCTAGGCCACTCGGTTCTGATTGCATTCCATCATTTAAATCCTCACTGTGTTGGACAGGTACAACTAAACAGACTGCATGATTAACATGGCTATCTCCATCAATATACTCCTTTAACATATTTATATGGCAAAGTTGTTCTTGTTTTTGCCTCCCAGGAGTATTAATGATATAATTTATATACTTACTTTCTTTTCAACTGTGTAAGAACTATAGTACTTAACCTGAAGAGGATTCTGAGATAAGGACAAGACAGCCATAACTCTATCACCAGGCTGAAAACTCCTTTCCTTTGTACTTTTGTCAAACTTTAATTTCACTGTTGACTGAGTATAGTCCAGATTAGTTTCTGCAACTTCACAAGCCTGTAACAACTTATACTTAAAATCAGAAGCACAGTCAATAAGATTAATTACTAAATCAACATTTGAGCGAAGTTTCTCTTTTAAGGACTTCAATGGTCCATGGACAGTATGACCAAAAGCTAGTTCAAAGGGATAATCGTAAGATTCTTGAACTGATTCCCTAACAGCAAACAGTAAATGAGAACCTTCATCCCAATTTTGTCCTGTATCAAAATAATATGATTGAACCGTATTTGTCAAACTTTGAGGAAATCCTTCTAAAGCCTCTTGGCTTTCAGGGTGATAGGCAGAAGAGTTAAACTGCTAGATTCATGCACAACTTGCTGGAAAATTCCAAACATAAAATTTTACCCCTGATCAGACTGAACAGATTTGGGATGACCAAACTGTGATAAAACTTTACCAAAGCTTTTACTATGATTTTTGTTTTAATATTCCTCAGAAGAATTGCCTCTGGGAATCTTGTGGTCACACACATTATGGTCAACACGTATTGGTCTTAGATAAGGAACTGGCATAGTCTACCATTATTCTACTAAATGGTTCATCAAATGCAGGAATAGGTGCAGATGAGCCTTAGGTATCTACTGATTGGGTTTTTCTACCATTTGACAAGTGTGACAAGATCTACAGTATTTATAAACATCACATTTAGTTTTTAGCCTATAAAAATGACTGAAGATCTTGTGGTAAGTCATACTGGTCCCTAAATGACCAGCCAAAGGAGTTTCATGGGCTAGACTATGAACTTCCTGTCTATATGACCTAGGAACAACAGCCTAATAGCACAATGATCACTTGTCAACAGCAGGTACTTCAGATGGTCTCCATTTTGTTATAAGAAACCCATTTTTAACAAAATAATAAACACATACTTCTGTAGCTACAGTTTTGCTAATAACCCTCTGAAACAAACAAGAGATTTCATGGCCTTTTTCCTGTTCAACGACAAGTGACTGTTGTTTGTTACCCTGGTTAGAATAAAAAGAATGAGTAGTAAAAAGTGGATCACTGTGATCAATACCTTTTGATTGATCCATACCATGAGCAAAAAAGCAACCTCATCAAAGACCTGACCAATACATGTGTCAGTTAAAGGAGTAATTTCCTTATCAATATCATTCTCAAGAGCTTTCTTTGCCATAGCTCCAGTAATTGCACAAGATGTGTATAAATCAAGGATTTCATTTTCTATAGGATCGACTTTCTGATCCAAATAAGGCTTGTCAATTACAAGTGCATTATCCACAACCATATCTCCATCTAGGTCAGTGCTTAGTAATAAATGACTACCCTAAATGGATAAAGACATCACTGTTCTGACTGTCACGGGTCCTGAGACTAAGTCTGATAACAAATGAAGACAATGGAGGGTAAAATTAACAAGCTGCACTCGACTCCCTGAATAAGAACACTTTCATTAGAAGAAGACTTCTCAGAAAAAGGCAAAGTACCTGATAATAAAATACTCTGATAAGTTCCTGTGTCCCTAAACATTTTAATAAGGTTAGGATTGGTAGAATCACTAAGTGATATAGAAACTTTCAACATGGATGGTTCATAATTCTCCATAATAAAATCAAACTGGGTTTGTTTGACCCAACAAATGTATTGCTTTCAATAGATAACCATGACCTTTGCCTCTTAGAAAAATGAGCATTTGGGAAGAGCTCTGTGTTTACTCTGTTGCTTATTTTTCAATCAATAGTAATCAGAAATAATGTGCTCTTTCTTCTTGCAATAGTTGCACATAGGAGTGTGTGTGATTTGGATTCTTAATGTAGCTTTAACAATTTTTCAGTCAGATCACTAAGATGTCTGCAATGTGGCAGCTTATAGTGACGTTTAGCATTGGGGCATCATGCCGCAGACATGTAGTATGATGTCTCACCCAGTCACATTATCCTGACGCCAGGCCAACCAGTCCTAACACTAACCTCTTAATGTTGAGTGCCAAGCGAGGCAGCTGTTAGTACCATTTCTGTAAGTCTTTGGTATGACTTGGCCAGGGATTGAACCCATGACCTGCTGCATCTGAGGCAGATGCTCTAACCACTAGGCCACTGTAGTGGTCTAGGTGCACATAAGAAGAGATAAGGATTTCTAATCAGTCTGATCAGAAAATTGATTCTTAAAAGTTGTGCTAATTTGAGATTTGGAAGTGTGCATATGAGACGGAAATGGTCTTTTACTAATAACTGCTGAGAGGAGGACTTACTGACAAAAGAAATTTTGTGAATTAGACAATAATCATCAGCTGTTTGCGCAGCCTCTTTCAAAATTTCCACCTCTTTCTCATCAAAATAAGTCTTGACATTACTATGGATGGAATTCTTGAACTCTACATACTAGTAAGAGTTGTCTAAGGTTACCACAATCTTTATTAATCTTTTTAAAAAAGAACCGCCTCTCTAATTGTCAAGCTTTTTCCCATTCAAATTCAACATACATCTGGTTAGTTGATTTTCTACAAATCATAAAACCTTGTCCATATGCCTCAGGTATCACCTCAAGACCCTTCATAATATATTCTTTAACCACATCAAAATCAGCACTATGTTGTTCTGACAGTGAATATCACAAACTCTGTCAATAGGTACACTTGCCAGCTCTAATTCTTTTAATCTAAATTGAAAATCATTTTCTTCTTTGCATTTGGATTAGCCTATCTTCACTTTCTCTTTCCCATTCCTCTTTCTGTAATTGCATTTCTCTCTCTCTCTTTGCATTGGAATAATTTCTATCTGAAACTTAAGCTTTCTTAACTCTAATTCCATCCTGGGTTCTTCCTCCACCATTCATTCTGGCTGCCATGTATGGCCTATCTTGTGCTGAAAAACGGCATTTAACAACATAACAACAATTTTAATTCCATCTTTTTAGCTGCAATTCTATTTTCTAAGGTTCTAAATCCTCCAGGGTAGGATTTGAAACAAGGTCCACCACTTTAGATGACATTGTGAAAGCTAATTGGTTTCACTATAGATTTCTCAAACATGCAAAACAATACCTGGAACTTAGAAAATTCTGAAACAAATTGAATCTGAATTTGAAAACAAAGTTTTCTTAAACATTTTACAGAAATTCATATCCTGCACATGAGCCCCATTTATCTAAAATTACTCTATGTCTTGTCTATGTAACAGAAAAGAGTGAAACCAAAAAGTGTTGTAAAATTCAAAAAGAACTTACAGTATTGTTAATTAAATCCAAAAAAAATCCAAACAGTTATAACACCAGTCCTAATGAATAAAGTTCTAAATAAACTCCAGAATTTATTAAAAATATGATCCAATTCTGAAGGTGTTGAGGCACCTGTAGTCTCCAATTTACTAATATAACAATGACAGGACTTGTGATGATGTGCCAACAGTCTTTTGATGAATTACAATAATATATTCCAAGATATCCTTGCCAGAATTCACTAAACATGTACTTCCAAATTAAAGTTTCTTTCCATGAATATTATTTGGCACTTTTTGATTCCAGAGAATAATCTGAATAAATAATTCCAGCCCAAATGAAATAGTGAACACTACAATAAGACTGATTCTGCTTCAAGATCTTACAACAGGAATGAATAATTTCTAGATAAACAAGATTATAAAGCCCTCGTCTTGACCTAGGTCACAATTAGCATTTTCTAAAAATTATAAACCTATTACTTAACCCAATTTATCCTGTTACCCAATTTCAACTGCAGTGAAAGAATCCTGAGAAGCAATTCAAAATTCATTGTGCTAAAATGGAGCATCATATAGCAGCAGCTGCAGAAATTGTGACTACCTTTACTATGTTTACTAAAAATGTTGTAACAATGTTATTTCTTTTATAAAGTATATAAAACTATATATCTCTGAAAAGGTAATAAAATTTGCAACATAGTGATATATGTTTTGTTATCATTTACCAATGTACATGCTCACAACTGTATTTTGAAATATGACTTGAAAGAAGAAAACAAAACCAAAGAAAAAAAACTTACCATGATGTTCAGTGAATCTTTTGTCCATAAAGATGAATGAAATGATCCTAATAGTATGCAAATAAAATAAAGGTAATTCAATTTCTAGTATTTTGGTCCAAATTTGAAGTTTCTAGCACTGTTAGTTCAAAAGTTATAATAATTTTACTAAAATTGGACAACATGACACATGGAACAATTTGTTTACTTCACATTCTGGAACATGTACTTCAGCGTGCAGTTTCTCATGAAAACTTGTCACAAATTAATCCTAGAAATCTTTCAGCATAACAATTTGTTTCATCAACAAGTTTTATCCAGATTAAATCATCCCAAAGTAACTTAAAATAATGATGTGCATCGGCTTCTCCTGGGTGTTGCTCCTTCTATCAATTTAAATCTTGGCTGCAACCGAAGTGAAAAATCATGCTGGACCCATTCCTCTTGAAAGCCTTCAAAGTCAGCTTCATTCTCTGAATCACTGTCGAAAAGTGCACGAAGCCATGCTTCATCCCTTTCATCAACTTTATTCAATTCTAACCCATCATTTAAGTCAATATTATCATTGGAATCATCCAATTCATCAACTTCAATATCGCTACCCTCGCTAGCAACATCCATGTTTACATCAGAGTTGTCGTCCATCATTTTATCGATCGATTTTCAAGTCAACAATTTCTTTTCCAACCGCGTTTTTTTTTTAAATTTCACTGTGCATGCGTGCTTTAACCATTTCCTGTGTAGGTGAAGAAGTACACAAATATTTGTGATGTATAACACGTGTTTCTAGAGACGTTAAACACGTATGTAGTAGAGTACGACTATAGTGGTATTCAGGATTAAATGGGATACTATGACTGTAGGCATATTCAGGATAGAATGAGGCATTACAACCGCAGTCGTATTCAGGATAAAATGGGTTAATGGAAAATTCCATTCTAGAAGATTATGTTACTAAGATTGTAATAAAGAACATGACAAACATAATGTCATTGACTCAGACCAAGATAATGGTCCTAATATTTAACCCACACTCTTATACAAATATTAGCTACGTATTATTTGCTTATCAAAATAAAAGTGAGACCAGTGTCTTTAGTCAGGAACAGAGTGAACTTGATTTGGGCAAGGTGAAGTACAAAATACAAGTATTCAAAGCATATAATAGATTTTTTTGAAAACTCACAAACAATACAAATTAAATATATGTAACTCTTGATTGTGATACAAGAGAAACAAGTTTAATGGGTTTTTCTAATATCTAAATGACAATGATCAAATTTTGGATGATTTAATTGTTTAAATATTACTGAAAGTTAAAAAAGAATTGCAGGGACTTTCATAACTTGCAAAGTAATATCAGCCCTGTGTTACTATATTGGTATATGCATTTGCATTTCACTATGAAAAAAATGAATGCTTGGCAACACTGCCTGAAGGTATTGTACATTCAAATGGAATGGCATGTAGTTCATTCCACACTTTAGTACAATCAAATGGAATGGCTTGTAGTTCATTCCACACCATACACAATTAGTTAGCAATTGTTTCCATGTTTATGCCAGAATCCAATGGCACCAACAAGTCTGTGTTCAAAATTACCCCAACAGAATGGCCACCCATCTAATAGTCCCTTTGACGCATATTACTGCAAAACCTGACCCATGTACCCCTAACAATCATACATAGAATTGGGTTTATTTATAGAAGCTCTTATTTGTTTACTTTGAAATTCAGCATACTAACATTTGTTTCAACATGCTGAGAAATTAACCTTAATTCTACAACAATGTAAGTAATCTCAGTTTTGCTGTGTGTTCCTCAGATGTTACATTTCGTTACTTGATAATTACTGGTTGTTATTACCACCCATAAATATCAAGATGACAAAAGTCAACAGAAAAATGCCACCGTATTGTTTAGTTCAAGTCGATATGACACCCAGTTGCCAGAAAGCTCAAATGGTATGTAACCTGTTGTGGCATTTCCTTCACAGATTACAAATGTACTAATATGGGTACCAAACTAAAACAGTATATCACATGACAAGCTCACTTCCTTTCTAAACACTCTCATGTAATAGCTACAAATTGCCAATAAAGAAATATGTTGTTGCCAAAAGTGAAAATGCTGACATATTCTCAGTTTAAAAGGAAAAGTGAACGCACTTCAACTAAATCAGATGAGATTTTGTCATCACTACTGAGAAATTTAATATAAAAAAGATTCAAATAAACACTGTCTATATACACTGAACTGCAGTGGGCAAAAGAAACTGATGGGCGGTGATAGTTACAGCTAGTTAGATATGTGTGCCCCTATTTACTGACAAGGTGGTTTTCCATTTGATTGATAATTATTCATAATTATTTTAAATAATACTAACATAAGATTTATTATAGTGATTTCATAACATGCCTGTGATTTTTAAATAAAAATATTAAATATTGAAAAATTAGTTGACTTTCATTCTTTATATTTTGTTATTACTCCCATACAGGGATGGCGCTGCTTTAAAAAAGTTGTAGACCAAAAAAATTGCCAACCTCAATATTGTTTTCACCAATTTTTAAAAGATGTCGCCATTTTCATAATGCAGTACTTTTCGTTTACCTCAACATCCTCTGGACCAAGGAATATTGTCACTGTAAGTGGATGTTTAGATAAAAGGGGGTGGGGGGGGGCTGAAAATAAATTGAAATCTTTAAGAGATGACCTGTCATCAGTGACTAGGATTTATGCAGAGGGGAAACAAATGGAAATTTTGATTAAATGAAGATAACTAGTCTGAAGTATACTTGTATATTGACAACTTACATTTGTGTAGTACACTCCACAATGTATTATATAATATACATGCATATGAAAAATACATGAATTGGAATATTTGATCATAAGTTAAAAAATTCATGTACCAGTCAAATCAAGTTATAAAACAGAACAAAAACGTATATATAAAATACGACAGTCCTTGCTTGATCTATATCCCACTGTCAACAAACATGTTTCCCAAAACAGTTCACTCTGATATTCATTGTCCTACTAGCATGTGGCTGTATAGTTGTTTATATGCTGCAGGTACATGTACAGTACTTAAAATGACCTAGATTTTGGTCAGCCAGAGAAAAACTACCATGATGCCGAGGCTACCAAGGGGATAAGACTACTCATAAGGAAATGAAAACAAGTGAAAAAATTAAAAAGTTTCACATTCTTATGTGATGTTCCACCTTACTTTAACCCGATGGCCAGATATCTATTTTTTCAAAATATTGGAACTTTAATTATGTTTAAACCACGTTTGGTAGCGATCGTAGGCATGAAGTTTTTGTTGGGAAAGGAAACTTTCACGGCACAATAAATATGTTCCAATCACTATGAAAAATGAAACAATGCTTTTATTTAAGTTTGTTGCTGATTTTCTTTTATCAGAGGTCTTCAGCTTGCTTTGATGCAGGTTCATGAGTTACTGAAGGCACTGCTAAAGGCGCTTTTTGAAGGACCAAACATATGTCCATTTGTTATTGCTTCGGCAACATCACATAATTGTAAACAAAGTGATGGAGACAGAATTTTTTTCCATTTGTTTAGCATTCATACAGAACAATCGCTGCTTCAAAGGTAATCAGTTTTCTTTGAAGTTTCAGCAAAACTCGTTTTTCTGGTACATTTTTCAAGAAGGAAAAAAACTGCTATCATCTGGTAGATTGTAGTCATTCCCGTTACTGCCTTCAGAGGTGGCTGATTGTCGCTAGTCAGGTAGCATGACTAATTTGGTTATATTACAGTAATGAGTACTAAGGCCACACATCAGCATAAGTGGATTATGATATAACAATGCTGTGTTAGGGTGGTTTGTCAATATGAACCGAGGATTTGTTTATGTAACAATAGATTCAAGCGCAATTTTATATCCAAGTTTGTGACTTCCTGTTATGGTGTCTTTGAATTTCTTAGTTCCAAACCCTAGACTGTATGTACAATTTATAACAGCCAAAAATGTTGTTGCCAAAAAGATAGCCAGATGGCATATTTTGTCATCAATAAGGAAACAAAATCACAATTTGCAACATTGGCGAAGCCCAGTGCAATTCCTGCCATAGATAAGTCATCCCCTCTAAAAAGGCCATCCCTATTATAAGGCCGATTTCTTACTGCAGAAGGTGAAACCTAAAAAGAGGGTTACCACTATACTGCACAATGAGTCTAAAATAGTCAGGCACATGCTTTAGAGACATATTCATACCTGCCATGAAAAGTGTATTATTGTTTAAAACATGTTTTTACACTGAAGCAAGAATCACCTGCCACACAAAATTTATTACAGACCAATAATATACATCTGCCACACTAATCAAAGCCAGATTACAAATCAAGGACATTATCAGGGATCTCAACATAATTACAGAATGATACATCCTAAACTATTCACTTCCAATCTGAGAGTCACAGCCACAAAGTTTTACCTACATCCCTAAGCCTTCTTGAAAACTTGTTATATTTTGTGTTATTTTTACAGTAAACTCCTGATTAAGGTGTATTCAGCTTACCCGAGTTTTGCGTTTATGTGATTTAATATTACCACCCAAGCAGAAAAATACACTCTGAGATGTACATCATTTGCATATACATGTGAAAGCACAGCATGGATTCCCAAACAGGATCTGCCAGTTTTATGTGTTCAACAAGGATGAACATCTAAATCCCACTGATAGATGGATGCATGCCGCACAAATTTTATATACTGTATAAATGGTTTTTGAGGAATTCAAAATACGAGTAAATGAGGGGTTTAATGTCTTTATTTATAAGGGGTAGATATACATATTCACAGATAAGAAAACAGACATTTATGACACTAAAAGAACTACCTTCAGAATATCATCTAAAACGTATAAATCATCTTCTTTGTTCCAAGAATGTTGCCATGGCAACAGTTGAAAACTCCACTTGATTGGCTGTTTAATAAGTTTACTGAATCCCCACGATAACCATCCTACATTGTCCTGCTGTTGAAGATCTGATAGCTTTTTTAGCTTACCATTCCTGAAAAATAAATGGAAGTGTAATCAACGATTACAGAGTGCTCCTCTTAAAAGTTTTTAGTAGTCTTTTGCAGCAACTGGAAATATTAACTGTCATGCAGAAAATAAATTCAGACTAAAGTGATCTTGAAAACCAATTGTTGGATCCTTTCTAAGTAAAGATTCATTTTATTTCAGTTTTTTTTATCTGAACAGGTTAACTCTTAACACTGTTAAAATTTATTATTTTAACTTTTATTTAGCCCTGCATAGCTAGTATAATGTTGACATACTGCTAAACAATATACACACATATTGTGAGAGGGCAAAAAAGATATTCCCAATACACAATGTGTTGTCATTAATATGGAAATTAACACTGAATAAACATATGTATTCCTACATACAAATTGCACTGGTCAGAAGAGCCTTCTTAGTAACAATTTATGAAAGCCACAGTGACATTCTTTGGTCCTAAAAGAGTAGTACCACCAGAGCTGCATTCAATTAATCAAGTTCCATGACTGGAATATAAACAGCATCCAACAAATAAACTTTAAAAAACACATAAATATTTAGCAACTTACGTCACTCAAACATGAAATATAGATCATGGTGGCATCATTATGCAATAATGGCATATTACTTATAAAGACTCATTCCCTCACACAGATGGAACCCAAGCTGGTGAAGCATTAAATGAGATTCTTCTGGGTTCTTCCTCCACCAGCTATACTGGCAGCCATGTATAACCAACCTATCATGTTCCTAAAAATGGGATTAACCAACAAAACCACAATCAATTTTTGTCTAAGGAGAAATAAAATAACTGTATAATCAATCATCTGCAAACCTGAACACCCTCTCCTGATAGCAATAAAAAAAAGATTCTTTTCCTAAAAGACTCCAAGGAAACAACACTCATAATTTGCACAGACACAGATACCTTCACAAGACTATACAAAAATCAAGATTAAACATGTCGGTCAATTAAATGTATACAATACTAATCTTCACAAGCCATTCAAGTCAAAGATATTAAAGTCACATACAGACAAACTGACACAAGCCATTCAAGTCAAAGATATTAAAGTTACATGCAAAAATAACTTTTAACTTTAAAACGTTTTGGGCAGATTTTAAGGAATCCGATGGTACATCTTAATTTTATTATCAACATCTTCCATGAAATAAACTAATCAAAACCTAATATCATCTAACTGGCTTCATGTTTATTCCAACTGATCCCCTCTAATTTCAGAGATTAATCTAATCTGAAAACTCCATTGGCATTTGTTGTGGGAGAAATTCTTGTCTTCAAAAGGATTTGAATTTACTAAACTTGATTTTAAATAAATGTGAAGAAAAAGAAAAGAAATCTGAGTTCTAATGTAAGACTGTTGCTAAGATCAGAGCAAGCCAAATATTTTCACCTATGGGACCTAGATCTGTATCAAAAAAACAGGGTTCATAAACGTTTATGTGAAGAAAAAAATCAAGGGCAATTCAAGGACAGAACCCAGATTCTCAAAGGGCAACATAGAATCATGACATAGATAAAATGTCTCAAAAATAGGTAAAGCCAAAAGAATAAGACAAAATAACTGTACTTGAAAGCAATCTGTATTTACCATTACTTCAGTGTAACTACAAGTAATAAGATATTTTACAAGTAATGCAATCCAAACTGATGTCACATGGTGTATAACACTGGCAACACAGAAAAAAAAGAAGAAAAAAACTCATAAAGTTCTCAGAGTATACAGAATAAAAAGGGTGGAGAAAAGAAACTTCTTACAATGCTTTGCCAGCACATTTGTCATGTTTTTGAAACCAATCTCTATTCTATATTAATTCCCTTCAAGCCATGTTTAACAAAAGCAGCAAGACCCCAATTTAAAGTGATGGCTCATGATTGATCAGTCATTTGTTTTACTTGCTGGCCCTTTTAAAGTATAACATCTGTTCTCTGTTTTCAATGTTTGCTTTTTAATTAAAGTAAACATTTTCAAAAATGCACAAAGACACTCAAGCATAGAATTTAAATTAAAAAAGCATTTGGTATGTATGGTTCTCTACATGTACACTTTTTTAGTTTAAATAAGTGAAGCCTGATAGCAAGTTCATTGTTCATCCTGTTTCTTTTGCTATAAAAATTTAATATAGTGGTGAAATTAAGTAACATATATGTGTACACAATATATCAGTAATTTAAATTTTCTCTATTTCTTTCTTTGTTCTTTTTTTAATTCTTTTCTTTTTAATATTCTCCTTATTTACTTTTTTCATCTCTTTGACACGTGTTAATTGGATTACAGTAGCACTTCTCTGGATTGTTGAGTTTGGGCAAAGTTTATGGAGTGCAGCTGGGAAGAAAGATATGAAGATGCTATATGACATAACCTGCAAACTTTCAGGGAAAAAAAGGAACCCCTCACATCTAGTCAAAGACAAAGAAGAGACAATACTCAGCAATAGTTATGCATATTTGGGTGTGCACAAATACATGTGTACCCCAAATAGATTCAAAACTGCATTATAATTTATATACACAATGAATGTTCTTTGGGCATCATTTATTTGACAAAACTAACACAAAAGTTCATAAGAAACTTTAGTTCAGATTTTTGTACCTAAATGAACCCAATGAACAAAATTGCTCTGTCATAATAGCCAACATATTTCTAGCTGGTTCTATGTGTAAATGTAAAGAGCTTAGTTTTATACTGAACAGATTTAAATGTTTCACCAGCCTTTCTATGTGCTGTATTAGCCAAAATAATAACAGCTAAAATACTTGATTTGGGTGTGTGTGATTTACATTTTTAACACAGCTTTAACAATCATATCGCTACGATGTCTGCAGTGTGGCAGTTTATAGTGATGTTTAGCGCTGGGGCATCATGCCACAGACATATAGCATGATGTCCCACCTAGTCACATTATCTTAACACCAGGCCGAAAAGTCCTAACACTGACCTCTTAATGCTGAGTGCCTAGCGAGGCAGCTTTTAGTACCATTTTTGTAAGTCTTTGGTATGACTCCGCCGGGAGTTCGAACCTGCAACCTCCTGCATTTGAGGCAGACGCTCTACCACAGAGCCACTGGAGCTGTCAAAAAAGGACTTGATTGTCCAAGTTCCTTTCAGTATAGTCTTAATATAGTACAGTTATAAACATCTTGATAGCTTGAAATTGCTTGTATTCATTATTTATTTTCTTCAACATATTATTTCATTTGTTAAATAATATACATGTACTGTGCAATATGTTATTTTATATTGTCCTATTTGTACCAACTTTCATTACTGTTAAGAAGTACACATCCATTTCAGCATCTGGGGATGACATGCACCTACCTCTGGTAATTTAAACAAAATTTTATCATCTCTGCTTAGAACCAATCACTGGAAATATTGATAGAAGGAAAAAAACATTGACAAAAAGGTCTTTTGACTTCTCTTACTTTGGCTTTTACAATAAATAAAAAGGACTGGTGAAACATCTGATTTTAAAAAAATCAATTAAACAAAACTAAAACACTAGTCATACATTCACATGATACCAGATGAAAACAACATCAATACATGTTGGCTAATGTGACAGTGATTTTATATACTGGGCAGTGCTCAAAATTCAGATAACCAGACACCAGGGGCCCCTGTAATGTTAGGGTGGGCTCATTCTGTATTCTAAGTGAGGTACCTGTCAGGCTTGCCGAAAAAGAAAATTTAATTTGCCTGAGGAAATTGATCATTCTGATGAAATGTGTAAATATATTTTCAAAATGTTAACATACCTGCCATAACACCACACAATCTAAATCAGATCACCACTGACCTATTTAAAACAGAGATCTGATTTTAATCAAATTGAAGCATGGCATGTCAAGTTAAAAATATGATTTTGTACTCCCAAACCTTCTGACACTGTTGAGTTTTAAAAAAACATACTATACAGTATTTATCAAACAAAAATAAGACACTTTCAGTATATGTCTGTTACATGTAGCATGTATAAACGGTAAACAGTAATGATTGGAGCTTATGTAAAACTATCCCATGGGCAGTTTAAATAGTGGCAATTAAAGGCAAAGAGGTCAGGTAGAAACCACCATTTTACATATTACTTAACTGGCTGACAATAGCTAGTGAGATGTATTTGTGCAGTGGGAGAGCTAGTGAGATGTGTTTGAGGGATGCATTGGGAGATCCCATTGTGCTAATTTGCATAGGTAGGATCTGGCAGTGAACAATGCATTGTATATAAATCAAAGAGATACTAAAAGCATGTACAGGAACAAAAGTTATTAGACATCATTGCCTTGAATTAGAATGTTTAAGCGATATGTATTATATTTTTGAGAGGTCTGTGCACATCAGAAACGTTTCTTTGAAGTTGGATTTTACTGCATTTATAGAATGCAAAGCACTATCAGGTGTAACTCATTTTTTAAAGCTGATTTAGGTTAGCTATCAGCAAAGCCCAACAAAAATACATTTCAGAAATTTTGGTTGATGGAGTTTTACTTAGTGAAGCATGTCAGCATAGCAATTAACACTAATGACACTTGCATTACCTTCAAACCCCTTTGAAGCCTATTGAATTTATATTTGAACTGTAGGTACTGCAAAGTTATGTGAAATAATAAACAAAGGGAAATTTTGGGCATGTAGAAATAGGTGTCCGGGCTTGTGGAATTTCAGTCTGGGCTTGTGATTTATTTAAGTCACAGCCTGGCACATGTGTCTAAAATAAATTTTCTTTGAGCACTGGTACTGGGTTAATCTAGTAAACAAAATCTTCATCAAATACAAGATATCCAAAACATATACTGTGTAAAGAATGCAAATTTGATTCTATTTCTGGTATATTTGTGCACAAACTTATTGACAGTTTCTACATATGAACTAAAACAGGCTTGACACCCGTATCCAGCAGGTGCAAACATTTGCTTTACTCATGTCTTATCTTTCATCTTGCCTTACAAGAGTCTAATTCTGTCATCATAGAATTTCTCAAAATGAATCTGGGAAAATCTTGGAAATATATTTCAACATGTTACTGGTTACAAATATTTTGTTTTGAAACAAAATAGCAGGGTAAAAAGATTTTCTTTGTCATCAAAGACAAAGGCCTAAATGAATAAAAACAGCCAATCACCTGCTGGAATGAGTTAGATAGCAGTGTTACTATTTGAATGTCAGTGATGATTTCAGTGTGAAATTATCAATATACCTTTAATAGTGTTGATACTCTGAAACCAACATATAGTTCTCTGCATATTTTCCTGACAGCTTGGCTCTATTTGTTTTCAGCCGCCTGTTATGTAGGATTATCAGCCACTCACCAGTAATTAATCAATTTATTTCAACTGACCTCTGTATGTGGATGGTAGTAATGTCAAAAATAAAAGAAGAAAAAAGGATGGAGACTTACTTGTTGGTCTATGATACACTATATAAACAAGCTACTTGTTATTTAGGTATAAAAAAACTGTGAAAAAGAGAAACTTCTAAATATTGTGAATTTTTATGTCATGATAAACATTTTGAAATTGTACATGTATCAGTAGTACACATAAGCATGTCGAAAACAAACACAAAAAATGCACACCAAGGTATGTGTTATGATATGCACAGAAAACATTAACCATCTACTGCAACTTATCTATGTTTCTGATATTTTTTTGTAATATTTGACATATAAAAAGCATATGCTTTGTATTCTATGCATTTCAAAGGTATATTTGGTTTATATCTGGGTATATGTGGGTGTTTCGTGTAAGCCCAGCCTCAGTCATACCATGTAGGACACCTCCCCTGATATTTGTGCTTTTTAGGTCAATGTCTTTTTGCCTACATAATGGTGTTGTGTGGCATGTTCTGAGGTCGACTAACATCAGAACAAGAAATCAAATATATGGGGATATATCACACACTTGGCAGCCCATATCTATGCTTTTCTACAAACAAAAGTCACATTGCTTTAAATTTAATTTATGTAATGTCTTTTTCAAAATAAAAAAAATTCAGATTTGGAGAGAAGCAAAAGAACGTGTTTTCAAGTTCAGCTGACCTATAATTCATCTGACTGGAATATGCTGGAAGCCAGGAATGGCAAAACTGAATTAAGCTGAATTGTTTCTTTAACAAAACAAAATAAAATTATACTAATATTGAATAACCTGTTTAGATAGCTTCATTTTGTTTAAGATACTTAATATTCTTTTACCTGATTTTAATTTAACAGAAAAAAGACAAAGTAAAGCCCGACTAAATCAACATGACTTTACTTTCTAGAAAAGCACCTATGGGCTACATGCTATACAGCACATTATTTAGGCAGTAAGACCCAGACACCCAAACATAAATATCAGCGTCGAGGTCTTACATGTAGGACTAAAGGCTACCAAGTGTATGAGATATTCCTGAAAATCTGACTTCTTGTTCCGATGTTAGTTGACCCCCGAACAGGCTACACCATCCCGTTATTTAGGCAGTAAGCTCACAACCTTAGTATAAAAAAACAACAACAAAAAAATGTTAGCATCTTACAATATATAACTAGCCCAGCCTTGGTCCTACAATGAAAGACACATCACCAAATATTTTCTTGGGGGGGGGGGGGCAATGGGTCTTACCGCCTAACTAGCAGCGCTATGAAGTGTGTTTTGACTAAAAGTGCAACAAAAGTCGAAATTTCAGAATTTTCACACACTGGCAACCAATAATGACACTTTTCTACAAAGCAAAGTTATAATGTTTTTGTCAGACTTTACTTATCCTCGTGTCTTTCCTCTAATAAATTCAAATTCTCACAAAAGAAATGGACCTATTTTCAAGTTTCGTTAGCCTACATTTCATTGGCTGGAAATTGAAGAAAGCCTAGATTGCTGAAATTGGGTAAAGTTAAAATAGTATTCTTTAAGGAAATGAATAAAAAATATATCATGCCTATTGGAACCATAAGCAATGTATCGTTTTGTTCAAGAAACATATCCCCCACATGAACTTACTTAAACATACTTCAACTACCATCGCATTGCAACAAATTCAAATGTATGTCAATGGAACATGAAAATGCGTCCATATGCTAGTGTCATATTTTCGTTCCGCCAGGATAATGACAGCACAGTAAGTATATTATTTACACATAAAGTAGAGGAAGAGTGTCGATATAGGCTGTCAAGTGAAGTTTGACTACCGATTCCGATGTCAGCGACATCGGGACACGCTATACAAGGCCGTTATTTGGATAGTAAGACATAGCACTAAAACAAAAACAAAAACAGCATGTGATATGTCTTGCATTGTAGGACTAGCCCGGCCTATATAAAGAACCTTATCATCTCCTCCATCACAGTTTGCAGACAAACAGGGGTCCTGCCCTTCCTTTCGAATTTCCTGGGAAGTGATTTCAGAGAAATTATTGCTTCACCACTGGCATGAGCTTCATTCAGGATCATTTCGGTCCAGAACATCATTTTCTGTTCCCAAGACCTCGGATTTAGACTCTTCTCTCTAAATGGTGAAAATAAAACAGTCATTTTTGTGTCTTCTTCCCATTCTGAGAAGTATTTTCCACCGTTGCTTTCCATATTTTAATTGTATGGACTTATACTAAGCAACTAAAAGCTCTAGTTGTATATATGTCTCAAAATAAATTATAATTTCACTTTAGTTGATGTTCATAGTCCTAAACTTTCCTCCTGAGTCCATCATTTGAGTCTGATGTCTTACAAATTGTTTTCATTCTTTTTTCTTTCTAAGCTTAGAGAAAGCCTATTAGTAAACCAGACTCCTATGGAATGGCTGGATGTCCTCTGGTAAAGAAAATAGCAAAAGCTATCCAAATAATATAAATAGTCTCCAGACTAATAGAAACACCGTTCAGCAAACTTTACATGTTCCGGCAACATGTCATTCTGCGCACTCCGAAACTAAAGACCGGGCAACAGACATAGGCAACATTACGTTTGCAAAGCACGTGTTAATTCATTTTACAAAGAATTTTACTTAGTTTAAATTATAATTATGGTACATGTTAGAATGACCTTAGCAAGTCATGAAAATAAACAAAGTAGTTGGGCCAAATGTGTTGAACTATTTTGTTACTTTTAATATATCGACGTGTCCTCAGAGCTAGTCGGCTTGGGGATAACAGTAAATCGCCAGATAGCAGAGAAGTCGCTTATTTAGCGACTATGACGTAGAGTGAACCGATCGGTCATTTCTCTTAGGTCGTCTATTTACATCGCATGCTAGAAAGAAAAGAATAAGAATGATACTTTCAAGTGAGAATGCAATATTAATGGCATGTAACGAAGCTATTTCTGAGGTTAATATGCATGAAATGTATGAAAAGGAAGGAATTTAGTTCTGTTGAATGGTTTGTTTTGCAGGTTATTTTTCAATACGTTATGTATTGGAAGGGTTTGCGCTATTTGGTATTGGACAGAAAAGTTGTATTTTGTAGCACATGATAAACAGAAGTAAAAGAAAAATGTCAATGAGGAAAGGATAGATATCTGTTATATATGTTGCCTTGTTAGTGTATATACATATTCCATAAGGAATACATTGGCACAAAATAAAAGCAGAATGAAAGAACTTAACATATATACCTACGTATAAACAATAATAGGAGACGAATATGAAATATAAGTATGACAAATATAACTAGAGTAGGACATGTTGGTTCTGGCATCAGAATTAATAATTTCAGCATAGTTCAGTACTTAATGAAGTTGATGAACGTTTAAAAGTCATGCTACATCAGGTAAACATAGTAGACCCAGATAATGAAAATTCCTATTTTAGTAGAAGCAATATCAAAGAAATATTGAAGATTCCATATGGATCTAACTGTGCAATATTAACCGTTACGTATTTGATAAATTATGTTTAAAAAAACGTGTCGGACAAACCCGAACGTACGTATCTAAACACATGAAGAAGCATAGATTTCACATAAATAAATGTATCGATCCATCCTTTCAGTCTGACGTATCCTCTCCACACACTTTAATTCCAGAATTTGCAACATTTTTCATTGGAGAAAATTAACATTATTAATTCGAAAATGGAACGTCTGTTAAAAGAATCATATTGGACTGAACCCTCTTTATAGTATTTTGCCTACAATGTTGTGGGGTTTTTCTACAGTTCTACGTCTCATCTGTAATCTATATGAAGTAGATAATATTTTAGGATTTTATTTCTTGTTTTTTTGTGTTGTTTTTTTTCTTGTTTTTTTTTTGTTATTGATAAAAGGTTATTGTCATATATACTTACATATACTTACATCAGAAATAGATATAGATAACACAGTTCAAATAAGGGAACCAAAGTGCGTGCACACACACACATATAATGCCACCGCATTTCTCTGTTGTATATATAATGAAAATTGCATAACCCATAAAAATGAAACTGAAATTTTATAATTTTATTTATTACTTGAAGAAAACAAAAAATATAAATTAAAAAGTATTGTACAATTTTAAAATGTACTCGTCCCTTTATGATGATTTTATTAAAAATTATTAAAATTTAGACATTACATCTTTTCAAAATCTGATATTATAAAACATTACAATTGTAAAATATCTGTACAATAATTTTACAAATGAACATAATTCAATATTAATTCTTATCATTTAAAACGATCTCATCTATTTCATCCAAACAAAAATGTGCTTCAGATGCATATCAGCGCAGTCTACAGATATTATGTATCTCTGAGAGAGCGACACGTGTAAGGTGAAGTTGTTTGCATTTGCAACATGCACAACGGAGTGACTGTTAGCATGCCTCTATACTACGTTTATGTACTGAGACCAAAATTGCTTTGGATACCGTACTTGTGAAAATTCTACATACTCTAAGCACACAGCTAACCAACATGGCTGCTCCGAGGTGCTTGAAAAATCAGCATGAATTAGTATAAACTGAAAGTACACTTTCCTCAGCAGTTATTAAAATAGGGGAAACGAATTTTGCAAGACTAGACAATACCTGTTCCTGTAAAATGCAATGAATGAATTCCAAAATTTATAAAAAGTAAAATACGAAGTTATTGGCTCTTTTAAGTTTATCTCGGAAGTCCATTAAGTTAAAACGACCAAGCGAAACTAGCATTTTTGTTATAGATGTACATTTGATGTGAGGCCAAGCTATATACTCTATAACCTAAATTATGCTCATTAATCATAAACCAAAATAAAGGGAATTAAAAGTTCTTTTAACAACACCTAAAATATAAAAGGTCTACTTTAAATAGTAAAACGAGGTAGTAAAACCTGGGAAATTCTTTTTCTTTAAAAGTCTACAATATGCAAAATTCGAAACTGTAGATTGCCACCTGTAATTTACAGAAAAATAAGACATTTTATTTGCCGGAAATTTCTCCGCCATAAAGGAAACCCAATATATTCTGACTAATTTTGCTGTTTCTATAATTGAATTGACCTTTGGTTTGACCGAGAGGTTACAAATGAAAGAAAAAAGAAATATATCGATTCTTCGTATCTTCTCGGTCCATCCTTGTTTAGCAGCCAACCATGACTAACCCAGACGAGATCATGGACAACTTTTAAGAAGAACTGGAGTCTCGTAAGGCAGAAGTACCAAAGGCAGACAACCGCATCGTCCTTGTGACTCCATTGCCAAAGTTGGCACAGATCATCAGACATGGCCAGTAATCACTGGCAGGAAACATACGCCTTGGATGCACCAACGCTCCTAGCACTGGCATCTTATGGACTACAGTAATGTCAGGAGAGGAGACAGGCAGAATATGCGAGTGCTGAAGGCCATGAAAAGTGCAGAATGCTGGAGATGACCATAGTTTCTAAGCTCAATATCCAGATTCAGCCAAACAGACGAAAACAAGGCAAAAGAAGTGCCACAAAATCTTACGATTTCCAAATTTAAACAGGTGAATGTGAAACAGTCATTTGTGGAAGAACTATGCAGCAATCTAGATACAATAAATGTAACCTCAGAGGAAAACTGGACATCCTTTAGACACTCTGTGTACTCATCTGTACCCAAAATCCTTGGTCCTACCACACCTAAACATAACGACTGGCTTGAGGAGACTTCTGAATGAGAAACATCGGCTACATAAGGCCTGTTTTGAAGACAGCACTTGAACATCTAAGAAGGCAGCCTTCGACACCATCAAAAGAACTCTCCAATGCAAACCCAGAGAGCTACTAGATGCGTGGTTGAGCAATAAGGCAGATGGAATTCAGTTCTATGCAGATAGAAATAACATGTTGAACTTTTATGTTATTTAGAAGACAATCTAATTAGAATCAGTTTGACTTCTGGAAAGGACGAGGGACCACATACATGGTGTTTGCAGCTTGTCAACTCCAGCAGAAATGCCAGGAGCAGAACTGCATCATGTACACGACATTCATCGACCTGACAAAAAAACTTGGACACAGTCAACGGTGGAGGCCTATACAAAATCATGGCAAAATTTAGATGCCCAGAGAAATTCGGCAATTCCATGATGGCATGCTTCTTCGTGTTGTGGATGGCGGCGAGTCATCTGAACGATTCCCAGTCGACCATGGAGTAACGCAAATTTGTGTGTTGGCCCCAGACCTCTTCAGCATAATGTTTACTGGTGTTTTCCATGGATACGACACGGGGTTCGACATCATATATCAGACCGAGGGCATTCTATTCAATTAACAAGACTGCACCAAAGACGAAGCCACAGCAAGTGACTGTTCGTGATTTCCTATTTGCTGACGATTGTTAGATGAATGCCAAATCTGAGTCTGACATGCAACAGAGTATGGGCCATTTCTCTTCGGCTTCTGACAATTTAGGTCTCGCAGTCTGAATCAAAAAGGCAGAGGTGATGCACCAACTTGCACCCCGAAAGTATTACCATCACAGTAAATGGCATAACCCTCCTGACAGTGAACAAGTTCACCTATCTTGGCAGCACAGTCATGTGCTGTCTGCATCAATGATGAAACCAATACCATAGTTGCTAACGCATGTGTGGGCCTTTGACAAACAACGTGCATTTGTATGGGAGCGCACAGGCATTAGACTACAAACAAAAGGTCTGCAAAGCCATTGTATTGCTGACTATGCTTGCGAAACATGGACTGTGTACAGATGCCAAAGGTTATGTATATTTAATTTGTATTTGTTAGTTGTTTTTTCTCTCCATAATTATAAGTTGTAATTGTATTGTTACTTAACCTTGTCCGATATTGATTTCATGTTGTACCTGACCAATAACTTTTATTTTTGTAAAAAAAACAAACATAAACAAACATAATTCATATCTAATATGTTCTCTGTGTGTGGGTTAAATATTAGGATCATTATCAATATAAGTAAACATATTTATTAGGTCATGGTAATTGGAATTCCCCCATAAAAATGCTAGCCTACCTGATGGTTACCACACTCTGTTATTTTAGTGATAAAAAAATCTAGAATGGAAGTTTCCACTAAGTAATATTTGTTTTTGTTGTGTGTCGAAAATGCCAAGTAAAGGGTTTAAGAATCTTGTTTTCTGGAGAAAAAAACGTTTTATTCCTGGAGTAACAGCTGAAACAGAAATCTGTCTTATTGCTTCATTTAATAAAACGGGTTGTCTCTGTTTCTTTATATATGTTCTACCAATAAATGAGACGAAATTGTAGCATGGTACCATGGTCTCCCATGATAATCCGCACACGAGGCCAGGTACGCATTGTTAAATTGCAATCGGAACATCACTCGGTCATTTCCGTCAGGTCGTTAAATAAACCTCGGATGTTGTTTGTCCCACTGAGACTACTACTTTTGTTGACATGGAACAGCGGTCGGCAACCTATCTCAAATAGCGTGCCACTTTTTTCCGGATTAATTACAAAATGAACGAGTACGTGCCACCAGTTAGTCCGATTTCCTCTGACCCTTATCACCCCATTTTTGATATCTAGATATTTATGTTGGGGTGTACCCCAACATTAATGTACAAATATCTAAAATGGGGTGGCAAGGGTCAGAGGAAACTACTAGTAAGAGATAAACACTGTTTTGGCTTCCTTACGCGTGCCACACAAAACCTCTTGACGTGCCACCTTGTGGCACGCGTGCCGTAGGTTGCTGACCGCTGACATAGAACAATATTGCGGTGAAGGAGACAAGGGAACAATCGGAACAATCTCGTCCTTTTTGATGTCGAAATATATTCAGTGTACACCGCAAGAGGCGAGTCACCAAATACATAATACGTGATAACGAAAAAGCTGGAATTAACTGCTTGAATGATATTTTCTTATTCCGCCATCTTGATTATTTCCACCGGTGTCGGCCATTCAGTGGTGTGTGCCTGGTCTTATGTTCGGAACAAGCAGCAGAGGGGGCGAACAGACCTTTTGGTGAAACGTAATTTGCTTAAAATTAAAGCTTCCTACGAAATAAAAAATAAGGTCAGTGACGCTAAACCAAAGCCTCTAACTTTACCGAGAGTTTCTCTAATTGGGTTACTTTATTTTTGTCGAAATTTGTATGTGTTTTTGTTTACCCACCGGACGTCTCATTTGAGGTCGGGCCCTCTCTGCTGCTATAATTAGATCATTGTTATATCAACCAAATATTTTATCAAGACCTACACAATGTCTTGTTCTAGGATCGTGTAAATGTATTGTTATAAATCTGTGTGGAGCAGATTGTGCTTTTAAAAAAAAAGTTTTTGAACTTAATCATGTCCATATCGCCACTACACCAAGTCTGATGAACTAAAATATTACAGTTATCTCTGATCACTTTAGTTTTTTTATATCGTTGAGTGACATAAATTATAGCTGTATTTTTATGTCTGCCTCTGGAAACTATTCTAGCTGGATTTGATTGTTTATCCAGCATTACGTCGTCGTATACTACGAGATTAATAATATATCCATCTAATTCATTTACGGACGGTGCTTCTTCAATATCAGTTATAAAATTAATAATATCATCGCGATCTTCATTTAACAATTTTGCATTATCATTAAAATCTTTAAGTACTTCGTAGCATCGCTGATCTTCAACTGATGGTGCAACTAAACCTGATTTATCCCACTTTAGCCATCTCATTATCAAATTAAATATTAATTGTGTCTTCCCACTTCCAGACGGGCCTATTATAATTATTCTGATACAATTCGGTAGCGCTCTTGCTTTCGTATCGCTGTGAAATCAATTACTTCAATATTATAAATATACATGAATCTATATTGTTTACGTTGTAGAGTTAAAAGTCCAACTACAGTTTTAGCCACGGTTACAACAAAAAAAAAAAGCAAAAATAGCATATGGTGGAAGATGTGCAATATGTAACCGAATTTTTTCTTCGTCTTTACCTAAAGTTCAGCGTAAGGATGGTGTTGATATTGCTACATTAATGTCAGAATTTCCAGGAACTCCATGCGCTAAACACCCAAGAGAAAGACATCTTCCTGGATATAATTATTGTGGTCCTGGAACCCGACATGACATTGGACTTGACGAACGAGATCAACCAAGACCTGGAGAGTATCCAGTAAATGCTATTGATCGAGCATGTCACGTTCATGATGTAGCGTATAAAAATAAAGATTTACAAAGACATATTGCAGATGTGTGTAGGGGTTAAAACGACCATATACAAATTCCGAAATAGTTCAGTCACACTGGTCCATTAAGATAAACTGTTTTATGTCTAGCTAAGGGATCATACACTGACGGTGCTGATGACAATTTTGATATTTGATTATTTTTACGATAAATATCTTTGATTTCAACGTCGGCGGATTCAGAATAATCAAGTATATGTTCTTGTTGTATTCTCCATTCGCCCCATGATGCATAAGTGCCGATATTTAATTTTTCCAACATTCCTGAATATTTTTTATTGACAAAAAAAACGAATCCATAGCAACTCTGACAGCAAACTTAGAAACCCTATTTATCATCAATAATAGATTTATCGAAACGTACGCGAGCATTGAAGATCTTAAATGAGTAAACTGCGGTGACTCACCGTCCATATAACCCACAGTTGTACAGAATTTGGTTCCGTCCGACACGTTAGCATTACTTCGACTTATAAATGTATTCTTTATTTCGTTGTATCAGCAATTATAAAATCTCACTCAGCATCGTCTGTAATCAATCTTGTACAATGTCGTTTATGATCATATGATCCTCCTTGGGTGAATTTATCGATTATATTTCTGCCGAGATCTTTTGCGATTCTATTTTTGTAATCGGTTTTATCAGGATTTTCATCATCATAATATTTCTTTTGTTATTTCTGCGGAAGATATGATATAATTGCTTCACTTACTGTCAGAAATATCAGTATTTTTACATCGAGCATATATCGTAATGTTACTGTTGGTACCCACATCTTTTCTGAAAAATGTTTGCCTAGCCAGATCAGACATAACAAATTTGATGAAGATTTTCGGTAAACTTAAATGACTCGATGCAAGCGAATCCAATCGGGTCAAAATCCGGTAATGGTCCGTTTGTCGATACTCTGGTCTTTTCGTGTGTGGGGTGACCAAATCTTTTAAAATATACAGAACACTCTCCCATTCGAAGAAAACTTCCAGGATAACATGCAACCATATCAACTGAAATAACATTTTTATAATCGTATTTAGTATTCCATAATCCACCGTGTCCGTATTCGACACAACTCGATATTATATCATTGAGAAAATCAAACTGAGTTGGTTTCCACGAATTTTTTTCTCTAGTAAAATGAGCCGCAGCTGAAGAAACAGTAAAACAATTACTCAATAATCGTTCAGCATCATCGGTATATTTTAACGTAAGACTTTTCATTTCTTCGTATAGAGATTCTGTGCGATAAATAATGAAATTAGATTGTACAAACTGATCGTAATTTTCATTATCAGAACTTTGAAATAACCATATAATACAGGATCGTTTATACTTATTTCGTTAATAAAATCAAATATATCTCCTTGGTAAAATTTAACAGTTCGATTGAGTGGAAATATTGTTACAGCATTAGTCCACGCATGCGCATTATGATCAATAACTTCAATCGAAGTTCCCTATGGATTAATATTTTGATTTGTACAAAATCGCTTCGGTGGCCTAGTGGTTCGAGCGCCCGCCTTGGATGCGGGAGGTCGTGGGTTCGATCCCCGGCCGTATCATACCAAAGACTTACAAAAATGGTACTAACAACTGCCTCGCATGGCGCTCAACATTAAGAGGTTAGTGTTACTACTGGTCGGTCTGGTGTCAGGATAATGTAACTGGGTGGAACATCATGCAACATGTCTGCGGCATAATGCCCCAGTGCTAGACATCACTATAAGCTGCCACATTGCAGACGTCGTAGTGATATGACTGAAAAATTGTTAAAGCTACGTTAAAAATCCAAATCACATCACACACATCACATTTTACGTCTTTTATCCGTTAGACCGTTTCCACGAGTCGAAACGGTGAAATGTTCCATTACTCGTTCGGCTACGCAATTTAGTCTTGAAAATTTCATTGGTTTTAAATTATTAACGCTGGGTTTATCATTTTCATATAAATTCCATAAATAACCGCTCTTTCATAAGACGGTGGGTCAATGCCAGTCAAGATTCCTGGTTTGGAATTTTTACTCAGTATGGCATTATTTTCGTTATGAAGGACAGGATCATATTTGTTAGGGATAATCCAGGTATTATTGTCTGTTTCTGCTAATACAACAAACTTAACTCTGAAAATATATCTTCGATTGTCGAGATAATTAATGATGGTCGCCACTCGTTCGTCGTTCATCGTAGCATGACACCTTTATCATTATGCATGATTTTGAATGTTGACATCACATGAGATGCACCATCTTTGTTAAATTCTTTTTTGGAGCCATGAATTTTATTAATCAAGGTTTTATTCTTCAGATCAACCAGAGCAAATCGGTAAGTCATTGGATATTCTGTCAAGATTAAATTATCTTTAGAAGGTTTAATCTTAAATAATCTCTCGAATTAATCCATATTATAATTAAGACAAATATTTAAAGTGAAATGATTCAAACAAAGGACAAATGCAGGTGGTTAATGATAGGTTCTACAACTCCATGTAACAATGCCAGCGTAAACAAATTCTGCGGCCATCATTTGCAGAGCGTTCGTAATGGAAGTCTAGGACCAGAATCGTGCTTGAAATGCGAAATTAAAGGAGAAACGCGGTTGTGCGTGCAATGTAGTGGTAACAAATACAGAGAACTGAAAAAATATGATAAAAAATAATGACAGTGACAAAGTGATAAAAAGTGTCGAGGATTATCTGGCAAGATTTTCAAAGTAATGATTTAGACAAATTATTTAAACAAATGATATTATTTATAAATGAGCCAAGAATTTGTAAGACATTCTATCATAAAAAATTACGAAGCAAATCGTGATGGTGTAATCAGGCACTGTCGACTACAAAAAACAGTTAGAAATGTCATTAATATTGGTTATCTAAAATTCCCTGCTGGCAAAAATTGTATCTTTGTCATAGGTTCATATTTGAATGGATTAATCGAAGAGGGTTTTGTGATCGATCATATCAACGGTATAGAAATCGATAATAATTTGAGTAATTTAAGAATTGTTACACGTCGTCAGAATAGCACATTCGGAAATGTCGGTCATAATGATAATAATGCAAGATCAGTTGTATCCGTAAATATAGAGACAGGTGAAGAAATAATATTCCTGTCGATGTATGCAGCTGGCAAATATTTTGACATTCGTAGGAGCTCAGTATATTATGTAGCAAATAATTTGCTAAATCTACTTTTCAAAAAAGTATAAACAAAAAAAATCATTTTCCATTATTGTTAAGAGAGATAACTGTCAAGTTAAGCTATCTCCGGTAGATTAAGTAAGTAGTTACCTCGATTATATTTACTATTTATTTAATTTTTTTTGGTCAAATTACTATAAAATATATATTTAGTGCACTTTCTCCAGTCACGAAAATATCGAGATAGAATAATTAGTTTCTCCAATACCTAAATCAAATTTTTATTATTTTTAAGGGAGATAACTCTTGCCTCCTTGACAAAGTAATTTAGCAGTTACGTCTATGTTCCAATCTTTGGCTACTGTAAAAGATGCGGAAGTTAAAAAATTCGTATTCCTCTCAAGCGTGATAGAAAAAAAACATAAATCAGAATTAGCTCACGAATACGAAACGAAGAAAATTATTGACACGCGCGTGAGACAGTTAAAAAAGATTATGTGAGATCGTGAAAGCAAAAATAGTAAAGAGAATATTAAAAAAGAAAGCGAAAACGGTGAAAGTGACAACGTCACTGATGAAAATGAAAGTTACGGCAATGTCGTGGTTAATTATCCTCTGACTTTTATTCTGCCCGGGAATCAGTAAAACAATATTCTGTTATAATATACTTATTATAATATACTTATATTTATTTATTTTTATTTTATTTTTTAGAATAAATGAAATTATATATTTTATTCAGAATTAGAAATATTTTTTAAGCTGATCAAATTTAATGCAGGAATGTGCATAATTCAGAATATGATCTCTATCACACGTGGTCATAGAAATATGTTCTCGCCGGAATTGATATCATTGTTCCTGCGGCAATCAAAAAAAGTCTTCGTTGCCGTATTCATCAATAATTATATCAACACTAAATTTTTCTGTGTTGACTGGAGACTGTCATTATTGTTCTGATCGCCTTGTCGTGCATAAAAAACCCTCACATGTTGGTACATTATATAATATATCTCCTGATTTTAATTAATTGTAAACTCTCTGCAAAAATATCTTCATGATCAAAATATCTACGGACAATATTTTTATTGTACTTATGTTTTATTTTTTCTGAAATATTTTATTTTCTCCGATTTTTAAAAATAAATTTCTTATTTTTCCATGAAAATTAGTAAAAATTCATCAATGTTTTCGCCTATTTTAGTCATTTTTGTCAAGGACAATCTATCAGATTTCGTAATTCTTGAGGGTGAAAACCTCAGCGATTCTCTAATTGATTTTGACCATTTTTCGATAAATTCTCGAAAATCAGTAAAAAAAACTGACAAAAACCACATGAAAAACATAATTTTTAGGTGTGTTATACAAGAATTTATCGATTTGTCGATAAATCACTTAGAGAATCGCCGGGGTTTTCACCATCAAGAATTATGAAAACAGATAGATTTTCCTCGACAATTTTATTTTAAAAAATAATTTTGTCATCAGAATAAAATAAATCTGATTTCACGCTGAGGTTAAAATCGATAAAATTTTACATATAAATTTTTAATTAGAAATTCTCCACGCAGGTCAATTAAATGTCTGTTCTGGTTATTAAGTTTGAAATTTATTCTTGATAATAAAATATTATGACATCGCAGATAAACAGGATTAATACGTTATTGTGCAATCAAATATCCAAGAGGTACTTGCGGAGTAAATGTATAAAGAATATTTCCTTGTTGGGCCTGATTTGATTTTTCTAGTTCTATTTGAAAGCAGCCATCAGTTACATCACATACAAGATTGACTGCAATCGTTGAGGTTATATTTACAATTCCTGGTGAAATATGACGCCCACCACCGTATGGATCATTGTTTTGTCTTAGACGAGATGCTGGTGGGGCTATTTTCCTCCATGACTTGAGTATTTTGGGAAAATTTTCATTTATAATTATTTTAATTCCTCTTTGATAAATTTTGTTACTACAAATGTAAAATCATATTCTTTTTCTGTTATTTTATAATGATTGATAAATGGTTGTCTAGGGCGGGGACGGGGAAGAAATAGCGTGGTTTAATACTTCCTTAATGAAAGTGTCATTAACATTATTATAATCTAATTCTAATTGATTTGGATGTTGTATTGTTTCAATGATTTGTTGTTTTATATCATCATTATAATGTTGTGATAACGACAAAAACAGATTTTTTTCTTAGATTGATTGTTTGACCTCAGAATTAATGGGGTCGGAATACATTTTATAAACGTCCAAATATCTTATTTCGCCACTAAAAGCATAAATATTATATACACCATAAGTTCCATTCCACGGGAAAATATTTTGATATTTTGAAGTTGTTAGAAAATTTTTCTCATGTATGAAAAAATCAAAGAGTTTTGTTTCTGATGGTCCATGATACTCTGGTGGAAGTTCTGGCCAACCTTAATCAGATCTGATTGATGATTGATAAATATCTACAACGTAATCTGTCGAATATATTTCCATTGCAGCTGATGGTTCGTGTACTGAAATAGCTATTTTTGCTTCTTTTGCGATTATAGATTTTATTTTGCGCTGAAATTCACAATTGATTTGTTCCATTTGATAACTTCCTGTAGGAATAAAAACAACTTGCCAATCAGGTATTCCATCACCTTTATTTTTATTTGCAAATACAAGCGAATTATTCGCCTGTAATCCACCTAAAGCTGTAATATACTCGAAACTGTGCTAGTGCGATGTCTTTCACTGGAATTGTAGTTGTAAAGTTAACACTTAAATCTGGATTAGTTGAGCTTACCGATATCATCGTGGTTTTTGACGGAGTTGTGTTCGTTACAATTTGTGAAGTAGCTCGCCTGAGGACGTCAGCGGAGTTGACATTGTTATTTAAATCCTACTTTTCTAAATCAATCACAGTCATTGCTTCTTTGTAGATTTTGATCATATCCGTGAACTCAAAATCTGATATTTTCCGATCACTAAGGCTCATTGATAATTGATTTGCAGGATGCTAGCGTTGCTGTATGAAATTTTATTATTTAATCGTACAATTTTGCATTTGTGCACGTGCATATTTTTTTTTGTAATGATATTAAGAATACCGGCAATCGTTGTTGCAGCTGAAACACAAATTGTTACAACTACTGGTGCCATCATTGTTATTGTTGATATTAATATGTTGGTTCCAGAAAACACAGCAGATGCTGAATAAACAATTATATCAAGAATAACTACATGTCTGCGATATTTCTTTATTTTTCCTTCATTCTCGTCAACGATATTTTTTTAATTTTGTTTGCCATCCACGTGCTTGATTATATCTATAATGTTGCTCTGCAACATCACATTGAATGCTCATTATAATTTAATTAAGTGGGAACTTAGCTACTAATTTAAGATACCAATAATGAATCAAGCAGAGTTTTTTTTTCTCTTCAGGTTCCACCTTAAATGTTACGGCGTCGTTTTGATCTAACATCACTAACATGGATCCACATGACGGAGTCAGTGGATAACGCCGTAAAATCGTGGTAGATATTATAAATGCTGCAACACTTAGTACTGAGAGCCTGTATATACCGGTAACCTCCGGTTTTATTGAGTGGTGACCATAATGCTTGGTCAGACGCCACAGTATATATACCATGTTGTTAATTTGCTTGTGGGGAATTTTAATCATATTATTTTTTTAACGATATCAGGAATCCCACTTATAACATCTTCCAGTTTTTTACTAATCATTTCAATATCTGATATAGCTGTAGTACTATTACCAAGGTTTGTGTTAATATCAACTAGTTTTACGTCAGCAGTCAGCGGGGTGCCAAATAATACATCGGCGATTCTATTAAGTTTTTGAAAATTTCTACGATTATTTAAAAACATATTTACGTGAACGGCATACTCAGCTCGTAGCGTGGATAATTTAGTATCTACTGTGTCTACGTATTTTTTGTTGCAGCATCCTCATCAGATGTTGGATCACTTAAAACAACTATCTTATTGCGATTCATGTTGAGTTCACCTGTCAATGTGTCGCCAGTGTTCCACAAACGATTAGCAACACTTTTTGTAATTTTCATTTCTAATAGATGCGATTGATATACTCGAGTCTCTGATTTTACCGTCATTGGTAAATATTGGAATATTATCCGTAGTAGCACCGAGAACTCCACGAACTATGTCATTCTATTTGATATTACTCGTCTCTAAAACACCGTGTTTACCCTGAAAAATAACATCTTCATCTTGGTCAACTCCAGAGAGGTTCATAATATCAGCGAGTTCATCTTTGGTCGCGTAATTTGACAGATCAATATCATCTTTTTTCTTGCTCTTGGTGGTATCACTAAGAAAAGATCTTCCGTAAATATCAACCCATATACTTTAAGATCTGTTTAAAACGACGCGGCTGCTGGTGTATTTTAAAAATTCTGATGGCGGAGGAAGCCGGATAAATCAAAATAAATATAACCACGTTGATCAAATGCGTATGCAACCCAATGAATTCCTGGACCAGAATTATCATCAAAATTTATAATTCCCGTCTCAGTATTGTGTTGTTGTTTTACTAACTGATCGCGCATAAAATTTGTTAGCATTAATTTACCAGCATCAAATGCGTTAGGTAGCCAGATTGCATTATTTTCAATAGCTTTTCTCACAAGTACCACAGTATGTTTAGCTCCAAATATAACTTTCTAACATTCCTACAAAATCCAAAGATATGTGATAATGGAACCGCACATGAAAAAATTTCTTCGTCATTTAACATTGATCTGCGTGCTGCGAATCCAAGGTTGTAATTTTTGTTCATCGACGCAACTGCGTCCCCAGCTGCATTTATCGTTACGTTTCTATCATCAGGCTGATCAACGGTATATTTTGCAAATATCATTGACATCACAATTTATAATTCCGTCTCAGTATCATGCGGTCGTTTTGGTAATTGATCGCGCATAAAAACACCTCTAAAATGTTTAATATTTAATTTTTTAGCAGTATCAAGTAAATCGAAATTTGACATAGGCAGAATTAGCGAAGTGTTCCTGGAAGTCTCAAACCTTTTCCGTACCGATAAGGGGTTCCTGGTAATCTTAGACCAGTTCCCTTTTTTATATCCCTGTCCTGTTGCTTTCTTTAATGCCATTCCAGCGGCGGTTCCAACGGCACCAAATGCAGCTGCTTTTGCTACGGTTGGTGCTGCAGCAACTATTAACGCTGGTATAGCCGCAAGAAGTGAAAATATACCGCCTGTTTAAATTGAGTCTTTAATGGAACTCGGAGAAAGATGAAGTTAAACTCCGGTTTTTTATTCTAAAGTCTTTTTAAAGTGTTTAAGTTGAGTCTTGGTTAATGATAATTTGTTTGGACCACCACTAGAAATTTGATCTTGTTTTAGTAATATTTTTGTTCCGCATTTACTTGCAAGTTTTGATTGTAATTTTTTCACCTGACCGGAAGTCAGAGTGACATTAACTTGACTGTACGACATTTTTATCATATGATAAGTGATTTAATGACTTGTTTTCTACTGGAGCGTCAACAACTCTCATTATTCCAAAATCACTTTCAAGTAACATTGATTTATCTGAAAGAATAACTGCGATTGCTCTGTAACCACTAGCGGGCAGTCGAGCTACACGGGCTCGGACGTGTATATGAACGACAGATTGCCTGAATAAATCTAAATGTTCCAATGAAAAGTAATAGATCGGATATAATGTTGTGAAATCCCGCTGATATATCTGCAAACCAGTGTCGACATTTTGATCACGTCCCATAAATGTCATTAACCGATGATAAACACGTGCTACACGATTTAATTCAAAATTTAACAAAACTTCTTCAGAAGGTTCTTGATGTCCATGTATCTTCAAGCAACTTCAGAAACTCCTGTGTGTCAAATACCATTGGATTTTGTTCCTGTGAATCTATTCTAGCATTTTCCTGAAATGTGATGAATGTATGTCGTGGCGCAGAAACTCCTTGCTATGATGCTATTTGCCATGTGAATAACCCAGCCGCATTGCTTTGAATGTTGTCTGTAGTCATTATCAACCATGACAGCAATGATATACCACCTGAATTCATAAAAGCAAGTAATGTTTCTTCTTCAGCAAGTGATGGAGTCATTACCGGCATCCACAATGACAGTTTTGTTAGTATTACTTTACCAGCATCAAATGCGTTAGGTCGTCAGATTGCATCAATTGTCAGTAGCTTTTCTCACAAGTACCACATTATGTTTAGCTCTAAATATAACTTTTCTAACATTTCCACAAAATCCAAAGATATGTGATAATGGAACCGCACATGAAAAATTTTCTTCGTCATTTAACATTGATCTGCGCGCTGCGAATCCAAGGTTGTAATTTTCGTTCATCGACGCAATTGCGTCCCCAGCTGCATTTAGCGTTACGTTTCTATCCTCAGGCTCATCAACGGTATCCTTTGCAAACATCATTGATGGACCAGCTGACCTTGAATAATCATATGAATATCTTGCCAGACCCAATAACATCGTAGCAATATCAACATTTTCGAGACACGATTCAATATATATCATGTATAGAGCACTGTTCAATAATGCCATAATACCATTGTTAACAAAACCAAGCCGATCTAAAAGTCCGTATGCTGCATCATCTGCTTTTAAAAGTCTATCTTCTACTTTTATAAATGATTAAGCAGGTAAGAAATATCTGCTTGTATCTTGAACTTGTAATTCGATTCGACCACGCTGATTTGGTATACGTGCGTCATACGAATAAAATAGATAATCGCGTATAGGTTCATCTTTAAGAACCGGTGCGTCCATATCGAACGCTGGGTCGGATATATGCTTGAACATTTTTATTATAATTGTTATCGTCTAACACGAAGACCACTTCCTGCTATTAAACTTGCCGTTATATATGTTTTTCCTTTTCTTTCTCTGATATGGGAACACCAGTCAACTCTGATAGTTTTGATTTGCAGCTTGATTTATTATTTTACTGACACTTGCAGGCATAACTCCAGTACTGAGTAATTTTACTGATTGCGGTTTTCGTCTACTTAACCGTGCTAGTCTATCCTTTATTGTCGAAAACGCTTTACCGGCAAGATTACCAATAGCGCCGATTCCCTTCACACGAACAAAATCAGTAACTTTCATTCCTAGTTGTTTTACAATCTGTATTGCTTTTGGGGCTATCCTTCTAAATAGACCTTGCACAACATCAACGATTCCACCTCCGTAAGTTGCTTTATAGGCTGGTAATCGCGAATTTACTACTCTAACCATGATTGGTCCACGTTGAGCCTGATGTGTAATCATTTTATTTATTACTTACTTATCTAATCACTGTGATAGTCATCAGCAATTTCTTCAGTGAGAGAACGATAAACATTGATATCCATAATACCGCCATTAAATTATCTTCGACAAATATCACATATTTCAATAATTATTTCCGGTAAATTATTTCCAGCACATTTTCCTCCAATTAGAACTTTTAATACATCCACGTTAGAAAGAATATTGTTTGGACAAGCAATAAGACCACTTCCTCCTGACGTAGTTGAGCAAAGACCACTTCCAGTTGCTCCTTCCTCCTCACTTGTTGTTTCCGCTTTTGTCTCAAATAGTCTTAAGGGTGATCATTTTTCTGTTTTGCTTTTTTAAGTAGCTCTCTAGACTTTCAAGTTCCAGCATCAACATTTGCTGCGGTGAAGAAATTTATTGTTCTTCTATTTGTTGCTGCGGTGGAGGAAGTTGATATGAAGGCTCCTGCTGGGGAGGTTGTGACTCCAAATAAAATGTATTTATGTCGTCAATGTATTTATTATATACTTCACCATTACTTCTAGCTTGGGGTTTGTTATAATACACACGATATAACCATTTAAAATAACTATCACCGTTTATGTTAACAAACTTAGGTTTTAAAATTTCGGACTCGAGAAAAACTATCATATGCAACACGAGAGAAATCTTTATTTTTAACTTCTCTAAGTTTTTCAACAACACCTTCTCTAAATTTGCCAATCAGTTCAATATTTTCTTTTCTTAATTCAGGTTTAGGTACAATATCATTTTTTACATCGGCTATTTCAGTACGAACTTTGCCAATACTGTCAAGTATTTCTTCATCTACAGGAGGAGGTTGTATGGCAGCTATCTGAGTTGGAAGATCTCGTAAAATATTTTTTGTTTGTTTAGTTCTTTTTGCTATTTTTGCAGTTTGCTCAGCAGTTTGTTTTATTGCTCGAAGAATAACTTCAGTAGCTTCTGCAACTCTTTCAGTAACTTTTGTAACTGGCTTAAATAACTTTTCTGTACCTTCTGCATATTCATTTTGTGATTCTTGACGTTCTTGTAATTTTCGCCGGACAGAATCACAAACAGGAAGAAATTTCTTAATTGCTTCTAATCTCTCTCGAGCTAATCTAGAAGTACAAGATTCAGCACCTGGTGCCATTATTGATATATAAATAATGATCTAATTATAGCAGCAGAGGAGGCGCGACCTCAATGAGACATCTTGTGGGTAGACAAAAACACATACAAATTTCGACAAAAATAAAGTAACCCAATTAGAGAAACTCTCGTTAAAGTTAGAGGCTTTGGTTTGCGTCAGTGACCTTACTTTTTTGGTTCGTAGGAAGCGTTTATTTTAAGCAAATGACGTTTCAGCAAAAGGTCTGTTCGCCCCCTCTTTTGCTGAGCGTCGTGTGAGGTAAGGGTACCGGACTAGAAGAACTTATTTCTACCTACAACGCTTCCACTGGCGGGTATAAAATATTTACTTTTAATATGAGCAAAACAAACTAGAGATAACCAGATGCGCAAGATCAGCAGTCTACAATCAGCGAAGAAAGCTGAAGAGAATCCGGTTTCTCTCGCACCCACGTTGGCCAACCCAAGACTCGATCCCACACGGACAAAGTTGAGATGTAAGTGATCCGTAAGGGCGAGTGCTTTGGATCACTCGGCCACCAGGGACCTCGACTCAGAAGGAGACGAGGATGTTGATCGATATGAGTGTACCGTGATGACACCGGCACAGAAGTATACAGTTAGAAAGTGGTGGTTATGAACATGGAATAATTTATGACTGTTAAAAGAAGAAGAAAGAATAAAGGACTGAACTTGAATTGGAGAAGTATACACCACAGCGATACCCCGCAGAGCTGTCAGATAATATTCACACGATTTTGATATGAACAAGAGGTTGTCTTATTTAATTCATTATCACGTAGCGCCAGAGATCAAAGGGACTCTAAGGTCGTTGAGACTTCAAGACAGCGTCGCGATATGACTGAAAAAGTGTTAAAGCTATGTTAAAAATCCTAATACATACATACATACATACAGACAGACAGACATACATACATACATACATACATACATACATACATACATTAGCATTTCAGACAAGTAAATTTGCAGATTGTAACACTTAATGAAGCAGTAGCGTCTTTTAAATCAAAATAGGGAAGGTATGCATTACGTGTTCAATGTGTGTAAATCTTCATATTTGCATTCAGCTAAATATATTGAATCGAAAGAGTGCTGGAGTGAAAGTCCGTATAAACTTTACACACACAAGCAAGAAAAAATATTTTCATACAGAAGGGTCTGTGTTAACCACTTGGATGAAAAATAGAACGATGACTATAAATACATTTATTGAAGAAAGAAAAAAAGGTATTTTTTGAAAATACTCTTGGACTGAGAAAATAAAAACATGATATACGCGATGCTTTTAGAGAAATCTTGAAACGGCAAACACCTGGAAATATAACGTTTGACGGAGGAAATAGATTCCATCAAGCAAGTTAAGAAATTGACAGCTGTATACAGTGTATATGTTATATATATATATATATATATATATATATATATATATATATATATATATATATATATATATATATATATATATATATATATATATATATATATATATATATATATATGTATGTGCATATGTATGTACGCATGGGTGTATGTATCTGTATATATATGTGTATATATGTCTATGTGTGTATATGTATGTATATATATATATATATATATATATATATATATATATATATATATATATATATATATATATATATATATATATATATATATATATATATATATATATATATATAAATGCATGTAAGTTTAAGTTCGATATGTGACTGAAGCAATCCTTCCGACTTAAGGACTCGGGTAGCATGAAAGACTTGAGCTTTGCATGCAAGTGGAATATTTGTATAGAAAAAGGTTAAAACCCTGTTTTTGTAGCGATTAGTTTGGCATAGATAGCGACAAAAATGATATTGAATTGAAATTGAATTAGTGAATATATTCATTTATTTCAGTATATATGTTAATGATACATACAGACGAACGAGTGGTGAATACGGATGTAGATAGAAGATCAGTAGTTATTTAGCTGGATAAATGTATAGACAGACGGACGGACGAAGAAAGAGAGATAGATGATCGTTTCTGTGCAGATAAGAAATGTCATATAAATTATATAAATGTGTGTAACATTCGTCTGCTAGTGACACTTATTATAAAGGGAACTAACTAGTTAGACGACCTGGAACCTTGATGTGTGTAAATCAGAAGGGAACCGATAAAGCTTCGACAACTACCGTATGCTACCGGCTACGGCATACGCTTTAGCAATATATACACTTATCGACGAATCTGTCGGTGTTGTCGTCCACGCATATTGCAACGGTCAGGGCAACACGTTCAGAACCACAAGACGATTATGAAGAAGAAAAAAGAAAGAAAGAAAGAAAGATAATAGTTCCTCATTTATGAATCTAATAGCGCCAGACTTAAGTACATCCAATAATTCCGGTTGGCCTCTGTTGTGACGATGACTGTAAATCAATATGATAGTTATATATTATTGCAGTTTGCAATTTTGAAGAAACTTGTTTCAGTTTTCTACTCAACGACGTGGGCAATTTACCACTTCATGGTAGGTAAGACTTGTCCAAAGGCGCAATGTAAACAATCATTGTTGAATAAGTTACACGGAGACCACTTTTCTGATGTTTACTGCCCTGCGCTAAAATTACTTTTTTTTAAACGTATTGTGAAATTGTGTCGATTTAGCCCCTAAGATAAAAGGAGTTACATACAATTGTATATCTGATAAACTATTTTCTTTTCGCATGATACAGGGTATAGGAGCAATTAAAACTGTAACTCTTTCAAAGTTGGCGACCAGACATCATATTTTCCCTGAAAGTGTGGAATTTTGGTGTATAAGATACCTTAGAGAGGTATGTACGAATGTAGTAGTAAATTGAAATACTTTAAAATGTCAAACCACGATGTTGAATTGTATTTCTTTCGCATATTAACAAACGTATTTCATTTTAGAGAGGAAACTAGCAATTGTTTTTACCAGTAGAATAATAGTTCTTACGCTCAAACGTATTTGCAAATTTTGTCTCAGTGTCCACTTTTTCACATTTTTTCTACGCGAGAAAAATACTCAGAGGCGACGGAGAAATATAGGAGAGCAATTGGTTAGCCACCAAGTCGTTTCACTCTGAATCTTCATAGTTTCACACATATTCACTATTATTATTTGATTTCCCTATGTCAATTTGCTGGACAGGTGGTTATATACAGGATCTAAAATGTTGCCGAAATGGAATACCTTTGTATCAAGAATAACAGTTTCCGGGACAAAATATTTTAGGAGCAAACTGAATATAGAGCAGGATGCCATATAAACATACTCGTGCGCACATACGGGTTCTAACATGCGTGCTTAAAGCGTTGTCCCTTCATTTTACAACCTTAAACATTGGTTTTTGCGTGTTATCTCAGGGCCTTATAGGCGATACCATACAAAATCACGCCAAGACGATGGAATGAATCAATTTACTTATAATTTAAATGCCACGGATACATTTGACTTAATTAGGTGTATCTGTGATACGTGATCCAACTAAATTCTGGTATCATCGATCCTAGTACTACAATGTAAGACGTTTACCCTGCTATGTATGTTGTTTGGGTAAACGTCTTATTGCCTTAATAATTGGCGTCGTGTAGCATGTTCCCCGGTCCACTGACTGAGGAATGAGACGGCAGGTTTTCATGAATATGTCACACACTTGACAGCTCATATTGAGACTTTTACACAAACTAAAAGCCTAATTGCTTTGCTCAGGCTAAACTTATTCTGACGAACATTTCAGTTCCCTGGAATGCGATGGATGCCCGGAATGCAGAAGTCGGTTGAAAGATTGATAAGTATATTTAAAATATTAGTATATATTTGTTCGTTTCGTTAAAGAAATATTCTTCGACTTAAACCGACTTCGATATTCCCCTGCTCACATCGCATTTCAATTAACTGAATGAGTGTCAACGGAACTTGAAAACACATCCATTTAATTGTGTTAGAATTTGAACCCATTAGGGAAAAGATATCAGAGTAAGTATAGTCCGACTAAATCAATTAGACATTAATTTGTGGTAAAGTGTCAATATGGGCTACCAAGTGTGTGAGATGTTCCTGAAAATTTGGCAGTCGACCGGGAGACACGCTACACAACGCCGTTTATCTACGCAGTAATACGTTGATGCAAACAACATACATATTAGGGTAGACGTGTTACATTGTAAGATTACATCGATCCGAGTTATTATTGACTGAACAAACCTTTACCTAGAGATGAATGTGAATCAGAGTTTGAAGCATATGACATAAATTAATGTCTTGTAACTTAATCCAAAGGGTAACACTTTGTCACTAATAATTTATATTCCAATGTACTCTTTGCGGAAAATGAAGAGGGGAAAAAAACGTGTTCCACATAAATATTTTAACTGTATCGCATAACTGATATCAAAACAAATATCTTTAACTCATTTCAAAACGATGTTTCATATCAGTCTTAGTTCGAACTTATGTCATTTGTCGTGCTTGACAAATCTGAAAGTAAATTTACCTTAAATCGATAAGTCAAGAAATCAAGGATCTTGTTTACGTTATTTATATGTAAGCCAGAGTCAAAACGTAAATTGTCGGTGGAGGTGGTTTCTCTGCAACATGTAACTCAAACTGCAGTACTAGTAAATACCGATGGAAAAATTGATTAATTATTGCTGGCAAGGTGTGATAAATTACGTAATTACGAGCACATTGGCTCATGAAGATTCTTGGGGTATGTTAGAATGAACCTTCAACACCTAGATGAGTGACACTAACACCATATCAATTTTAAGTAGTTCCCATTGTATTAGTTTCCGACTATTTTACATGAAATTTTCAGTATGTACTAAAATTTAAATTTTGTTCATATGTGGTAAATGTTAAAAAAAAAAAAAGAAAACTTAAATTCGTCACAAAGTCACTACCATTGCGATAGATCAGTTAACAGTTTTCTAGTATTATTTTGTAGCAAAACAAAATCAGTTATTAATTGGTGTTACAGTCTTCAATGAGGTGGGTGATATAATTAGATTAAATTTGAAGAATTTCCAATGCATCACGAATAAGTGAGTGAGAAAGGATTTCTTTTACAACAAAAAATATTTCTTCTGTATAAGTATTACAGCAAGACAAAATCTACATAAATTACACAAGAACAACATAACAGATACATTTTTCCTTTCGATTTTGTTCATGTGGGCATCTTTCCATGTTTATATCCATTATGACGCAGCACGGGATGCGCTTGCGAGATCATTCCAGTGACTTAATTTTCGAACATTTATTTTGAAAGATCATATAAAAGGCTTTTTTAAAAATGATTTGTGCTTTCAGACTTGTGATACGGATGATACAGAGTGGGATGTGAGTCTCTCCAAGATCAGAGGAAGAGCTACTGCTCTCTGATGGAATAGCTAATTAGCTGTAGAAAAGCGTTTAAAAAAGACATGGCGATGTACTGGAAATCGCCATACCTCGGTCAGTCCGTAAGACACGGTCCGGGAACAGTGATTCTTGAGTTAGAAGACATACATTTGTTTCCTCAGTTTTATTATACTCGACCCTCAACAGGTCATCCCACATATTCTCGTCCATTGCGAGGGATTCTAAAGAACAATAAATGTAAGGACATCCAAGCGGATGGAAGAGCGTCGACGCTTACAAAATACAGATCCGCCGAAGGGAAACTGTCTCCGCGCTACTCTTTTCTAACAATCAACAACAAAGTTGCAGCAGAAATGAGGTTATCGCCTAGTTGGAGTCGGGCAGCAAATGCTAGTTCTCAAAGTTCTCCGAAAAGCAAGGGAAAAGGAAGAAGAGTTCACTTCAATGACAAGTTCTGTCGTCTACAGAGTCTGGAACAGAAGTACAGGATGCCGTTCTTACTGGATGACAGTGACACGTGTGCTTTGCATCCTAAATCGGACCATATCTCTAATAAATTGCTGAGAAGCCCGAAATATGAGACGGGTCAAGGACTAAATGTCAGACGATGCGAAAGTGGTGTTCGTCAGATACATTGTGAGTGCAGTCAATCGCAACTGGAAATGAGTTTGATTCATTCAAGGGAAAGGACCCCAACCCCCTCAAGGGACAAACTTCTGACCCCTACCATGGACCAAAGCTTCCCTCGGTCACAGAGTTCAAAGTCAGCAAGTGAAAGCCGACGACCATCAAATAGAATTCACAAAGATATCGAAGACTATTTAAATATTTCTAATGTCCTTAGATCTCGACAGCAGTTTAACAAGCAGTTCTTTACGATTCGTGGCAATGAGAAGAAAATTCATATAGCATGTTCTAAAAATGTTTTGAGTAAAAATAATGTCATTAAGTATGAGAAAAAACAGACCAGTTCAAATGTCATCAATCGCAACTCGCCGACTCGTAGGAAGACAACATTTGTTGGGTACAGCTTCAGGTCCTCGCCACTGCAGGACCAGCTTGTTGCCTCGACATTTTTTGAGACTAATCTAGACCATGTGTCTTCGCCAGATTTGTATTTCAAAGACGAGACAACTGATGACGAACAAAGAGAAAATGTATCTGATATAAAGTCTGATAGAGGCAGTATCCAAAATGGAAACGAGAATGCTCTAGGGTCTACCGCAGGTCAAAAAGATATGTTACTGGAGAGCAGAAAAGAGGAAATCTTGCAGTGGATAGAAGCGGTAGATACTGCACAGACAGAACAGAGGTAATACCGTGCTATATACAACAGTACAATCCAATTTACTTGGTTTTACCAAGTTACCTGAAAAAGCCATGTGTTATTTAAGTGATTCAAATCTGGTATCAGTGGACGAAATGTCCAATTATTACACTTTTTCTGACAACAGAACTGTTCATTTGTTACTGGGCTGACGTAGAAGAGTAATTCATTATCTCCTTACGTTTTTTGTTCGGTAGCCAAGATATTGCCTGTGTCGTAATTGTATAAAAATATTTTGAAAGCATGTCGATGCTAATTATGTAGACTAAAACCTAACTTCTAAAATGTTTACATTGCGGAAAACGTTCACGTCCTAAAGGTCTGAACTGTAGCTTATTATTAACCAGTATATATTCGTACGGTTTTTTGAGAAATGAATCTAGGCTTCCCATGTGTTTGTCCTTGGAAGAGTGGATATGTGCTTTCAGTGTGTTTGTCCTTGGAAGAGTGGATATGGACTTTCAGTGCGTTTGGCCTTGGAAGAGTGGATCTGGACTTTCAATGTGTTTGGCCTTGGAAGAGTGGATTTGGACTTCCCATGTGTTTGGCCTTGGAAGAGTGGATATGGACTTTCAATGTGTTTGGCCTTGGAAGAGTGGCTCTGGACCTTCAATGCTGAGACGTTGGCTTTACTTATAACGTTGGAATCTAATATCTCACAAGCCATTAATGATATTTACATAAAAAAATTCAATATTGGCTACTTTATGTTAAAAAAATGGTCCTGAAAATTTCAGAAGTCTTGCTTCAGTGGTCCAGAAATATTTAGCTTAATATTTTGGGATGGATTCTGGTTGCTAGTATTAACATCGTGTACTGACGATATCTTTGCAGCTTCAACTTTAAGTTGGTTTATTAATGATTATTTCGAAAAGTTTTATTCATGTATAATACTTAGGCCACTCTTTAGTGTGTGTGTGTGTGTGTGTGTGTGTGTTTTCCCAAACATATCTTTGGGCCAGATTTTATGATTTCTGAATGTCGGGAAAAGTCTCTTTTGTCTACAAAGTTCGATTTATGAACTAATTTTGTTCTTGAATCATACTTGTGCTTTATGTTTGAATTTTACACGAGTTCAGTGCAAAAATGAAAATGAGATGAGAAATGTATTTTTATTTGAAACTGAATTAGGAGTTGCAGCGGTCACAATAATCGTACTGAGTCGCCAAAGGATATGGACATAATATCAACTGGAAAAGATTTACTAGAAAAAAATATTTCCAAATCGGCAGTTGGCTGAAAGGAAGACAAAACAACGTGGTTTTATCGACTAGGAGTAGGATCTATGATATGGCGGATGACTGTACAAAACAAATAGCATCTATCATATGGCGAATGACTGTACAAAACAAATAGCATCTATCATATGGCGGATGACTGTACAAAACAAATAGCATCTATAATATGGCAAATAACTGTACAAAGCAAAAATCAACTATAATATGGTGAATTACTGTCCAAAAAAATAAACACCATATATGATATGGCTGATGACTGTATAAAAAGAACAACAATCATTCTATTGCGAATGAATGTACAAAAAAAAACACGATCTATGAATGGCTTATGACTGTTCAAATACAAGAAGCATCTATGATAAGGCGAATGACTATAAAATCAAACAGCATCTATCAAGTGGCGATTGACTGTACAAAAATAAAAATTTACCTGTAAGCACTTTAGTACGAAAATCCCAAATTTCTGAGGTTACTTGGTCTTGTTTCTATGATTGTGAGATGAAATATTGAATATCTAATACATTAAAATTACCGAAATAACAGTTAGAGACGTGATTGAAACATGCATTGCTTTTAATAATCGTTCACTAGTCAAGACTTACTCCCCCTATAACATTTCAAACATTTGTATAAGACGGTCTTTACCAGTCATTTTCTTCGATTTATATTTATCCTTCATGAGTAATGCAGACACAACTATGACGCAGGAATATAATTTCAGTAAAACATATTTTTTTATTATCGAATTCTCTTTGACATATTTTGAGCAACTAGAGTCATATAATTTGATTTGTCAATTGTAACTGAGAATAATTTGCCTTTTTAAGTGTAACTGAACTTATCCGTAATGTCTTTTACTCGCATTTTTAATCTTATCCTAAACAGATGGCGGTAATAGCAGATATATTGATTTTATGCAGAGTTATACTTACCAATCAAGCTCAATACAGAGTTAGAAAGGATCCTTTAACAATGGAACAAAACAAAATGGATGCCGATTCTTACGCAAAGAAATAAAATTCGCTGTAAACCCCACCTCGACCATTTGACTTTGTTTACTTATTTCTTCTGTCTTTTGTTTTCTTGTTTTCTTCTCTACCACTATAAGCAAGGAAGCGTCCTACTAAAACGTTTTTTGTGTGGAACTTTATTATATTTCTTTTCTGTCATTTCAAATATTTTGTGTGAAATTGAAACTGTATCATACGATTTTATAGTTTGACAAGAATAACAACCTTTTGACATTTCATTACCGTATATATTCGCTTGAATATCTAATCAAATTACAAATAGCACAGATCATGATCTGTCGCAGTATAATGCGCCAGCAGATCAGGGTCTGTGTTATTTGTTCTTCTGATGACTTCTAACAAACTGTAGAGATCCAGATCTCTGACAGCGCATAATCTATCGTAATGTCATACCAAGAAGCAAAATAATTTTGACAAACCTTTTAACCAAAAAGTTTATTTTTTAAACTATTTTATTTGCTGCTACTCCGAATGTTTGGGGAAAATCACACTACATAACACATCCACAGTCTTCTTGACAGAAAAAAACACGCGTCTAGTTACAATCAATGGCGTAGTTATAAAGACCCCCAACAATAACAACGACACATAAATGAACACTACGCACGCACCCTCCCACCCACGAACCCATCCACCCGCACACAAACATACATACATACATACATACATACATACATACATACATACATACATACATACTATTACACAGACACAAATGAAGGGATGGGAAATAATGTAGGAAGTCTAACACATATACACACATACATACAATCACAAACACATACACTGTTTCTAGAATAGTGTTGGGCCCTGAAAGGGACTGTTGCATGTGGATAACAAAGCTTGTCAACACATTCCATAACTATACACTCTGCTGAGCCGTAAACTTGTTCCGGAAATGAGTCTATACTTCTGTCTTCTCTTCACACACAACTGTCGAACCCATTCATCTGTCTCTGTGATGTGCTTCATTTTGCAGCGCGTCTACACGCTCACAGCATAATCGGGACGAAACAACTCGTTTGGCAGAGAGTCGGATATTAGTCCATAGCTTTATTCTTTAGACTCAGAGCGTTTTACTGTTTCAGAGTGATTTAATATCTATGTCTGAAATAAGGGCTGGATTACGTACCTGGTGGCGGTCTTTACATGAATCTCGAAGCCGGCTCGTATGATGTGTATGATAGCAACATTCAGGATGCGACTGAAAACATAGTGGTCAGATTCAGTGTTAATGTTAACGCAGCTTGGACACCAGGACATGGGCTGCAACTATATGGCTCCGGAAGACCCATATAGTTGTAGCCCATGTCCTGGTGTACACAATGCGCCAAAACTTTAAAGACAAAACATGAAGTAGTGGGCTTTGACCCGTACGCGACAAGTTTTACAACGGTGAACACTGGCGCTATACAAAACATACAGCGATCCGACTAAACTCCCCAAGACACCAAGACTACCCCAAGACTACCCCAAAACACTCTCACTTACCCATTATATATATATATATATATATATATATATATATATATATATATATATATATATATATATATATATATATATATATATATATAAAGTCAAATAAAAAGTAATAAGTATAATTATACATTGTGTAATTATTGTTTATCGTCAGTAGAGTTTTTACCCTTTTCGGTCATCGCCAAAGGAAAGATCCCAAGACATTCAAAGACTCTTGTAAACACCCCAAGACACCTAAGATCATGGTTTACAGTTGCAATTCTTAATCATTTGACCAAAAAATCGTTTAATTTAATCTTAAATGCCCCAAAATAGAAATTTAAAATTCCAAGAAATGTCTTTAATTGACCTAGTCCACCACAGTGGCGAAGAGTTATCGTTCTTGCATTTGATTCTAAGTACTGAATAAGAGTGTTCTGTATATATGGATACATGAATAACAAATGCACTACAAAGTAAATGAATGCTCATTTTATCTTCATTTATCCCTATGTACCCAGGCCACACCACAAGGAGGCGATTTTTCCATGGCCCATTTTACTGATGTTCTTCGTTTTAATTTGTTTGTTTGTTTGTTTGTTTTTTCTTTTTTCATCCATTTCTATTATATATTGAATACATTTCTCATTGTTGATTTTCTTTTTTGATATCATTTATGATGAAGTCTAAAAAACACAATCATCGCTTTTTTGTCCTTTCGTTCACGGGACGCCGTCGTTTTCCCGGTTTGCGCGCAATTCCTTTCGCCTTATTAATGACTAAAATTTTCCATCTTTTGATTATATGAATTTTGAATTTTGCCTATGTTTTGAATCCATGAGAAAATTTTAAAAGAGTTCGTTTTTTTTCTTCTTCAGACTTGCAATGCCAGATTACATCATGAGCATGATAGATTCGTTCTTCATTAATCAGTTGACAATTTCCTGTGTCATGTAGAGAACTTCTATAATCCATAAAATGCAAGTCTGTAACGTCGTAATCTCTAGCATGTTTAGGCTTCCAGTCAACCGAAAATTTTAAAATATTATTGATGGACTCTGCGTTGTTATTGGTCCTGTGTTTGTTTTATTTCGGTTCAAACACGAATTTTTGAAGTCTTGGTTTTAGATTATTGACATAGCATTGTTCGAAGCTGTCAAACTTTTCCTTTATTAATTGCTCACGTTTTACAGAGCGGCTTTCAAAATCCATGGTAGTATTGGCGTCCACGATACCTTCGCTACCAAACAGAGACCTCATGACTGTATCACGCTCGACCTTGTCAATTCCTACCTTGTTTTGTATGTAAAACTTAATATTGTCGTGTAGATGTTTTGTGCACAAATATCGTCTTGCAAAAGGAAACACGTGTTCGATAGCCTTGGTAACAGCTTTCTCGTCGTCCGTGCCTAATTCCATATTTTCTGATATTCGCATTTCAATAGTCTCCGCATCATTATCAAGTTCTGTTGCTACATTTTCCAGGAATGCTTTGCACGTTTTATACGACGCGTCTTTGTCTTAATTTGCTTTATTTCGGTGTATGATTGATGGGTGTAATATGGTTATAGAGTATACAGCTTGGCCTTACTTCAGATTTACACCTTTCAAAAAAGTGCTAGCCCCACTTGGTCATTTTCACTTCCTCAACTTCAGGGGTAAATTGTATAAAAAAGAGCCAATCACTTATTTTACATTTCTTGTATTTGGTAATTCATTCATTGCACTTTCAGAAGCTGGTATTGTCTAGTCTGACAAAATTCATTTTCCATATTTTAATAGCTGCTACGGATAGTGTACTTTGAATTCAGGCTGATTTTTTGGGTACAAGGGAGCAGTCATTTTAGTTAGCAGTGTGTTTAAATCGTGTACAATTTCCAAAAGTACAATATCCCAAGAAATGTCAGCCACATTACATCAAAGTAGCATAGAGGTATGCCAACATTCTCTCCACTGTACATGTTTTAAATGCAAGCAACTTCACCTTACATACGTCACTCTCTCAAAAGTACATAATAACTGGTGAGCGCCGAATGTTCGGTCAATGCCAATCGGTTGTTTTTTTTTTGTGTTTGTTAAGAAGTGTTTCTAATCCTTTATTTGTTCTGTAGTGTAGTAGATAATAGATGGTACCTGTAATTTGTTGTGTATCACTGTTTGTACTTAAGAGTGTTCATTTAACATTCCCAACACATCTAAAATCTCATCAGCAACATTGCTGTTTCTTGCGCAGTTGCTTTTTTCTCTTTTCCTGGCATTATACTTCTGGTTCGTATCACTCTGAAGTCACGTGCACAATGCATGGAGTAATCATTTTTCAAGTAACGAAAATTTTTTCTCGGTTTCTGCTTGTTCAAATTTTCGTTCATTTTTTTTCTATGGTTTTTGGATTTGTTTTAGTGAATGTTTGTCCAGAACGCGCGTTCCCATGCGACTGTGAAGTTACTGATTGAATTCCTTGGTATTCGAACAGCGCAACATTGCTCAAGATTTGATCAACATTTTTTACAAAGTATGAGACCCTTTTCTTAAAAGTTGGATCTATTTTGAGAGAATCATAGTAACTGCTTAAGACGACAATGCTCTCCTCGGCAGGTTGTGGTTTGAGAGGTTTCCAGTATACCTGACCTTTGCATCCTTTCGTAAGGCTGTACTTCTGATTTGTGTGCTCAACATTTATCAAGTGTCCATTTTGAACCACAAATATTGATTTACCTGTGTTGCCCTTTACAGTATCCCATATTCCACAATCGTCGTAAAATTCACAGTTTTTCTTCGATTCTAATCGACTTACATTCCTCGAGTTATCCACTAACAGAAAACATCTAGACTTATAACCAGGTGGCACCTGATTGTGTATGTATTCTTTTTTAGTGATCAGTTTGTATACTCCGTGTCCTGATATTAATTGTTTCAAGTCTTAAAAATCCAAGATGGAAGGCGATGACGTATGCTGTGTCATTTGTGGTGTTGTAAAGTCTGAAGTTCTGTGTTATTCACAAACAATAATCCAGTGTTTCAATTTACCAATAAAATTTAATGAAATGTCTTTGTCCAAGAATTCTGTATGAGCACTCATATATTTCGAGGAAAAAAGAATTAATCCTTTGAAATCCAAATAATTCGAATAAACATTAAAATGTCATTCCCAAACTGACATAACAAAAGAAACACCTTTATGTCCCAGTATTTAGAAGCCCAAATGAGAAAAATCTCTTTAAACAATGATTATATAGTAACTCGAAACGCAAAACAATTTCCCGGATGAGGGTCAACTTTCCAGAGCCTTTGAGACGTATTTACATGTAAAAGCACGTAGCTCTAGTAACAAAAACCAATCATTTTACTCTAAGAATATGATAAAAATAAAACGTTGTTTACGTCTCTCGCTGATTTCTGAATTAAGGTTGGGAACTAGGTCAGCTTTAGGTGTTTACAACGGAAGAGTCAAGGTCAAACTATTTTCTGAAAAATACCGAGTTCCTAGTAAACAAAATTACATTATTTTGACATGTAATGAAATTAATAATATTTTTTTAAAAAAATTTACAAACAATGAAATTAAAACAAATGAAACTCAAATCAAATATACGTATCACCACCATATGTGCAGCATGAAATCAGTGATTCCTCATAGGAGGGAGAATAGTCCATTAACTGGTCGAACTCAGATCGTGACTTGTAAGCTTCAGCATTTCGTGACATTTCAATTGATGTGCGTGACCTCAGTTCAGACGCCAAATGTTCACTCCCCGTCAACGCAAGTGATACAGAGTTAAAAAGGCAAATGCCGTCGCCAGTAGATAGTGAAGGTACACCGAAAGAAGACAAACCAAATTTTTTCATAATTTCTTGTGCGTTACGATCTATTCCCACAAAATCGGACGGGATGATCTATTTTCCATAGAACTGAAAGGACTCAAAGAAATGTCCCTCTCTTTTTATTGCGAAGTGAAGACTGTCAACACCGTAACGAAACACCTGTGCTAAGCGGCATAATCCTTGATTGTAGTTGTTAGCTGAAGTCCCCATCTCTAGCATGAAGCCGTTGTTGCATACATATGGTACTTTATCGTTTTGATAAAAGCTATTAAATTGTTCTGCAGATAACTGCTCACATTTGGAATGATTCCATTGTTTGCAAGAGTTGCAAAGTATGCCGTCAGACGTACAATTTAAACGACATAAATCGCAGGGCCAAAATGCTGCTCTTTTTTTAGCAGTAATTATGCGCTTTTTCGATGGCACAGTAGATTTCTAAATCTAGACTGAACTGATAAAGAGTTTAGTATATGAACCGACAAGTAGATATGAACTGCAATACAATTACCGACGTTTATACACAAAGCAGTTAAAAACATGTTTATAATGAATGCATCTGAGCTAAGTATACACTTTTCCGCGCAAGTGTAGTCTTTCAGATGTCTTGGGGTCTTTCCTTTAGCGACAGGGGAAAAAACTCTACTGGTGTTATTCGATAATTATGCAATTGCATAATTGCAATGCATAATTATACTGACTACTTTTTTGGTTGATTTTTTAAAAAAAAAATTGTATATATGTACACTGTGTAGGTGAGAATGTTTCGGGACAGTCTGATCAAAATGGTTTGGGTTTTGGGTAGTCTTGGGGTGTCTTAGGGTCTTTCTTTTGGCGATAACCGACAAGGGAAAAACACTACTGATGTTACTCAATAATTATACAATGCATAATTATACTGATTACTTTTTTTATTTGATTTTTTAAATTGTATTTATGTATACATATATGCATAATGTCTAGGTAATCGTGCTTTGGGACAGCTTGGAGTCTCTTGGTGTAGTCTTTGGGTAGTCCTAGGGTGTCTTGGCGTCTTTCTTTTGGCGATAACCGACAAGGGAAAAACTCTACTGATGTTACTCCATAATTATGTAATGCATAATTATACTGATTGCCTTTTTTTAAAATTGTATACATGTGCAGTCTTTGGGTAGTCTTGGGGTCTTTCCTTTGGCAATGACCGACAAGGGAAAAACTCTACTGATGTTACTCGATAATTATACAATACATAATTATACCGCTTACTTTTTTATCAGATTTTTAAAAAGAAATTGTATATATGCATACAGGGTATGTGAGAGTGCTTTGAGGCCATTTTGGGTGTCTTGAGGTAGTCTTGGGGTGTCTTGGTGTGATTAGCCGCTCAGAAAATACAGGCATCGAAAGAAGTCAAGGACCACGAAATTAATAGAACGGCACTAGTCGTGGGCTGCAGCGTCGTGGTGCAGATCATCAAGTAGATCTCTGCTTTTGTTCTGACATTTCTGGTAGCGGAAACCAATTGTGCGGTGCACTATTTGGAATGGATCTTTCAACCGAAATACTTTCGGATAATCTGCCGGTCGCAAGTGTTTAATAAATTTATTTTCACTGACCTTTGTATGCAGATGGTAAGCAAATCCCTCTTCTTTTGACCAATAGCATTAAATCTTCAGAACGCTCACTTGTTTAGAAGTAATCTTTGTCAGCATAGAACACCCGTGTATTCATTGGCTGTTGACCTTTTTTAAACTGCTGACGTATCATCACTCCAAGGCAAGAGTAACGTGTGGAGACAGTCTAGCGAGGATTATATCAATATGGCAATGCGTTTATCGAGCTCTACGAGCTTCGAGAGGTTTAGGTTCCAGTACTTCCCCATCCTTGAGCATTGTGTCCTCAGGTCTCGCTGCAGTCAGTAGCTCAGATGACTTGTTATATTGATTTGGATTTTCTTTACTAGCTGTTGGGAATGCCCTTGTATCGTGGATGGGAATAAACATTTGTTTGGTTATTTTCTCCATGTTAGCTGAAGTTTTTACTCTATTACACGGATACCATCAATTCTTGCCGTGAACTTATTAGCACTTTCCAAATTCCGGTCCTTTGTGATACGCATGGAACTTAGCTATGCGTCATTCTAATCTCCAAGGTGCGTCATTTTCTTGATTACACTTGGCTGGCACCCCTCGGTTGCCTGATCAAGAAGAAGTAAATGTTTGAAGGTCTTCTATTTCATTGACTTGGGTGGTTAATGTGGTTTCATATTTTCATTACCGTCTAGATAATAGGACTAACGATGGCCAAATTCCATCTCAAAGCAGCATATCGGCCATGATGATGTAGCTATGCTCGTTTATTGAAGAGAGGGAGCGTGAACTCCAATAGCACTGAGTGAATGTCACCTCATTTCGAAAACAAACTCTACCCATTCCACTCCGTTTGCTATGTGCTCTGTGTAAAGGGACTCCGAAGCTGCATTTGTTATGACTGATAACTGAAGCACCTTAGACCAATAAGAGCACTGCTCGTCAGTTTTCCAAACCTCAGTGGAAGCAATTGTGCCAGGTACTGCTAATTTGGCATTCACAATTGTTTTGAATGGCAAGGAAGGCACATGCGCCAAGCGTGCGATCGTAAAATTCATTGGGTGTGCAATCGTTGCAAATAAGAGTATAAGGCTCTAAAGTAAATGAACTGGCCTGCATTAACAACACAGGCATTTGGGGTGTCTAGAAGGATCAATGGCTAACTGAAAATGAGATGACCAACGCAGTCTACCAGTGATTCTAGATTATGTGTTGATGTATGCAATAAGGTTGTCGCTACCGACCCTGATGCATATATTTCAGCCGTGTTTGGAAACAGGTTCTGTGTGCCGCTCAACGTTGAGCTGCTAAATACCCATATGCCATTCTACCAGTCAGGACTTTTAGACCGCCTCGCTTTTGAGCTGATGTTTAACAAATACGGTAGGTAGGGTGATCACGAGCAACAGCCGTAGCGGAAGCTACACTATTAACGAAATTTAGTGAAACTCCACACCGTTAACCACCCGGACCTGGCCCGCATGATAAGAAATCAGAACAGGGAAAAGTTGCCATGGTGTGTTTGCGTGTTATGCGCCATCCAAGGATGTAGGGAATATGAGGATAATGTGCGTAATGTTAATCTCAAGCTCCTGTTAAAAGAGTGAAGGTAATAAATTGTCTCATCGAGGATCCAAACAAAAAAGCAGGTTTTGCACACAACAACAAAAACTCTATTACCCGCTTCGCAAAAAAAGTGTCAGTGACAATCGAGGGTGTCCTAAACCAAATTTATACCCCAGGTCGGACGCGAAATCACAAGAGTGGGGGAAAGGGCCTGAGGGTAATATCAAGGGAGTCTTTCAAGGACAACAATCTGTTGGTGTTTGATGGCTGTGAGATTTTTGCGCTAGTCATCGATATGAGGGCCTTTGAAGACTACACCCTCACAGGTCGTGATGACGCATAGGAAATGCAGGCGAGAGATTTAAGCTGTAAATTGAAAGAATGTCCTAGGCAGCAGGTGTCTTAAGCTTGTATGTGTTCATCGTCATGGATGTGCAGCACAACATAAAAAATAGTCAGTTTGTCTCATCGATCTGCTAATCGCAGCACTTGCCATCGCCTGGAAGACAAAAACTTGAAAAGTTTGCCTCCGCACTGCACCATGGTTGTTGGCTGCTGAAGATGTGGCTAAAGCGTTTTTGCATATGAGATTCTCCAAACAGAAATTAAGAAGCACTTTGATTTTATCATGATCTGCCCCCCTATGGGCCTGAATAAGGCTAAATATTGTCAGCTGTAACGCACCAGAAAAGACGAGTCAGCATTCTTTATCAACCCCAGACGCTTTTGTGGAAACTTTCATCACCTGTTATCTGCTGTAACAAAATGGCTTGAGAGCACCATCACACTCATTTTGCTAAATGACTGAACCTTTGTTTTCAGGTGTCCGGCATAAAATGGGTCTCGCAGAATCTTGCAAGTGTCAGTTGCCATGCTGGAAACTGTTTTCTGGTTATTGCCCTGAAACCGGCGTCTTCAACAAGGACTTTCGTCAGCAGACGTTCTTTATAGCTCTGCGTTATTGCAAGAACGAAGAAAATGAGGTCATTCTGTCGATAGCCTGACTGAACCTCATGGCTTCTTGGAGACGAGACTTTCAAAAAAATATGCATGCCAACAAACCGCCTGTTTTATATAAATTTGTTCCCAGTCATGCTTGTCGCTGCTACCGAACCGCCCCAGGTTACCAAGGTAACAAATCCTGGTCGGGTGACGTCTGGAATAGGTGCCTTAATGAAAGAATGATGTGCAGTACGAAAATAGATTCAGCGTGACTCGAAGAACGGAAATGCGACAAACTGATATACAGGGGCGCAAGCCTGCAAGCACCACCACAGGAAGTAGCCTGAGACATTAAGACCGAAATGTCGCAATTTCAACTCAGATGAAATAGCAAAACAAGAAACGGCCTGCACACACGCACGCGTTTCCGCAGTTCTATTCGGGGAGCTGGGGTCTGAAAGCAAAGATCAGTAAATACCGTTTTATGTTCTCTGGGGTTTTGTATTTCTGGCTGTTCCAGGCCTTATCTACAACTGCGCCTGGACAAGCGCCTGCGACTGCACAGTGTGAGAACGACAAATTCACAGTAGAAAGTATATGTTCGCGTAACGAATGGAAACTGTTTGCCTTTGAATTTCTCCCAGATGCTTATGTATTTGCATAGGTATATGCTCTTACGAAGCAGAAAGTAAATGATATGCTCCATGTATCACGCTAGGGCTTGAAACATCTTAGGTATGTTGGCAGCTAGCTTTTTGATGATGCTTTCGTAAACAGGAGGGTGTCAACAAACTGTAACTAATTGTCCTGTTAATGTCGTGAATTGTTCGATGTTTAATTTGGGGGGGAATGGCGCTTACCTGTTTTGGCACTGCTGACCGACGGCTTTCTTAGTCAGGTGGCCATCACAACTCTACAGCTTATGAATCACCACAAGCACTTTTATTGTTTCTGGATAAATGTGTAGCTTGAGATTGCATTCTTGATGGGTGACTCCATTGTAGTCTTAGATAATATGGCGGTGGTGTTGCATGCAGTCATGTACAAGTTGCTTGCTGAAGAGATGTAGTAAATTGTGTTCTTTAAAGCCTTCCGGTTTTCTTCAGTCAACACCATTCCTGTGAGATTTTGGAGAACCCCAATGATTTCTTCTAGATCATGTGTGTGCACGTGCAAGAGAAAGGGAGAGAGAGAGTGAGAGATTATTCAATCACTAGGGTCTTCTAAACATTTGCCCTGAACCAGATTTGAATGATATAGAGAGCTCTTTTTTAGGTTTTGGATCTTTTGCTAAAGTTTCATATTTGTACTCAGTTTTAAGGCAATAGGGCCTGGTCAAGTTATCTTCTGAGCAAGAGTGAAAGCTATAGATTTTCTGCAAATAAATGTTCAACTGCAGAAATTTTAACAAGAGTAATGCAAATGACAGATGATGCATCACCAGCATAAGGTTAGTTGATTGCAAGATGCATGTATACCTCCATTTACAAATGAAAAGATCTGTACAGAAGCAGCAGAGGGGGATAACCTACCTCAATTAATCCGAGCAAAGAAGTCTATACGGCTTACCTTAACGGAGGAAGGTTCAATTTTGAAAAATAGAGCTTTCAAGAAGGAAGGCTCCGTTGGAAGGGATCGGGCAAAAAAGTCGATACGGGTTACCTTAACGGAGAGATCGCACCCTATCCAAAAATTTTGTCAAGACCTATACGGCATCTTGATCGGGGTTCATGTAAGAGTATTGTTATAAATCCATGCGGGTTTGACTGAGCCTGACTAAATAAGTTTCTAAACTTAATTATATCCATATCACCGCTACTCCAAGTCTGGTGAATATTTCACAGAGTATGTGTATCAACTCCGTTAAATACAACTAAAATATAGTTGTCTCTGATCACTTTAGGTATTTGCGTATACCGCTGAGTAACATAAATCACGTCCGTGTTTTTATGCCTGCCTCGAGAAAATATCCGAGCTGGATTTGACTGTTTGTCTAGCATTACATCGTGATATACAACTAAATTGTTAATAAATCCATCAAGGTCATCTACGGACGGCGCTTCATTAATATCAGTAATAAATTCAATAACGTCTTCGTTTAATAACTTTGCATTTTCATTAAAATCCTTAAGTACGTCGTAACATGTCTGATCATCAACTGACGGAGCAACTAAATACAATTTATCCCATTTGATCCACCTCATTATTAAATTAAGTAGCAGTTGTGTTTTTCCAGACACGGATGGGTCAGTTATAATCATTCGAACAGAATTCGGTAGCGTTGGATGATGCTTGACCGGCTCTTGCTTTCGTTTCGCTGAAAAATCAATTACATCCATGATGTAGAAATATAATAAATAATATGGATTTATATTGTGTGAAATGCAGGGCGCGTACCCCCGCAAGTTGATTAGCAAGTACAACTACGAAAAATAAACGACAAGCATTTACGGGTAAGTGTGAACGATGTGGTATAAAACAATGTAAGTTTATTTCCGCTGACAAACCAACGGGCAAGACTAAAAAAACAGGAAGGTGATATTGCCGCGCAGTTAACAAAGTTACCAGGAACACCATGGTGAAAATACCCAGGAGAAAAACACCTTCCAGAATATAATTGCTGCGGTCCTGGTACCAGACTTGATATCAGACTCGATAATCAAGATCAGCCAAGGCCTGGTGATTATCCAGTAAACGCTATTGATAAAGCGTGTCAGGCTCATGATGTAGCTTATAAAAGTAAAGATCTTCAGCAGCGACATATCTCAGATGTAAAATTAATTCATGCACTAAATTCCATAAAAAATAAATATTTCTAAGAATCATTAGCTATTTGGTTAGTAAGATGTGCAATGACAGGTAAACTAGTATTAGGAGCCGGTAATTAATCAACCGATTATTATTATAATGGAATCGATTTATTATAGTCCAAGGGGATATTTGAAAGATAGAGCAGCGATTAGTAAACTCGCCGACGCAGCATATGTTACATGTGTTGCTGCTGAAAAATGGTTAGCACGACAGGCAATGGCAAATTTAGCTACCGCCACCTAAAATTATTCAACATGCACATTCTGATGTCAGCGTTCCTAATGAAGTTCATCCGGCGGATATTTCGTTTTTACCACATGATACTATTAAAATTGGAAGACGTCGAGTAACATACAGGTACGCGTTAACTGTCGTTGACGCTGCAAGTAGATTCAAGGAAGCAGAGCCGCTACTAACTAAAACAGCAACTGAAGTAGCTTAAGCGTTTGAACGAATTTATCAACGAGGGTCTGGACCACAATGTGGTCTACGATGGCCACAACTATTACAGGCTGATCCTGGCAAAGAATTTCAGGGTGCAGTGTCATCGTTGATGAAGCAACACAACGTCAAAATCACTGCAATTCATCGCGAACAGGCAATTGTTGAACGATTTAATCGAACGCTTGCTGAGCGGTTATTTGGATATCAGTATGCGAAGGAAATAATTCAAGATACGAGATCTCGCGAATGGGTTGCGAGATTACCAAGTGTGATATCTGCGTTAAAAAATGAAATTACTCGAACAACTTCTATGAAACCCATTAATGCAATTACACAAAAAAAAAACATATACCCGTACAACGACATAATTGTTTAAAACAACCAGTATTAGGTAATTTGACTGTAAGATATTTATATGAACCCGGTGAACTTGAAGGTGGTAAAGAAAGAGCGATTGATCCTATCTGGAGTATTACAACACATGCAATTTCTAGCGTGGTAAGATCCACGGGTAGATCTGCAATCTACAGACTAGATTCAACTGCTCCTCCACGTGGATTTGTGCGCGAGCAATTACAAGTAATTCCTGAAGACACACAGTTACCACCGCGATCACGTTTGTAAGCTAGCGCCGTTACGTTGATTACACTCAAGACGGGTCAGTATCACATTTTCGCTTGTATGACCAAGACTACTATCTTTTCTATCTACGGTAAATTGTCTTGGATTATTACTCGAGTACTGCAAGAACATTACTGTATTATAGCTCGCACAATGATTATTCTTCTGTTGTCTCAACGTAATGATAAACTCAACATCTAGATCAAAAGCGCGTTTGTTTGTTTTTTTGTCACATTGTCTATAACCAGCTAATTATTTTCCTACTATATCACTATCAATAACATCATTGATGGTTTCTATAGTGTCTATGATAATTCTCCGCAGTTGAGACATTCTTCTGACTTGAGACACTGCGAGATATACTAAGTTTGCCCATTCGACACGATCATCGATGATCCAAACAACTGTATCAGAAATAGTTAACCCCTGAGATGAATGAATTGTCATTGCGTATCCCAGCGTCCATGGAGTCTTGTTCGCGCTCAGCGCATCATCAACAACACTAACATCAACTACGACGACATCATTTAATGCGAGATTATGTTTCTCAGTCTGTCCTGTTATATCAATGTCGATATTCTGTCGTCGTGTATCAACTTGTCTATAACACAATGGTACACGTAGATCTGAAATTTTTTCTTATGCAACTGAAATAACCACTGTTGAAGTTTGTCACGAACTATATTTCTACTTGCCACTGTCAAGTCATTTTGTCTCCACACTTGCAGAAAATCGTTCATAGACGTTTCTGAAATCATTTTACTCATCATTTCACACTGAATTTTATTCGGTTGTAGTCTGATTATTTTTCAAACTCCCTAATTCTGGATCAAGAGATCTATAATCATCAGTTACTTCTTCATAATGATCTACAAAATTCTTTAGCCATTCGTGCGGAGATAAGCCAACAAACGGCGGTGGTTGACCATGATCGTCGTACATTATCACATCTGTATTTTTCAATAACAGCCAATAGAGAAACATTTTTAATGTATCTAATGTAGATAATGTGCATACTTCATCCCAAATGATGATCCTTGGAATGTATTTCTCGCCCATTCGGTCAGGAGTCCATGTGTCACACTTCCATCGGAAGAAACTATGATAAGTACATGATCGCACTCTTCGTTGTTTCATTTCTCTCGCGAGTCTGTGTGTATGTGCTAAAACAACCTTTTCATCTGAACTCTGCCAAAATAATTCAATAACTTGCGTTGTTTTACCAGAACAACCCGCTCCGTTTAGATAAACCGTCTTGTGTCGGGATACTGAATCATGTACAGATGCCGCAGACGATAATTCTGATATCTGATTATTTTTGTAATAAAAATCTTTAACCGCAACATCTGCAGATTCGTAATAATTATATAACATTTCTTGTTTTATTCTCCATTCATCCCACGATGCATTTTGAGCGGTAAATTGAGTCATCAATTCTAAATATTTTCTTTTAATATAGAATGAATTCGTAGCAACTCTGACCGCGGTGTCAGGAAATCTGTTTATCATCGAAAATAAATTTATCGAAACATAAGCAAGCATTGAAGATCTTAAATGAGTAAACTGAGGTAAATCGCCATCAATATAACCAACACTTGTAACTAATCGTGTTCCGTTAGACAAGTAAGCGTTTTTTCGACTTACAAATATATTTCTCTTCGTTGCATCAGCAATATAAAATCGAGTTCAACATCGTCTATGATCAATCGTGCATAATGTCTTTTATCATCATATGCTCCGTCTTGAGTAAATTTACCAATTATTCTTCTGCTAAAATCTTTTGCGATTTTATTTTCATAGGTGGTGGTAATCAAACTTCTTTCTGAGGACGGTATGATATAATTGCCACACTTACAATGAAGATATCAGTATTTTGCAATCAAGCATATATCGTAACAGCACTATTGGTGCCCAAAGTTTTTCTAAAAAGTGCTTTCCAAACCAAACATAACAGATCAGATGAAGACCTTCAGCAAACTTGAATGACTCAATACGGGCGAATCCAGTTAGATCAGAATCAGGTAGGTGTCCGTTTATTGATACTCTAGTCATCTCGTGTGTGGGATGTCCAAATCTTTTTAAATATCCATAACACTCTCCGTAACCAAGAAAACTCCCCGGATATCACGCGACCATATCAACCGATATAACATCGTTGTGGTCATACTCGGTATTCCACAATCCACCTTGTCCGTATTCACAGCAACTTAGCTGTACGTGTTCAAGAAATTCAAATCGTGTTGGCTTCCACGAATTTTTCTCTCTTGCAATGTGAGCAGCAACTGATGAAACGGTGAAACAATTATTTAGTAATTATTCAGTATTCTCTGTTGAAAATTTCTGCGCAAGATTTTTAATTTCTTCGTGGAGAGATTCTTTACGATATATTTCGCCGTTAGGCCGTACAAATTGATCATATTTTTCATCATCGGAACTCTTAAATAGCCATACTGATATAGGATAGTTTTTGCTTATTTCGTGAATAAAATCAAACATGTTTCCCCCAGAGTCTTGAGGGTAAAATCTTACGGTTCGACCTCGTGGAAATATTGTCACTGCGCCAGTCGACGCGTGCGCATTACGATCAACGATATTTATTGGAGCTCCCCCCTTTTCATAATGTTTCGAATCGTGTAAAATCTCTCCTGCTACTAGTATTGGGAATTTTTTACGTCACTGATCCGTTAACCCATTTCCACGTATCGCGTTTGTAAAATGTTTGATTACTCGTTCGGCTACACAATTTAGTCTTGACAAAATAATCGGCGCAAGATCATCGACGTTGGGTTTATCATTTAGCGAATAAATTCCATAAATTATCGTTGTTATAGGATACGCTCGTTCGTAATATGGTTTATCAATACCAGTCAACATTCCTGGCCTGGAATTTTTACTTAGCACAGCGGTTTTCCCATTAACAAGGACAGGGTCACGTTTGTCACGGATAATCCACTCAGCGCTAGGATTGTCTGTTTCTGATAATACAAAAAATTTTATTCTGAAAAAATATTTTTTGATCGTTGAGATAATCGATAATCTGTTTCGCCCGTTCATCGTTCATTGTAGAATCGATGACTTTATCATCGCGTATAATTTTGAATGTTGACAATACGTGAGATGCACCATCGTCGCGAATTTCTATTTTAGCATCTCAAATATTATTAATCAGATTATCCGTCGGATCAGCCAGAGTTCGCCTCCGCAAGTCAGGAGTTATTCTGTCAAGATCCAATCTGGATTCAGAAAACGAAGTTTTCCAAGGCTGGATTGTAGATAATCTCTCAAACTCTTCCATATTACATTTCAGACAAGTATTTAAATTACAAATATTATATATATATAATGACTCTAACAAAGAACCAGTGCAAGTGGTTGATGATAGGGTCTTCAACTCCTTGTAACAAATCATGTGTAAATGAATTTTACGGACAACATTTGCAAAGCGTGCGTCGAGGTTGTCTAGGTCCAAAACCCTGCTTATGGTGTGGTGTTGGAGTTAGAAGGAAAACGCAGTTGTGTGTGCGTAGTGGCGGTAAAAATAAAGAGAACTAAAACGATATCATGATTAAAAATAACAACCCTGACGTCGTCAAGGACGTTGTCAAAGACTCAGCCCTTGATAAAAATCTACACGATAAGGTTTTAAGAAACCCTTAAGATTATATAGCCAGATTTTAAAGACAAATTATAATTTAGACAAATAATATTATATATAAAATGGAGTAAAAAGAATTTGTCAGACATCCTATCATCAAGAATTATGAAGCATCTCGTGATTGTGCAATCAGACCATGTCAGCTGAAAAAAACAGTTGGTTTTGTTAATAATACTGGTTATCTTAGATTTACTGCTGGTAAGAAAAGGTATTACAATCATAGGTTTGTATACGAGACTTTTCACGGGAACATCAAAGACGTCTTGTGATCGGTCATATTGACGGACAAAAACTCAATAACTCTTTGGATAACTTACAAGCTATCACACACAGCCAGATTGGCAAGTTAGGTTATACTGGAAAGTATAAAACAGTTGCAAGGAAGGCAGTTAAATCTGTAAATATTAAGACCGGTGAAGAAATAATATTTCAGTCAATGACCGCGGCTGGCAAGTAATTCGGTATTAGCCCACGCGGTGTACAACTTCTTGCAGATAAAATACAAAAATCGGCCTTTTCGCAGAAGAATGAACAATGGATTTTATTGTATTATGTTCCAGTCGTGTTAGAAACGGACAACGTCTTTGATAACAAATCATGGGAGATAACTCTGCAGTGGATATGTAAGGCGGTTGATAAAGTTATCGTTGTCCTTGACAACGGTCGAAAGATATAGATTTCACAAAAATATTGACTTGTAAATAAATCATTTTTGAGGTTAATTTTCGTCCCCTCCCCCCCCCCAGTGTAGCTCCAAAGAGTTCCTCTCCAAGAGTTTCTCTTGGGGATCATGTATTCCTAAAGTCACTTTGGAAAAAACGAAGGATTCGGTGAAACAAAAGACAGGCCTTACAGACTGAAATTGAACGCGGAAGTTGATAACTACGGTCTTAAGAGAGCGGCTTAATCAGCCTGTGTTACAACAACGGCATTATATTTCAAGGAAGTACAAACAATAGTATTTACTTCAAGCTCTGACAGTTGTCTCCGTTGTTTTATAACAGTATTTCCCCCTTGATTATATCAAGGATTTTATCAGGAACCGTCAGTGAAGATAGGTGTAATCGTCTATTTAAGATAAATGAAGTTTTTTTAAGAAAGAATATTCTCGTTTTACTGAATCCGTTGGATTTATTGCTTCATCTGTATTTATTCTGCGATTATATTTAAGAAAACATAAAAATACAAACAGCTAAAAGCCACGCAAATCGCGTAAGCTTTTTCAAAGTTCCAAGTATTGGTTACCTTATATACTATACGACCCGTTCTATCATTGGGGTCCTCCCTATATGCTCGATCTTCAACAGACAAACACACCCTCCCACCATTTCATTGCGTGTTGGGTGCTCTTTTGCACTCTCCCGGGGTTGATTAAGGGGAGGGTGTGCAGAAATATGTTGAACGTAGAGAATGGCTCCCGTGTATTTATGCTGTCCTTAAAATTAAGTTAGATAATATTTATGTGTTGTGTCGTCCTTAGAATTAAGGTTTACTGCAAATATGCTACTATATGTACCGTACCGTCCTTAATGTAAATATATCCCCTGGGTCTGATAGACTGTCATATGGCAATCTAGGAGCTCACGTGGGGATTGTGCTGTCCTTAGAATTAAGATTTATGTATTGTGCTGTCCTTTACTAAACACGCCCTAATGAGGCTGCCCGACTGTTGTTTGACAATATAGGTTTTCACATGGGAGGTTGTGTTTCGTGCGCCCTTGAGCCTGCTAGAATGTCATATGGCAATCTAGGGTCTCACATGGGGAGGGAGGTGTCGTCCTTAGTGTAAAACACCCTCCTGGACTTACTAGAATGTCAAATGGTAATCTAAGACTGCACATGAAAGCATAAAATATTTTTTTTTAAAAATAGCATATAATGAATTACGAAAATATCAATGATATTATTTCTGCTATTAAAAAATTAAAACATGACGGCATAAATATATCTAAATCCTGAAAAAAATATTTCTGATTTTGAAACACTACAAGAACGTAAACTTGAAGTGGGATACACACTACCATCAGAATACAAATTTGTGAAGCGAATACAGGGGTCCATGTTTCAATTGTTGGCTACAGTAAAAGAAACTGAAGTAGCGGAATTCGTATCTCTCTCGCGCAATAGAAAAAAAATAGATTAGAACTGCCTCGTGAATACAAAGAAAAAAGCCAATTAACACTCGCATAAGACAATTAAGAAAGATTATATCTGAAAATGAAAGTTAGGGTCACTTCGTGAAAACGAAAGTGAAAGTGTGTCAGATTTTAGTCATCGTTTTTTCATTGATTTCAGTCAATTTGTCAGTAAAATAATGACCCCCTTGACAGAGTCAAGGATCAAGGAGGGGAATTATTATAAATTTTGTCCTCCTGTGTTTTTTGCTAAAATCATTAATATCGCACATTCTCCATGAAGGTAAAGCAAGTTGCCGGATTGGTTAGTTACTCTGAAATTCATTCTTAATAATAGCGGATTATGACATAGTAGATAGACCGGATTGATAGGCTCTTGCACAATCAGATATCCGGGCAGAACTTGCGGTGTAAAGGTATATAAAATATATCCTTGCTCTGCTTTATTTGATATTTATGTGTTTGTCTGATAGCTGCCATCAGTTACGTCACATACAAGATTGACCGCGATCGTTGAGGTTATATTTACAATTCCCGGCGAAATATGACGGCCTTCACCGTGTTGTCCATTGTTGTACCTCAGAATACTTGGAGGCAGGATTAATTTTTTTCACTCAGCAAGTATTTTAGGGAAAAATTCATCGATAATATTATTGGTAGCTTTATTTAACTCGTCTGGGTTATATCCAGGAAATTTAATTGTCGGTTGATTAGCTTCTGTTATTGAATATTTATCAAGAAATAATTGCTTAAATCTGTTTTCTGACCTGATTACCCCCTGTATAAGATTTTGATGAATAAATTCAAAAGCAAATACAATTTGATTTAATATTCATATTTCTTTAATGATTTCATCTCGCGTTGACGTCAAATCAAGAAGATAATCGGTTAAAATATCACGCAAAATTTTTCGACTACGCTTATGGTCTTTATTAATATGATCAAAATAAATTCTGAAAGTTTCTTCGGTAGCACGTTCGCTCTTTTTGTCGCCGCTAGGCTCGAGATATTCAAACTGCCACAATATTCTACCATTTTTGAATATTAATTCACCGCCAGACAGGTCCTTTTCCAGTGCTGTATACAATTGACCATACCATGACTGATGACTCATGGCGGTAACTCTATGATACGAACGATTCCTCGATGTAAAATCAGCCCATCTAGGTTCAGGTATTGGTGCAGGTGCCGGTGGAGCAACTTCAGGCCATCCTAGCACGGATCTGATCGATGACTGATATATATCAACGACGTAATCCGGTGAATTTTTCTCACCCATGCGACTGAGAAATCTAGCTGTTTTGCTAACCTTACTTTTCTTATCTCAGTCTAGTCATCTCAGACCAGTCGTCTCAGTCAAGGTGTCCACGCGCTCAGAACTACTTTTTAAAAAATAATAGGTTGTCCTCTGCTCTTCCTGACCTAGCTGTACTAAAATCAAACAACAACAACAGCAACAAATCTATAACAAAAACATATTAACTTAAGATAAATCCATCCTTGAGAACACACCATAAACACATTTCGAGAGAGACAAAGACACAAACGCATACGATGTCGAACGTTTTGGTATTATGCTATTTCGTTCCACACAGTATGGTCAATTTTATCTATAAGCAGGCCTAGCTCAGTACATTTTTCAGGTCAGCATCATTAAATGTAGCTAAAGCTACCTGACTAGTTTTAAAACTTTGTGTGAAACATGTCATATACTGTTAGGTACATTTATTGAAGCTGACCTGAAAAATGACTGTGCTACAGATAAGATAAAAATCTCAATGCTCTGTGGAATGAACTATAATAGAAAACAATGATCCATGCACATAGACTATAGACCTATACACTTCATAGCCTCCTAACTCTCTTAACAACTACGGAAAACTTAGTAACAGCCAGAAAAGTGTTATATAATCATGCTTTATTCAAATTTTGTAAAGCACCACCATTGTGCCCCGGTGAATAAAAAAATATACCTACAATATTTAATGACAAATAATGCACGTACTATCCAGAAGGAATCATTTATCCGCCAACACATTAATCCATAAGCAATTTTCACTGTAGCACTTGACATATTTCCAGGACAGAAAAATTAATGTTCAAAGAATCCGTGAACTTGAAAGTTTAGCACATGGTTATCCGCTAGAGTCCGTTTTTGGAGGGTCTATTATACACGGGGGTAATTTTACAATCAGTATTAAGGAGAACACAAGTATGTCACACACAGTTTCACCTCCTCCAAAGAAATGAATTGTTATATACGATAGTGACACAGATCTCTAATTATCCATGAATAATCTAAAGCAAGATGTTACTCTTCGTTACAGCTTTTACTAAGTATAACTACAGTAGAGCTGAGTAGCCAATATCGTTTTATTATTTACAATATAACTTTTCAAAATTGAAAAATGATGAAAATAAAAGTTTCTTGTAATAGATGTTAATAATTTATTGTCAATTTCATATAACATCCATATATTAAATGTGATAATATCTCATTATTGTGCGGTTTTATGTTGTTATTTTTCTTTGCTCGCGCGTATAAACTGTGTACTTCGAAGGCAACGGTCACACCACACCCCTCATTAACATATTTATATTCATGCGCCGCATGTAAACATTGGACGTGAACACTAGTGAAGAATTCATTTTACTTTAAAGGAAAATATTGGGTGAGAAAAATAATCTGCGTTGGGTTTGGACCGAGACAAGGAAATCCCAGTCGCGGGTTTATATTATATGTGTCCCCACTCGGGCAAGCCTCGTGGGGAGACAAATAATATAACGCCTTGACTGGGATTTCCTTGTCTCGGTCCAAACAACAACTTAGATTCTAAATATCTATATCGCGACTGATAGCCATAACAGTTCATGAAACAACGCTATCTTGGATTCCCGGCCCGTAACAGATTTAATTCTACGCTGAAATTCTTCACTGATTTGTTCGATTTGATAATTTCCCGTGGATATTCCAACAACTGCCAGTCGGGAGTACCATCATCTTTATTTTTATTCGCAAATACTAAGGAATTATTTGACTGCAGCGTACCAAATTAGTTTGATCTAATATTGGGCCAACTGTAGTATACTCGCAACTGCGCTATCGCAATTTCCTTTACTGGTATCGCGGTTGGAAAATTAATACTGAATTCTCGGTTAGTAGAGCTTACTGATATCATTGTGGTTTGCAGCGGATTTGTATTTGCGACTATCTGCTGAAGTAGTTCTGTCATTATTTAAACTGTCATTTTCTAAATCAATTACTTTATTGTATGTCTAAAGCATTGTGTCAAATCAGAATCTGATATCGTTTCATTGTTAAGGCTTGATGATATCAACGACGACAATCTAGCGTACGCATCTGTTGCCGTGTGTAATTTTACAACAGTCGTGCAATTTTGTGCTCGTGCACGTGGATATATTTTTTGCGATAATATTAACAATCCCAGCAATGGTTGCCGATGATGAAACACATATTGTCATTGCTACTGCTGCTGTCGCTGGTGTTAGCGCTGATAATATTTACGCCGGTACTAGCAGTGAGCGCGGATACCGAGTATACAGCAACATCAATGAAAACCGCACGTCTTCGATATTTTGTTTACTTTCTTTGTTTACTTGTCAACGATGGTTTCTAGTGCTGTTTGCCATTCACGTACTTGGTTATGTCTAAATTTTTGAATGCTTAACTCTGTTAAGGCCATTATATTTTACACAGTAACCAGTTGAGGCGTTTCAGCAACAAATTCCAGACACCACCAGTAAGATGCTGCAGTTAATTTCTTATCAGCTGATTCTAGCATAAATGTTTCTTCAACTCCGCTATTTAACACAATAGACACAACCCCGGAAAACTTATCGGTTGAATGACGCCAGGGATATGTAGTGTATATACTAAATTTTGCAACAAAGTGACTTCCGCGGTATGCTTGATAGTATTATGCTGCTGTGACCATGTTGAGAATCCTGATGACACGTTGACAAACTGTTTGTGAGGAATTTTAATCAGATTAATTTTGTTTTTTTAACGATATCAGGAATTCCACTTACGACATCTTCTAGTGTATTTTTTAATCGTTTCCATGTTCGTCTTGACATCAGAGAAATTCACGTCAGCTCTCAATGGGGTGCCAAAGAAATTATCTGCAATTTCATTAAGTTTTCGAAAATTTCTATGGAGATTTGTAAACGCACTTACTCGGCCCGCATCGTGGATAATTTGTCATCTACGTTATCCACATATTTTTTTGTTGCAGCATCTTCGTCGGATGTTGGATCATTTAGCACGCCTGTTTTATTTCCGTTCATGCTGAGCTCACCTGTCATTGTGTCGCCGGTATTCTTCAAACGATTAACAATGCTTCTTGCAATTTCATTTCCGATTTGCGATATAGATACACTTGAGTCTCTGATTCTACCGCCGTCAGTAAACACAGGGATGTGATTCGTAGTAGCACCAAGAACTCTACGAATTATGTCATTTCACTTGATGTTACTCGTTTTTAAAACGCCATATTTATCCTGAAAAACAACAACCTCATCTCGGTCAACTCCAGAGAGGTTCATAATATCAGCAAGTTCATCTTTTGTCGCATAATTTGACAAATCTATTTTGTTGAATTTTTTTTTACTCTTAGTAGTATCGCCGCGGGATCTTCCGTAAATATCTACCATTTTTCTTTAAGATCTGTTTAATTTACTATTTGTACACTCGTGTATGACTTTGTGAGGAGGTTTGGTTGATTTTGATACAGCTTGCAAATACAGCAATTGCTTCGTAATTGCATATTGGTGGATCGGTTAGTGTTTGTGTTGGTAGAGTTGAGTACCAAACCGGGATTTTGTATGGTGTAACATAGTTGATAAATTCCTGTGGTGGAGCCAACCCGTGTGAATCGAAATAAACAATTCCATGTGGATCAATCGCGTATGCTACCCAGCGAGTTCCATCACTGGTACTATTATCGAGATTAATAATACCTGTCTCGGGATTGTTTGGTCGTTGCGGTAACTGATCTCGCATAAAAACACCTCTAAAGTTTTTATATTTAATTGTTTAGTAGCATCAAGCAAATCACAATTTGACAACGGTGAAATCAACGAAGTGTTCCTGGAAGTCTCAGACCTTTCCCTTGATGAGTTCCTGGAAGCCTTAAGCCCTTTCCCGTTGCCTTTATTAATGCCATTCCAGCAGCTGTTCCAACAGCACCTAACACAGCTGCTTTTGCAATGGCTGGTGCCGCAGCAGCTATCAGCACTGGTAATAGAAAGATACCGCTGATTTTTAGCAACGTCGCTGATGGCTCCAGCAGAGAGTACAAGTCATATTCCAGTTCGGGATTGTCTGGCTTTATCGAGATGTTTAAGTTGACACGATGTCAGTGATAACTTATTTTCACCGCCTGTGGTTTGACTGTGCTTTAGCATTATTGTGGTTCCTGTTTTTTTTTCCACTGACGTGGATGGTAGTTTCTTGATCTGACCAAGAGTCAGACTGACACTAATGTGATGATACAATGTCATTTATAAAATACTAGTATTTTTAAATAGTTACATGTTTTCCACTGGTGCATCAATAACTCTCATTTGATCACCAACACTTTCAAGCAACATTGCTGTGTCACTAAGTATAATCGCGATTGCTCTGCCATGATCAGCAGGTAAATGACCTATATGAGTTCAGAAGTGTATATCAACAAATGATTGTTTAAATAAATCCACGTATTCCAGCAAAAAGTAATAGGTTGGATAGAGTTGTGAAATCACTCTGAGATATTTGCAACCCAGTGTCGATGTTTTGGACACGTCCCATATACAACATCAATTGATGATATGCAGAGAGTTCTTGATGTCCGTTTATCCTCAAAGCAACTTCAGAAGCTCTAAATGTGTCAAATATCATTGGATTTCCTTGTTGATTGTCTAATCTAGCATTATTTTGAAACAGGATAAATATATGTCATGGTGTTCTCACTCCCTGCTGTAATGCTATTTGCCATGTAAACAACCCAGGGGCATTAATTGGAGTGCTATCTGTGATCATTGTAAACCACGATAACAACAAGCACCCGAATATGACCTTTCTAACATATCTGCAAAATCCAAAAATATAAGACAATGGAATCGCATATGAAAACTCTTCATCGTTGTCTAGCATTGCTCGATGTGCAGCAAATCCCAGGTTATAATTTTCATTTATTGATATTACTGCAGGTGTTTCTGCAGTTCCAGCTGCGTTTCTCACATTACCCATGGTTACGTTTGTGTGTTCTGGTTGATCAGTTCTGTCTTTTGCAAACATCATCATTGGTCCGGCCGATCTCGTGTAATCGTCAGAGTACCTTGCAAGTCCAAGTAAGTATTGTCATGGCAACATCGTGTTCTAGACACGATTCAATATTTTTTTATGTCAATCATTTATGTAGCACTGTTAAATAACGTCATTATGCCATTGTTAACAAAACCAACACAATCATCTGCTTTTAAAATTCTACATTCAACTTCGATAAATGCCTCACAAGGCTGGAAATATCTACTTGTATCCTGAACTTGTAATTCAATTCTTCCACATGCATTGGGTACACACGCCTCATATGAATAATACTGATAATCGCGCACAGACTCATCTTTGGGAACTGGTGCATTCATATCAAATGCTGTGTTGGATATGCGCTTGAACATTTTTATTATAGTTGTTATTGTCTAACATGAAGACCACTTCCTGCTATCAACTTGCAGTTATATTTTTTTCTATTTCTTTGGCAGAAGGTACACCAGCCAACTTTGCTAGAATTTTTATTTGCAGCTTGATTTATTATTTTACTGACATCCGTGGGCATAACCTCAGTGCTTGGTAATTTCACTGGTTGTGGTTTTCGTCGTATTACTCGTGCTATTCTGTCTTTGATTGCCATGAACGCTTTACCAGCAACATTGCTGATTGCACCGGGAGCTTTATCTTGGATAACGTTGATGGCTTTCATTGATAATTGTTTTGCAATTGGTGCTGCTTTTGGAGCCATCCTTGCAAATAATCCCTGAATAACATTACCGAGTCCATCTCTGTAATATGCGCTGTAAACAGGTAATTGTGAATTTACTAATCTGACCATTACGGGTCTGCGCTGAGAGTTGTGTATGATCATCTTATTTGTTATTTGTTTAATCGCTGTAGTAGCCATCCGTGATTTCATCAATAAGTTCCCGATAAACATTAATATCCACGATACTGCCTTGAAATAATCATCGACAAATATCAGCTGCTTCATTGATCATTTCCCGAGAATTATTACCGGCTCGTTTTCTTCCTATGAGATCTTCTAGCCGTTGCATGTCATCGAGAATATTGTTAGGATAGGCAATAAGACCACTTCCTTGAATAGTAATACCACTTCCTGTAGGTGCATCGTAATTGTTCTTGTCACCTTTCTTCTACTTACTGTTTAAATTCAAAATATTTTGGATCGTGTAAATTAATCGGTGAATTTTTAGCAGCAAAATATACTATAATTTTGACATTCATATCCACTTGCAGCAATATCAATTAAATCATTCTCATCTTTAAATTCCTCCAGAGCACTATCAGTAAACATAAATCTAGGTTGTTTGCCTTCTATACTTGGCAGTGGATTTTTTTGTTGTTGTTCTATCTGTTGCTGCGGTGGAGAAAGTTGATACGGTGGTGGTGGAGAAGAAGATATAGAAGGTTGTAGTTGTTTATTAAGCTCTTTATCAAGTCTTATTTCTTCAACAAGTACATCGTATTTAGCATCCTCACATCTGATTTGTTTTTTGTTGTAATATAGATGATATGTCCATTTAATAAAATTGTCATCATTTATGGTTTCATGACCAGGTTTTAATATTCTAGATTTATCATACACGTCAAGTAGTAATTTTCCAGGCAATTCTCATTCTTTAGTATTTTTAATTTCTTCAACTGCACCTTCGTTACATTTTTTAATCAATTCAATATTTCCTTTTTTTACTTTGGGTTTAGGAGCAAGTTCTTTTACGCCAGCAATGCAAACATTCTCAGGTGTTTCTTCACCTGCAGGAGGGTGAGCTGCAGCTACTTCAGTGGAAGTTTTCGTAAAATCTTTTTTGTTTGTTTAGTTCTCGCCACTATTTTTTCTGTTTGTTTAGCGGTTTGTTGTACTGGCACAAGTAGACCTTCAGTAGCCATTGCAACTCTTTCAGTAATGGTTTTAACAGGCCTAAATAACTGTTATGCACCTTCTGCAAATTCAACTTGGGGTTCTTGACGCACTTGTAGTTTTTGTTTAACAGAATCTCTCAAGGGTTGTTGTTGTTGTTGTAAGGTTTAATGCCATTTTTCAGCACAAGATAGGCTATACATGGTGGCCAGTATTAGTGGTGGAGGAAGAACCCAGGAAATCCCCAGAAAGAACCACCGACCCTTGAGAAGCTTTCTCACATACCCACATTGGCCGAATCCGAGACTCGAACCTACGCAGACAGAGGTGAGATGGCAGTGATCCATAACGGAGAGCGCTTTAGACCACTCGGCCACTCGGGGCCCGAATCTCTCAAAGGAATATATTTCTTAATTGCTTCTAGTCACTCTCACTCTCGAGCTGATCTAGCTGTATGAGATTCCAACACTGGGGGCATTATCTGATATAATTTTATTTTATTTGACAGCAGCAACGAGGGTGCGACCTCTCCATTAAGGTAACCCGTATAGACTTTTTTACCTGGCCTTCCAATGGTGTGTTCCTTTTTGAAAGCTTCATTTTTCAAAATGGAACCTTCCTCCCTTAACGTAAGCCATATACCAGTAGACTTCTTTGCTCAGATTTATTGAGGTGGGTTCACCCCCTCTGCTGCTACAGAGACTAGCTGTAACAGTGCTCTTAGGACACCCTCGCCCATTTGTTGACCCCCAAATCAGTAGGATGCTTTTAGGTAAATGAAATAAATGTACTAAGTTTTGTTTAAACTGGTTCAAGAGAAATGTTCCTACAAATCAAATGTGTAGTGCTTATGTTGTTCAGAAACGAAATGCAATGGCTAAATCTAATTTTAGTGATAGTGACCTTCACCTTTCATGTACTAATCCCCACATTACTGGGGTTCTTGTAGGGACAAGGGGAACACATTTCTTTGAGTTCTGTTATCTACAGCTGAAATTATTATCCAGAAACTAAATGCACAAAATTTCTTTTAAGCAACAGTAACTTGACCTTGAAGTCACTAACCCCAAAATCACTAGGGCTTCTCCTTGGACTAAGTGAAATACATACATATACACCAAATTGCATTAAATTATGTCCATTGTAACTAAAGTTATCATCTAGCTGTTTGTGTGTGTATGTGATTTGGATTTTTAACATAGCTTTAACAATTGTACAGTCATATCACTATAATGTCCACAGTGAGGCAGTTTATAGTGATGCCTAGTACTGGGGCATCATGCCACAGACACGTAGTATCATATCCCACCCAGTCACATTATCCTGACACCAGGCCAACCAATCGTAACACTAACCTCTGAATGCTGAGTGCCTAGCAAGATAGCTGTTAGTACCATTTTTATAAGTCTGACTTAGATGGGGTTCGAATCTGCTACCTCCTGCATCTGTGGCAGATGCTTTAATCACTTTCATCACCACTATCACCTTGAAACTAAAACAGATTGCTGTTAGCCCATCTAGATGGATCAAGGTAAAGATAAACACCATGAAGCTTCATTAGCAAGATATCTACAAACACTGTGGTTTTATATTTTCAGCATATGATAACTATATGTGGCAGCCAATATATCTAGTGGAGGTAGAACCTGGGAAAACCCCTGGAAGACCCACAGACTCATGTGAAGCTAATGTCCACATTACTATAGATAGTCATAAAGAAGAGGGGGAAAAAGCCAGTGAAAATACATTTAAAGCTAATAGGGAACAATTCTTACTTTAGTTCGTTATTTTTGTCTTCAATGAACCCGTGCTTCTCTACAAATCAAATCTACCTGCAAAATATGTCAATGACATGAAATAAAGGATTAAGGATAGAATGTTGAAGGTACAAATAAAAGAGAAATTCTCATCTTCCTTAAACCATTTATTATATGACAAAGAAAAAAAAATAAGCCTATACGAATCTACATGAATACACAGACTATATACATCTGTTACTAAATGCAAGCCTTCAAGGTATTGTGTTACTAAATGCAAGCCTTCAAGGTATTGTGCAACTGATAATTGTAAAAAGTATTCATAAGAAACTGTGCTGACTAGGAAGAAATATAACTTCCCACTGCTGGAAGTAAGGTTAATTGAGGTTGTATCAAGACAAACATTTGTCATGTGATATGGTGATATGGGTCACTGTAAGACAAACATTTGTCATGTGATATGGTGATATGGGTCACTGTAAGACAAACATTTGTCATGTGATATGGTGATATGGGTCACTGTAAGACAAACATTTGTCATGTGATATGGTGATATGGGTCACTGTAAATTATTGCAGCAGTTTTAGCCTGAGTAAACTTTTAATGAAAAATATTTTAGCTTTTAAGAACAATTATGAAATGCATGGTTAAAATATAGTTATAAAGTTACTCAAGAAACACCAGGATACTATATATATATATATATATATATATATATATATATATATATATATATATATATATATATATATATATATATATACACACACACACATACATACACACACACACTTAGTCGTACTTGTATAACCCAGATATTCCTGGGAACAAACAGTTAGGCCCAATCAGGCAATCATCCACAATGCTCAGTGTAAAATCTATCAAAATTTTAAAATACTGACCAAACATTTGCAACAAACATTTAGACTGGTTAAAATTGCACCATGTTATGTGGAAAATTAAATTTTTTAGGTTCATAATGACAGGCACTACTTGTGTATTCATTCTCCTTCTTGTGTACTTTGACAATGTAAAGAGTGGATAAAATAAAGTCTTGCTATTTAGTACATGAGATTCATTGGTACTGTATTTTATAATTATCCATTTTGGTTTTGTTTTCATACTTTATGGCACTACAAGACATGTAGGTTATTTAGTGCCAAGACAATTGCAGTGAAGTGCCTTGTCCAAGGACACACTACATTAGCAGACCCAGGCTGACTCAATGGTAAAATTCAAACCCACACACCTTCGGTAATGAGTTTAGCATGCTAACCACTAAGCCACTGCAGCTCCCTCAAATCGGTCTGTAATTTTAAGAAATAAATGTCACATTTTGCAGGATTCATCAAGTGATAAAGCTTGAAACTTTATTACACATTATCAATGGCTTTTGACCTTCATGTAGTGTGCAATACATTTTCAAGGTTTATGACTTCATAAATCCACTAAAGAAAAAAATACCATTCCTAAATTAACAAAGAGCATGACGGGCTAAATTTTGTTCCTGCATGGGGAAAGGATAAGGCCTGAATTTTACCAGCAGAACCTAAGTCTTTACTTAAACTCGAGTACAAATTCCAGTCTGGCTTAAAACTGACAAATCAAAGTCTTAAGGCCAGACAAAACTTTTAGACTTATTTCATAAAATTTTGGGCTGGTTTTAGTTAGATATGTTCCAGTATGTGCTTACATACAGGGAAACCTCACAATAATATAGTACTTGGGGTTGATTACTGCCGACTGCATTATGTACTAAAACACCATACTGCAGTACAGAAAGATTAAATATTCAATGACTGTGTGTTAGTTTGGGGGCTAATTCAAATAACAAAAGGAATTAAGATAGCTCCAAGCTTGATGGAAATGACTAATCATTTCTGTGTAAGAACATTAACTGTGATCTCATAGTTAAAGGTTTCTGAAACTAAACTGAATTATTTCTATGTTTGTCAGTTTGGCTGATGTCTTGAGTAGTGTCACAAAATAAGGGATGTCAAAGAAAAAATGCTGGATGCCATGAACCCAGGAAAACCCGGAAAGAACCACCAACCCAGGAGAAGCTACTGGCAAGCTTTCTCACATATCCATGGTGGCCAAGCCCCAGACTTGAACCCATGCAGACAGAGGTGACATGGCTGTGATCCATAACAGTAAGCGCTTTAGACGTCTTAGCCATTCTGGGCCCCCAATTCTTTAGTGTGCGAACAAAATAATTTACATTAAAGTTTTGAGGTTTCATTAGAAAAAATTGTACATAAAACTGCTAACAAATGAGTTAGAGGTCTAATGTATATTAATCCACAAAATCTTCTCGAAGCTGCCAAGGAATGAAGAAGAATGTATTTCTCAGTGAAGAAAACTGTCTTTCACCTAGGTATTTCTTGGTGAATTTTTCAATGAAGTCAATCAGTTAGAATTCATGATCTGATGTGAATAGCATACACCAATCTATTGGTACATTATATGCTAAGTGAGGAAACTGCACTCGGTTACTTACCTTGAATCAGATATAAGTGGTGCCACTGGAAAAGCTGGTCCAACATTAAATAAAACACAGGTCTTAGGTTAAGCTATGTTTTCTTTACCAATACAATCATTCCGTTTCCAGGTAATATTTTTTGTGTACAAGAAGTTTTATTTTATTTGAACTATTTTATTTATTTGAACAACATGTGCTGAATGGTTAGGTTAAATTTCAGTTCAAAAGTAACTATATATTTTTGGAATGAGTCCAAGACTGCAATCTTTCTTTTTACTTGAATCCAAAGGCAAAAAAAGTATTTAGTAACATTAAAGGTGAAATATTTGCATACTTTATATAACTTGTAATGCATGTGATTTTTTTTAATTGTTTCATAATTTTTTTTTTCTTTGATAATCATTTAGAAAATAAATAAAATAGATTTCTTTTTCACCAAATATGCAACCTACTTACAAAGTTTGGTAATGATGGAGTACTTAAGTTACTGTGTAGGTATGTATCTGGTTTGGTTTAGTATGGATTTTACAGACAGGTATGTATCTGGTTTGGTTTAGTATGGAATTTACAGACAGGTATGTATCTGGTTTGGTTTAGTATGGATTTTACAGACAGCAAAATAAGTAATTTAGTGCCAAGATAATTCAAGTCATGTGTCATGACAAGGGATAGACTATGATAGGATCTGAACCTGCACCTTTTTGGTCATGAGTCCAGCATGCTCACCAATGACCCATATGTATGTATGTATGTATGTATGTATGTATGTATGTATGTATGTATGTATGTACCTTTCTCTTTGATTATTTATTATATGTTCAATATATTTGTATGTATGTATGTATGTATGTATGTATGTATGCATGCAATGCAATGTAATGTATGTATGTATGTATGTATGTATGTATGTATGTATGTATGTATGTATATATGTATGTATGTATGCATGCAATGTAATGTAATGTAATGTATGTATGTATATTTGTATGTATGTATGTACGTATGCATGTATAGGGTTTGATGGCATATTAGCACAATACTGGCTAAATGGTGCCAATTAAAATTTACAGTTCTAAAAGTGTACAGATAAAGCATTGCAAAACAGACCCCATCTCAGGGAAAATAAACCCTTTTAAATAAATGTAAACATAGAGTACTACAAGATAAAAGATAAGGATGTGAAAATTCCATAAAAAATAGTATCAGATCATTACAATATAGGATGGACAAACAACATTATAATGTGATATGCTCCACCTTATGGTGGGTATGTAATAATCTCAAAGACAATGAGAACATACTTTACTACTAAACTTCAAGGGTATTACCTATTTCTACATTATGGATATGTTATGTTGATCATAATAAGAAACATATATAAATACTGTATTACAGTTATGTGAATTTTAAATGTGGCACAATTTAGGTAAAAGAAAGAAAATGTAACATTTGAAATTATACTGATATCATCAAAACTCAGCTGTGGTCTAACCGATTTGTAAAATTTTACATTAAATTACAGGAAATGCTAAAATAAATACAAGTGATGATTGCCATCACAAATTATTTAGCAACATGATTGGAAATAATCTGAATAATAAGGACTGTACTTTTCTGTGGCACCATAAAAGCGTGAGATAACTGAGCACTAATGGGCATTAGGGACACTTTACACATGAGTATTTTCTATAACAGCACAGAGCATTTACAAATGGGTATTTACCATACTATAAATGCTACAGACCATTTACACATGGGTGTTTACTGTACTGTACTATAAATACAACAGACCATTTATACGTGGGTATTTACTGTACTATAAATAGCACAGAAATTTACACATGGGTATTTACTGTACTATAAATAACATAGAGCATTTACACATTGGTATTTACTGTACTATAACACAGAGCATTTATAATACCATAAATACTATAAATATGCTAATGTATTTACACATGGGTATTTTCTGTACTATAAATAAGAGAATTTCCTGTACCACAAATACTATAAATACCCTAATGAATTCACACATGGGTATTTACTGTACTATAAATACCATAGAGCATTTCCTGTACCACAAATACTATAAATACCCTAATGTATTTACACATGGGTATTTACTGTACTGACATAAAACTGATCTTAAAGGTCAGTAGCTCATAGAAAGATCATATATTTTGCTATTGTTATTAGTAACACACTCTATATTTGGTAAAACAGAATGGACATTATGCTAAGTGAGCAAGGTATAGCCTAATCTACTAGTACACGGACATGGGGGCCCCGAGTGGCCAAGTGATCTAAAGTGCTCTCCGTTATGGATCACTGCCATCTCACCTCTGTCTGCGTGGGTTCGAGTCTCGGATTCAGCCAGTGTGGGTATGTGAGAAAGCTTGCCAGTAGCTTCTTGTGGGTCTGTGGTTCTTTCCGGGGTTTTCCCAGGTTCTTCCTCCACCATTAATACTGGCCGCCATGTATAGCCTATCGTGTGCTGAAAAATGGCGTTAAACCCTACAACAACAACAACTAGTACACGACATGTATACAGAACTGGGTACACAATGTTTGCAGTTAAATTTGATACACAAATACAATTAATGTATTTCTACATCTATAGGAATAGATCACAAATTTCTACAGCCATAGGAACTGACCATCATTTTCTACAGCTTTAGGGACTGACCATCACTTTCTACAGCATTAGGAACTGACCATCATTGTCTACAGCTATAAGGATTGACCATCATTTTCTACAGCTTTAGGGACTGACCATCATTTTCTACAGCTTTAGGGACTGACCATCATTTTCTACAGTTATAGGGATTGACCATCATTATGTACAGCTATAAGGATTGACCCTGAATCTGTACATTTATAGGGATTGTCCATCATTTTGTACAGCTATAAGGATTGACCCATACTTAAGAATTTGCATTCCATACTTTTCTTGTTAGTTGTCTAGGGTCATCATGTGATGGCTTCATAATGTATAGAGTATGACACACTTTATTGACATATTAAACACAGTTCTGCAAATATAGCAAGTCAATTATATCATAGAAATAAAACTTAGTTATTTTAACAACATCCTGTAAAGAAAAGGAAATTAAAAAAGAAAAAGGGGTGAAAAAATAATTAGTGTACAGGCTGGCATAAAAATAACATATTCAGTCTCCATTCCATAATGTAACCTCTCAGCTGTGATACCAAATCTTGCAAGCAATTCCAACATATATTCTGTTTGTCTCAAAAACAAAAGCATGATGGGATATAGTATTACATTTTTAGCAGCTATGGTGGTGTTGCTAGTAATGTCAAACAACTGGCATTAAGTTTTTATCAGGGGAATATGTCAGCACCAAAAAGCATATGCAACTCCTGGTTATGTCAAACACTTGTGCTGTTAAGCATGAGCAAAACACACTCTTTCTTCAGTGAAATTCACTTAATTGTTGTGAAAGAGCATATTCACACAAGGATTCCAGACTCCAGCTTTGATAATCCTTGGTAAATCAATAGTGAAAATACTTAAAAATCTTAAATATTCTAGGGGATTCATTTTATGGTTTGGATGTCATCACAAAGCTCTGCAGGGATACAATTTCTTGTGAAAAAGCTTTATCTGTCTTGCCCAATTTTGATTAAGGTTTGTTAATATTCATTAAAAAGCAAAACAAAATGACAGAATTAAATCTTCTACTACCATTTCTGGTTTGACAGTATTGTCCTAATATCACTGTAAACATAAATAATTCAGCTGACTGCAAAAAGTAGGTTACAGTGAACCAGCTAAGATACATAACACAGGCTTACTCATGGTTGTTGCTAACATGTGAAGAAAAAAAAAACTGCTAGCTTTTGTATACAAGACCCATGCTACATTTGTGCTAGCTTGTGTATATAAAATATTTATACTAGCTTGTGTACATAAAATATTTATACTAGCTAGTTTATATAAAATATTTATACTAGCTTGTGTATATAAAATATTTATACTAGCTAGTTTATATAAAATATTTATACCAGCTTCATAGCTGCCTACCCTCACAATTTTAGTGTGAATTTCACGACTTTTTCAGCGATTCACTGATTCACACTGCATGCAAAAAAATCATGAATTCCCCAATTCTCAATTATTTTAAATCTTTAATAAAAATAACAGATTTCCCCTTAAGCACTACTTGTTATATCGGCAGTTGCTGAAATGGTCCAGTACTGCTGGTCGTGATATTAGTGGAACTATAGTTGATTAGTACAGTTGGCCCTGTAGCAAGCATTTTAACGTATTTTAATCTATATGATTGTATAAGAGCAGTTTTACAAATGCTTTTTAGAGAAACTGGGGCCTAACTAGAGTTTTGCTCCATGCATGCGCCGCAAACACTGATTTGAATTACCATTCGGCATCACATCTTGAAAATGTCTTCACCACCAAGGAAAAAGAAATGAATTGCACAAAACATGATGTTTAGTTTGGAATATACCAAAAATTGTCCGTGTATTCAGCCATCAAACACCGATATACATCATGCTTTTTTGCATGCAGTGTGCCACAAATTTTAGCATTGGGCATGGCGGCAGAGATGATGTAAGGAAGCACATTGGTAGCATAAAGCACATAGAGGTTGGGAAAATTAAGAACTCGCAGCAGATTTCAGCTCTGGAATATTTTAAGCCATCAACAGAAGGCCTGCAAGCTACCAAAGCTGAAGCATTGTTTGTGAGTTTTCTTGCTGAACACAATCTACCTTTATCAGCTGGAGACCATGCTAAATATTTGTTCTGACAAATATTCCAGGATTCGAAGATCGCTTCACGAATTCATGTGAAAATTCACTAATTTGTATCCCTATTTTCACTAATTGCAAGCCTGGAGGGTTGGCAGCTATGTAGATTGTGTATATAAAATATTTATACTAGCTTGTGTATATAAAATATTTATACTAGCTTGTGTACACAAGACATACACTGTATATTTATACTAGTAATTACTGCACAGTCTAATGACATTCTCTCATGCAATGCTTTAAGTATAAGATGTACAGCAAATACTCATGTCTAGTTGTGTCTTGTATAAGAAATGCCCAAATGGAAAATCATGTTTTTCTTAATAAGGTAAGAAAGCACAGAGTAAGTATCAAGTACTAATAACATTACTGATGCATGATAGTGATACTGTAGCTGAGGAACTAAATATAATACGAGATTAGAAATTAATATAAACCATGGGATTGTACTAAAAACATTATGAGTTCTACAATGCATACTGATATCTGTATGCATAATTATAAGTTGTATATTTGTAACTTAATTTGGTTTGATATATATGTGTGTGCCTACATATGTGCATGAAGTATAAAATTTACTTTTAAATATTGATCTGATAGGCATACATTAATATCAACTAGTATACATGATGGCAAGTAATACATGCAAGTCATAAAACAGCAAAAAAGTAGATCCATGATACATTATATGACTAATACAAATTACATTAGAAAACGTATAATAAGCTGAAAAAAGCATACATAATTACCATTACAAATCAAAAATAATAAATGTATCGGCAGTAACTGAGATGTGAAACAGCAACAAGTTGAACTAGATCTGTAAGCGAGTGTTCACAGAACAGACCCAGCCAATAAGCTAGACTAGATCTATCAGACAGTGCTTACAGAACAGACCCGGCACTAAGTTGAACTAGATTCATCAGAGAATGCTTACAGAACAGTCCCAGCAAAATATAAAGAATAAATACAATTGTTAAAAAAATTGGACAGATATCAGATAGACTCCAGATTCAATATTATACAGGACACAATGTCTAGTCATCTTATAAAAACAAAAAAAGTTTCATGAAGTTATGTTGACATGTGTGGTACTTGGACAGACAGACAAGCAAAATTCAGTATACAGACCAAAGCTTACATATGCTGGCGATATAATTAAAATCAGTTGTGAGTTCAAAGGTGTTCAAAGGTCATAAGACTTATGATGATTTTGTAGCCACAGTAGTAAGGAGGATACAAATGGACATATGCAAGTTCATTATGAATTTACTGGGAAAATTCATGGAAATTGTCACACTTTATCTTTTGACAGCTATTAACTTGATAAATACACTGTGACCCCACTATAGCATGCTCTGTTATAACATGAATTTGGATATAACACGGTCATGGTGTGGCTCCTGAAACTTCATATATATGTATTTTTCTCGTACAAAAAAATTCTTTCTTAAAAGTATGAAAAAACAAAAAGTTTATTATCATTTTGGGGAAGAGATCGTGTATGAATGATACAAGACGATCGTGATGTGGCTCCTGAAATTTTATATGCATTTTTTTGTACATGAAAAAGTAGTTTTTACTTCTTAAAAGTACAAAAATAATGTGTAAAACGTTTTATTCTGGGATCACATAGGGCTTCACCAAAGTCACAAACTTGGATTTTTTTTCTTCATTATTGGCAGCAAAATATACCATCTGGTGACTTTTTTCATTGGCAACATTGTTGGCTGTTTAAACTTGTATATACAACCATTATTTGGAGTGAAGAAATTCAGAGGCCCCATGAAAGGAAGCCACAAACTGGATATAAAATGCTCTGAAATTTATTTATTGTTACATAAACAAATTCTATGTCCATATTGACAGACCATCTAAACAGTGCATTGTCATATCATAATCCGCTTATCTTGACATCTAGCAGCTGAGTACTGTATGTTGTGAGATATCTGCTTTTTTTGTTGTTGACATTTCTGGTAACAGAGATCAACCAGACGAGGCATTATCTCATAATCTATCTTTCATTGGATTTTTGGCTGCTTGCTAGTAATTAATATATTTACGTAGACTGACAAATGTAAGTGGATGGTAAGTAAAATTCCTCTTCTTTTCACTCAGAATGAAATCCTTCAGAAAACTCACATTTTCTGTAATAATCACTGTCATCAAACAAGAACACCTGTGTCTTTATCATCCACTGACCCTTTGTTAAATTTCTGATGCATGTGTGGAAGATAGCATTACGCTGCTACCACAAGAACAACAAAAAACAAAGACAAAAACCCACATCTTACTTATTGGTTTATTCAAAAGGCAGGGAGGAACAGTAACTAAAATAGACCAAATGATGGCCAATTCCTTTTTAAAAATGTACCCAGATAAAATACATGGTGGAAATTTCAAAGGAAACAGATAATCTTTGAAGCTCCGATTGTTATGAAAACATACTTAGCAAATAGAAAAAAGTCAGTCTCAATCATGCAATACAATTATTTAATGTTGCTGCCACAATTAGAAATGGGCATTTGTTTGGTTCTCCAAAGCTGTCTTTTAGCAGTGACTTCAATAAAGCATGCACCCTTCTTCAAAGAAAGCCAACTACAATCTTCAATAAAAACAAAGAAGAACTTTTCTTCAAAGGAAGTCAGTGCCAAACTTAAATAAAAGTAATGGAATCTGATGGATTTTTGCATTTTCCTTACATGACTGGAACACATTATCTGTGCCATGAAAGTTTCATTTTAGAAGGGAAAAAGTTTATGCTTATGAACACTACCAATGGCAGCTTAAAATGCAAACTAACTTTTACTGTCTTGGGACATACTGAAAAGCAAATGTGCTTCATCATTCGTTACATGATTGTACTATGTTTTTCCACTGAATTCAGATCAATATGACCTGTGAAAAAATTATTGAATATTTTGAATCTGTGTGTGCATATTTTCGATGGAAGTGCTTGCATTATGGATTCAATGTTTATGAGATTCATGGGTTAGTACATCGTGTTGATACTCTATTCATGCTATACATTAGACGTGTATATATAAACAGTATTCATGTATATGTACCAATTCGTGGTTCCCTAAATAAACTATTATTTATGCCTTCTCTGTTTTCACTACAGGTGTATTTCTCATTTAATATGCACTGATTTAAGATGGCAGCTGTGCCGATGAAGCACGTATTTTACTGCCTGCATTTATTACCTACCCCTTCATTTTCTTCAGCTAACTGACCTGGCTGCTTATAACACGATTCAGTCTATAACACGGTCGGGTTCTATGGCTCCCAACTACCATGTTATAGCGGGGTCACACTGTATGGAAAATGTAAATAAAGTTTGGAAAAACGTTTACTTAAAGAAATATTTCAGTTCAAACATTTTAAAATTATGCATATATACTGCATGGTCAGTACCAAAATATTGCAAGGGGAAGTTTGAATGATAATGCATCAGAGGACAGCGGACGGTTTGTTTGTTTTTAGATCAATGTTATGTTCACTTCAGCATTATATAAACTGCAACTAAGAAATTTATATGAGCTAAATATCTTCAAAAAAATACATTTATAACAACATTAAACCCTGAGTTACAATTGCTTTTAATTCTGTGCCCTTTTTCTACCATCAAGGACTTAAGTTTGTAATGATTTCCATGAAAAAAGAATATGCTGTGATTTCTGGGACAATCATTTGAAAAATGATAAATCATGCTTTACCTGGGCCAAACATTAAAAGCAAATTGGTTCTTATTTAGCTTCAGCATAAAAAATGTTTGACTCATAAATAAACAGTTTATGTTTGCTATCGAAGTACTGTTATCACTAGTTTCAAATAGGAAGTACATACAGACATTGTAAATAAACAAACCCTGTCATGTCATTGATATCAATTGTGACTGACAAGGACAGTGATAATTTGGTACTTTTGAGTGATTTATTTCATAGAAGTACTTTTTAAAAGTTTCATTCTGGTACAAAGATGTCTTCTCCATAATATACCTAATAAATAAAATGCAACATGAACTTTTCCTTTATCTATTACAGTAGAACCTGTCTTGAAAGACCACCCATTCTGCCAAACAGCAATGGTTTCCCGAGACAGGTGGTCTCCCATGAGGTCATAACACTATATAATGAATATATCCATGCATCAAGAATGTGGTCTCACAAGACAGGTAGTCTCTCATAGCAGAGGTGTTACAAAACCAGTTTTACTGTACATACCAACCAACTATAAAGTATCAAATCTACAGAAGAAATCCAACTTCTAAGAAAATGATGTATCCCATTTGCATGATCAAAAAACCTAAGTAGTTGAACAGTCAGATATATTGGCAAGATTTCTCTCTATAAGACTGTTTCATGTTGAACGATTCTCTGATTCAAAAAGCAGTTAAAAAATGCTGAAAAAGGTCTAAAAGATGGACAAGTCAACCACAAAATGAATGATGCATCATTTGGTAGTATTTTGTTCTTAAACACTGCAAAATTTAAGATCAGAAAATTGTGTGATAATTTTGCTTATGAAAATTAGAGTATTGCATTGGTAGAAATGTTAAAATACATACCAAAAAAACCCAATGTGATTGTACTAACTTTTAATAGTATATTAGGACAAAGGCAAACAAGAAATCAAATAATTAAAATATACAATACTTTTGATTAATGAAAATACTATGAATTAATATGATTACCATGTTATCACAATCTAATAACCAACTAATACTGTTCAAATTACTTTGTTCCCTATAACTGGAATAATAAAGAAAAAAAATGAATGCACCTGATCATACACACTAACCAGACCTCTTAAAACATGCTGCAAATCGTAACATTTTAGTGAATTACATGACCTAAATTCTACTAAAAATGATAAGCTCCGTGAATGTAATATGTGATTATTTTAAAGGCAGTCTTTCGGTGAAAATCCCATGTTGATAAAGTCAATCATTCAGGGGAAGCAATAACAAAAACTGTCATGACTGCTACTTTAAATAAATGCTTGTGTTCATGTTTTCTCGATAAATTTAAGTAGGCAGTGTTCCATGTTATCTATATTTTGAACAACCACACTTCACATAATCTGTATTGACACTACATGTAACTTTTTATCAATATGGCAGGGTAAAATGGCAATATAAATGTATATCTTTGCGTATCTATAATTTGTAGAAAGTTTACATTGTTAAAATTGGAGATCTGCTAAGATCTAACAACGCTAAAATATAATTGTATTTACAGTACAATGAATATTTACTTGTATGTCAAGTCCAACTGTAAACATGACAGACCCAAATCTGCCACTGCATAATACACAGCAGCTCAGGGTCTACATTACTTGTTCTACTTATTACTACTAACAAACTGCATAGACCCAGATCTGCTGGTGCACTACATGATGTCATGTGAATGAAGGTGTTTGATGTGATCTTGGAATGGTCAACACCTAACTGCTTCATAAAACAAAACACAAAGCTTTCACATAAGAATTTTAATTAGCCATCACAAGCATTTATGTGATCTACCAGTGATCAAGATGTGTTTCACCTACACAAAATTGTAGCTCACACAAAAATCTGAATCTAACAGAAGTGACCATAATGGCAATTTGAGGTTAAAATGATCCAAACAAAATCAGAATGGATAGAAGCTCTCATTTTGTGATGTGTGGAAAATGTTGCAATAAATGAAGCACTGTTCTATGCTGTACAGATTACTTATTTGTAATAAGCAGCCTGTACAGTAATATACACTCTACAACATTTCAAAACTTATCAGATGACACAAGATGCATACACTTTTTGCAGACAAGACACACAATTTAGCATCACTTAAACTCTAAAATGTATCATACTCTAATATAAAATAAATTTCAACTTTGTACACCAGTTTCCACTCATACTGAATGTACTGTACTGTACTTACTTATAAGTCGACCTTCTTATACAAAAAATTGTATGTATGCAGAGTAGGGTTGTCCTATAGGTGAGACAAAAAATTTTTTTAAAAATCTGACCGTACTCCTTAAGCTTGTAAAGGCAAACCTGCTTTGTTTTACCAGTTCACAATGTTTTCATAGAGCTGCTAATTCCATAAATCCAACCTTAATCCCCTAAAATGTAAAAGCAGCATTGCTTTGTCTTTCCCAGTGGACAAACCTTTGATTGTACTGTGAATCTGATACTTGTTCAGTGTCATGCTGAGTCCCTTTGATCATACAACGCAAATGACACCTTCTCAGCTGCAGCGATCCTTTGAGGAGATCTCAAAGTGTCTCTTACAGAGCCCAAAGTCATCAAAGTGTCTCTTACAGAGCCCAAACACTACCTGTATAATGGTCCAAGATCATGAATTGTTAGTACTGATGGAACATTTAAGTTGAAAGTTACAGATTTTGCAGAGAAAAACAACAACAGTGATGCAGAACATGATTTTAGTGTGTCAGAGAAACAGGTGCATGACTTGTGCATGAAAAAGTCAGTTCTAGATGATCGTATCAAGCATATGAAGAGTGTGTGTGATTTAGATTTTTAATGCAGCTTTAACAATTTTTCAGTCATACAGATACAATGTCTGCAGGGTGACAGTTTATATCAATGTCTAGCACTGGGGCATAATGCTGAAGACATGTAGCATCATGTCCCACCCAGTCACATTATCCGGACACCAGACCTACCAGTCCTAACACTAACCTCTTAATACCGAGCACCAAGTGAGGCAGCTGTTAGTACCATTTTTATAAGTCTTTGCTATGACTCGGCCATGGTTCGAACCGCAACCTCCTGCACCTGAGGCGGGCGCTCTAACCACTACGCCACTGGAGTAGTCAAGTGTCTGAACAAAACGCCTGTTATGGAAAGCCCATATGTGAACTGTGAGTTTGGTCTGAATGAGTAGATTCTAGAGCAGCATCAAAATGGGCACGCAGTCACCAGAAAAGCCATATACATTTGTTTACATGCTGGGAAGTTAACTGTGCACCCAGTTGGAGACAAAATGGTGACTATGAGGACTTCAAGAAATGAGGAACAACATTTCACAGTAGTACTGAGTAGTTTGGCAAATGGTAAGAAACTCAAGTCACTATATGTGCTGAAATAGAAGACTATGCCAAGAGGAGTGGTTGTAACTGTTAACTTTAAGGGATAGGGAAAAGAGACAATTTGTTTAAACTGAAATGAAAAAGTATGGAACACTAGATGAGGCAAATTGTTGACACATAAGATATTGCTTGTGTGGGACATGCCTCACATGTACTGATGCAATCAGTGAAACAAAAGTTGTGGCGACATCAAACATACTAAGCTGTGATTCCTGGTGGCACAATGTCGGTACTGCAACCATTGGAAGTTGGTCTATACTAGACGTTCAAGGCAAATATGTGTAAACAGTGGCACAAATGGATTGCATTTGAGCCTAAAGAATTGACAAAGGCAGGAAATGTGAAGCATCCCAGGAATGATTAGTGTCTCAACAGGTGTGTAATGCTTGGGAGGAAATTCCAAATGAGATGGTTGTCAAATCATTTTAGAAATGTGGCATTTCCAATGCAATTGATGGAGGATGGCAAACTCTTCAGTGATTTCATTCAAGACAAGACCAACACTGAAGCACACACAGATGACAGTGAAGACAAAGAATCAGAGTTGAATGATAATCAGATGAGGAATCAGAGTCAGATGATGTTTATGATGACTAATAGCTGAGGAATTCAGAACTTTATCTGGTAACTCTGACGATTAAAATTAATTTTTGGCCTTTGAACCGGATGACATCAGTGTCATTTATAGGATACCGTGAATAGCAAAGTGTGGACTTTATATTTATTGTTTATTACAAGAATTTATAATTAATATATTATGAGATATTGTGAATTGCATCATTCTGGACTATCATTTTATACCTGTTTATTACCTATTATTCAATGCATGGATTTATTATATTGATCAAATGAAATGTTAAGCATTATGTATGGTTTTCATTTATGTGAAGCTGGATAAAATGTAAGTTGTCAACTTACTTGTACATATTGAATTCAATAATATAAATCTAATTATTCTATATTGGTTTAGTCTTTATTTGTCCTTTCTCTCCATCCAGTTTGAGTTATTTTTCCTAAGTGCAACTCTGACTCATTGATGACATGTCACCCCTTACAGATGGATCTGACTTGCAAAAAAAAAACTTTGACTTTCATCATACAGAAATTAGCTTTTTGCAGCCTTAAAATGGAGGGGAGGGTCAACTTATAGTCCAATCAACTTACAAGCTAGTATATACAGTACACAATATTAAAACAGACTCTTAACTTGATCCCTATACTAATTCAGGGATCGTCCTGGGCTTCGCCAATGTCGCAAATTGCGATTTTTTTCCCTTATTGGCGACAAAAATATCCCATCTGGCAATTTTTTTGGCGACATACTTTTTGGTTATTTAATTTGTACATACAATCATGGATCTGGACTGGATAAATTAAACAGGAGAACGAAAGGAAGCCACAAACTTGACTAAGCAATGCATTGGAATCAATCTGTTACACAAACAATCCTTTGTTCGTATTGACGACCCCATCTTTACAGTGCATTGTTACATCATAATCTGCTTATGCTGACATCTGGGCTGAGTACTGTATGCTGCGATAGTCAATCATGCTACCGCACTATACCTACAACTGACCTACTTCTGAAGACGCGAATAGAACAGATACAATTAATTGTATGGCTAATCCTTCTGTGTTTTTTTTTTTTTTTTTACATATACCAATACAATAGTTTCGCTGAACCTTTATAGAAAACCGATAACGTTTGAAGTACCCACTGTGTATAAATACAAAGCATATGGAAAAAATTTCAATCACAATTATATCTGTCGCCAGTGCAGCATTTTACTCATTGATCTTTTCCTTTTGCCATCAATTCCATGTTACGGCTGCAGAGACTTTAACTCCGCAACAAGAAATAGCACAAAAAAAACAAACAGTTTTGCATAATTTATAATAATTATTTATTTCTCAAAACACAGGAGTGAAAGAATCCCTAAATTGGGTGTGAATTTATGCTTATATATACGGTCCAATATTGCCAGGTGTTGACTTGTGTAAGTTTCCTTCATGGGAAGATCCTATATTGCTTGTCGAGAAAATTTATACAGCATTCAGTGATCATTCTTGGGATTTAGGAAGCAATTCACTACAAGCTTTGTGAAGCTAGCCATAAAGGGGTGGGGGGTGGGGTGGGGCTGCTGATAGCTACTGGTGTCACCTGTCAGCACTGTAGACTGTGAACGTGGATTCAGTAAGATGAACCTCATAAAAACTGACATCAGAAATAAGCTCTGCATCTCATCTCTTGAGAATTTAATGAGAATCAGCATGTACAGATGTGAAAAATTAGACTTTGAAACTGCATTCAACAAGTGGGCAGTCCTAAAATCGCGACAGATCTTCATGTAACACTTTGTAACATTTTGTTAATGCTTGTTGTAATTAAAGTATTAGCTAACCCATCTTTTGTAATTTTCATTGCCTGTTACATTAATAGACTAAATTTTAACACTTGGAAAAATGTACACTACTTGTTTTGGCGACACTTTTTGAAAATTGGCGACAAAATATTGAGGTTGGCGATTTTTTTGGCGACAGCTTTTTAAAAGCCAGGACCATCCCTGCTAATTCCACCATACAGCAACCAAAATACATCAATAAAAGAAAGATGCCTATAATAAAAAAGGATCAAATAATAGCATAAGCTTAACAATATAAAGATGTGTTTTCACATTCATTTGTAATTGAACAATACAAAAGACCACCATTCTGCCAAGCCTGCATTCTATTTTAGCTAGAAAAGACATGTAAAAAACGAAAGCAAAACCACCCAAAAAAAAAAAGATACCACTGGTAATAAAAAGTTTGCATCAACGTAAACACAAAAGAAAACATGGTAACATCAGTGGTCTGATAATTATTATTAAATATCATCAGAGCATGAAATGTGACTATTGGTATTGTCACTGGATTTATTCTTGATTTAACTACAGAAGAAGAAAAAAATTATGGTAATTTTTGTCCCCCACCAACCAAGGCAAGATCATCAAAATTGTACAATAATAAATTTTGACTGTGCCCCTTATGAAAAAGCTGCAGAGGTGCTGGACAGACTTGGAAAAGCTCCAAGTTTTATAAGCATGTTTCATAAAGCATTTGAAAAATTGTGCAGACTGGTGGTTGGGGAATTAAGAGGAGAACCATTTCAGTGACCCTGACCTTGAAGATATGACTTTTTTTACTCTGGTACATTGCATGCCATGAAATGAATGAAAATGGCAGAGACAAAAAATATATGCCATGACAGACTTTAAGCTCATCAGAGCTTATGGAGTTTCTGAGCAATTTCGATTTCAGTATTTTCCACATGTGAAATACATGCTAACTACTGAGTCTAGGTCATGAAGTGTTTATTGCATATGAGATAACTAAGAAATCTATAGAGAAGGATTCCATTTTGTAACTGTTAAGTATGAATTTATATATGAGATTTATGATATAAGTAATTCTTTAGTTATCTAAAGTAATAATTCCAAAGCATGGTCTAAAAATAAGCTGTAGTTTCTGAAGAAAAAAAAATACAAATAAGAATTTGTACTTCTAATTTAATATCCATCATATGAGGTGGGTCATTCATATAATGTTTGCTAAAGACTTCATTTTGCATCACTTACTTAATAGATGCATTTGTCCCTTATGATATCAATGATAAATATTCTTGCTCCTTGAAAATTAATTTCTATTCTTTTATCTAAAATTTTGTTTCTCAAAAATTTATTTAAAAAAGCACAAAGAGCAAAAACTAAAGCATAAAAAAATAACTACAAACAGTATCCAGAAAAAAAGACAAAATTAAGCTGCAACAAAAATATAAATAAACACTATTGTCAGAATAGGTCCTGGTCAATTGTTGAGATATCTGACACTGTATTACTGTAACATTTTGGCAAAAAGCTTAACCTAAATGCAGAGGTGTTAAGGTCCAGTCCATAGCTTTACTAACATAAAGATAGAGGGCAGTTTATACAACTGATTATCGCAACTTACAATTTTTTCATGACTCAGGTCCCTATACTAGATTTTATAATTTTCAATACATAGGTTCATTCTGATTATCATATCTCTATTTGGGGTTCCCAGTGTACATTTGAGTTTCTTAACAATAAAGTTTCAAGAATACAGGGCCCAAACTTGTACTTGGTTTGTGGTTAGTCTAGTCCAATTACTATATTTATCTGATTTCGATGCACACCCATCTGCAAACAATTGAAATCCAGGCCTGTCATCATGTAATGTGACAGCAGATACGGGTCTGTTCTGTTTGCCTGAATGTAAACCTTGTTGTTAAATCATACTCATCCTCATCCTTGGTCTACGTTGTTTGCAGTTGGGTGAACCTATAAAAATATAAGAAGAAATACACTTGCAAGAATGTACAACAGGCTGCCATGAAATGGTATAGTACTAAACTATGGTTTGAAATACTCCTGCTCTGTTGATTTCAAGTTGAGCTCCTGTGTCTCATCAGGTGGTGTGGCTTGTCTGAGAGGATGACTGGAAGATTTCTCATCTTCTGATGATGTATCATTTACAGATACATCCTCATCCTGAACCTGCGTAAATTGCCGAGGTGTGTTTGCATAACGTCTCACACTATCCATTCTCTCCAGAGGTTTTCGATGTGGTTGAAATGGCTTGGGAGACGGTACTCTATCATATTTTTCATTACCATCCTCTTTTTGTTGACTATTGCTATGGATTCTTGACCTTGGTGCCATTATCACATTATCTACTGGAATTGCATCTTCATGACCAACTGTTGATTCATGTGGCATCTGATTATGAAATTAAAATGACACAAATACAGTAGCTTGTTACTACAAGATACCTCAGTATACTAGCCCCCTTTGTAAGGCAGGTATAGTCAAGGATCCCAGTACATCATACAGTGGTGATACTATTTATAATGAATCCCTATATAATGAAGTAGAACATGTAACAGTATAAAGTAGCAGTACAGCAATAATATTTAAAATGTATCCCAGTGTAAAGTAGCATTATATGTAATGTTATTTATAATGTATCCCAGTATAAAGTAGTAGTATAAATAATGCTATTTATAATGTATCCCAGTGTACAGTAGTAGTATATGTAATGCTATTTATAATGTATGCCAGTATATAGTAGCAGTATCAGTAATGCTATTTATAATGTATCCCAGTATAAAGTAGCAGTTTATGTAATGTTATTTATAATGTATCCCAATATAAAGTAGCAGTTTACGTAATGCTATTTATGTATCCCAGTGTAAAGTAGCAGTATAAGTAATGATATTTATAATGTATCCCAGTGTACAGTAGTAGTATATGTAATGCTATTTATAATGTATGCCAGCATATAGTAGCAGTATCAGTAATGCTATTTATAATGTATCCCAGTATAAAGTAGCAGTTTATGTAATGCTATTTATAATGTATCCCAGTGTAAAGTAGCAGAAGCAGTATAAGTAATGATATTTATAATATATTCCAGGATAAAGTAGCAGTATAAGTAATGGTATTTATTATGTTTCCCAGTATATAGTAGTTTAAGTAATGCTATTTATAATGTATCCAGTATAAAGTAGCATAAATAATGCTATTTATAAGGTATCTCAGTATAAAGTAGCAATATATGTAATGCAATTTATAATGTATTCCAGTATAAAGTAGCAGTATAAGTAATGCTATTTATAATGTATCCCAGTATGAAGTAGCAGTACAAGTAATGCTATTTATAATGTATCCCAGTATAAAGTAGTATAAATAATGCTATTTATTTATTTATAATGTATGCCAGTATAAAGTAACTTTATCTAAATCAAAGTATATGTCACGGAATGGTGTAAATGTTGTTAATTAAATACATGTACTCGGTTTCGTTTCTTTTCTCTGTACAACGATACCCGAGGGTGATTATAATATGGTCTATGTATTTCGAAATCGTGAGTACGATTCGTCCTGTGCCACACGTGCAAGGTGCTTTTGATAAAGAATAACGAAAATTCTAAAGGTATAAATACGTTACTACATGTAAAGGACCTTTACAATACTAATGGTTTTGTCAGCAAGCGGCCTGCTAAAAGGAATCGCACAACTCCAGCTGTAGGGGTAGGTAATGTTTTGGGTTTTAAGTGATAACTAGTGTATTACCATATTTGCCTTTGCATGTTTGTTATAGTTTTCTTTACATACCATAATGCGTGCATTTTTTATTCTTGTTGCGACGTAGTGCAGGACTTATATTGGTAATGTAAAGCTACATTTTTTAAAAGAATTGTTTACTATTGTCTTATCAAGCAGGGTTAGGTTTACTATTGAACCTCTGTTTTGTAATTGCCATAATAATATAGTCTTTTTTACCATGTATAACGTCCTTACGTTATGTCTGTATCAAGTGTAGTACACTGTATCGGGTATATTTTCAGCTGAGTGTGAGTGAGGTTTTGATGGTAGGAATATCCGGGGTGTCCGGTGTTGTCCGAGGGTAGAAACGTCCGTGTGTCCGGAGTGTTTAAGGTGCCGGAGCGTCTAATGTCTAGCGTCCGGAGGGTCCAGAGTGACTAAGGTGACCCAGCTGTAGAGCCGTCAAAGGACCAAGGGGTCCGGAGGGTCTAATATTTCAAGTGTCCGGAGGGTCTAATGTTTCAAGTGATCATACTATTCCGAGGGTCCGGAGTCTATATTGGTTGTGAAATTGATTCGGAGGAGCTGTGGAGCGGATATGGTGCACCGGTGACGGAGTGCATCTCTACACATGTATTTTTAGCTGTATGCTAATTTTTGGGTTAGTAAGACCCAGTGTATTATTCAGGACTGGAAGGATAGATTGTATATCCGTTCTTGTTTAGTGACATAATTTCGCTACCTGAGCGAATACATTTTTTTACTATGTGTAAAGACTTACATTGTTTACTATTTGAGTGAACTATATTCATCTTTCCATTATTGAATCATTTGTGAAATCATTTATCCTGTGTTTTAGGGTTACTGAACTAATTTATTTGTATTTTTTTTGTTCCATCTTTGAAACTGTGCGTTTTTATGTTAAATAGATCCAATATTTGGATTATAAATACGCACACATCTTCATAATCCACTATTCATATAAATCGCCATATTGAACCATATATCTGTGTCGTCAAAACGTGTTCTGTTGTTAATCCGAAATATCCCACCCGGTTATCTTGTTACAAATGGTGTCAGAAGTGGGATCATTTCGGATATAACAGAGCACTGAAATTGTTTTATTATATTTGTATGCTTTCTGTGTGTTTCAGATGCGTTTGACAAAGCACCAAGGTTAGGTAGATACCTAATATTACTTTATTTTTTGTATTTAATATTTTTGTTGCATTTCGTGAAAGAAAATACGGTTTGTGGTAATTACGTGGTTTGTATAAAACTGCACTTTAAGGTTGGTCACCACCAAACTTTTGAAATGACTTCTATGAAAGAACTGGTAGAACTGGGGAAACAGTTTGGTTATGAGGGGGAGTCCCTTAGAAATTTCGTTCGTGAAGAACAAGCCCGGGAGAGGGACCAAAGATTAAAGGAGAGGGAATTAGAGAGGGAAAAATTTGAAAGGGAACAACAAATAGAAAGGGAAAAAAAGGAAACCCAGAAGGAAATGATAGAATTAGAGAAGTGTAAGATCGAACTAGAGAAACAGGCTGAGAGGGAATTAGAAAGGGAAAAAAGGGAAACCCAGAAGGAAATGATAGAATTAGAGAAGGGTAAGATTGAACTAGAGAAACAGGCTGAGAGGGAAAGGATAGAATGGGAAAGGGAAGCAGAGAGGGAGAAGTTAGAAAGGGAAAAACAGGTAAGGTTAGAAACTTTGGAGATGGAAGATAGAAATCGGCAGAAGGAATATCTAAGAAATTCTGAGCTATTGCAAGCTAAAAAAGAGGGGGAACATGATGTTAAACTGAGAGGTCCAAAATTGCTCCCATTTGAAGACGATAAAGATAATATGGATAGTTATCTAAATAGGTTTGAGAGGTATGCTACGGTACAAAAATGGAAGAAAGACGATTGGCCGCTCCATCTTAGCGCGTTATTGAAAGGTAAAGCGTTAGACGTGTATTCGCGTTTATCCACGGCCGATTCGCTCAATTACCCCGTGTTGAAAGAGGCACTTCTCAAGAAATATGAACTAACCGAGCAAGGGTTTCGCAAGAAGTTTAAGTATAGTAAACCAGAGAGAGGCGAAACATTCATACAGTTCGTCAGTAGGACTTGCAATTATTTGCAGCGATGGGTGGAATGTGGTAAAGTCGTCAAGACATTTGAGGGTCTTGTCGATTTCTTGCTTCGTGACCAATTGTTAACAACTTGTGGCAAGGAGTTATATTTATTCTTGAAGGAAAGATCCTTCAAAAATGTACATGAAATGGCCACACAGGCGGATTTGTTCGCCGAAGCTTGGGGAGGTTCGCAGAATGTCATCACGCGAGATGTCAAAGGTGGGAATCAAGTCAACGACAGAAAACCCAGGGAACCTGAAAAATCTGGTAGGAGTAACCAGGGGAAGCGGAGTGACATGCAATGTTTCATTTGCAAGGAAGTGGGTCATATCTCCCACTATTGTCCTAAGCGGAAGGGACCAGTCCAGAAAGTAGCGGTAGCCATTAGAGGCAGAAGATCAGTAAATGGAAAACTTAATGTTTCCCAGCAAGTTAAGCGGAAAGCGGTGTGTGAACCGGTGGTGCGTTCAGAGACCAGTCGCGATGTGATCCAATCAATCGGCACGTGTATTTTTCCAGAGACACGGGTGCCGACCGCAAACGGCACTGTTAACGGACAAGAAGTCACCGTTCTACGAGACACCGGATGCACTACTGTAGTCGTGAAACGGAGCTTAGTCCGCGATGATCAATTGCTTGGGTTTAAATCACCTTGCATGTTGCTTGACCAGACAATCGACCACGTTCCAGTTGCAAGGATAATGATAGATACACCTTTTTTGACCGGGACTGTGGAAGCTTTATGTGTAGCCAACCCGATCTATGAACTGACAATTGGCAACGTACCGGGTTCTAGACTTCCAACCATAGCAGATTTCCGATTCCCTATCATCCAGGCAGTGCAAACTAGGGCTCAGGTAAAGGAGGAAAATAAACCTTTGCGTAAGTTAAAAGTACCGGAAGCCATTACTGATATATCCCGCGAAGAATTCCAAAATGAGCAAAAACGTGACGCGTCTTTACGTGCAACCTCTGAGAAGGCATTAACGGGTACCGTGAGAAAGTGTAAGAACGGGGGTTCCTCTAAATTCCTTGTTCGAAAGGGTTTAATGTACAGGGAATACTCTATATCGGATAGGAAGTTCTTGCAATTAGTGGTTCCCCAGAAATTTAGGGCACATGTATTAAAGGTCGCGCACGAGTCGAGTATGGCAGGTCATTTAGGTGTAAAGAAAACAACGGATAGGGTATTAAGAGAATTTTATTGGCCTGGCGTCAATAGCGACATAGCGCGGTTCTGTTGCTCGTGCGACGTTTGCCAGAAGACGATCTCTAAGGGCAGGGTAACTAGAGTACCGTTAGGTCAGATGCCCTTGATAGATACTCCGTTCAAACGAGTAGCCATCGACATTGTAGGACCAATATTTCCGCATACAGATCGGAAAAACCGATACATCTTGACACTGGTAGATTACGCTACCAGATATCCAGAAGCCATAGCTTTGCCATCAATTGAAACCGAACGTGTAGCCGAAGCGCTCGTAGACATGTTCAGCAGGGTCGGAGTACCCGAAGAGGTTCTTATGGATTGTGGAGCGCAATTCACCTCAGATCTTATGGCAGAAATTAGTAGGTTGTTGTCCCTTAAACAGTTACGCACAACACCTTACCATCCTATGTGCAATGGATTGGTCGAGAAATTCAACGGCACATTGAAGCAAATGTTGCAGAGAATGTGTGCGGAAAGACCGAAGGATTGGGATAGATATATGAACGCCTTTCTGTTCGCATATCGTGAGGTTCCTCAGGAAAGCTTGGGTTTCTCCCCGTTTGAACTATTGTACGGTAGGACAGTTCGTGGTCCTATGCGCATACTTCGTGAACTGTGGACAGACGAGGTCGCGGACGAAGAAGTTAAGACCACATACCATTACGTAGTTGATTTGCGCGAAAGATTAGAAAGTACTTGTCAAATGGCGCAAGACGAACTCGCGAAATCTAGTCGTAGGTACGCCAAGTACTACAACCGAGGAACTGGGAGGAAAAAATTTGACGTAGGCGATCAAGTGTTGGTGCTTCTCCCAACGAATAACAACAAGCTGCTAGTCCAATGGAAAGGGCCATATGAAGTCAGACAGGTGAAAGGCGAAATGGATTATATCATTGATATGGAGGGGAAGTCCAAGACATTTCATGCCAATATGCTTAAACTCTACGTAGCGGGACCTGGACAAACGATTGATAAAGGGATTTTAAATGTAGTATGCGTAGCGGTGATAGAGGATAGGTCTGGTGACGAAGCGGAATTCGTCTCCAGCACAGAAATACCCCTTGAATACCCCATGGACGTTGGTAAAGAAAGTATTGACCAGATAAATGTATGCCCTGAGTTATCGGAGGGTCAACGTACACAGATTATGGAGGTTTTGTCCAAATATCCAGATGTGTTCACGGACAGACCAGGCTGTACGGGTCTAATTCGACACGAGATCAAATTGAATACCACTGAGCCTATCAGGATTAAAGGATATCCAATACCCTTTAATGCACGGGAGACAATCAGCGAAGAAGTGATGAAAATGTTAGACCAGGGAGTGATCGAACCTTCAAACTCCCCATACTCGTCCCCTGTGGTGTTAGTCAGAAAGAAAGACGGGACCAACCGGTTTTGCATCGACTTTCGGCAATTAAACAAGATCACCGTATTTGATGCAGAACCAATGCCAGATATGGAAAGTGTATTTTCAAAATTGGCAGGTCATAAATACATTTCCAAATTAGATCTAAGCAAGGGATATTGGCAGATACCCATCGCCAATAATGTCCGCGAGTTGACGGCATTCGCGACTCCCAAAGGACTGTTTCAATTTAAAGTTATGCCTTTCGGTTTAGTCAACGCCGGTGCGTCGTGCGTTCGTCTCATGCGCAAATTATTAAACGGAACGGAAAACGTCGACAGCTTCGTAGACGACATCTTTGTTTACACGCATACATGGGATGAACATGTTAAGGTATTACAGGATCTGTTCGATAGACTTCACATTGCAAACCTTTCAGTTAGGCCTACTAAGTGCAGCATAGGGTATTCCAGTCTGGAATGTTTGGGACATCTGGTAAGTGGACTAGGCCAGTTGCAACCTCATCCAGATAAAATAGGAGCAATCAGGGATGCCCCTAGACCAGAGACAAAAAAACAAGTAAGGTCTTTCCTAGGTCTAATCGGGTTCTACAGGAAATTCGTCCCCAACTTTTCGGCTATTTCCAACCCATTAACGGATTTGACTAGGAAGGGGCAACCGAATAAAGTTTCATGGGGTGTATGCCAGGAAAAAGCGTTTAACACTCTAAAACACAAACTGGTAAGTGCACCAATTTTAAAGTTGCCGGAAATAGATAAACCTTTTGTACTGAGGACAGATGCGTCCGATATGGGTCTTGGGGCTGTTTGGCTACAGGAGCAAGGGGGGATGAAATTGCCCATTGCTTATGCAAGTAGGAAATTGCTCCCTAGAGAGGAAAAGTACTCTGTGACTGAAAAGGAGTGCCTAGGTTTAGTATGGGGAATAGGAAAATTCCATACATATCTTTTTGGGAGGGAGTTTACCTTGCAAACGGACCATCAGCCGCTTTTATATTTGAATAAAGCAAAGGTCACCAATGCAAGATTGATGCGTTGGGCGTTGTCTTTGCAACCATACAGTTTTCGAATCGAGGCAATTCGAGGGTCAGAAAATGTGGGAGCTGATTTTTTAAGTAGGGTGTAATTAGCATATCATTTCGTTCGGTCTGAAAATTGGAAGTTTTAATAATGATTCATTGTTCACATTCCGTGATTGTTCTAAAAGTGATACCACTTTTTTTTAGGGGGGAGGTATTGTCACGGAATGGTGTAAATGTTGTTAATTAAATACATGTACTCGGGTTTCGTTTCTTTTCTCTGTACAACGATACCCAAGGGTGATTATAATATGGTCTATGTATTTTGAAATCGTGAGTACGATTCGTCCTGTGCCACACGTGCAAGGTGCTTTTGATAAAGAATAATGAAAATTCTAAAGGTATAAATACGTTACTACATGTAAAGGACCTTTACAATACTAATGGTTTTGTCAGCAAGCGGCCTGCTGAAAGGAATCGCACAACTCCAGCTGTAGGGGTAGGTAATGTTTTGGGTTTTAAGTGATAACTAGTGTATTACCATATTTGCCTTTGCATGTTTGTTATAGTTTTCTTTACATACCATAATGCGTGCATTTTTTATTCTTGTTGCGACGTAATGCAGGACTTATATTGGTAATGTAAAGCTACATTTTTTAAAAGAATTGTTTACTATTGTCTTATCAAGCAGGGTTAGGTTTACTATTGAACCTCTGTTTTGTAATTGCCATAATAATATAATCTTTTTTACCATGTATAACGTCCTTACGTTATGTCTGTATCAAGTGTAGTACACTGTATCGGGTATATTTTCAGCTGAGTGTGAGTGAGGTTTTGATGGTAGGAATATCCGGGGTGTCCGGTGTTGTCCGAGGGTAGAAACGTCCGTGTGTCCGGAGCGTTTAAGGTGCCGGAGCGTCTAATGTCTAGCGTCCGGAGGGTCCAGAGTGACTAAGGTGACCCAGCTGTAGAGCCGTCAAAGGACCAAGGGGTCCGGAGGGTCTAATATTTCAAGTGTCCGGAGGGTCTAATGTTTCAAGTGATCATAGTATTCCGAGGGTCCGGAGTCTATATTGGTTGTGAAATTGATTCGGAGGAGCTGTGGAGCGGATATGGTGCACGGGTGACGGAGTGCATCTCTACACATGTATTTTTAGCTGTATGCTAATTTTTGGGTTAGTAAGACCCAGTGTATTATTCAGGACTGGAAGGATAGATTGTATATCCGTTCTTGTTTAGTGACATAATTTCGCTACCTGAGCGAATACATTTTTTTACTATGTGTAAAGACTTACATTGTTTACTATTTGAGTGAACTATATTCATCTTTCCATTATTGAATCATTTGTGAAATCATTTATCCTGTGTTTTAGGGTTACTGAACTAATTTATTTGTATTTTTTTTGTTCCATCTTTGAAACTGTGCGTTTTTATGTTAAATAGATCCAATATTTGGATTATAAATACGCACACATCTTCATAATCCACTATTCATATAAATCGCCATATTAAACCATATATCTGTGTCGTCAAAACGTGTTCTGTTGTTAATCCGAAATATCCCACCCGGTTATCTTGTTACAAATGGTGTCAGAAGTGGGATCATTTCGGATATAACAGAGCACTGAAATTGTTTTATTATATTTGTATGCTTTCTGTGTGTTTCAGATGCGTTTGACAAAGCACCAAGGTTAGGTAGATACCTAATATTACTTTATTTTTTGTATTTAATATTTTTGTTGCATTTCGTGAAAGAAAATACGGTTTGTGGTAATTACGTGGTTTGTATAAAAAACTGCACTTTAAGGTTGGTCACCACCAAACTTTTGAAATGACTTCTATGAAAGAACTGGTAGAACTGGGGAAACAGTTTGGTTATGAGGGGGAGTCCCTTAGAAATTTCGTTCGTGAAGAACAAGCCCGGGAGAGGGACCAAAGATTAAAGGAGAGGGAATTAGAGAGGGAAAAATTTGAAAGGGAACAACAAATAGAAAGGGAAAAAAAGGAAACCCAGAAGGAAATGATAGAATTAGAGAAGTGTAAGATCGAACTAGAGAAACAGGCTGAGAGGGAATTAGAAAGGGAAAAAAGGGAAACCCAGAAGGAAATGATAGAATTAGAGAAGGGTAAGATTGAACTAGAGAAACAGGCTGAGAGGGAAAGGATAGAATGGGAAAGGGAAGCAGAGAGGGAGAAGTTAGAAAGGGAAAAACAGGTAAGGTTAGAAACTTTGGAGATGGAAGATAGAAATCGGCAGAAGGAATATCTAAGAAATTCTGAGCTATTGCAAGCTAAAAAAGAGGGGGAACATGATGTTAAACTGAGAGGTCCAAAATTGCCCCCATTTGAAGACGATAAAGATAATATGGATAGTTATCTAAATAGGTTTGAGAGGTATGCTACGGTACAAAAATGGAAGAAAGACGATTGGCCGCTCCATCTTAACGCGTTATTGAAAGGTAAAGCGTTAGACGTGTATTCGCGTTTATCCACGGCCGATTCGCTCAATTACCCCGTGTTGAAAGAGGCACTTCTCAAGAAATATGAACTAACCGAGCAAGGGTTTCGCAAGAAGTTTAAGTATAGTAAACCAGAGAGAGGCGAAACATTCATACAGTTCGTCAGTAGGACTTGCAATTATTTGCAGCGATGGGTGGAATGTGGTAAAGTCGTCAAGACATTTGAGGGTCTTGTCGATTTCTTGCTTCGTGACCAATTGTTAACAACTTGTGGCAAGGAGTTATATTTATTCTTGAAGGAAAGATCCTTCAAAAATGTACATGAAATGGCCACACAGGCGGATTTGTTCGCCGAAGCTCGGGGAGGTTCGCAGAATGTCATCACGCGAGATGTCAAAGGTGGGAATCAAGTCAATGACAGAAAACCCAGGGAACCTGAAAAATCTGGTAGGAGTAACCAGGGGAAGCGGAGTGACACGCAATGTTTCATTTGCAAGGAAGTGGGTCATATCTCCCACTATTGTCCTAAGCGGAAGGGACCAGTCCAGAAAGTAGCGGTAGCCATTAGAGGCAGAAGATCGGTAAATGGAAAACTTAATGTTTCCCAGCAAGTTAAACGGAAAGCGGTGCGTGAACCGGTGGTGCGTTCAGAGACCAGTCGCGATGTGATCCAATCAATCGGCACGTGTATTTTTCCAGAGACACGGGTGCCGACCGCAAACGGCACTGTTAACGGACAAGAAGTCACCGTTCTACGAGACACCGGATGCACTACTGTAGTCGTGAAACGGAGCTTAGTCCGCGATGATCAATTGCTTGGGTTTAAATCACCTTGCATGTTGCTTGACCAGACAATCGACCACGTTCCAGTTGCAAGGATAATGATAGATACACCTTTTTTGACCGGGACTGTGGAAGCTTTATGCGTAGCCAACCCGATCTATGAACTGACGATTGGCAACGTACCGGGTTCTAGACTTCCAACCATAGCAGATTTCCGATTCCCTATCATCCAGGCAGTGCAAACTAGGGCTCAGGTAAAGGAGGAAAATAAACCTTTGCGTAAGTTAAAAGTACCGGAAGCCATTACTGATATATCCCGCGAAGAATTCCAAAATGAGCAAAAACGTGACGCGTCTTTACGTGCAACCTCTGAGAAGGCATTAACGGGTACCGTGAGAAAGTGTAAGAACGGGGGTTCCTCTAAATTCCTTGTTCGAAAGGGTTTAATGTACAGGGAATACTCTATATCGGATAGGAAGTTCTTGCAATTAGTGGTTCCCCAGAAATTTAGAGCACATGTATTAAAGGTCGCGCACGAGTCGAGTATGGCAGGTCATTTAGGTGTAAAGAAAACAACGGATAGGGTATTAAGAGAATTTTATTGGCCTGGCGTCAATAGCGACATAGCGCGGTTCTGTTGCTCGTGCGACGTTTGCCAGAAGACGATCTCTAAGGGCAGGGTAACTAGAGTACCGTTAGGTCAGATGCCCTTGATAGATACTCCGTTCAAACGAGTAGCCATCGACATTGTAGGACCAATATTTCCGCATACAGATCGGAAAAACCGATACATCTTGACACTGGTAGATTACACTACCAGATATCCAGAAGCCATAGCTTTGCCATCAATTGAAACCGAACGTGTAGCCGAAGCGCTCGTAGACATGTTCAGCAGGGTCGGAGTACCCGAAGAGGTTCTTACGGATTGTGGAGCGCAATTCACCTCAGATCTTATGGCAGAAATTAGTAGGTTGTTGTCCCTTAAACAGTTACGCACAACACCTTACCATCCTATGTGCAATGGATTGGTCGAGAAATTCAATGGCACATTGAAGCAAATGTTGCGGAGAATGTGTGCGGAAAGACCGAAGGATTGGGATAGATATATGAACGCCTTTCTGTTCGCATATCGTGAGGTTCCTCAGGAAAGCTTGGGTTTCTCCCCGTTTGAACTATTGTACGGTAGGACAGTTCGTGGTCCTATGCGCATACTTCGTGAACTGTGGACAGACGAGGTCGCGGACGAAGAAGTTAAGACCACATACCATTACGTAGTTGATTTGCGCGAAAGATTAGAAAGTACTTGTCAAATGGCGCAAGACGAACTCACGAAATCTAGTCGTAGGTACGCCAAGTACTACAACCGAGGAACTGGGAGGAAAAAATTTGACGTAGGCGATCAAGTGTTGGTGCTTCTCCCAACGAATAACAACAAGCTGCTAGTCCAATGGAAAGGGCCATATGAAGTCAGACAGGTGAAAGGCGAAATGGATTATATCATTGATATGGAGGGGAAGTCCAAGACATTTCATGCCAATATGCTTAAACTCTATGTAGCGGGACCTGGACAAACGATTGATAAAGGGATTTTAAATGTAGTATGCGTAGCGGTGATAGAGGATAGGTCTGGTGACGAAGCGGAATTCGTCTCCAGCACAGAAATACCCCTTGAATACCCCATGGACGTTGGTAAAGAAAGTATTGACCAGATAAATGTATGCCCTGAGTTATCGGAGGGTCAACGTACACAGATTATGGAGGTTTTGTCCAAATATCCAGATGTGTTCACGGACAGACCAGGCTGTACGGGTCTAATTCGACACGAGATCAAATTGAATACCACTGAGCCTATCAGGATTAAAGGATATCCGATACCCTTTAATGCACGGGAGACAATCAGCAAAGAAGTGATGAAAATGTTAGACCAGGGAGTGATCGAACCTTCAAACTCCCCATACTCGTCCCCCGTGGTGTTAGTCAGAAAGAAAGACGGGACCAACCGGTTTTGCATCGACTTTCGGCAATTAAACAAGATCACCGTATTTGATGCAGAACCAATGCCAGATATGGAAAGTGTATTTTCAAAATTGGCAGGTCATAAATACATTTCCAAATTAGATCTAAGCAAGGGATATTGGCAGATACCCATCGCCGATAATGTCCGCGAGTTGACGGCATTCGCGACTCCCAAAGGACTGTTTCAATTTAAAGTTATGCCTTTCGGTTTAGTCAACGCCGGTGCGTCGTGCGTTCGTCTCATGCGCAAATTATTAAACGGAACGGAAAACGTCGACAGCTTCGTAGACGACATCTTTGTTTACACGCATACATGGGATGAACATGTTAAGGTATTACAGGATCTGTTCGATAGACTTCACATTGCAAACCTTTCAGTTAGGCCTACTAAGTGCAGCATAGGGTATTCCAGTCTGGAATGTTTGGGACATCTGGTAAGTGGACTAGGCCAGTTGCAACCTCATCCAGATAAAATAGGAGCAATCAGGGATGCCCCTAGACCAGAGACAAAAAAACAAGTAAGGTCTTTCCTAGGTCTAATCGGGTTCTACAGGAAATTCGTCCCCAACTTTTCGGCTATTTCCAACCCATTAACGGATTTGACTAGGAAGGGGCAACCGAATAAAGTTTCATGGGGTGTATGCCAGGAAAAAGCGTTTAACACTCTAAAACACAAACTGGTAAGTGCACCAATTTTAAAGTTGCCGGAAATAGATAAACCTTTTGTACTGAGGACAGATGCGTCCGATATGGGTCTTGGGGCTGTTTGGCTACAGGAGCAAGGGGGGATGAAATTGCCCATTGCTTATGCAAGTAGGAAATTGCTCCCTAGAGAGGAAAAGTACTCTGTGACTGAAAAGGAGTGCCTAGGTTTAGTATGGGGAATAGGAAAATTCCATACATATCTTTTTGGGAGGGAGTTTACCTTGCAAACGGACCATCAGCCGCTTTTATATTTGAATAAAGCAAAGGTCACCAATGCAAGATTGATGCGTTGGGCGTTGTCTTTGCAACCATACAGTTTTCGAATCAAGGCAATTCGAGGGTCAGAAAATGTGGAAGCTGATTTTTTAAGTAGGGTGTAATTAGCATATCATTTCGTTCGGTCTGAAAATTGGAAGTTTTAATAATGATTCATTGTTCACATTCCGTGATTGTTCTAAAAGTGATACCACTTTTTTTTAGGGGGGAGGTATTGTCACGGAATGGTGTAAATGTTGTTAATTAAATACATGTACTCGGGTTTCGTTTCTTTTCTCTGTACAACGATACCCAAGGGTGATTATAATATGGTCTATGTATTTTGAAATCGTGAGTACGATTCGTCCTGTGCCACATGTGCAAGGTGCTTTTGATAAAGAATAATGAAAATTCTAAAGGTATAAATACGTTACTACATGTAAAGGACCTTTACAATACTAATGGTTTTGTCAGCAAGCGGCCTGCTGAAAGGAATCGCACAACTCCAGCTGTAGGGGTAGGTAATGTTTTGGGTTTTAAGTGATAACTAGTGTATTACCATATTTGCCTTTGCATGTTTGTTATAGTTTTCTTTACATACCATAATGCGTGCATTTTTTATTCTTGTTGCGACGTAATGCAGGACTTATATTGGTAATGTAAAGCTACATTTTTTAAAAGAATTGTTTACTATTGTCTTATCAAGCAGGGTTAGGTTTACTATTGAACCTCTGTTTTGTAATTGCCATAATAATATAATCTTTTTTACCATGTATAACGTCCTTACGTTATGTCTGTATCAAGTGTAGTACACTGTATCGGGTATATTTTCAGCTGAGTGTGAGTGAGGTTTTGATGGTAGGAATATCCGGGGTGTCCGGTGTTGTCCGAGGGTAGAAACGTCCGTGTGTCCGGAGCGTTTAAGGTGCCGGAGCGTCTAATGTCTAGCGTCCGGAGGGTCCAGAGTGACTAAGGTGACCCAGCTGTAGAGCCGTCAAAGGACCAAGGGGTCCGGAGGGTCTAATATTTCAAGTGTCCGGAGGGTCTAATGTTTCAAGTGATCATAGTATTCCGAGGGTCCGGAGTCTATATTGGTTGTGAAATTGATTCGGAGGAGCTGTGGAGCGGATATGGTGCACGGGTGACGGAGTGCATCTCTACACATGTATTTTTAGCTGTATGCTAATTTTTGGGTTAGTAAGACCCAGTGTATTATTCAGGACTGGAAGGATAGATTGTATATCCGTTCTTGTTTAGTGACATAATTTCGCTACCTGAGCGAATACATTTTTTTACTATGTGTAAAGACTTACATTGTTTACTATTTGAGTGAACTATATTCATCTTTCCATTATTGAATCATTTGTGAAATCATTTATCCTGTGTTTTAGGGTTACTGAACTAATTTATTTGTATTTTTTTTGTTCCATCTTTGAAACTGTGCGTTTTTATGTTAAATAGATCCAATATTTGGATTATAAATACGCACACATCTTCATAATCCACTATTCATATAAATCGCCATATTAAACCATATATCTGTGTCGTCAAAACGTGTTCTGTTGTTAATCCGAAATATCCCACCCGGTTATCTTGTTACAAATGGTGTCAGAAGTGGGATCATTTCGGATATAACAGAGCACTGAAATTGTTTTATTATATTTGTATGCTTTCTGTGTGTTTCAGATGCGTTTGACAAAGCACCAAGGTTAGGTAGATACCTAATATTACTTTATTTTTTGTATTTAATATTTTTGTTGCATTTCGTGAAAGAAAATACGGTTTGTGGTAATTACGTGGTTTGTATAAAAAACTGCACTTTAAGGTTGGTCACCACCAAACTTTTGAAATGACTTCTATGAAAGAACTGGTAGAACTGGGGAAACAGTTTGGTTATGAGGGGGAGTCCCTTAGAAATTTCGTTCGTGAAGAACAAGCCCGGGAGAGGGACCAAAGATTAAAGGAGAGGGAATTAGAGAGGGAAAAATTTGAAAGGGAACAACAAATAGAAAGGGAAAAAAAGGAAACCCAGAAGGAAATGATAGAATTAGAGAAGTGTAAGATCGAACTAGAGAAACAGGCTGAGAGGGAATTAGAAAGGGAAAAAAGGGAAACCCAGAAGGAAATGATAGAATTAGAGAAGGGTAAGATTGAACTAGAGAAACAGGCTGAGAGGGAAAGGATAGAATGGGAAAGGGAAGCAGAGAGGGAGAAGTTAGAAAGGGAAAAACAGGTAAGGTTAGAAACTTTGGAGATGGAAGATAGAAATCGGCAGAAGGAATATCTAAGAAATTCTGAGCTATTGCAAGCTAAAAAAGAGGGGGAACATGATGTTAAACTGAGAGGTCCAAAATTGCCCCCATTTGAAGACGATAAAGATAATATGGATAGTTATCTAAATAGGTTTGAGAGGTATGCTACGGTACAAAAATGGAAGAAAGACGATTGGCCGCTCCATCTTAACGCGTTATTGAAAGGTAAAGCGTTAGACGTGTATTCGCGTTTATCCACGGCAGATTCGCTCAATTACCCCGTGTTGAAAGAGGCACTTCTCAAGAAATATGAACTAACCGAGCAAGGGTTTCGCAAGAAGTTTAAGTATAGTAAACCAGAGAGAGGCGAAACATTCATACAGTTCGTCAGTAGGACTTGCAATTATTTGCAGCGATGGGTGGAATGTGGTAAAGTCGTCAAGACATTTGAGGGTCTTGTCGATTTCTTGCTTCGTGACCAATTGTTAACAACTTGTGGCAAGGAGTTATATTTATTCTTGAAGGAAAGATCCTTCAAAAATGTACATGAAATGGCCACACAGGCGGATTTGTTCGCCGAAGCTCGGGGAGGTTCGCAGAATGTCATCACGCGAGATGTCAAAGGTGGGAATCAAGTCAATGACAGAAAACCCAGGGAACCTGAAAAATCTGGTAGGAGTAACCAGGGGAAGCGGAGTGACACGCAATGTTTCATTTGCAAGGAAGTGGGTCATATCTCCCACTATTGTCCTAAGCGGAAGGGACCAGTCCAGAAAGTAGCGGTAGCCATTAGAGGCAGAAGATCGGTAAATGGAAAACTTAATGTTTCCCAGCAAGTTAAACGGAAAGCGGTGCGTGAACCGGTGGTGCGTTCAGAGACCAGTCGCGATGTGATCCAATCAATCGGCACGTGTATTTTTCCAGAGACACGGGTGCCGACCGCAAACGGCACTGTTAACGGACAAGAAGTCACCGTTCTACGAGACACCGGATGCACTACTGTAGTCGTGAAACGGAGCTTAGTCCGCGATGATCAATTGCTTGGGTTTAAATCACCTTGCATGTTGCTTGACCAGACAATCGACCACGTTCCAGTTGCAAGGATAATGATAGATACACCTTTTTTGACCGGGACTGTGGAAGCTTTATGCGTAGCCAACCCGATCTATGAACTGACGATTGGCAACGTACCGGGTTCTAGACTTCCAACCATAGCAGATTTCCGATTCCCTATCATCCAGGCAGTGCAAACTAGGGCTCAGGTAAAGGAGGAAAATAAACCTTTGCGTAAGTTAAAAGTACCGGAAGCCATTACTGATATATCCCGCGAAGAATTCCAAAATGAGCAAAAACGTGACGCGTCTTTACGTGCAACCTCTGAGAAGGCATTAACGGGTACCGTGAGAAAGTGTAAGAACGGGGGTTCCTCTAAATTCCTTGTTCGAAAGGGTTTAATGTACAGGGAATACTCTATATCGGATAGGAAGTTCTTGCAATTAGTGGTTCCCCAGAAATTTAGAGCACATGTATTAAAGGTCGCGCACGAGTCGAGTATGGCAGGTCATTTAGGTGTAAAGAAAACAACGGATAGGGTATTAAGAGAATTTTATTGGCCTGGCGTCAATAGCGACATAGCGCGGTTCTGTTGCTCGTGCGACGTTTGCCAGAAGACGATCTCTAAGGGCAGGGTAACTAGAGTACCGTTAGGTCAGATGCCCTTGATAGATACTCCGTTCAAACGAGTAGCCATCGACATTGTAGGACCAATATTTCCGCATACAGATCGGAAAAACCGATACATCTTGACACTGGTAGATTACACTACCAGATATCCAGAAGCCATAGCTTTGCCATCAATTGAAACCGAACGTGTAGCCGAAGCGCTCGTAGACATGTTCAGCAGGGTCGGAGTACCCGAAGAGGTTCTTACGGATTGTGGAGCGCAATTCACCTCAGATCTTATGGCAGAAATTAGTAGGTTGTTGTCCCTTAAACAGTTACGCACAACACCTTACCATCCTATGTGCAATGGATTGGTCGAGAAATTCAATGGCACATTGAAGCAAATGTTGCGGAGAATGTGTGCGGAAAGACCGAAGGATTGGGATAGATATATGAACGCCTTTCTGTTCGCATATCGTGAGGTTCCTCAGGAAAGCTTGGGTTTCTCCCCGTTTGAACTATTGTACGGTAGGACAGTTCGTGGTCCTATGCGCATACTTCGTGAACTGTGGACAGACGAGGTCGCGGACGAAGAAGTTAAGACCACATACCATTACGTAGTTGATTTGCGCGAAAGATTAGAAAGTACTTGTCAAATGGCGCAAGACGAACTCACGAAATCTAGTCGTAGGTACGCCAAGTACTACAACCGAGGAACTGGGAGGAAAAAATTTGACGTAGGCGATCAAGTGTTGGTGCTTCTCCCAACGAATAACAACAAGCTGCTAGTCCAATGGAAAGGGCCATATGAAGTCAGACAGGTGAAAGGCGAAATGGATTATATCATTGATATGGAGGGGAAGTCCAAGACATTTCATGCCAATATGCTTAAACTCTATGTAGCGGGACCTGGACAAACGATTGATAAAGGGATTTTAAATGTAGTATGCGTAGCGGTGATAGAGGATAGGTCTGGTGACGAAGCGGAATTCGTCTCCAGCACAGAAATACCCCTTGAATACCCCATGGACGTTGGTAAAGAAAGTATTGACCAGATAAATGTATGCCCTGAGTTATCGGAGGGTCAACGTACACAGATTATGGAGGTTTTGTCCAAATATCCAGATGTGTTCACGGACAGACCAGGCTGTACGGGTCTAATTCGACACGAGATCAAATTGAATACCACTGAGCCTATCAGGATTAAAGGATATCCGATACCCTTTAATGCACGGGAGACAATCAGCAAAGAAGTGATGAAAATGTTAGACCAGGGAGTGATCGAACCTTCAAACTCCCCATACTCGTCCCCCGTGGTGTTAGTCAGAAAGAAAGACGGGACCAACCGGTTTTGCATCGACTTTCGGCAATTAAACAAGATCACCGTATTTGATGCAGAACCAATGCCAGATATGGAAAGTGTATTTTCAAAATTGGCAGGTCATAAATACATTTCCAAATTAGATCTAAGCAAGGGATATTGGCAGATACCCATCGCCGATAATGTCCGCGAGTTGACGGCATTCGCGACTCCCAAAGGACTGTTTCAATTTAAAGTTATGCCTTTCGGTTTAGTCAACGCCGGTGCGTCGTGCGTTCGTCTCATGCGCAAATTATTAAACGGAACGGAAAACGTCGACAGCTTCGTAGACGACATCTTTGTTTACACGCATACATGGGATGAACATGTTAAGGTATTACAGGATCTGTTCGATAGACTTCACATTGCAAACCTTTCAGTTAGGCCTACTAAGTGCAGCATAGGGTATTCCAGTCTGGAATGTTTGGGACATCTGGTAAGTGGACTAGGCCAGTTGCAACCTCATCCAGATAAAATAGGAGCAATCAGGGATGCCCCTAGACCAGAGACAAAAAAACAAGTAAGGTCTTTCCTAGGTCTAATCGGGTTCTACAGGAAATTCGTCCCCAACTTTTCGGCTATTTCCAACCCATTAACGGATTTGACTAGGAAGGGGCAACCGAATAAAGTTTCATGGGGTGTATGCCAGGAAAAAGCGTTTAACACTCTAAAACACAAACTGGTAAGTGCACCAATTTTAAAGTTGCCGGAAATAGATAAACCTTTTGTACTGAGGACAGATGCGTCCGATATGGGTCTTGGGGCTGTTTGGCTACAGGAGCAAGGGGGGATGAAATTGCCCATTGCTTATGCAAGTAGGAAATTGCTCCCTAGAGAGGAAAAGTACTCTGTGACTGAAAAGGAGTGCCTAGGTTTAGTATGGGGAATAGGAAAATTCCATACATATCTTTTTGGGAGGGAGTTTACCTTGCAAACGGACCATCAGCCGCTTTTATATTTGAATAAAGCAAAGGTCACCAATGCAAGATTGATGCGTTGGGCGTTGTCTTTGCAACCATACAGTTTTCGAATCAAGGCAATTCGAGGGTCAGAAAATGTGGGAGCTGATTTTTTAAGTAGGGTGTAATTAGCATATCATTTCGTTCGGTCTGAAAATTGGAAGTTTTAATAATGATTCATTGTTCACATTCCGTGATTGTTCTAAAAGTGATACCACTTTTTTTTAGGGGGGAGGTATTGTCACGGAATGGTGTAAATGTTGTTAATTAAATACATGTACTCGGGTTTCGTTTCTTTTCTCTGTACAACGATACCCAAGGGTGATTATAATATGGTCTATGTATTTTGAAATCGTGAGTACGATTCGTCCTGTGCCACATGTGCAAGGTGCTTTTGATAAAGAATAATGAAAATTCTAAAGGTATAAATACGTTACTACATGTAAAGGACCTTTACAATACTAATGGTTTTGTCAGCAAGCGGCCTGCTGAAAGGAATCGCACAACTCCAGCTGTAGGGGTAGGTATAGTTTTGGGTTTTAAGTGATAACTAGTGTATTACCATATTTGCCTTTGCATGTTTGTTATAGTTTTCTTTACATACCATAATGCGTGCATTTTTTATTCTTGTTGCGACGTAATGCAGGACTTATATTGGTAATGTAAAGCTACATTTTTTAAAAGAATTGTTTACTATTGTCTTATCAAGCAGGGTTAGGTTTACTATTGAACCTCTGTTTTGTAATTGCCATAATAATATAATCTTTTTTACCATGTATAACGTCCTTACGTTATGTCTGTATCAAGTGTAGTACACTGTATCGGGTATATTTTCAGCTGAGTGTGAGTGAGGTTTTGATGGTAGGAATATCCGGGGTGTCCGGTGTTGTCCGAGGGTAGAAACGTCCGTGTGTCCGGAGCGTTTAAGGTGCCGGAGCGTCTAATGTCTAGCGTCCGGAGGGTCCAGAGTGACTAAGGTGACCCAGCTGTAGAGCCGTCAAAGGACCAAGGGGTCCGGAGGGTCTAATATTTCAAGTGTCCGGAGGGTCTAATGTTTCAAGTGATCATAGTATTCCGAGGGTCCGGAGTCTATATTGGTTGTGAAATTGATTCGGAGGAGCTGTGGAGCGGATATGGTGCACGGGTGACGGAGTGCATCTCTACACATGTATTTTTAGCTGTATGCTAATTTTTGGGTTAGTAAGACCCAGTGTATTATTCAGGACTGGAAGGATAGATTGTATATCCGTTCTTGTTTAGTGACATAATTTCGCTACCTGAGCGAATACATTTTTTTACTATGTGTAAAGACTTACATTGTTTACTATTTGAGTGAACTATATTCATCTTTCCATTATTGAATCATTTGTGAAATCATTTATCCTGTGTTTTAGGGTTACTGAACTAATTTATTTGTATTTTTTTTGTTCCATCTTTGAAACTGTGCGTTTTTATGTTAAATAGATCCAATATTTGGATTATAAATACGCACACATCTTCATAATCCACTATTCATATAAATCGCCATATTAAACCATATATCTGTGTCGTCAAAACGTGTTCTGTTGTTAATCCGAAATATCCCACCCGGTTATCTTGTTACAAATGGTGTCAGAAGTGGGATCATTTCGGATATAACAGAGCACTGAAATTGTTTTATTATATTTGTATGCTTTCTGTGTGTTTCAGATGCGTTTGACAAAGCACCAAGGTTAGGTAGATACCTAATATTACTTTATTTTTTGTATTTAATATTTTTGTTGCATTTCGTGAAAGAAAATACGGTTTGTGGTAATTACGTGGTTTGTATAAAAAACTGCACTTTAAGGTTGGTCACCACCAAACTTTTGAAATGACTTCTATGAAAGAACTGGTAGAACTGGGGAAACAGTTTGGTTATGAGGGGGAGTCCCTTAGAAATTTCGTTCGTGAAGAACAAGCCCGGGAGAGGGACCAAAGATTAAAGGAGAGGGAATTAGAGAGGGAAAAATTTGAAAGGGAACAACAAATAGAAAGGGAAAAAAAGGAAACCCAGAAGGAAATGATAGAATTAGAGAAGTGTAAGATCGAACTAGAGAAACAGGCTGAGAGGGAATTAGAAAGGGAAAAAAGGGAAACCCAGAAGGAAATGATAGAATTAGAGAAGGGTAAGATTGAACTAGAGAAACAGGCTGAGAGGGAAAGGATAGAATGGGAAAGGGAAGCAGAGAGGGAGAAGTTAGAAAGGGAAAAACAGGTAAGGTTAGAAACTTTGGAGATGGAAGATAGAAATCGGCAGAAGGAATATCTAAGAAATTCTGAGCTATTGCAAGCTAAAAAAGAGGGGGAACATGATGTTAAACTGAGAGGTCCAAAATTGCCCCCATTTGAAGACGATAAAGATAATATGGATAGTTATCTAAATAGGTTTGAGAGGTATGCTACGGTACAAAAATGGAAGAAAGACGATTGGCCGCTCCATCTTAACGCGTTATTGAAAGGTAAAGCGTTAGACGTGTATTCGCGTTTATCCACGGCCGATTCGCTCAATTACCCCGTGTTGAAAGAGGCACTTCTCAAGAAATATGAACTAACCGAGCAAGGGTTTCGCAAGAAGTTTAAGTATAGTAAACCAGAGAGAGGCGAAACATTCATACAGTTCGTCAGTAGGACTTGCAATTATTTGCAGCGATGGGTGGAATGTGGTAAAGTCGTCAAGACATTTGAGGGTCTTGTCGATTTCTTGCTTCGTGACCAATTGTTAACAACTTGTGGCAAGGAGTTATATTTATTCTTGAAGGAAAGATCCTTCAAAAATGTACATGAAATGGCCACACAGGCGGATTTGTTCGCCGAAGCTCGGGGAGGTTCGCAGAATGTCATCACGCGAGATGTCAAAGGTGGGAATCAAGTCAATGACAGAAAACCCAGGGAACCTGAAAAATCTGGTAGGAGTAACCAGGGGAAGCGGAGTGACACGCAATGTTTCATTTGCAAGGAAGTGGGTCATATCTCCCACTATTGTCCTAAGCGGAAGGGACCAGTCCAGAAAGTAGCGGTAGCCATTAGAGGCAGAAGATCGGTAAATGGAAAACTTAATGTTTCCCAGCAAGTTAAACGGAAAGCGGTGCGTGAACCGGTGGTGCGTTCAGAGACCAGTCGCGATGTGATCCAATCAATCGGCACGTGTATTTTTCCAGAGACACGGGTGCCGACCGCAAACGGCACTGTTAACGGACAAGAAGTCACCGTTCTACGAGACACCGGATGCACTACTGTAGTCGTGAAACGGAGCTTAGTCCGCGATGATCAATTGCTTGGGTTTAAATCACCTTGCATGTTGCTTGACCAGACAATCGACCACGTTCCAGTTGCAAGGATAATGATAGATACACCTTTTTTGACCGGGACTGTGGAAGCTTTATGCGTAGCCAACCCGATCTATGAACTGACGATTGGCAACGTACCGGGTTCTAGACTTCCAACCATAGCAGATTTCCGATTCCCTATCATCCAGGCAGTGCAAACTAGGGCTCAGGTAAAGGAGGAAAATAAACCTTTGCGTAAGTTAAAAGTACCGGAAGCCATTACTGATATATCCCGCGAAGAATTCCAAAATGAGCAAAAACGTGACGCGTCTTTACGTGCAACCTCTGAGAAGGCATTAACGGGTACCGTGAGAAAGTGTAAGAACGGGGGTTCCTCTAAATTCCTTGTTCGAAAGGGTTTAATGTACAGGGAATACTCTATATCGGATAGGAAGTTCTTGCAATTAGTGGTTCCCCAGAAATTTAGGGCACATGTATTAAAGGTCGCGCACGAGTCGAGTATGGCAGGTCATTTAGGTGTAAAGAAAACAACGGATAGGGTATTAAGAGAATTTTATTGGCCTGGCGTCAATAGCGACATAGCGCGGTTCTGTTGCTCGTGCGACGTTTGCCAGAAGACGATCTCTAAGGGCAGGGTAACTAGAGTACCGTTAGGTCAGATGCCCTTGATAGATACTCCGTTCAAACGAGTAGCCATCGACATTGTAGGACCAATATTTCCGCATACAGATCGGAAAAACCGATACATCTTGACACTGGTAGATTACACTACCAGATATCCAGAAGCCATAGCTTTGCCATCAATTGAAACCGAACGTGTAGCCGAAGCGCTCGTAGACATGTTCAGCAGGGTCGGAGTACCCGAAGAGGTTCTTACGGATTGTGGAGCGCAATTCACCTCAGATCTTATGGCAGAAATTAGTAGGTTGTTGTCCCTTAAACAGTTACGCACAACACCTTACCATCCTATGTGCAATGGATTGGTCGAGAAATTCAATGGCACATTGAAGCAAATGTTGCGGAGAATGTGTGCGGAAAGACCGAAGGATTGGGATAGATATATGAACGCCTTTCTGTTCGCATATCGTGAGGTTCCTCAGGAAAGCTTGGGTTTCTCCCCGTTTGAACTATTGTACGGTAGGACAGTTCGTGGTCCTATGCGCATACTTCGTGAACTGTGGACAGACGAGGTCGCGGACGAAGAAGTTAAGACCACATACCATTACGTAGTTGATTTGCGCGAAAGATTAGAAAGTACTTGTCAAATGGCGCAAGACGAACTCGCGAAATCTAGTCGTAGGTACGCCAAGTACTACAACCGAGGAACTGGGAGGAAAAAATTTGACGTAGGCGATCAAGTGTTGGTGCTTCTCCCAACGAATAACAACAAGCTGCTAGTCCAATGGAAAGGGCCATATGAAGTCAGACAGGTGAAAGGCGAAATGGATTATATCATTGATATGGAGGGGAAGTCCAAGACATTTCATGCCAATATGCTTAAACTCTATGTAGCGGGACCTGGACAAACGATTGATAAAGGGATTTTAAATGTAGTATGCGTAGCGGTGATAGAGGATAGGTCTGGTGACGAAGCGGAATTCGTCTCCAGCACAGAAATACCCCTTGAATACCCCATGGACGTTGGTAAAGAAAGTATTGACCAGATAAATGTATGCCCTGAGTTATCGGAGGGTCAACGTACACAGATTATGGAGGTTTTGTCCAAATATCCAGATGTGTTCACGGACAGACCAGGCTGTACGGGTCTAATTCGACACGAGATCAAATTGAATACCACTGAGCCTATCAGGATTAAAGGATATCCGATACCCTTTAATGCACGGGAGACAATCAGCAAAGAAGTGATGAAAATGTTAGACCAGGGAGTGATCGAACCTTCAAACTCCCCATACTCGTCCCCCGTGGTGTTAGTCAGAAAGAAAGACGGGACCAACCGGTTTTGCATCGACTTTCGGCAATTAAACAAGATCACCGTATTTGATGCAGAACCAATGCCAGATATGGAAAGTGTATTTTCAAAATTGGCAGGTCATAAATACATTTCCAAATTAGATCTAAGCAAGGGATATTGGCAGATACCCATCGCCGATAATGTCCGCGAGTTGACGGCATTCGCGACTCCCAAAGGACTGTTTCAATTTAAAGTTATGCCTTTCGGTTTAGTCAACGCCGGTGCGTCGTGCGTTCGTCTCATGCGCAAATTATTAAACGGAACGGAAAACGTCGACAGCTTCGTAGACGACATCTTTGTTTACACGCATACATGGGATGAACATGTTAAGGTATTACAGGATCTGTTCGATAGACTTCACATTGCAAACCTTTCAGTTAGGCCTACTAAGTGCAGCATAGGGTATTCCAGTCTGGAATGTTTGGGACATCTGGTAAGTGGACTAGGCCAGTTGCAACCTCATCCAGATAAAATAGGAGCAATCAGGGATGCCCCTAGACCAGAGACAAAAAAACAAGTAAGGTCTTTCCTAGGTCTAATCGGGTTCTACAGGAAATTCGTCCCCAACTTTTCGGCTATTTCCAACCCATTAACGGATTTGACTAGGAAGGGGCAACCGAATAAAGTTTCATGGGGTGTATGCCAGGAAAAAGCGTTTAACACTCTAAAACACAAACTGGTAAGTGCACCAATTTTAAAGTTGCCGGAAATAGATAAACCTTTTGTACTGAGGACAGATGCGTCCGATATGGGTCTTGGGGCTGTTTGGCTACAGGAGCAAGGGGGGATGAAATTGCCCATTGCTTATGCAAGTAGGAAATTGCTCCCTAGAGAGGAAAAGTACTCTGTGACTGAAAAGGAGTGCCTAGGTTTAGTATGGGGAATAGGAAAATTCCATACATATCTTTTTGGGAGGGAGTTTACCTTGCAAACGGACCATCAGCCGCTTTTATATTTGAATAAAGCAAAGGTCACCAATGCAAGATTGATGCGTTGGGCGTTGTCTTTGCAACCATACAGTTTTCGAATCAAGGCAATTCGAGGGTCAGAAAATGTGGGAGCTGATTTTTTAAGTAGGGTGTAATTAGCATATCATTTCGTTCGGTCTGAAAATTGGAAGTTTTAATAATGATTCATTGTTCACATTCCGTGATTGTTCTAAAAGTGATACCACTTTTTTTTAGGGGGGAGGTATTGTCACGGAATGGTGTAAATGTTGTTAATTAAATACATGTACTCGGGTTTCGTTTCTTTTCTCTGTACAACGATACCCAAGGGTGATTATAATATGGTCTATGTATTTTGAAATCGTGAGTACGATTCGTCCTGTGCCACACGTGCAAGGTGCTTTTGATAAAGAATAATGAAAATTCTAAAGGTATAAATACGTTACTACATGTAAAGGACCTTTACAATACTAATGGTTTTGTCAGCAAGCGGCCTGCTGAAAGGAATCGCACAACTCCAGCTGTAGGGGTAGGTAATGTTTTGGGTTTTAAGTGATAACTAGTGTATTACCATATTTGCCTTTGCATGTTTGTTATAGTTTTCTTTACATACCATAATGCGTGCATTTTTTATTCTTGTTGCGACGTAATGCAGGACTTATATTGGTAATGTAAAGCTACATTTTTTAAAAGAATTGTTTACTATTGTCTTATCAAGCAGGGTTAGGTTTACTATTGAACCTCTGTTTTGTAATTGCCATAATAATATAATCTTTTTTACCATGTATAACGTCCTTACGTTATGTCTGTATCAAGTGTAGTACACTGTATCGGGTATATTTTCAGCTGAGTGTGAGTGAGGTTTTGATGGTAGGAATATCCGGGGTGTCCGGTGTTGTCCGAGGGTAGAAACGTCCGTGTGTCCGGAGCGTTTAAGGTGCCGGAGCGTCTAATGTCTAGCGTCCGGAGGGTCCAGAGTGACTAAGGTGACCCAGCTGTAGAGCCGTCAAAGGACCAAGGGGTCCGGAGGGTCTAATATTTCAAGTGTCCGGAGGGTCTAATGTTTCAAGTGATCATAGTATTCCGAGGGTCCGGAGTCTATATTGGTTGTGAAATTGATTCGGAGGAGCTGTGGAGCGGATATGGTGCACGGGTGACGGAGTGCATCTCTACACATGTATTTTTAGCTGTATGCTAATTTTTGGGTTAGTAAGACCCAGTGTATTATTCAGGACTGGAAGGATAGATTGTATATCCGTTCTTGTTTAGTGACATAATTTCGCTACCTGAGCGAATACATTTTTTTACTATGTGTAAAGACTTACATTGTTTACTATTTGAGTGAACTATATTCATCTTTCCATTATTGAATCATTTGTGAAATCATTTATCCTGTGTTTTAGGGTTACTGAACTAATTTATTTGTATTTTTTTTGTTCCATCTTTGAAACTGTGCGTTTTTATGTTAAATAGATCCAATATTTGGATTATAAATACGCACACATCTTCATAATCCACTATTCATATAAATCGCCATATTAAACCATATATCTGTGTCGTCAAAACGTGTTCTGTTGTTAATCCGAAATATCCCACCCGGTTATCTTGTTACAAATGGTGTCAGAAGTGGGATCATTTCGGATATAACAGAGCACTGAAATTGTTTTATTATATTTGTATGCTTTCTGTGTGTTTCAGATGTGTTTGACAAAGCACCAAGGTTAGGTAGATACCTAATATTACTTTATTTTTTGTATTTAATATTTTTGTTGCATTTCGTGAAAGAAAATACGGTTTGTGGTAATTACGTGGTTTGTATAAAACTGCACTTTAAGGTTGGTCACCACCAAACTTTTGAAATGACTTCTATGAAAGAACTGGTAGAACTGGGGAAACAGTTTGGTTATGAGGGGGAGTCCCTTAGAAATTTCGTTCGTGAAGAACAAGCCCAGGAGAGGGACCAAAGATTAAAGGAGAGGGAATTAGAGAGGGAAAAATTTGAAAGGGAACAACAAATAGAAAGGGAAAAAAAGGAAACCCAGAAGGAAATGATAGAATTAGAGGAGTGTAAGATTGAACTAGAGAAACAGGCTGAGAGGGAATTAGAAAGGGAAAAAAGGGAAACCCAGAAGGAAATGATAGAATTAGAGAAGGGTAAGATTGAACTAGAGAAACAGGCTGAGAGGGAAAGGATAGAATGGGAAAGGGAAGCAGAGAGGGAGAAGTTAGAAAGGGAAAAACAGGTAAGGTTAGAAACTTTGGAGATGGAAGATAGAAATCGGCAGAAGGAATATCTAAGAAATTCTGAGCTATTGCAAGCTAAAAAAGAGGGGGAACATGATGTTAAACTGAGAGGTCCAAAATTGCCCCCATTTGAAGACGATAAAGATAATATGGATAGTTATCTAAATAGGTTTGAGAGGTATGCTACGGTACAAAAATGGAAGAAAGATGATTGGCCGCTCCATCTTAGCGCGTTATTGAAAGGTAAAGCGTTAGACGTGTATTCGCGTTTATCCACGGCCGATTCGCTCAATTACCCCGTGTTGAAAGAGGCACTTCTCAAGAAATATGAACTAACCGAGCAAGGGTTTCGCAAGAAGTTTAAGTATAGTAAACCAGAGAGAGGCGAAACATTCATACAGTTCGTCAGTAGGACTTGCAATTATTTGCAGCGATGGGTGGAATGTGGTAAAGTCGTCAAGACATTTGAGGGTCTTGTCGATTTCTTGCTTCGTGACCAATTGTTAACAACTTGTGGCAAGGAGTTATATTTATTCTTGAAGGAAAGATCCTTCAAAAATGTACATGAAATGGCCACACAGGCGGATTTGTTCGCCGAAGCTCGGGGAGGTTCGCAGAATGTCATCACGCGAGATGTCAAAGGTGGGAATCAAGTCAACGACAGAAAACCCAGGGAACCTGAAAAATCTGGTAGGAGTAACCAGGGGAAGCGGAGTGACATGCAATGTTTCATTTGCAAGGAAGTGGGTCATATCTCCCACTATTGTCCTAAGCGGAAGGGACCAGTCCAGAAAGTAGCGGTAGCCATTAGAGGCAGAAGATCGGTAAATGGAAAACTTAATGTTTCCCAGCAAGTTAAACGGAAAGCGGTGCGTGAACCGGTGGTGCGTTCAGAGACCAGTCGCGATGTGATCCAATCAATCGGCACGTGTATTTTTCCAGAGACACGGGTGCCGACCGCAAACGGCACTGTTAACGGACAAGAAGTCACCGTTCTACGAGACACCGGATGCACTACTGTAGTCGTGAAACGGAGCTTAGTCCGCGATGATCAATTGCTTGGGTTTAAATCACCTTGCATGTTGCTTGACCAGACAATCGACCACGTTCCAGTTGCAAGGATAATGATAGATACACCTTTTTTGACCGGGACTGTGGAAGCTTTATGCGTAGCCAACCCGATCTATGAACTGACGATTGGCAACGTACCGGGTTCTAGACTTCCAACCATAGCAGATTTCCGATTCCCTATCATCCAGGCAGTGCAAACTAGGGCTCAGGTAAAGGAGGAAAATAAACCTTTGCGTAAGTTAAAAGTACCGGAAGCCATTACTGATATATCCCGCGAAGAATTCCAAAATGAGCAAAAACGTGACGCGTCTTTACGTGCAACCTCTGAGAAGGCATTAACGGGTACCGTGAGAAAGTGTAAGAACGGGGGTTCCTCTAAATTCCTTGTTCGAAAGGGTTTAATGTACAGGGAATACTCTATATCGGATAGGAAGTTCTTGCAATTAGTGGTTCCCCAGAAATTTAGGGCACATGTATTAAAGGTCGCGCACGAGTCGAGTATGGCAGGTCATTTAGGTGTAAAGAAAACAACGGATAGGGTATTAAGAGAATTTTATTGGCCTGGCGTCAATAGCGACATAGCGCGGTTCTGTTGCTCGTGCGACGTTTGCCAGAAGACGATCTCTAAGGGCAGGGTAACTAGAGTACCGTTAGGTCAGATGCCCTTGATAGATACTCCGTTCAAACGAGTAGCCATCGACATTGTAGGACCAATATTTCCGCATACAGATCGGAAAAACCAAAACATCTTGACACTGGTAGATTACGCTACCAGATATCCAGAAGCCATAGCTTTGCCATCAATTGAAACCGAACGTGTAGCCGAAGCGCTCGTAGACATGTTCAGCAGGGTCGGAGTACCCGAAGAGGTTCTTACGGATTGTGGAGCGCAATTCACCTCAGATCTTATGGCAGAAATTAGTAGGTTGTTGTCCCTTAAACAGTTACGCACAACACCTTACCATCCTATGTGCAATGGATTGGTCGAGAAATTCAACGGCACATTGAAGCAAATGTTGCGGAGAATGTGTGCGGAAAGACCGAAGGATTGGGATAGATATATGAACGCCTTTCTGTTCGCATATCGTGAGGTTCCTCAGGAAAGCTTGGGTTTCTCCCCGTTTGAACTATTGTACGGTAGGACAGTTCGTGGTCCTATGCGCATACTTCGTGAATTGTGGACAGACGAGGTCGCGGACGAAGAAGTTAAGACCACATACCATTACGTAGTTGATTTGCGCGAAAGATTAGAAAGTACTTGTCAAATGGCGCAAGACGAACTCGCGAAATCTAGTCGTAGGTACGCCAAGTACTACAACCGAGGAACTGGGAGGAAAAAATTTGACGTAGGCGATCAAGTGTTGGTGCTTCTCCCAACGAATAACAACAAGCTGCTAGTCCAATGGAAAGGGCCATATGAAGTCAGACAGGTGAAAGGCGAAATGGATTATATCATTGATATGGAGGGGAAGTCCAAGACATTTCATGCCAATATGCTTAAACTCTACGTAGCGGGACCTGGACAAACGATTGATAAAGGGATTTTAAATGTAGTATGTGTAGCGGTGATAGAGGATAGGTCTGGTGACGAAGCGGAATTCGTCTCCAGCACAGAAATACCCCTTGAATACCCCATGGACGTTGGTAAAGAAAGTATTGACCAGATAAATGTATGCCCTGAGTTATCGGAGGGTCAACGTACACAGATTATGGAGGTTTTGTCCAAATATCCAGATGTGTTCACGGACAGACCAGGCTGTACGGGTCTAATTCGACACGAGATCAAATTGAATACCACTGAGCCTATCAGGATTAAAGGATATCCGATACCCTTTAATGCACGGGAGACAATCAGCGAAGAAGTGATGAAAATGTTAGACCAGGGAGTGATCGAACCTTCAAACTCCCCATACTCGTCCCCCGTGGTGTTAGTCAGAAAGAAAGACGGGACCAACCGGTTTTGCATCGACTTTCGGCAATTAAACAAGATCACCGTATTTGATGCAGAACCAATGCCAGATATGGAAAGTGTATTTTCAAAATTGGCAGGTCATAAATACATTTCCAAATTAGATCTAAGCAAGGGATATTGGCAGATACCCATCGCCGATAATGTCCGCGAGTTGACGGCATTCGCGACTCCCAAAGGACTGTTTCAATTTAAAGTTATGCCTTTCGGTTTAGTCAACGCCGGTGCGTCGTGCGTTCGTCTCATGCGCAAATTATTAAACGGAACGGAAAACGTCGACAGCTTCGTAGACGACATCTTTGTTTAAACGCATACATGGGATGAACATGTTAAGGTATTACAGGATCTGTTCGATAGACTTCACATTGCAAACCTTTCAGTTAGGCCTACTTAGTGCAGCATAGGGTATTCCAGTCTGGAATGTTTGGGACATCTGGTAAGTGGACTAGGCCAGTTGCAACCTCATCCAGATAAAATAGGAGCAATCAGGGATGCCCCTAGACCAGAGACAAGAAAACAAGTAAGGTCTTTCCTAGGTCTAATCGGGTTCTACAGGAAATTCGTCCCCAACTTTTCGGCTATTGCCAGCCCATTAACGGATTTGACTAGGAAGGGGCAACCGAATAAAGTTTCATGGGGTGTATGCCAGGAAAAAGCATTTAACACTCTAAAACACAAACTGGTAAGTGCACCAATTTTAAAGTTGCCGGAAATAGATAAACCTTTTGTACTGAGGACAGATGCGTCCGATATGGGTCTTGGGGCTGTTTGGCTACAGGAGCAAGGGGGGATGAAATTGCCCATTGCTTATGCAAGTAGGAAATTGCTCCCTAGAGAGGAAAAGTACTCTGTGACTGAAAAGGAGTGCCTAGGTTTAGTATGGGGAATAGGAAAATTCCATACATATCTTTTTGGGAGGGAGTTTACCTTGCAAACGGACCATCAGCCGCTTTTATATTTGAATAAAGCAAAGGTCACCAATGCAAGATTGATGCGTTGGGCGTTGTCTTTGCAACCATACAGTTTTCGAATCGAGGCAATTCGAGGGTCAGAAAATGTGGGAGCTGATTTTTTAAGTAGGGTGTAATTAGCATATCATTTCGTTCGGTCTGAAAATTGGAAGTTTTAATAATGATTCATTGTTCACATTCCGTGATTGTTCTAAAAGTGATACCACTTTTTTTTAGGGGGGAGGTATTGTCACGGAATGGTGTAAATGTTGTTAATTAAATACATGTACTCGGGTTTCGTTTCTTTTCTCTGTACAACGATACCCAAGGGTGATTATAATATGGTCTATGTATTTTGAAATCGTGAGTACGATTCGTCCTGTGTCACACGTGCAAGGTGCTTTTGATAAAGAATAATGAAAATTCTAAAGGTATAAATACGTTACTACATGTAAAGGACCTTTACAATACTAATGGTTTTGTCAGCAAGCGGCCTGCTGAAAGGAATCGCACAACTCCAGCTGTAGGGGTAGGTAATGTTTTGGGTTTTAAGTGATAACTAGTGTATTACCATATTTGCCTTTGCATGTTTGTTATAGTTTTCTTTACATACCATAATGCGTGCATTTTTTATTCTTGTTGCGACGTAATGCAGGACTTATATTGGTAATGTAAAGCTACATTTTTTAAAAGAATTGTTTACTATTGTCTTATCAAGCAGGGTTAGGTTTACTATTGAACCTCTGTTTTGTAATTGCCATAATAATATAATCTTTTTTACCATGTATAACGTCCTTACGTTATGTCTGTATCAAGTGTAGTACACTGTATCGGGTATATTTTCAGCTGAGTGTGAGTGAGGTTTTGATGGTAGGAATATCCGGGGTGTCCGGTGTTGTCCGAGGGTAGAAACGTCCGTGTGTCCGGAGCGTTTAAGGTGCCGGAGCGTCTAATGTCTAGCGTCCGGAGGGTCCAGAGTGACTAAGGTGACCCAGCTGTAGAGCCGTCAAAGGACCAAGGGGTCCGGAGGGTCTAATATTTCAAGTGTCCGGAGGGTCTAATGTTTCAAGTGATCATAGTATTCCGAGGGTCCGGAGTCTATATTGGTTGTGAAATTGATTCGGAGGAGCTGTGGAGCGGATATGGTGCACGGGTGACGGAGTGCATCTCTACACATGTATTTTTAGCTGTATGCTAATTTTTGGGTTAGTAAGACCCAGTGTATTATTCAGGACTGGAAGGATAGATTGTATATCCGTTCTTGTTTAGTGACATAATTTCGCTACCTGAGCGAATACATTTTTTTACTATGTGTAAAGACTTACATTGTTTACTATTTGAGTGAACTATATTCATCTTTCCATTATTGAATCATTTGTGAAATCATTTATCCTGTGTTTTAGGGTTACTGAACTAATTTATTTGTATTTTTTTTGTTCCATCTTTGAAACTGTGCGTTTTTATGTTAAATAGATCCAATATTTGGATTATAAATACGCACACATCTTCATAATCCACTATTCATATAAATCGCCATATTAAACCATATATCTGTGTCGTCAAAACGTGTTCTGTTGTTAATCCGAAATATCCCACCCGGTTATCTTGTTACAAATGGTGTCAGAAGTGGGATCATTTCGGATATAACAGAGCACTGAAATTGTTTTATTATATTTGTATGCTTTCTGTGTGTTTCAGATGCGTTTGACAAAGCACCAAGGTTAGGTAGATACCTAATATTACTTTATTTTTTGTATTTAATATTTTTGTTGCATTTCGTGAAAGAAAATACGGTTTGTGGTAATTACGTGGTTTGTATAAAACTGCACTTTAAGGTTGGTCACCACCAAACTTTTGAAATGACTTCTATGAAAGAACTGGTAGAACTGGGGAAACAGTTTGGTTATGAGGGGGAGTCCCTTAGAAATTTCGTTCGTGAAGAACAAGCCCAGGAGAGGGACCAAAGATTAAAGGAGAGGGAATTAGAGAGGGAAAAATTTGAAAGGGAACAACAAATAGAAAGGGAAAAAAAGGAAACCCAGAAGGAAATGATAGAATTAGAGGAGTGTAAGATTGAACTAGAGAAACAGGCTGAGAGGGAATTAGAAAGGGAAAAAAGGGAAACCCAGAAGGAAATGATAGAATTAGAGAAGGGTAAGATTGAACTAGAGAAACAGGCTGAGAGGGAAAGGATAGAATGGGAAAGGGAAGCAGAGAGGGAGAAGTTAGAAAGGGAAAAACAGGTAAGGTTAGAAACTTTGGAGATGGAAGATAGAAATCGGCAGAAGGAATATCTAAGAAATTCTGAGCTATTGCAAGCTAAAAAAGAGGGGGAACATGATGTTAAACTGAGAGGTCCAAAATTGCCCCCATTTGAAGACGATAAAGATAATATGGATAGTTATCTAAATAGGTTTGAGAGGTATGCTACGGTACAAAAATGGAAGAAAGATGATTGGCCGCTCCATCTTAGCGCGTTATTGAAAGGTAAAGCGTTAGACGTGTATTCGCGTTTATCCACGGCCGATTCGCTCAATTACCCCGTGTTGAAAGAGGCACTTCTCAAGAAATATGAACTAACCGAGCAAGGGTTTCGCAAGAAGTTTAAGTATAGTAAACCAGAGAGAGGCGAAACATTCATACAGTTCGTCAGTAGGACTTGCAATTATTTGCAGCGATGGGTGGAATGTGGTAAAGTCGTCAAGACATTTGAGGGTCTTGTCGATTTCTTGCTTCGTGACCAATTGTTAACAACTTGTGGCAAGGAGTTATATTTATTCTTGAAGGAAAGATCCTTCAAAAATGTACATGAAATGGCCACACAGGCGGATTTGTTCGCCGAAGCTCGGGGAGGTTCGCAGAATGTCATCACGCGAGATGTCAAAGGTGGGAATCAAGTCAACGACAGAAAACCCAGGGAACCTGAAAAATCTGGTAGGAGTAACCAGGGGAAGCGGAGTGACATGCAATGTTTCATTTGCAAGGAAGTGGGTCATATCTCCCACTATTGTCCTAAGCGGAAGGGACCAGTCCAGAAAGTAGCGGTAGCCATTAGAGGCAGAAGATCGGTAAATGGAAAACTTAATGTTTCCCAGCAAGTTAAACGGAAAGCGGTGCGTGAACCGGTGGTGCGTTCAGAGACCAGTCGCGATGTGATCCAATCAATCGGCACGTGTATTTTTCCAGAGACACGGGTGCCGACCGCAAACGGCACTGTTAACGGACAAGAAGTCACCGTTCTACGAGACACCGGATGCACTACTGTAGTCGTGAAACGGAGCTTAGTCCGCGATGATCAATTGCTTGGGTTTAAATCACCTTGCATGTTGCTTGACCAGACAATCGACCACGTTCCAGTTGCAAGGATAATGATAGATACACCTTTTTTGACCGGGACTGTGGAAGCTTTATGCGTAGCCAACCCGATCTATGAACTGACGATTGGCAACGTACCGGGTTCTAGACTTCCAACCATAGCAGATTTCCGATTCCCTATCATCCAGGCAGTGCAAACTAGGGCTCAGGTAAAGGAGGAAAATAAACCTTTGCGTAAGTTAAAAGTACCGGAAGCCATTACTGATATATCCCGCGAAGAATTCCAAAATGAGCAAAAACGTGACGCGTCTTTACGTGCAACCTCTGAGAAGGCATTAACGGGTACCGTGAGAAAGTGTAAGAACGGGGGTTCCTCTAAATTCCTTGTTCGAAAGGGTTTAATGTACAGGGAATACTCTATATCGGATAGGAAGTTCTTGCAATTAGTGGTTCCCCAGAAATTTAGGGCACATGTATTAAAGGTCGCGCACGAGTCGAGTATGGCAGGTCATTTAGGTGTAAAGAAAACAACGGATAGGGTATTAAGAGAATTTTATTGGCCTGGCGTCAATAGCGACATAGCGCGGTTCTGTTGCTCGTGCGACGTTTGCCAGAAGACGATCTCTAAGGGCAGGGTAACTAGAGTACCGTTAGGTCAGATGCCCTTGATAGATACTCCGTTCAAACGAGTAGCCATCGACATTGTAGGACCAATATTTCCGCATACAGATCGGAAAAACCAAAACATCTTGACACTGGTAGATTACGCTACCAGATATCCAGAAGCCATAGCTTTGCCATCAATTGAAACCGAACGTGTAGCCGAAGCGCTCGTAGACATGTTCAGCAGGGTCGGAGTACCCGAAGAGGTTCTTACGGATTGTGGAGCGCAATTCACCTCAGATCTTATGGCAGAAATTAGTAGGTTGTTGTCCCTTAAACAGTTACACACAACACCTTACCATCCTATGTGCAATGGATTGGTCGAGAAATTCAACGGCACATTGAAGCAAATGTTGCGGAGAATGTGTGCGGAAAGACCGAAGGATTGGGATAGATATATGAACGCCTTTCTGTTCGCATATCGTGAGGTTCCTCAGGAAAGCTTGGGTTTCTCCCCGTTTGAACTATTGTACGGTAGGACAGTTCGTGGTCCTATGCGCATACTTCATGAATTGTGGACAGACGAGGTCGCGGACGAAGAAGTTAAGACCACATACCATTACGTAGTTGATTTGCGCGAAAGATTAGAAAGTACTTGTCAAATGGCGCAAGACGAACTCGCGAAATCTAGTCGTAGGTACGCCAAGTGCTACAACCAAGGAACTGGGAGGAAAAAATTTGACGTAGGCGATCAAGTGTTGGTGCTTCTCCCAACGAATAACAACAAGCTGCTAGTCCAATGGAAAGGGCCATATGAAGTCAGACAGGTGAAAGGCGAAATGGATTATATCATTGATATGGAGGGGAAGTCCAAGACATTTCATGCCAATATGCTTAAACTCTACGTAGCGGGACCTGGACAAACGATTGATAAAGGGATTTTAAATGTAGTATGCGTAGCGGTGATAGAGGATAGGTCTGGTGACGAAGCGGAATTCGTCTCCAGCACAGAAATACCCCTTGAATACCCCATGGACGTTGGTAAAGAAAGTATTGACCAGATAAATGTATGCCCTGAGTTATCGGAGGGTCAACGTACACAGATTATGGAGGTTTTGTCCAAATATCCAGATGTGTTCACGGACAGACCAGGCTGTACGGGTCTAATTCGACACGAGATCAAATTGAATACCACTGAGCCTATCAGGATTAAAGGATATCCGATACCCTTTAATGCACGGGAGACAATCAGCGAAGAAGTGATGAAAATGTTAGACCAGGGAGTGATCGAACCTTCAAACTCCCCATACTCGTCCCCCGTGGTGTTAGTCAGAAAGAAAGACGGGACCAACCGGTTTTGCATCGACTTTCGGCAATTAAACAAGATCACCGTATTTGATGCAGAACCAATGCCAGATATGGAAAGTGTATTTTCAAAATTGGCAGGTCATAAATACATTTCCAAATTAGATCTAAGCAAGGGATATTGGCAGATACCCATCGCCGATAATGTCCGCGAGTTGACGGCATTCGCGACTCCCAAAGGACTGTTTCAATTTAAAGTTATGCCTTTCGGTTTAGTCAACGCCGGTGCGTCGTGCGTTCGTCTCATGCGCAAATTATTAAACGGAACGGAAAACGTCGACAGCTTCGTAGACGACATCTTTGTTTAAACGCATACATGGGATGAACATGTTAAGGTATTACAGGATCTGTTCGATAGACTTCACATTGCAAACCTTTCAGTTAGGCCTACTTAGTGCAGCATAGGGTATTCCAGTCTGGAATGTTTGGGACATCTGGTAAGTGGACTAGGCCAGTTGCAACCTCATCCAGATAAAATAGGAGCAATCAGGGATGCCCCTAGACCAGAGACAAGAAAACAAGTAAGGTCTTTCCTAGGTCTAATCGGGTTCTACAGGAAATTCGTCCCCAACTTTTCGGCTATTTCCAACCCATTAACGGATTTGACTAGGAAGGGGCAACCGAATAAAGTTTCATGGGGTGTATGCCAGGAAAAAGCGTTTAACACTCTAAAACACAAACTGGTAAGTGCACCAATTTTAAAGTTGCCGGAAATAGATAAACCTTTTGTACTGAGGACAGATGCGTCCGATATGGGTCTTGGGGCTGTTTGGCTACAGGAGCAAGGGGGGATGAAATTGCCCATTGCTTATGCAAGTAGGAAATTGCTCCCTAGAGAGGAAAAGTACTCTGTGACTGAAAAGGAGTGCCTAGGTTTAGTATGGGGAATAGGAAAATTCCATACATATCTTTTTGGGAGGGAGTTTACCTTGCAAACGGACCATCAGCCGCTTTTATATTTGAATAAAGCAAAGGTCACCAATGCAAGATTGATGCGTTGGGCGTTGTCTTTGCAACCATACAGTTTTCGAATCGAGGCAATTCGAGGGTCAGAAAATGTGGAAGCTGATTTTTTAAGTAGGGTGTAATTAGCATATCATTTCGTTCGGTCTGAAAATTGGAAGTTTTAATAATGATTCATTGTTCACATTCCGTGATTGTTCTAAAAGTGATACCACTTTTTTTTAGGGGGGAGGTATTGTCACGGAATGGTGTAAATGTTGTTAATTAAATACATGTACTCGGGTTTCGTTTCTTTTCTCTGTACAACGATACCCAAGGGTGATTATAATATGGTCTATGTATTTTGAAATCGTGAGTACGATTCGTCCTGTGCCACACGTGCAAGGTGCTTTTGATAAAGAATAATGAAAATTCTAAAGGTATAAATACGTTACTACATGTAAAGGACCTTTACAATACTAATGGTTTTGTCAGCAAGCGGCCTGCTGAAAGGAATCGCACAACTCCAGCTGTAGGGGTAGGTAATGTTTTGGGTTTTAAGTGATAACTAGTGTATTACCATATTTGCCTTTGCATGTTTGTTATAGTTTTCTTTACATACCATAATGCGTGCATTTTTTATTCTTGTTGCGACGTAATGCAGGACTTATATTGGTAATGTAAAGCTACATTTTTTAAAAGAATTGTTTACTATTGTCTTATCAAGCAGGGTTAGGTTTACTATTGAACCTCTGTTTTGTAATTGCCATAATAATATAATCTTTTTTACCATGTATAACGTCCTTACGTTATGTCTGTATCAAGTGTAGTACACTGTATCGGGTATATTTTCAGCTGAGTGTGAGTGAGGTTTTGATGGTAGGAATATCCGGGGTGTCCGGTGTTGTCCGAGGGTAGAAACGTCCGTGTGTCCGGAGCGTTTAAGGTGCCGGAGCGTCTAATGTCTAGCGTCCGGAGGGTCCAGAGTGACTAAGGTGACCCAGCTGTAGAGCCGTCAAAGGACCAAGGGGTCCGGAGGGTCTAATATTTCAAGTGTCCGGAGGGTCTAATGTTTCAAGTGATCATAGTATTCCGAGGGTCCGGAGTCTATATTGGTTGTGAAATTGATTCGGAGGAGCTGTGGAGCGGATATGGTGCACGGGTGACGGAGTGCATCTCTACACATGTATTTTTAGCTGTATGCTAATTTTTGGGTTAGTAAGACCCAGTGTATTATTCAGGACTGGAAGGATAGATTGTATATCCGTTCTTGTTTAGTGACATAATTTCGCTACCTGAGCGAATACATTTTTTTACTATGTGTAAAGACTTACATTGTTTACTATTTGAGTGAACTATATTCATCTTTCCATTATTGAATCATTTGTGAAATCATTTATCCTGTGTTTTAGGGTTACTGAACTAATTTATTTGTATTTTTTTTGTTCCATCTTTGAAACTGTGCGTTTTTATGTTAAATAGATCCAATATTTGGATTATAAATACGCACACATCTTCATAATCCACTATTCATATAAATCGCCATATTAAACCATATATCTGTGTCGTCAAAACGTGTTCTGTTGTTAATCCGAAATATCCCACCCGGTTATCTTGTTACAAATGGTGTCAGAAGTGGGATCATTTCGGATATAACAGAGCACTGAAATTGTTTTATTATATTTGTATGCTTTCTGTGTGTTTCAGATGCGTTTGACAAAGCACCAAGGTTAGGTAGATACCTAATATTACTTTATTTTTTGTATTTAATATTTTTGTTGCATTTCATGAAAGAAAATACGGTTTGTGGTAATTACGTGGTTTGTATAAAACTGCACTTTAAGGTTGGTCACCACCAAACTTTTGAAATGACTTCTATGAAAGAACTGGTAGAACTGGGGAAACAGTTTGGTTATGAGGGGGAGTCCCTTAGAAATTTCGTTCGTGAAGAACAAGCCCAGGAGAGGGACCAAAGATTAAAGGAGAGGGAATTAGAGAGGGAAAAATTTGAAAGGGAACAACAAATAGAAAGGGAAAAAAAGGAAACCCAGAAGGAAATGATAGAATTAGAGGAGTGTAAGATTGAACTAGAGAAACAGGCTGAGAGGGAATTAGAAAGGGAAAAAAGGGAAACCCAGAAGGAAATGATAGAATTAGAGAAGGGTAAGATTGAACTAGAGAAACAGGCTGAGAGGGAAAGGATAGAATGGGAAAGGGAAGCAGAGAGGGAGAAGTTAGAAAGGGAAAAACAGGTAAGGTTAGAAACTTTGGAGATGGAAGATAGAAATCGGCAGAAGGAATATCTAAGAAATTCTGAGCTATTGCAAGCTAAAAAAGAGGGGGAACATGATGTTAAACTGAGAGGTCCAAAATTGCCCCCATTTGAAGACGATAAAGATAATATGGATAGTTATCTAAATAGGTTTGAGAGGTATGCTACGGTACAAAAATGGAAGAAAGATGATTGGCCGCTCCATCTTAGCGCGTTATTGAAAGGTAAAGCGTTAGACGTGTATTCGCGTTTATCCACGGCCGATTCGCTCAATTACCCCGTGTTGAAAGAGGCACTTCTCAAGAAATATGAACTAACCGAGCAAGGGTTTCGCAAGAAGTTTAAGTATAGTAAACCAGAGAGAGGCGAAACATTCATACAGTTCGTCAGTAGGACTTGCAATTATTTGCAGCGATGGGTGGAATGTGGTAAAGTCGTCAAGACATTTGAGGGTCTTGTCGATTTCTTGCTTCGTGACCAATTGTTAACAACTTGTGGCAAGGAGTTATATTTATTCTTGAAGGAAAGATCCTTCAAAAATGTACATGAAATGGCCACACAGGCGGATTTGTTCGCCGAAGCTCGGGGAGGTTCGCAGAATGTCATCACGCGAGATGTCAAAGGTGGGAATCAAGTCAACGACAGAAAACCCAGGGAACCTGAAAAATCTGGTAGGAGTAACCAGGGGAAGCGGAGTGACATGCAATGTTTCATTTGCAAGGAAGTGGGTCATATCTCCCACTATTGTCCTAAGCGGAAGGGACCAGTCCAGAAAGTAGCGGTAGCCATTAGAGGCAGAAGATCGGTAAATGGAAAACTTAATGTTTCCCAGCAAGTTAAACGGAAAGCGGTGCGTGAACCGGTGGTGCGTTCAGAGACCAGTCGCGATGTGATCCAATCAATCGGCACGTGTATTTTTCCAGAGACACGGGTGCCGACCGCAAACGGCACTGTTAACGGACAAGAAGTCACCGTTCTACGAGACACCGGATGCACTACTGTAGTCGTGAAACGGAGCTTAGTCCGCGATGATCAATTGCTTGGGTTTAAATCACCTTGCATGTTGCTTGACCAGACAATCGACCACGTTCCAGTTGCAAGGATAATGATAGATACACCTTTTTTGACCGGGACTGTGGAAGCTTTATGCGTAGCCAACCCGATCTATGAACTGACGATTGGCAACGTACCGGGTTCTAGACTTCCAACCATAGCAGATTTCCGATTCCCTATCATCCAGGCAGTGCAAACTAGGGCTCAGGTAAAGGAGGAAAATAAACCTTTGCGTAAGTTAAAAGTACCGGAAGCCATTACTGATATATCCCGCGAAGAATTCCAAAATGAGCAAAAACGTGACGCGTCTTTACGTGCAACCTCTGAGAAGGCATTAACGGGTACCGTGAGAAAGTGTAAGAACGGGGGTTCCTCTAAATTCCTTGTTCGAAAGGGTTTAATGTACAGGGAATACTCTATATCGGATAGGAAGTTCTTGCAATTAGTGGTTCCCCAGAAATTTAGGGCACATGTATTAAAGGTCGCGCACGAGTCGAGTATGGCAGGTCATTTAGGTGTAAAGAAAACAACGGATAGGGTATTAAGAGAATTTTATTGGCCTGGCGTCAATAGCGACATAGCGCGGTTCTGTTGCTCGTGCGACGTTTGCCAGAAGACGATCTCTAAGGGCAGGGTAACTAGAGTACCGTTAGGTCAGATGCCCTTGATAGATACTCCGTTCAAACGAGTAGCCATCGACATTGTAGGACCAATATTTCCGCATACAGATCGGAAAAACCAAAACATCTTGACACTGGTAGATTACGCTACCAGATATCCAGAAGCCATAGCTTTGCCATCAATTGAAACCGAACGTGTAGCCGAAGCGCTCGTAGACATGTTCAGCAGGGTCGGAGTACCCGAAGAGGTTCTTACGGATTGTGGAGCGCAATTCACCTCAGATCTTATGGCAGAAATTAGTAGGTTGTTGTCCCTTAAACAGTTACGCACAACACCTTACCATCCTATGTGCAATGGATTGGTCGAGAAATTCAACGGCACATTGAAGCAAATGTTGCGGAGAATGTGTGCGGAAAGACCGAAGGATTGGGATAGATATATGAACGCCTTTCTGTTCGCATATCGTGAGGTTCCTCAGGAAAGCTTGGGTTTCTCCCAGTTTGAACTATTGTACGGTAGGACAGTTCGTGGTCCTATGCGCATACTTCGTGAATTGTGGACAGACGAGGTCGCGGACGAAGAAGTTAAGACCACATACCATTACGTAGTTGATTTGCGCGAAAGATTAGAAAGTACTTGTCAAATGGCGCAAGACGAACTCGCGAAATCTAGTCGTAGGTACGCCAAGTACTACAACCGAGGAACTGGGAGGAAAAAATTTGACGTAGGCGATCAAGTGTTGGTGCTTCTCCCAACGAATAACAACAAGCTGCTAGTCCAATGGAAAGGGCCATATGAAGTCAGACAGGTGAAAGGCGAAATGGATTATATCATTGATATGGAGGGGAAGTCCAAGACATTTCATGCCAATATGCTTAAACTCTACGTAGCGGGACCTGGACAAACGATTGATAAAGGGATTTTAAATGTAGTATGTGTAGCGGTGATAGAGGATAGGTCTGGTGACGAAGCGGAATTCGTCTCCAGCACAGAAATACCCCTTGAATACCCCATGGACGTTGGTAAAGAAAGTATTGACCAGATAAATGTATGCCCTGAGTTATCGGAGGGTCAACGTACACAGATTATGGAGGTTTTGTCCAAATATCCAGATGTGTTCACGGACAGACCAGGCTGTACGGGTCTAATTCGACACGAGATCAAATTGAATACCACTGAGCCTATCAGGATTAAAGGATATCCGATACCCTTTAATGCACAGGAGACAATCAGCGAAGAAGTGATGAAAATGTTAGACCAGGGAGTGATCGAACCTTCAAACTCCCCATACTCGTCCCCCGTGGTGTTAGTCAGAAAGAAAGACGGGACCAACCGGTTTTGCATCGACTTTCGGCAATTAAACAAGATCACCGTATTTGATGCAGAACCAATGCCAGATATGGAAAGTGTATTTTCAAAATTGGCAGGTCATAAATACATTTCCAAATTAGATCTAAGCAAGGGATATTGGCAGATACCCATCGCCGATAATGTCCGCGAGTTGACGGCATTCGCGACTCCCAAAGGACTGTTTCAATTTAAAGTTATGCCTTTCGGTTTAGTCAACGCCGGTGCGTCGTGCGTTCGTCTCATGCGCAAATTATTAAACGGAACGGAAAACGTCGACAGCTTCGTAGACGACATCTTTGTTTAAACGCATACATGGGATGAACATGTTAAGGTATTACAGGATCTGTTCGATAGACTTCACATTGCAAACCTTTCAGTTAGGCCTACTTAGTGCAGCATAGGGTATTCCAGTCTGGAATGTTTGGGACATCTGGTAAGTGGACTAGGCCAGTTGCAACCTCATCCAGATAAAATAGGAGCAATCAGGGATGCCCCTAGACCAGAGACAAGAAAACAAGTAAGGTCTTTCCTAGGTCTAATCGGGTTCTACAGGAAATTCGTCCCCAACTTTTCGGCTATTGCCAGCCCATTAACGGATTTGACTAGGAAGGGGCAACCGAATAAAGTTTCATGGGGTGTATGCCAGGAAAAAGCATTTAACACTCTAAAACACAAACTGGTAAGTGCACCAATTTTAAAGTTGCCGGAAATAGATAAACCTTTTGTACTGAGGACAGATGCGTCCGATATGGGTCTTGGGGCTGTTTGGCTACAGGAGCAAGGGGGGATGAAATTGCCCATTGCTTATGCAAGTAGGAAATTGCTCCCTAGAGAGGAAAAGTACTCTGTGACTGAAAAGGAGTGCCTAGGTTTAGTATGGGGAATAGGAAAATTCCATACATATCTTTTTGGGAGGGAGTTTACCTTGCAAACGGACCATCAGCCGCTTTTATATTTGAATAAAGCAAAGGTCACCAATGCAAGATTGATGCGTTGGGCGTTGTCTTTGCAACCATACAGTTTTCGAATCGAGGCAATTCGAGGGTCAGAAAATGTGGGAGCTGATTTTTTAAGTAGGGTGTAATTAGCATATCATTTCGTTCGGTCTGAAAATTGGAAGTTTTAATAATGATTCATTGTTCACATTCCGTGATTGTTCTAAAAGTGATACCACTTTTTTTTAGGGGGGAGGTATTGTCACGGAATGGTGTAAATGTTGTTAATTAAATACATGTACTCGGGTTTCGTTTCTTTTCTCTGTACAACGATACCCAAGGGTGATTATAATATGGTCTATGTATTTTGAAATCGTGAGTACGATTCGTCCTGTGCCACACGTGCAAGGTGCTTTTGATAAAGAATAATGAAAATTCTAAAGGTATAAATACGTTACTACATGTAAAGGACCTTTACAATACTAATGGTTTTGTCAGCAAGCGGCCTGCTGAAAGGAATCGCACAACTCCAGCTGTAGGGGTAGGTAATGTTTTGGGTTTTAAGTGATAACTAGTGTATTACCATATTTGCCTTTGCATGTTTGTTATAGTTTTCTTTACATACCATAATGCGTGCATTTTTTATTCTTGTTGCGACGTAATGCAGGACTTATATTGGTAATGTAAAGCTACATTTTTTAAAAGAATTGTTTACTATTGTCTTATCAAGCAGGGTTAGGTTTACTATTGAACCTCTGTTTTGTAATTGCCATAATAATATAATCTTTTTTACCATGTATAACGTCCTTACGTTATGTCTGTATCAAGTGTAGTACACTGTATCGGGTATATTTTCAGCTGAGTGTGAGTGAGGTTTTGATGGTAGGAATATCCGGGGTGTCCGGTGTTGTCCGAGGGTAGAAACGTCCGTGTGTCCGGAGCGTTTAAGGTGCCGGAGCGTCTAATGTCTAGCGTCCGGAGGGTCCAGAGTGACTAAGGTGACCCAGCTGTAGAGCCGTCAAAGGACCAAGGGGTCCGGAGGGTCTAATATTTCAAGTGTCCGGAGGGTCTAATGTTTCAAGTGATCATAGTATTCCGAGGGTCCGGAGTCTATATTGGTTGTGAAATTGATTCGGAGGAGCTGTGGAGCGGATATGGTGCACGGGTGACGGAGTGCATCTCTACACATGTATTTTTAGCTGTATGCTAATTTTTGGGTTAGTAAGACCCAGTGTATTATTCAGGACTGGAAGGATAGATTGTATATCCGTTCTTGTTTAGTGACATAATTTCGCTACCTGAGCGAATACATTTTTTTACTATGTGTAAAGACTTACATTGTTTACTATTTGAGTGAACTATATTCATCTTTCCATTATTGAATCATTTGTGAAATCATTTATCCTGTGTTTTAGGGTTACTGAACTAATTTATTTGTATTTTTTTTGTTCCATCTTTGAAACTGTGCGTTTTTATGTTAAATAGATCCAATATTTGGATTATAAATACGCACACATCTTCATAATCCACTATTCATATAAATCGCCATATTAAACCATATATCTGTGTCGTCAAAACGTGTTCTGTTGTTAATCCGAAATATCCCACCCGGTTATCTTGTTACAAATGGTGTCAGAAGTGGGATCATTTCGGATATAACAGAGCACTGAAATTGTTTTATTATATTTGTATGCTTTCTGTGTGTTTCAGATGTGTTTGACAAAGCACCAAGGTTAGGTAGATACCTAATATTACTTTATTTTTTGTATTTAATATTTTTGTTGCATTTCGTGAAAGAAAATACGGTTTGTGGTAATTACGTGGTTTGTATAAAACTGCACTTTAAGGTTGGTCACCACCAAACTTTTGAAATGACTTCTATGAAAGAACTGGTAGAACTGGGGAAACAGTTTGGTTATGAGGGGGAGTCCCTTAGAAATTTCGTTCGTGAAGAACAAGCCCAGGAGAGGGACCAAAGATTAAAGGAGAGGGAATTAGAGAGGGAAAAATTTGAAAGGGAACAACAAATAGAAAGGGAAAAAAAGGAAACCCAGAAGGAAATGATAGAATTAGAGGAGTGTAAGATTGAACTAGAGAAACAGGCTGAGAGGGAATTAGAAAGGGAAAAAAGGGAAACCCAGAAGGAAATGATAGAATTAGAGAAGGGTAAGATTGAACTAGAGAAACAGGCTGAGAGGGAAAGGATAGAATGGGAAAGGGAAGCAGAGAGGGAGAAGTTAGAAAGGGAAAAACAGGTAAGGTTAGAAACTTTGGAGATGGAAGATAGAAATCGGCAGAAGGAATATCTAAGAAATTCTGAGCTATTGCAAGCTAAAAAAGAGGGGGAACATGATGTTAAACTGAGAGGTCCAAAATTGCCCCCATTTGAAGACGATAAAGATAATATGGATAGTTATCTAAATAGGTTTGAGAGGTATGCTACGGTACAAAAATGGAAGAAAGATGATTGGCCGCTCCATCTTAGCGCGTTATTGAAAGGTAAAGCGTTAGACGTGTATTCGCGTTTATCCACGGCCGATTCGCTCAATTACCCCGTGTTGAAAGAGGCACTTCTCAAGAAATATGAACTAACCGAGCAAGGGTTTCGCAAGAAGTTTAAGTATAGTAAACCAGAGAGAGGCGAAACATTCATACAGTTCGTCAGTAGGACTTGCAATTATTTGCAGCGATGGGTGGAATGTGGTAAAGTCGTCAAGACATTTGAGGGTCTTGTCGATTTCTTGCTTCGTGACCAATTGTTAACAACTTGTGGCAAGGAGTTATATTTATTCTTGAAGGAAAGATCCTTCAAAAATGTACATGAAATGGCCACACAGGCGGATTTGTTCGCCGAAGCTCGGGGAGGTTCGCAGAATGTCATCACGCGAGATGTCAAAGGTGGGAATCAAGTCAACGACAGAAAACCCAGGGAACCTGAAAAATCTGGTAGGAGTAACCAGGGGAAGCGGAGTGACATGCAATGTTTCATTTGCAAGGAAGTGGGTCATATCTCCCACTATTGTCCTAAGCGGAAGGGACCAGTTCAGAAAGTAGCGGTAGCCATTAGAGGCAGAAGATCGGTAAATGGAAAACTTAATGTTTCCCAGCAAGTTAAACGGAAAGCGGTGCGTGAACCGGTGGTGCGTTCAGAGACCAGTCGCGATGTGATCCAATCAATCGGCACGTGTATTTTTCCAGAGACACGGGTGCCGACCGCAAACGGCACTGTTAACGGACAAGAAGTCACCGTTCTACGAGACACCGGATGCACTACTGTAGTCGTGAAACGGAGCTTAGTCCGCGATGATCAATTGCTTGGGTTTAAATCACCTTGCATGTTGCTTGACCAGACAATCGACCACGTTCCAGTTGCAAGGATAATGATAGATACACCTTTTTTGACCGGGACTGTGGAAGCTTTATGCGTAGCCAACCCGATCTATGAACTGACGATTGGCAACGTACCGGGTTCTAGACTTCCAACCATAGCAGATTTCCGATTCCCTATCATCCAGGCAGTGCAAACTAGGGCTCAGGTAAAGGAGGAAAATAAACCTTTGCGTAAGTTAAAAGTACCGGAAGCCATTACTGATATATCCCGCGAAGAATTCCAAAATGAGCAAAAACGTGACGCGTCTTTACGTGCAACCTCTGAGAAGGCATTAACGGGTACCGTGAGAAAGTGTAAGAACGGGGGTTCCTCTAAATTCCTTGTTCGAAAGGGTTTAATGTACAGGGAATACTCTATATCGGATAGGAAGTTCTTGCAATTAGTGGTTCCCCAGAAATTTAGGGCACATGTATTAAAGGTCGCGCACGAGTCGAGTATGGCAGGTCATTTAGGTGTAAAGAAAACAACGGATAGGGTATTAAGAGAATTTTATTGGCCTGGCGTCAATAGCGACATAGCGCGGTTCTGTTGCTCGTGCGACGTTTGCCAGAAGACGATCTCTAAGGGCAGGGTAACTAGAGTACCGTTAGGTCAGATGCCCTTGATAGATACTCCGTTCAAACGAGTAGCCATTGACATTGTAGGACCAATATTTCCGCATACAGATCGGAAAAACCAAAACATCTTGACACTGGTAGATTACGCTACCAGATATCCAGAAGCCATAGCTTTGCCATCAATTGAAACCGAACGTGTAGCCGAAGCGCTCGTAGACATGTTCAGCAGGGTCGGAGTACCCGAAGAGGTTCTTACGGATTGTGGAGCGCAATTCACCTCAGATCTTATGGCAGAAATTAGTAGGTTGTTGTCCCTTAAACAGTTACGCACAACACCTTACCATCCTATGTGCAATGGATTGGTCGAGAAATTCAACGGCACATTGAAGCAAATGTTGCGGAGAATGTGTGCGGAAAGACCGAAGGATTGGGATAGATATATGAACGCCTTTCTGTTCGCATATCGTGAGGTTCCTCAGGAAAGCTTGGGTTTCTCCCCGTTTGAACTATTGTACGGTAGGACAGTTCGTGGTCCTATGCGCATACTTCGTGAATTGTGGACAGACGAGGTCGCGGACGAAAAAGTTAAGACCACATACCATTACGTAGTTGATTTGCGCGAAAGATTAGAAAGTACTTGTCAAATGGCGCAAGACGAACTCGCGAAATCTAGTCGTAGGTACGCCAAGTACTACAACCGAGGAACTGGGAGGAAAAAATTTGACGTAGGCGATCAAGTGTTGGTGCTTCTCCCAACGAATAACAACAAGCTGCTAGTCCAATGGAAAGGGCCATATGAAGTCAGACAGGTGAAAGGCGAAATGGATTATATCATTGATATGGAGGGGAAGTCCAAGACATTTCATGCCAATATGCTTAAACTCTACGTAGCGGGACCTGGACAAACGATTGATAAAGGGATTTTAAATGTAGTATGTGTAGCGGTGATAGAGGATAGGTCTGGTGACGAAGCGGAATTCGTCTCCAGCACAGAAATACCCCTTGAATACCCCATGGACGTTGGTAAAGAAAGTATTGACCAGATAAATGTATGCCCTGAGTTATCGGAGGGTCAACGTACACAGATTATGGAGGTTTTGTCCAAATATCCAGATGTGTTCACGGACAGACCAGGCTGTACGGGTCTAATTCGACACGAGATCAAATTGAATACCACTGAGCCTATCAGGATTAAAGGATATCCGATACCCTTTAATGCACGGGAGACAATCAGCGAAGAAGTGATGAAAATGTTAGACCAGGGAGTGATCGAACCTTCAAACTCCCCATACTCGTCCCCCGTGGTGTTAGTCAGAAAGAAAGACGGGACCAACCGGTTTTGCATCGACTTTCGGCAATTAAACAAGATCACCGTATTTGATGCAGAACCAATGCCAGATATGGAAAGTGTATTTTCAAAATTGGCAGGTCATAAATACATTTCCAAATTAGATCTAAGCAAGGGATATTGGCAGATACCCATCGCCGATAATGTCCGCGAGTTGACGGCATTCGCGACTCCCAAAGGACTGTTTCAATTTAAAGTTATGCCTTTCAGTTTAGTCAACGCCGGTGCGTCGTGCGTTCGTCTCATGCGCAAATTATTAAACGGAACGGAAAACGTCGACAGCTTCGTAGACGACATCTTTGTTTAAACGCATACATGGGATGAACATGTTAAGGTATTACAGGATCTGTTCGATAGACTTCACATTGCAAACCTTTCAGTTAGGCCTACTTAGTGCAGCATAGGGTATTCCAGTCTGGAATGTTTGGGACATCTGGTAAGTGGACTAGGCCAGTTGCAACCTCATCCAGATAAAATAGGAGCAATCAGGGATGCCCCTAGACCAGAGACAAGAAAACAAGTAAGGTCTTTCCTAGGTCTAATCGGGTTCTACAGGAAATTCGTCCCCAACTTTTCGGCTATTGCCAGCCCATTAACGGATTTGACTAGGAAGGGGCAACCGAATAAAGTTTCATGGGGTGTATGCCAGGAAAAAGCATTTAACACTCTAAAACACAAACTGGTAAGTGCACCAATTTTAAAGTTGCCGGAAATAGATAAACCTTTTGTACTGAGGACAGATGCGTCCGATATGGGTCTTGGGGCTGTTTGGCTACAGGAGCAAGGGGGGATGAAATTGCCCATTGCTTATGCAAGTAGGAAATTGCTCCCTAGAGAGGAAAAGTACTCTGTGATTGAAAAGGAGTGCCTAGGTTTAGTATGGGGAATAGGAAAATTCCATACATATCTTTTTGGGAGGGAGTTTACCTTGCAAACGGACCATCAGCCGCTTTTATATTTGAATAAAGCAAAGGTCACCAATGCAAGATTGATGCGTTGGGTGTTGTCTTTGCAACCATACAGTTTTCGAATCGAGGCAATTCGAGGGTCAGAAAATGTGGGAGCTGATTTTTTAAGTAGGGTGTAATTAGCATATCATTTCGTTCGGTCTGAAAATTGGAAGTTTTAATAATGATTCATTGTTCACATTCCGTGATTGTTCTAAAAGTGATACCACTTTTTTTTAGGGGAGAGGTATTGTCACGGAATGGTGTAAATGTTGTTAATTAAATACATGTACTCGGGTTTCGTTTCTTTTCTCTGTACAACGATACCCGAGGGTGATTATAATATGGTCTATGTATTTCGAAATCGTGAGTACGATTCGTCCTGTGCCACACGTGCAAGGTGCTTTTGATAAAGAATAACGAAAATTCTAAAGGTATAAATACGTTACTACATGTAAAGGACCTTTACAATACTAATGGTTTTGTCAGCAAGCGGCCTGCTAAAAGGAATCGCACAACTCCAGCTGTAGGGGTAGGTAATGTTTTGGGTTTTAAGTGATAACTAGTGTATTACCATATTTGCCTTTGCATGTTTGTTATAGTTTTCTTTACATACCATAATGCGTGCATTTTTTATTCTTGTTGCGACGTAGTGCAGGACTTATATTGGTAATGTAAAGCTACATTTTTTAAAAGAATTGTTTACTATTGTCTTATCAAGCAGGGTTAGGTTTACTATTGAACCTCTGTTTTGTAATTGCCATAATAATATAATCTTTTTTACCATGTATAACGTCCTTACGTTATGTCTGTATCAAGTGTAGTACACTGTATCGGGTATATTTTCAGCTGAGTGTGAGTGAGGTTTTGATGGTAGGAATATCCGGGGTGTCCGGTGTTGTCCGAGGGTAGAAACGTCCGTGTGTCCGGAGCGTTTAAGGTGCCAGAGCGTCTAATGTCTAGCGTCCGGAGGGTCCAGAGTGACTAAGGTGACCCAGCTGTAGAGCCGTCAAAGGACCAAGGGGTCCGGAGGGTCTAATATTTCAAGTGTCCGGAGGGTCTAATGTTTCAAGTGATCATAGTATTCCGAGGGTCCGGAGTCTATATTGGTTGTGAAATTGATTCGGAGGAGCTGTGGAGCGGATATGGTGCACGGGTGACGGAGTGCATCTCCACACATGTATTTTTAGCTGTATGCTAATTTTTGGGTTAGTAAGACTCAGTGTATTATTCAGGACTGGAAGGATAGATTGTATATCCGTTCTTGTTTAGTGACATAATTTCGCTACCTGAGCGAATACATTTTTTTACTATGTGTAAAGACTTACATTGTTTACTATTTGAGTGAACTATATTCATCTTTCCATTATTGAATCATTTGTGAAATCATTTATCCTGTGTTTTAGGGTTACTGAACTAATTTATTTGTATTTTTTTTGTTCCATCTTTGAAACTGTGCGTTTTTATGTTAAATAGATCCAATATTTGGATTATAAATACGCACACATCTTCATAATCCACTATTCATATAAATCGCCATATTAAACCATATATCTGTGTCGTCAAAACGTGTTCTGTTGTTAATCCGAAATATCCCACCCGGTTATCTTGTTACAGTATACCTTTAAGGCTGACACTATTAGGTGTGAACATGGAATTACTGTAATTATGACAGACAAGCAGAGTCTATTCTAGAAGGTGTGATTGCTGATTTTTCAAAAACTGTTCAGAAAAACCAACCAAAAGTGCAAAATCCATTAATTATATTTGCAAGCTCTGCCTTTGTTTCTTTTTAAATCCTTCCTATAATCTGAAAATTTCCTTCTTTCTCTCCAATGTTGGGAGAATTTCTCTCTTAAATTTTCATTCTAAAACAGACGCACTATACAGAAAAACCTGATTTGAGCAACACCTGCTTTGTGTGATCACCTGTCATGTATAACCAAATCATCATGCATATATAAATGTACTATAATTATTGACCACCTGCTGGGACCAATGAGCAGCAAAAATGTTTTGGCAAAATATCTTTCAGCATTGCAATGAATGACCAGATCATAAAACCAGACACAAATGCCATTAACTTTTATTTAAACCATGGCAAGCACAGTAGCTCGGGGAAAGTCTGCAAATGCAGTAGCTGGGGGAAAGTCTGCAAACACAGTGCAGATTAACCCAGATTACAAAATAATAAAAAACTGAAGAAAAAAAATATAGAAAAAATCTAGCTAAGGGTTTCCCCAAGTCTGAAGATAGTATTTTATGCTGCAGGCTGGAAGCTTGACTAAAGTACATGACATTTTATTCTAGTAAAAACGATCAACATACAGCAGTTGCATTGTATTGGAAAAAATACTGATGAACAAAAGAGAAAACTAATAATTATGTCTGAGTGTTAATATAATGTCCACACCTCTCATGTACTGCAATCAGTTGGAGAAGACTTATCTGTTAATTAGTTCATGTCATTATCTGAAGGGAACATTAAGATCTTGACAGGTGTCAGAAAAGGTCAACTTAGCTGCTAGTAAGCATTTAACTAGATTGTTATGGAAGAATTTGCAGGCATCAACATGACACTCAATTCACTCTTTTCGTATCCGAATAGATGAGGATATAATACATTCATTACGATCAAATTTAAACAGATGGACATACTCATAACATAATACACATCACCTTATACAAACCTGCCATAATATAGTATTTTTTGTCTCCCAAACACACCAATACAGTCATGTTTAGAAAAATATGTTTTTTAGCAATTTTAGATTTTAAAAACAAAGAGAAAGCTCCAGTGAAAGTGAAAGACATTTTTGGACCACCATTACATATGTCACTAGCATATAGTCTGTAAAAGCAGTAAAGAGTCTTGCTTATACTCAGGGCAGTTTATACAGCTGATTATCACCAAGGTAATCAAATGGTAAGGCAGCCTGAGATAAGCAACCATTATTTCAAAGATTACTTAACTGACTGAGAATATCCAGACAGGTAAGTTCTTTGAAAAATGTTACAGGAAAGTCAATTAGGCTAATTTGCACAGGTAAAGTAAACTAAGTGGAACAACCAAAGTCATTTGAAATTAGGTAAATGAAAGAGGCATGTTGAAGACCTCAAGTTATTACACATTACTTCCTTGAATGAGAATGCTAAAGATGGGCAAGTTCATTGTGAGTGGCAATGATTCTTTGAGGTTGGATTTGATTTTACTCCATATATAAAATGGAAAATATAATTGTTCCAATAGTCAGAAAAGTGTTCATGTGTGATTCGTTTCTGAAGACAAAATATCAAAACAATGTTGTGATTGAGGGAAGGACAAATCATCTGCAAAGTAAGCAAACCCCAGTGAAACTAAATTTCAGAACTCCTTTTTGGAGTTTGATTTTGTAAAGTGCAATGGCAAGGGAGAGCTTTTCTTTTATAAACACTATATTGACTTTAGTCATTCTGAAGTGTATGACATCTGCTGACATGGCAAAACCATTCAGCATGTCAGAGCAATGCAGATGCAGAATGATCATTTTTTATGCTGAAAAAGATGCAACAAGATCTTTGTGGTATTGTGAACAACAGTACCATCCTGTCTCTAATAACCCCATCCAGTGAGCAGCAAAGTCTGCATCTAATTAAGAAAATATCTGACTGTCTAATGGAATTTAAGACTTACTATTTTTGTTTATTTGGTTGTGTCTATGTGAGTGTGGGCACATGTGTGATTGGTGATGGCCAGTACTAAGCCTACCAACTAGTTTTGGTTTGTAAGAGAATTAAATGCTTCAAAAAGCCCATAAATTATTTCCTTTTTATTAAATTTGAATTTCCAGTAACTTTCTATAGGCTAATATAAAAAGATAACTCAAACTTTGGACATCACTTTTTGGGCATCATGAGCACTGACCCCCACACCCTTGAGACTTCAATGCAAGCTTTTTCACATCCAAATATACAAGTATGGCCTCATGGCTAGTGTATAAATGGGAGCAAAATATTTCTTTATAATGCTGAATATGTGATCTGTTTTCTTATTTTTCAATTCTTGTGAAGAGTGATGTGTCAACCTGAGCACCTATTAAATGTATGACTATGTGAATGTAACAGTATACATATTAAACTTTTAAAAGAATTTTTTTTTTTTAAATTTAATTCTGAATATGCCATTATTCTTATTTAAACATACATAATAGGAAAGCAAACTATTAAAACACACCTCTATTTACTTGAGTGATTACGTTAGATTTCCAGACTAAATGAACAGAAGGCAAAGATAAAATATACAACTTACCAGCATGGCAGGTGCCCTGAAAACATAGGAGAAAGGGTAATGCAGCAGGTTCAGGAAGGAAGCAGCGTAAAGATCGGCATATCTCATCACTTGAGAGGCAAAGAAAGTCTGACGAGAACCTGGAAAAAGTGAAGCACTTAAATCATAGCCTGACTCTGATAATTAAAAAATACTTTTTGGGGGTAATTTATTATTCCCCTTTATTTAAACTCAACATAAAACTTGAAAATGGCTGAGATAATACAGAACATTATTTTAATGTAATGTGGCAAGTTTCAGCTGTTTGAGACATGTAGAGCCTGAAAATGTCATAAATGTAAACGTATAAAAAATATACCAGTAAATGTCAAATAAATACCAGTAAATGTCAAAAGTGACACCTTTACAGCAATGATACACCTAAAAAGTGACACATTTACCTGGAAACCAATGTTACAAATACCAGTAAAAGTGAAAAAGGACATCTAATATCAAACTCAAAGATAAATATGACTTTTACAAGTAAAATTATTGCCTGTAAATGCCATAAACATTGACAAATGTCACACCTAAAAAGCGATACATTTACCTGCAAGCCATTAATGTTACATATACCAGTAATGTCATGAGTGATAGTCAATGGTGACATTACATGCAGATAAATGTTGTAATGTGACTTTACCTGGTACTATTACTGCCAGTAAATGTTATAAACACTGGTAAATGTAACACCTAAATACTGACACATTTACCTGCAAACCAATTAATGTCACAAATGACAGTAATGTTTCAATGTTTCAAGTGGCATTTAATGGCAACTTTGCATGCAAGGTTGCTGTGAAAGCAAATTTTTAAGTAAAGTATATTTCTCCATAAATACTTACACAATCATAATAATATTAGAATATTAACTGGCTACCTCATGAATCCAGCCCTACTAAAAGACAAAAATCATCTTTTTCTGGCAATCCTAAGGAGACAAAGGGCAATAACTTGTGCCCATTACCAACCCTTGCCACTGCCAGGTATCACTAGATTTTTAGATTAACAATATACTAATGAGGATGCATGCATGACAGGGTGGTTGGGAGGGGCTTTAAGTAATATGGTTGGGCAATTTTTCTCAGGGAAACACAATTTACTTAAAAATTTGCATTCTTCTTCAAATAAGTTCCCAAATCACATTAATGTTTGGAGTAATAGGAGGAGGGAATGCTGAGCATCCAACTTCTAACTCTGGTATCCTTCTAGCTTGATTCCCCATTTGAACAACAACTCATTCTCCTAATTACATAAGCAACACTGTCTTGAGCTTCTTGGTCTGTGACCCCTACATATGGTTAAGAATATAATTACTGAAATCTTCTTACCTTTAAAATTTCACTGGCAAATCCAGGAAGCTGATAGGCTGTGTTGATAAGTGGGTCTGGTGGTCTTCTGGGTTGCCACCACCTAACTTACCATATTCAAGGTTTACCTCCGTGAAGCTAAATCTCTGAGATAAAAATTCAAAAAGGTTGACTCTGCATGCCAGCCAACAGCTTCTACTATATCTCAGATCAAAACATGGAATGTGAGGCTTGCAGAGATCAATCTAATCTCATGAGTGGTAATCTTCATGAGGTAATCTTGTGAGACCTCTGAGCATGCAAAGTGTATAGCCACAAAGCAAGGGCTCAAGGGGTGATATCCTGTTTCCTAGCTTTCACTTGTCTGTACAACTTGTCTCTGTTCTTTTCAAGTAGTGCCTGAGTATGAAAACAGGATCTTACATGTCTATGGAGAAGAATAAAGAAATGATGACTCTTTCATTGCTAGCAGACAGTAACCTATTTTTAAGAGTACCACTGCACCATCAAATCTGAAATGATAATAGTTCAGGTTGATGGAAGGGCATGTAGCTCGCTCACCCTGCATGCCGAAACTAAAGCTATCAGGAAACATGTTTTGTATGACAGCAAAGTGAAGTGTCAGATAAAGCCTCAAATGTCTTTGAATTGAAAAAGCCTCAAATGTCTTTGAATTGAGCCATGTTAAAATCAAAGACAGATTCCACTTTGGTCAACTGAGATAAAAAATTGGTAAAAGATCTGACAGATCTTTATCATGCCAGATATCACATCTGCCATAATACCAGAATGTCTGATACCATGTAATTGTAGCCTTTGTTAGTAACTGGGGTCAACTGTTTATCTTTGAAGGGATGATGTTATTGATATGGGATCAGTCCCTGAAAACACTTCACTTTCCCTCACAAGCCGTCAGAGTGGCAGGTCCTCTTTTTCTCCAGATTCTCTCCACAATTAATGGTTTAAATTGTTTGTCTCGCAAGAATGTCCCGACAAGACTCAAGCATAAAGAAGAAGACAGTCCAGTCAATGATGGAACACCTATGACTGGTTGCGTGAGAAGACTGGGCAGGAATCTTCCTGGACAGATCTATTGCAAGGCTGAGTAGATTTGCAACTTGTCAATCACCTTCCGAATAAGAAACAACCTTGAATAAAACTGGCATTTGTGGTCTTTGCACAATCTCCACCACCTGTTTTTCCATGAGTGAAAGTATCTCCTGTTGTAGAAAGGCATCCTTCTATTGATCTGATGGTATGTCCGTGAAGAGGGGAGAGGAGGAAAAGGGGTATATGAAATCCAAAGCCCCTGCAAAATGACCTGGATCGCCCAAACGTTCTGAGGGAATAGGGAGATCCACTGAGCCTGAAATTGCAGGAGTCAGCCATTCACAAGTAGCCTATCTGCATGCAGTGCAACAGGTAGGTCAATGTTAAGAGATAAAAGGCTTGAATGCAAAGAAACTTGGTTTATTACCACCTCTGTATGGTTGCCTCCTATCTTGGTTAGACTGTTGTCTCCTGGCATTGGGCTGGAATCTATACTGCTATCTGAATGAAACGAGCACTTGTCTCCAGTCTGCTCATCATCCCTTCACACTGGTGGGGTCTGATTGTTTCAAAATGCCTGTGTGGGATGAGTGGCAAGTTTGGAGGGGCAGATCCTGAGCTGCCTGCCTCCTAATTTCTTCAATTCTTCCACCAAAAAGCAATGGTGACCCAAATGTGGATTGATTGTAAAGCCAGGATATGATGAGGCTTGAACGATGTGGACCACAGACATTCATCACATCATATCAGGTCTAATTTGGCCAAAGCAGTCAATGCATTGGCCATGGCATGCCTGGTTAATGACTCTAGCAATCCTGGCCATCACCTCCTAAGTGTGGTTACTGCCAGATTTCTCTGTGAGTCAGAAAATTGTCAATGAGGCCAAATCTAACATTGAAGATATAGTGACTACATTCTGGACTAGTTCTGACATGGCATGGAACACATTTTTGTTCACTTTATAAAACAGTGAAGCATGACAAATTAACAGCTGCTAGATTTCTGTCATGGGCTAGGAGATCAGTACTAAAGGCATCTGAGAGAATTTTGTACCAGAGAAATGAGAATGTTACTGGAACTTAGTTTTCAGAAAGCCTTAGAATTTCCAAGGTCAGCAATTTTACGTGAAAGCCAGTCAAAGACCTTCTTAATTTTTGCTGATTGGGGGAAGGAGTCAAAAGGATGGCTCTCTTCTTCCTTGCTGAATACTACTGATACTCTGACTTTATAGTCTTGAGTAGTGGTAGGGGGGTGGAGGGCATTCTGATGACTGCCAACACCCTATAAACTTCCTTAACTGTGGCCTTGGAGCTAAATTCAGTCCATTCCATGGTCAAATCTGAGTACAGCTGATTTGAAGAAGCTTTGTCACACTCACTGTGTATTGAGTCCCAATCTGGTTCTGCCTGCAGCCCTGGATAACTCATACCAGGTGGCATCAGTGACTCAATTCTATCCTCTTTGAAAATGTCACTCACTCTCCCATTTGGAAGTCCGACACTGGTACAATGGCCACTTGGTTTGCCTGGCATATGGTCCGCCTGGTTGCTGGCAGTATAGAAGATGGACTGGCTATCACCAGTAGTGGATACTCTAAGGGCAAGGCTAGATAAGCAGATTTCTCACAGAAAGCTCCATCAGAGTATGGGGTATGTCACCAATGGTATGGCTAAACAGATGGATCTGTTACTAAAATCCCTGTAAATCCTAGTTGGCCAGACCATTTTATCATGCCAGGATGGCTGGACATCCTGTGAGGCTGTATCATGAACCAATGAATCCAGTACAAACCACATGTGTCCAGACTTACAGGCCCAAAAGCCATGCTCAGACATGTGGTGGGTTTTATGCCGATGTAGCAGCCTAAAATTGAGGAATAATCCCGCAACAAGACAGAAAAAAGTGCAGAAGCAAGCAAGGAGAGTAAAGGTAATATCTAGCCTGATGTCGATAGCTGTATTGTCATATCCTGGACCACACAACACATATGTTCAAAAGCAGACATTTGTACCATCTCAACATTTCATCCTCTCCTGCCACTGATGTTACTGTGGTTGATGGTTGCAAACAATGAACTTCAGGAGGGGGAGACAGTGTCCCCCACAAGACTCACAATGAAGGTTGACTTGGAATGTATACTGAGGACATCAACACTATCTTTACTCAACATATTCCATCTTTCCTTCCATTTTGCTGCCTTCTGGACTACTGTAACCCGACTGCCTCCGTCCATGTATTATACACACAGCATGGCATTGAGAATGTACACTTAGTACATACAACACAAAAGTCATAGTTGTCTTCCTTTGCATTCAAACTTTTGCATTTCATGTATTTGGTTAACATTTCCAATGATAATAATACAAAAAGAAAAAGTATTAATTAGTAATTCTGCATGTTACTAACTCAGTAACATAACTCCCATTACTAACAGAGTAAGTGAAAATAGTGTCACATTAATCTGCAATCGATTACAGGAGTTCAACAATAGTGTGTTGATATGTGATCTTAAATAGATGAAGTCCATAAAGGAGACAAAGTCACTCAGATTTGGAAGAAATTGTAAAAATAATGTACACCCAGGAATGACTGTCCTACACAATAAATACAAAATTAAACTTGGATAGTCCAATTTCAACAATAAAAGATTTTATTTTAAGCTAAGCAGTGAATTACTTCATTTTTTTCTAATTAAAATAGTACTGATATTTCACTGTAGTGAAAAAATAATATTTTTTCACTACATGAACTACTTTTTTGGGTCAGAACATACTTCTCCCTTTGATTTTGTACCTTAGCAAATTAATAATTAATAATTAATTATTAGCAGATTAATAATCCCTGTCTGTTATCCTTGAAACTTGTAGTTTGTTATTCTGGAAATATCAGTTAATTTTTATCAACCTGATGTGGAACTAATTTTGTGCGCAGGTACACATAGCACAGCAGAACATGTATGGTAAACAGCTGACATTACCGTAAGAAATCTGCTAATTCACTGTGTCACAAACTTTAGGTAGCCAATGCATGTGAGCATAAAATAAAAAGAATATTTGCTTAAAACAAGTGAATAATGGATACATTTCACCTCATGGGTGAAATACTCAAGTATTTTCACTCGTGGCTTTGCCACTTGTGAAAATACTGAGTTTTTCATCCACTCGATGAAATATATCCGTTATTCACTCGTTTCAAGCAAATATCCTCTATGTATGAGGTAAAATGTATGATGTTATCAGTACAGCAGCAAAACTAAAAAACCTAGTGACACCTAATGGTGGCAAATGGAGGTAATGGGCAAGAGTTATTGACCTTTGTCTATATGAGCCAGACCAAAAAAAAGAGGATTTTCATCTTTTAATAGGCTAGATTCTTGAGGTAGCTAATATTCTAAGGTTAATGAGACTGGGGAATATATATCAAGGAGAAATGACAAATGTGACATCTACAGGTAAAATTAATGTGATATTTAACACTTCAGTTTTAAGAATGTGCACTGTACCTCCTATAAATGCCACAAATGCATATAAATGTTGCAAGTGACATAAAATGACAAGTATGAAACCCCAAAACAAACTTTTTAAAAATCTGCTGCAGTTTGAACTCCATTCATTCGAATGTTTCAAAACTTTTACTCATTTCTGAAAATATGTATAGTACTTATGTGAACATAGTCACAAACTGGACTTTCTTTAGCAATTATTATACTCAAAATATTGAATGATTGCCACTACAATTAAAAAAGTTCTGAAGAAACAATCTGGCTTAGGACTGATATGCAAAGACAAACAGATAGACAAACAAAAGAATAGTCACTGACATACACAATATTCATCCATATAAAATGCTGAAGACAAAAAGCAATTATTGGAGAAACAGATACAGAGATATAAGGACAACAGAAAATACTCATTGACAGATAAGAAATGTAAGAGCAGATATAATGATGACATAAAATAACATAATATTCAGAACCAATTTCTGTCTGAGACATGGACACTTATCACTGAGGCAATACTTCTTCAACAACAATGGTCACAATTTTTGTGATGTTTACATACACTGTATCAACAATAAATGTTACAACAATGAAAAGAGCCACTAAATGTCACAAATGCAGATGTGTGATACTAGTGTTTGTGACTCTTATGGGCCTTGCAGATGTTTGATTTTTACTAGTGTTTGTGACACTTATGGGCCTTGTAGATATTTAATATTTACTAGTGTTTGTGACACTTATGGGCCTTGCAGATGTTTGATATTTACTAGTGTTTATGACACTTATGGGCCTTGCAGATGTTTGATATTTACTAGTGTTTGTGATGTTTATGGGCCTTGCAGATGTTTGATATTTACCAGTGTTTGTGATGCTTATGGGCCCTGCAGATGTGTGATATTTACTAGTGTTTGTGACTCTTATGTACCCTTCAGATGTGCGATATTTTTACTAGCATCTGTGACACTTATGGACCTTGCAGATGTTTGATATTTACTAGTGTTTGTGACACTTATGGGTCTTGCAGATGTGATATTTACTAGTGTTTGTGAAACTTATGGGCCATGCAGATGCGTTATATTAACTTCTGTTTGGGAGACTTATGGGCCCTGCATATGTGATATTTACTAGTGTTTGTCATACTTGTAGGCCAAGTAGATGTGTTAAATTTATCAGTGTTTGTGATACTTGTAGGCCAAGTAGATGTGTTACATTTATCAGCGTTTGTGATACTTGTAGGCCAAGTAGATGTGTTACATTTATCAGTGTTTGGGACACTTGTAGGCCAAGTAGATGTGTTACATTTATCAATGTTTGTGACACTCATGGGCCTTGAAGATCTGTGATACTTACTAGTATTTGTTAGACTTTGGGGCCCTACTGATGTGTGATATTTACTAACTGTAAATTACATTTGCATGATTCAACTTCTGGTGTGCATGAGGTAAATATCGAGATAGTGAACAAATGCTGGAAATTACTGGATCAAGAGTCAGTGCTGGAACAGATGTGGATCAAGTCTGTTATGAACTAAATTCACGAGTGAAATAAAATGAACTTGTATTTCCTGTTTTATACTGAAAATCCATAATATACATTAGTAAATATGAACAAAAGTTTTTAGAGATGTAAGTGGCCTCAACTGAAAAATGACCAGTGCCTCCAAGAATTGTAGGGTCATAAAGCTTCCAATATATATATAATATAGACCTTACTATTATTATTATTATTATTATTCAGGTATGATTCATAATGGGTTAGATCCTGAAAGTAAAGCAAACAGATAAACAAAATGTGAAGGAATGGATCGTAAAGGTTTGCAAAACTTGACCAGCTTTGCCTTTAGCAGCACAAATTTCCATTCTGTTGCTGCAAACATTTGAGTTTTGCAAACTGTGCACATCAACTAACCCTTAACCTCATGAAAGCACCTTTGGACGCCTCTACTCCATTCGCATGAAAGCACCTTTTGACGCCTCTACTCCATTCACATGGAAGCGTCTTTTGATGCCTGCTGTAAACATCAGTCATTTTTAGCAGGTTTTTGTAGTGCCACCTTCGGGAAAAACCCCTATTAGATAGCTCATTCATTACTGTGAATGACCATTACTTCAGATTACATGGTCGCTGTTTATACTCTGGTCAAAATCTGCTATTTAAAGTAACTGGGTCATATTATCCACTCTCCAAAATGGAGGTTGCGGATTTTGTTCAGTACTTTTCATGATTAGAATCACAACTATGAAAGCTTCAATAACTTAGGTAAAGGCTCTGATACTGATATAGGTAGCAATTAGTTTTTATAAATTATCAAATTCAGATGACTTAGTGATGTAGACGCAGACAAAGAACTTGTAAATTTCGAGTATGACAAATGGCAGCTACGTTTGGTCACATGGCTTCACTGACTTGACGGTGAACGAGTTCTCTCAAGATTTTAAAACACATAAAAAATTCTTCTGTGAAAAATAATTACACAGCTATAATGATCAGACTTTACACTTACATTTTTCCATACATAATAGATGTGTACCAAAAATGTAAAATGATTCAAATTGCTGTTAAACGTAACATACACTACACTGCTTAACAGTTAACAGGCAGGCATATGTGCATGGAGTCAAATAGGTAACAGGTGTTCTATTTATAGTGCACTGCACTGGGTAACTTTGCTACATGTGTATCGGAGGGCTAAAAATGCATACACTCTATTAGGTAAAGGGCTATAATGATCCCAAAGGATGAATAAAAAGAATTTAATTTTTTTAAAAATTTTCTATAAAGTCTACACACCACTCCTGAATAGGCTTCCCATAATTCCGTAAGACATGTCCATTTCATGGGTAGCTTCCTGAAACGATCACAAAATTTAATATTAATAACACTAGCCTTTATTGTACAATAGCAATCAGTGATCAACATTTCTTATCCTGAATTTAATTTCAAATAAAGTACACTTCAAATATCATATAAAAAAATAATCATATATAAAGAATGAGCAACATACCTCAATGCAGAGAATAACCAGTGGAAATTCAGATGCATTCCAGTAGCTCCTTTATCTTAAACAGGGGCCTCAAACACGCAGCCTGCAGGCTGCATGTGGCAGCAAAGCCATATCATGTGGCCTGCAAAATGATTGGTATCACAAGTGTTATGAGAGATAAAAAAGGTGGTGCAGCCCTTGGGCCATCAAAAATGTCCTCATGCGGCCTTCAGGGTGGTTTGAGTTTGAGACCCCTGATCTAGAATATGACTATAGAGCATACATGCCAACCCCTGGCGAGGAAAAAGTGTAATCCAAGTGGACAAAAAGAGTAATCCAAGCAGAAAAAGAGTAATCAACATATAACATAATAAAATTCTATGAGCATATGTACAAAATTATTCATTTACCCCTTTTGTCTTTTAACATCAATTACTGCTTTCAAGTTTTTATATATAGCAATTTGAGCTTTAAAAAGCAAGAGACTCTCATATTGCATTTCAAAACAATTTGTACCAGCTGAGATTATGAATGTTTTGCACACCAGCAGAGTACTAAGTGCTGGGTTACAGAGCCTGGATCTGAATTCAGTTTTATTTTTGTTAACAATCTCTCATAGTCAGCATTAGAATGGTAAAGAACCAATATTCCTTTCATAACATGACAAAGAAGAGGAAATTTATATCTTCCAGTTATTGGGTCTTTTAGGTGGGAAATAAGGTGCCATTGCACACTAACTCTGTCCACAAATGTCAAACCTGATTTACCAAACTGGTCAAACTTGCTTCAAAGTATTAAAGAATTTCAAAGTTCTAGCAATAATGCTCAGCAAAAAAATGTATAAACTTGAACTGGGTTTTTACAAGAAATATGTTCTTCTTAAAGTAAATCTTTTTTACTGCATATAATTAAACCTGTAATGAAATTTTGATACCTTGATACATTTAATGACATGCATCTGAGATTCTTGTTCTGTTTATAGGCTACTTTGAATTATTAGTAAATTTCTCCATAACATTTCTTCTTACTAAACACCTCTTCATCCACAAGATAATAATCCATTGCTATTTTACAAAATAATTTATTAAATATAATTATATTATCTATTTATTATCAACTTCAAGTGTTACTTTTTATATTGATATTTTATATTTTCTTCTGTTTAAAGTTTAAATTGTTTTATTTTGTTTCTTGTTGATAATTAGTTACACTGAAATGTATCATGCGTTTTAAAATGAACTGTTTATCTTAAATTGTGTGGCCAGCAAGGGGAAGAAATCTGCATAACCTAAAACCTGTAATTGGAATTTTAGTTCTTTTTATAGGTTACTTTCCTTACTTTCATTTACTAAAAATTGGAAGGTAATTATATGCAGTGTACCATGTGTATACATGGTTTCAGCAGGAAATTACTATAACTGTTTCTATTTACATTCTAAAAGTATTATAAACAATAATCGTACTCATCCTGATGAGATAAGCTTACATACCAAATCTGTTGCCGACAAATGAAGCCATCAGGGATCTTGACGATAAGCTTACAAAGTCGTATCAAACTCCATGCAGACATATGGATGCTACCACACATTCCATTAATCAGATGCTACAACTGCCTCATTTACCGCTACAGTGGATTAGTGGTTAGAGCATCCACCTCGGATGCAGGAGGTAGTGGGTTCGATCCCCAGCCAATTAATACCAAAGACTTACAAAAATGGTACTAACAGCTGCCTCACTTGGCGCTCAGGATTAAGAGGTTAGTGTTAGGACTGGTCGGCCTGGTGTCAAGATAATGTGACTGGGTGGGACATCATGCTATATGTCTGCAGCATGATGCCCCATTGCTAGACATCACTATAAACTGTCACACTGCAGACATCGTAGCGATATGACTGAAAAATTGTTAAAGCTATGTTAAAATTCCAAATCACACACAAACACACACAACTGCCTCATTTAATATGCATGGATGTAAATGAACTCATCTGAGATCTTAACGATACAAGCTTATGTAGTCAAACCCAGTTATCTTGATTATGTCAGGGGTATCCGAAAACTGTGGACATAACTGGGTCCCGAGATATCAGGGTTAAGTTGACAATGGTTATGCATCTGAAGTACCAACAATGAGGAGTTTTGCTTTTTTAAAAAAATGGCATTTCTAATGTGCAATAACAATAATAATTCAGGCATGCCAGATTGCAGAAAACAGAAGATTGGACTTTTAAATCAGACCAAGTAACAAGTCAGAAATTTTACAGATTGGATTTGAATTATAGGCACCATTGCACTAAATTTAAATAATATCTACAAGATACAATAATGATGTTTTAGAAATAATGCTTCAAAAATTATTGTAATACCATGAAAACTGAGTTGAAGTTTGCTTTGATGTAAGCAACCTTACATCCTGTTTTACACAGCTATTATAATCTTGTTAATATTATTAAGTAAATGGCAATTACCCATCAAAGTATTGGTATAGCTGCCAGTCAAAATTCCCTCTTAACCCAAGCTAGTTTCAGGGTTTTAATGATTAAATGTCCCAGATTGCTATTGGAAAACAAAATACAAATCTGCAAATTATAAATAAGGAGATGCCGAAACAACCAGCTTTCCAGTATGTGGAAAATTATTATTTTGTTCAGCGAAAACACAAAATTAAAATAGATCAATGATGATCTTAGTGGCTCTATATTAAGAATTTTAGCCTTTATAATTACCATCCTTATATGAACATACAACAATTATGTGAAGAGATGCCGGTTATGTGCATACCTTTAGCAGCAGAGAGGCTGAACAGACTCTACTTGAAATTTTTCAAAACTATTACTTCGAGGCTTCCTACGAACATTTATTGAATAGAGAGCTTATTTAGCCGCTTGGAAGCTTCTAATAAATTAACTATTTTAAATAAGGTCCGGAGTCACGCCTCTCTGCTGCTCCTTTTTTTTAATCAGATTTTTTATCAGATTATTATCCAAAGATTTTGTCAAGACCGATTCGATATCGTGTTCGAGGATCGTGTAAATTTATTGTTATGAATCCGTGTGGTGATGACTGAGCCTGCGAAAATAAGTTTCTAAATTTAATAATATCCGTATCACCTTTGCACCAGGTTTGGTGAATATTTCTTAATGTGTGCATATCTATGCCATTAAAAACAGCTAAAATATTACAATTATCTCTAATTACTTTTGGAATCTGTGTATATCGCTGAGTAACATAAATAACATCTGTGTTTTTATACCTGCCGCGAGAAAATATCCTAGCTGGATTTGATTGTTTATCTAGCATTACGTCATCGTACACAACTAAATTATTAATATTCATGTCAAGATCATCAACTGATGGTGCTTCGTTGATATCGGTGATAAATTCAATAACATTATCGTTATTTTCACTTATTAGCAAGGCATTCTCGTTAAATTCTTTTAGTACCTCATAACATCGTTGGTCATCAACAGATGGTGCAACTAAATATAATTTATCCCATTTTAACCACCTCATTACCAAATTAAGCAACAACTGTGTTTTTCTGCTACCAGAAGGACCTATTATTATCATTCTAATAGAATTTGGCAATGCAGCATGATGTTTAACTGGTTCTTGTTTTTTTATTGCGGAAAAATCAATTGCATCCATAATATAAATATATTATGGATTTATATTGTATAAAATGTAAATCGTGCACATCAACGATCGATCCAATTACAGTTACAACATGCAATAACAGATAGCCATTACTGGAAAATGCGCTGTTTATGGCACAAAAAAGTTCAGATTTATATAAAACAAACCTATGGAGGTGATGTTGCCACACAATTAGCAAAATTGCCTGGTGTTCCCTGGGCTAAGTATCCTGGAGAAAAACATCTTCCAGGATATAATTATTGTGGTCCAGGAACACGACTCGATATCAGACTTGACGAAAACAATCAACCAAAATTAAATGAAGATCCTGTAAATGCCACTGACAGAGCATGTTACGTTCATGATGTTGCCTATCAAAGCAACAATCTACAACAAAGGCATCTCGCGGATGTAAAATTGATTCACACATTAAACTCTATTCCTAGTAAATCTATCAGAGAAAAATTATCAAATTGGCTGATAAAATCAGCAATGAAAGGTAAATTAGCGTTAGGTGCTGGTAATTAATATGATGGAACTGATTTACTATTCTCCTGCTGGATTTTGGAAAGGTAAAGCAGCAATTAGTAAACTTGCTAAAGCCGCTCGAGTAAAAATTCCAACTGCTGCGTCGTGGTTATCTAAACGAGCAGTATGGAAAATGTATTTACCACCACCAAAACAAATTCCGTTTGCTCATTTTGACGTTTAAAAACATACAAGTATACACTTACTGTAGTTGATATTGCAAGTAGATATAAAGAAGCAGAACCACTATCAACAAAAACAGCCGTTGATGTTGCAGACGCATTTAATAAAGTTTATCAATGAGGACCGTTAAAATGGCCAAATTTACTTCAAGTTGATCCTGGCAGAGAGTTTTTAGGTGTGGTCTCATTTTTAATGAAACAAAATAACATTAAAATACGACGAGGACACACTGGAATTCACTGTGATCAGGCAATTGTTGAGCGATTTAATAAAACACTCGCTGAGAGATTATTTGGATATCAGTAAGCGAGGGAATTTATTCAGGATTCAAGATCATATGTGTGGGCCAAAAGATTATCAGATGTAATATTAGCGATAAATAGCGAACCAACATGAGCAATAAATATGAAATTGGCCATTGCGATTACAAAAAAAATTATACCAATAAAAAGGAGCGATTTTTCAACACAGCCAGTACTAGGTAGTATCACTGTAAGATATTTATATAAAGACAGTGAACTTGAAGGCGGCAGAAAAAGAGCAACCGATCCTACTTGAAGCATTACAACACATAAAATATCTAGGTAACAAGATCAACAGGTAGACCAGCAATTTATGTACTTGATTCAAATGCTCCTCAACGTGGATTTACCTGTGAAGAATTACAAATAGTTCCCGCAGATACTCAATTACTGCCTAAATCAATTAACTAGCTCCACGACTGCGATTACATTCCAAACATGCCAATGTGACGTTTTCTCGTGTATGACCGTAATTATTGTTTTTTCTGTCAACAGTAAATTGTAATGAGTCATTTTTTTTTATATTTCCACAACATTATACAATTACAACCCAAGCAATGATTATTTTGTTGTTGCTTCAGTGATAAGATAAATTCCGTGTCAAGGTTGAACTTATAATCATTTTTTTTTGTCATATTGCTCATAGCTGGATAATTTTTTTCTTAATACGTCATTGTGACAAATATCATCATTAACCGCTACCTCAAGAACAATTCTACCAAGTTGGGATTTTTTCTAACCCGAGATACCGCTAAATAAACTAAATTTGACCACTTGACATGATCATCAACAATCCAGACTTGTGTATCAGCGATAGTTAATCCCTATGACGAGTGAATTGTCATGGCATATCCTAGCATCCAAGAGATTTATTTGTACATAGCGCACACTCAACAACATCAATATCAACGAAAACAATATCATTTAGTACTAAATTTTGCTTTACTGCTTCTCCTGGCACATCAACGTCAATATGTTGTTGTTGCGTATCTGCTGGTCGATAACAAAGAGGGACTTTCTCGTTTGGAAATGTTATTTTATGTAGCTGAAATAACTTCTCTTGAATTTTATCTCTGACTATTTTCTGCTAGCAACTATTAAATGTTTTGGTCTCCATGCAAGCAGAAAATTTCTCATTGATGTTTCTGAGATTACTTTTCTCATTACATCACACTGAATTTTATTTGACTGCAATCTAATTTCTTAAATTCGACTAATTTTTCGTCAAGAGATCTGTAATCGGTATCAGATTTTTCATAAGAATCAACAAAACTTTTTAACCAGTCATGAGGAGATTTTCCATCAACAGGGTTAGGTTGATCATGATCTCCGCACATTATTACCGCAGTATTTCTCAATAATAACCAATCGAGAAATGTTTTTTGCACCTCAACAGACACAGTACATATCTCATTACTTTTGGAATATATTTTTCCCCCATACATGAAGAAGTCCATGTTCCACCACTATATTTGAAAAAACTGTGATAAGTACACGAATTAACCCCACACTGCTTCATTTCTCGAGCGAGTCTGTGTGTTGGCATTAACACAACCATATCAGAGTCATGAAATAGTTTTATTAACTGTGTTGTTTTACCTGAACCACCTAATCCATTTATGTAGACTGTTTTATATCGCGATATTGGATCATTTACAGATGGCGCCAATGATATTTCTGATATTTTATCGCAATAATAATTATCTCTGATTATTACATCAGCTGATGCACAATAATCAAGTATTTGTTCGCGCTTTATTCTCCATGATCCCCACTCAGTTCCTGCTAACGAACCTAGTAATGATGCATATTTAGCTTCAATATAGAATGAATCAGTAGCAACCCTAACTGCAAGTTTAGGAAACTTATTTATCATTGATAGTAAATTTATACTTACATACGTGAGCATAGATGATCTTAAATGAGTATATTGCAGGGATTCTCCATCAATATAACTAACAACGGTACCTAATTTTGTTCCGTCGGATAAATTAACAACTTCTCAACTACAAAATGTATTTTTCGCAGCTGTATCAGCGATTATAAAATCTAATTCAACATCATCCATGATTAATCTAGAATGATGTCTTTGGTGATCATATGCACTGCCCTGAGTAAATTTACCTATTATTTTTCTACCTAAATCTTTTGCTGTTTTCTCATCGTGATCCATTGGCAACCACATTGAAGTTTGTTTTTTATACAGTATAATTGCTTCACTGATTATCAGCGATTTTAGCATCAAGCAATCCAACATATATCTTAATAGTACTATTGGTACCCAACGTTGTTCCTAAAAGTGTTTTCCAAACCAAATATAGCATATTTTATGAAGATCCCTAGCAAATTCTAACGATACCACACGAGCAAATCCCGTTAAGGGAAAATCTGGCAGTGGACCATTAATTGCTACACAAGTCATTTCATGCGTTGAATGTCCAAATTACACAAAATACTCAGCACAATCACCTAATCCTAGAAAACTTTCAGGATAACAAGCTATCATGTCAACAGATATCATACAACTATGGTCGTACCTGGTATTCCATAAACCACCGTGACCATATTCGATACAACTTGATTGTACATCACTGAGAAACTCATTTCACGTTGGCTTCCATGAGTTTTTCTTTCTAGCAACGTGAGCAGCAACTGATGGAATGGTAAAACAATTATATAATAGTTCATCAGCTATTGAATACTTTTCTAATAATTGTTTCATTTCATCATGAAAAGATTCCTTGCGGTATAAATCTCCACTAACCCGAACAAACTGATCATACTTTTCATCACAGCTTTTAAACAGCCACATCAATACCGGATCTGATTTACTTGTTTCATAAATAAAATCAAACTTAGTACCAGAAATCTCAGAATAGAATTTAACAACACGATCTCGCAGAAAAATTGTTACCGTGGATGTCCAAGCATGACAATTATGGTCATTTATTTTGATTGGTGTTCCTCGTGATTTACTTACTGACGAGTACAAAATCTCCCCCAATAGTGTTTTTACCATCATAGGAAATTTTAACTTCGCTGATAACGCAACATTGTTTATAGATGCTCCATCTGTGAGTGATTCAGCCCATGATGTTATTTTTTCACGTCGCAAATCCGTTAAACCATTTCCACGTTTTGCTTTTGTGAAGTGTTCCATTACTCATTCTGCCACACAATTTAGCTTTACAGACATTTTCATCGGAGCAAGATTTTGGATATCGGGTTTATCATTTAATTTACAAAGACCATAAACAACCGCGGTAACAGGATAAGATCGATCATAATATGCTTTATCTAAACCAGTTAATAGTCTTGGTTTTGAATTTTTATGTAAAATTATAGTTTTTTTCCCCACCAACGATCGGATCGCATTTATCGCGACTTATCCATACATCTGGATCATTCGTTTGCACAATAAATTTTATTCGAAAAATATACTTTTCATCACTAAGACTTTCAATTAATTTTTTGCTCGTTCATCATTCATTGTAAAATTATCCAAAGAATTTTTCATGTGGACCATACATGAGATGCTCCATCTTTGTAGAATTCCTCCTTGACAGAATCAATTTCAGTCCAAGGTTGTTCAGCCTCGTCAAGATCAAATATTTGATTCATATTATATTTTAGACAAATATCTAATTATATAATGAATCAATGCAAGTGGTTAATGATTGGTTCGTTGACTTGTTGCAATAAATCATGCAAAAGTGAATTTTGTGGGGAGCATCTGCAAGGTATTCGTAAAGGTCATTTAGGACCAACTCGCTGTATAAAATGTGATGCTGGAATTCGAGGAAAAACTCGTTTGTGCTTAAAATGTGGTGGTAAACACTATAGACAGCTTAAACGATACTATGACAAAAAAAATACCAACGGTGACAAAAATTATCAAATCCGAGGAGGATTATCTCAATAAATTTCCAAGCAAATCTGATTTAGACAAATAATATTTCTATAATGAGCGATATCTTTACGAGACATCCAACCATTGATAACTATAACGCATCACGCGATGATGTTGTCAGACACATTAAACTGAAAATACCACTGGGTAATTATCAATTCTGGTTATCTTATATTCAATGCCAGAAATAATCCAAGGAAAAGTTATCTAAATCATCGTTTTGTGTATGAGTGTTTTCACTGATTAATCAAAGATAATCTTGTAATCGATCACATCGATGGAAATAAACTAAATAATTCTATACAAAATCTTCAAGCAATCACGCCGAGTGAAAATAACATGCGAGGAAAAACCGGCTGTCATAATAAATGTGCCAAGGCGGTTAAATCCACAAATTTAGAAACTAATGAAGAAATGATATTTCAATAAATGAATTTGGCTGGAAAATATTTTGGAATTAACCCAGCCTCAGTATGGCATGTTGCAGAAAAAAATAACTAGATCAGCGTTTTCATATAAATTTGGTGAATGGATTTCATTTTATTATGTTCCTCTAATACTAGATAATAACTAAAATCAGTCTTATTTAGGTAATTTATCAATATTATTTTTTTTTGTTTTAGACATAAAATATTTAGTATAATGAACAACAAAAATATTAACGACGTAATTAATGCTATTGAAAAATTAAAAACATCAGGAATAAAATTATCAGATGAACTAATTCCTGAAAAGATAATTCCTGATATCGAAAAAATATTACAAAATAAGTATGACGGTAGATATACTTTATCATCCAAATACAGGTTAATAAAGAAAATTCAGTCTGTGGTTTATCGATTATTGGCTACCGTAGAAGAATCACAAATAAAAAAATTTGTTAATTTATCTCGCGCAATCGAAAACATTAGATCGGAGTTGTCTAGTGAGTATTAATTAGCAAGAGCAGTTAGTGTTTGCGTAAGACAGCTAAAAAAATTGATGGACAGTGAAGAAGAATCAACAACAATCTGAAATTAATTATTTTCCTGAATTAATTTTTTTTTTACTGAAATATTTAAATTTTACTGAATTATTTATTTTTTTTACTGAATTATTTAAATTTTATTTGAAATTTCAGGTAATTTGTACAAATTTCTTGATTTTGACTACCAAATACCCCATCAAAAATTAAAAAATCAAACAATTTTGTAATTTTGACTACCAAATACCCTATCAGAATTAATAAACCAAACAATTTCTTGATTTTGACCACCAATTACCCCATCAAAAATTAAAAATCAAACAATTTTGTAATTTTGACCACCAATTACCCCATCAAAAATTACATATTTCAGTAAAAAACAAAAAATTAAATATTTCAGTAAATAAAATAAATATTTTTTCAGATTATATAAAAATAAATTATTCTGCGAAATTCAACAATCTGTTTGATTTTGACCACCAATTACCCCATCAGAATTAATAAATTGAACAATTTTGTAATTTTGACTACCCAAATACCCCATCAGAATAAATAAATTAACAATTCTGCTGATTTTGACCAGTAAATACCCTATCAAAAATTACTAAATCTAGTATTTTTCAGTAAAAAAACTGATTATTAATTTAGTAATTTTTGCTAATTTTTCTAGGTTTTTATCTGTTTGTTTTTTTTACATAGAAAGGTAAAAATATTTTAAGATATTTAAGATTTTATAAGTAAATTATTTCGCCACATAAATCAAGTAAATTTCCATTCTGATCCGTTAATCTGAAATTCATTCTTGATCATAATCGATTATAACATCGCAAATAAACCGGGTTGATTGGTTCTTGCACAATTAAAAATCCAGGAGGGTCTTTTGGTGAAAATGAATAAAGAATAAATCCCTGTTGAGCTTGATTTGATATTGTTGCATCTGCGCTATAGCTGTTTTCGACGTCACATGTTAAATTGACCGTGACAACAGTTGTAATATTTACAGATTTGACCAAAATGTGTCTACCTGTTCCATCTGGGTCATTATTGTGTTTAAGAATACTTGCTGGTGGTAGCGATCTTCTCCACGTGGCTAGTATTTCAGGAAATAACTCATCAATGGTGTCGCTAACTGATTTCCTTAATTCAGGTACATTATATCTGGAAAATCTATAATCTGGTTTGCATCACTTCTGTCAGCAAATACGCGGTTAAAAAATCTCGTTTTTTGTGTATATTTAATGGCCTGGTATCAGTTACTGTAGAGATCACTCGTAGGTGAATATACCCCATGTCGAACGCAAGCTGATTTAGTACTTCTACGCGTTTAATAATCTCGTTACATGATGAACTTGATATATTAAAAATACACTCCTGAAAATACTGCCATAGCAGCTGTAGTTGCTTTTTATGTTCTTGATTAATTTCTTTAAACCATTCAATAATCTCACTTAGTTCAACAGATACATCTTTTTATGTTCCCCCTCGCCCACCAAAAAAATTCCATAATATTTGGTCTTTTCCTCTGATGATAAAATCACTTCCTAAGTTTGCATCTAATATTTCAAAGTAATATTGTTTGTACTTTGGATCAATATCATGATAAGATCGCCCGTTCGTGGTATAATCAGATTTTTTAGGTTCTGGCGGAGTTGGTGGTGTTGGTGGTTGAATTTCAGGCCACCCTAGAACGGTTCTAATTGAAGATTGATAAATATCCATGGCATAATTAGGTGAAGTTACTTCAATAATCGAAGATAATGTTGGTTTGTGAGCCGATATTTTTATTCCAGGTTCTTTTTCTCTGGTAGTATTTTTTATTCTAAGTAATAACTCATTATTAATTTCTTCAACTTGATGACTACCTGTTGGTAATCCAACGACATTCCAGTCAGGTGTTCCGTCTGGTTTGTTTTTGTTTGCGAACATGATTGAATTATTTGACATTAACGTGCCAAAAGATTTTGATCTGACATTAGGCCAGCTGTTGTATACGCGTAACTGTGATAGCACGATCTCATTTATAGGAATCACGGTTGGAAAATTAATACTAAATTCTGGCTTAGTCAAGCTTGCAGAGATCACTGTTGTTTTGTACGGAACCGTGTTCGTGACTATCTGCTGGAGAAACTCCGTCATTACTGTTATTTATATCTTTAATACCGGCTGAATTGTACATGGTAATCATTTCTAAAAACTCGATATCGGATATAATTCCATCATTGAGGCTTCTCGATAACAACAAAGATAATTTTGAGTAAGCAACTTTTGCTGTGTGTAATTTTATTGCGTAATCAGATAATTTTTCTACCATGCAGGTACATACTTTTTTTGTAATTATATTGAAAACACCAGCAATTGTTGTTGTTGCTGAAATAAAGATCATGACAGCTACTGGAGCTAACATTGTTACCGCGGATAATACAACACCTGCAGCAACAACAACCGCAGATAACGAGTAGACTAATACATCAGCAATAACTAGTCGTCACTGATATTTTTTTATCTTTGTCGTGTACACATCAATGATGTCTTTTAATTTAGTTTGCCACTCGCGTGCTTGATTATACCTGTATTGAGATGCACTCTCAAGTGATCATTATATTTTTTATCATGATTAAAATGTTTTATCTAGTAAATAATTGAGGAGATTCAGCTATAAATTCCATGACCCACCAGAATGATGTTGGATTTGTTGTCTTATCAGTTTCTAACGTAAATATTTCCTCAACGTTTTTATTTAATAAAACAGTTAAAAATCCAAGAAACCTATCGCTGGGATGTCGCCACTCATATTCTTTAGTTATCATTCTAAATCTCACCGGGGAAAAAATATATAGTCTATATACGCCAGTAACTGATGCGGTGTATTTAAAAGTATTATTTTCTGGCGCCCAAGTTGATGATCCCATCGACGTTATATATATGATATTATTGATCTGTGATGAGGTTATCCCTTTTGGAACTTTAATAAAGCTAGTTTTCCAATAATTCCAGGAATTAATAATTCAGTTCCTTTGAGAAACTCGATGCTGGTATTGATATCAGCGATTTTTGTGTTAATTTCATCTATTTTTTTGATAGTTTCATTGATTTTTTCAACAGTTTCTTGTACACTTACGTTAGTGGTATACTCAGTTCATCGAATTATATCATTTAATTTGATATTATTTGTTTTTAATTTTCCGTGTTGATCTTGAAAAATAACCACCTCACCAGGATCTATTCCTGATATTGCTAAAAGATTGTTAACGTCGTCTTTTGTTGCATACTTTGATAAATCCACGTCAACAAGTTTTTTTTTAATGTTCTTGATAACAGGGATCTTCTGTAAAGTCAACCATTATTTGTAAGTGATTTATTCAATTTATCAGAAGTGTACTCGTGAATGACCATATGATATGGTTTAGCTGATGTTGATATTGCATCAAGAACATTAATTGCTTCGATACTGCATATTGGAGGATCGGTTAGTGTTTGTGTTGGTAGCGTTGAATACCAAATTGGAATATTTAATTGTTTTGCATAATTGAGAAACTCCCCTGGTGGTGCTAATCCATACGAGTCAAAATAAACAATTTCACGTGGATTAATCGTGTAAGCAACCCAGTGTGTTCCTGGACCAACACTCGAATCCAGATTTATAATACCAGTCTCGTTGAGGTTGGATGCTCTGGTAGTTGATTTCTCATAAATACACCTCTAAAGATTTTAGTTTTAGTTTTTTGGCGGCGTTAGTTAAGTCAATATTTGACACTGGGGTAAATCTTTGTTTTAAAATCATTTTGGGTACCATGACGGAGGGGTTCCTGGTAGTCGAAGGCCTTTTCCATACCATGGTGGCGGAGTCCCGGGTAATCTTAGGCCGCGTCCCTTTTTTTACCGTATTTTCCTCCTGTTATCTTTTCTGCTACCTTACTACCGGCATATCCAGCAGCACCTAAGGTGGCCGCTTTTCCTACTATTGGGGCAACAGTAGCTATTTTTGCAATGCTGGTAATAAATCTAGAAGTGGGAAAAATCCACCTATTTTAATCATATCTTTGACGGCGCCTGGAGAAAGATTAACTTGGACTCCAGTATTTGCTGATTTAGCTTTATTGAGATGTTTTAATTGTGTTCTGGTCAGCGATAGTTTCTTTGGATCACCATGAGAAATTTGATCATGCTTCAAGGTTAATTTTACCCCGTGAAGCTTCGTTGAATTTGATTGGAGTTTTTTTTACCTGACCTGGAGTCAAAGTTACATTAACGTGTATGTACGGCATTATAATTAACATGATTGATCTAATTGTCTACATTTTTTCCACTGAAGCATCAATAACTCTCATACGTCCAGCAATACCTTCAAGTAACATTGTTCTATCACTAAGTAGAACAGCAAATGCTCTAAATTCAATAGGCGGATCTGGATTACATATTTTAGCTTTAAAATGTATATCAACAACGGATTGTTTTACTAAATCAATATGTTCTAGCAAAAAATAATAGATCAGATACAATGTTGTAAAATCTAATTGTGATATTTGTAAACCAGTATCTGGGTTTTGATCTCGTCCCATAAAACTGAGCAAACGATGATATGCACGTGCTACTGAGTTATCAGTAAAATTTAGTGATACTTCCTCAGATGGTTCTTGATGTCCATTTATTCTCAATGATATCTCGGAAGTGCCAAATCTGTCAAATATCATTTGACTTTCTAATTGACTATCTAGTCGATCAGCCATTTGAAGAGCAATAAAGATATGTCTAGGTGCAGAAACACCTTGTTGTGATGATATTTGCCAGGTAAAAATATTATTTACCCTGCTGGTGATACTATCGGTAATTGTTGTTATCCACGACATTACTGATTTACCACCTTGATCCATAAAAGAAAGTAGTTTTTGTTCTTCAGATATTGATGGGGTCATTACTGGCATCCATAGTGTAAGTTTAGATAATATTACTTTACCCTCAGCGGTAGCAGGCGTTATCCAAAGAGCATCATTACTGTTACCTTTTCGATTAAGAACAACTGTTGTGTTTAGCTCCGAAAATAACCTTTCTAAAACCTCTACAAAATCCAAAAATATGAGATAATGGAATTGCACATGAAAATCTTTCACAATCACCTACCAACATTTTGTTACGTGTGGCAAACCCCAGATTAAATTCAGGATTAGAACTGTATGGTACCGGAAAATCAGCACCAGGTCGAGCTATCGTTCCAGGTACTTGAGCAACTGAGGCATTACGAGTCAATTGTACTTTAAGAAATGGTTCTTGTTTAGGATGATCAGTATTATCTTTGGCGAACATCATACCTGGACCAGGTGATCTGGTAAAATCATCCAAATATCTCACTAGACCCATAATTGTTGTAACAACATCAACATCATTATGGATTGATTCAATTTCTTTTCCATCTATCATGTATATAGTGCTATTAAATAGCGCCATAACACCATTATTAACAAAACCAACTACGGCGCCGGCTGCGTATGGTACATTAATATTGTTAACAATGATGGGTGTTACAACCTCACCTGCAACCTCAATAAACGCTTCACAAGGTAGAAAATATCTACTTGTATCATGTACTCGTAGTTCAACTCGCCCAGTCGCATTTGGTGTTACCGCATCATATGAATAGTACTGATAATCGCGAATAGACTCATCCTTATTTATCAGTTCACCCATGTCAAAAGCTGAGTTAGATACTCGCGTAAACATTTTATTATAAATGTTATCTTCTAAAACGAAGACCAATTCCCGATATTAGACTAGTATTTGTTCATTCTGTTTCTCTCATTAACTCAGTTAATTTTTGATTAGCTGCGTCATTTATTACCTTACTGACATTACTGGACATCACAGCGGTGCTAGGTAATTTGACCGGAACATCAACTGGTTGTTTTTTTTTACGTATTAAATTTAATATTCTATCTTTGATGGTATTAAACACTTTACTGGCAATATTACCAACAGCAGCAGTGGCCTTATCATGAACAAAGTCCATAGCTTTCATTGATAATTGTTTTACAATAGGTCCCGCTTTAGGAGCTATTCTTGTGATAAAACCTTTAACAGTATCACCTAATCCATTTCCGTAAGTAACTCGATACATGGGTAACCGCGCGTTCACTACTCGAACAGGAATAGGTTTACGATGATATTTGTGCACAATCATCTTATTTAATTAACTATTTATCTAACAACTAATCACTGTAATTGTCAACGAGTTCATCAATGAGATTTCGATAAACGCTGATATCCATGATGCCACCCTGAAATAATCTTAGGCAGATATCAGTTGCTTCATTAATTATTTCTGATGAATTATTTCCAGCTCGCTTTCCTCCAATAAGAACCTCTAATCATGATACGTAATTGATGATACTATCAGGACAAATAGAATTATTTCCAAAACCGCTACCGGTAGCACCAGGTTCATCTTCAGGTGATCTTAGTTGTGGAGTAGAAAAACCTTCTGTCTGATATTCTTCATCTGTACGAAGAGGACGAAATTCTCTAGGCTGATGTACTCTCATGCTGATCACATCTCTAATAAAATCTCTATAACCTGGATCATCTAGATTAAACTCATCCCCCCAGCAGCAAAATATACAGCAGGAGCCCAATTAAGATACTCTATTTTATCAACATAGTCTGGTTCTAGATATTGATTTCTAAATCTATGATCATACGCCGCAGTCTCAACTAATTTATCCCTATCGTGAAATTTATTAAGAGCGTCAATGGTAAACATGACCATAGGTGGTGGTAATTTTTTAAAATTTTCTTCTGCAGGTGTAAGCTGACGAGATTTTACTTGTTTAGGTGAAGGTTTCTGCAGCGAGCATAAAAGAAGCTGTTGTTTTTCTTCTTCCTTTTCTTTTAATATTTCTTCTTCTTTTAATATTTCTTCTTCTGTCATTTTTCTTCCTTTTTGTTTCTTTTTTTCTTCTTTTTGTCTAATTTTTTCTTCTCTTTGTCTAACTTTTTCTTCCCTTTTTTCTTCTCTTTGTCTAACTTTTTCTTCTTTTTGTCTAACCTTTTCTTCTTTTTCTTCTTCCTTCACATCTCAAATACGTGATGATTCTAATTCCATTCCACTATTAAAAAGTTTATAAATATCATCTTTGACCAATGAAGGAATATTTCCTTTTAGTTTATACAACCAATCGGCCCATGTCCTATGATTACTAATTTTTTTAATGTACTCGGGCTTTAAAAACTCTTTTCTATATGAAAAACTTGATTGAGCAAATGCACCAAATTCAATTATATCATCACGACTTTCAAACGGTAAATTTTTTATCACCCTCATACCATCGTCAGTAAATCTTTCAGATATTTCTTTAGTAATAACTTTGGCAGTCTGAGGTATAGGCTGAGGTGAAGGCGGGGGTGAAGGTATTAAAGGCTGAGCAGCAGCTATGTCAACCGGAAGATCTCATAGAATCTTTTTTATCTGTTTAGTCCATAATGCAGTTTTTTTTAAAACCGGAAGAATACCTCGTTTTCTTTCTTCAGGATCTTCAATATCTCCTAGTAAAACTCGCTCAGTAGTCTCAGCAACTTTTTCAGTAGCTTTAGTTTTTGGTTTGAATAGCAACTCAGTTGACTCTGTAAAACCTTGTTTTGCATCTTCTACCACTCGTATTTTTCGTTTGACTGAATCTCTCAGTGGAAGATATTTCTTTATTGCTTCTAGTTGCTCTCATGCTAATCTAGCAGAATGTGGTTCTCCGATATCCATGAATATTAATATATCAATGATTTTAATTATTAATAAAAAAATTTATCGAATCGGTCTTGATAAAATCTTTGGATAATAATCTGACAAAAAATCTGATAAAAAAAAGGAGCAACAGAGAGGCGTGACTCCGGACCTTATTTAAAATAGTTAATTTATTAGAAGCTTCCAAGCGGCTAAATAAGCTCTCTATTCAATAAATCTTCGTAGGAAGCCTCGAAGTAATAGTTCTGAAAAATTTCAATTAGAGTCTGTTCAGCCTCTCTGCTGCTTACCTTTTCATAAATATTACCTCACTTTTTAGGATCATTTATATCACTGAAATTTTTTAACTCCTGAGTGTGTGGATCAACATAAATGAAACAGCTATATACGTCTAGCTGAAATGTGACCTGGAAGAATGTGACTTGGTAGAAACAATGAATAAAGCAAAATATGCATCTAATATTTTTGAGAATAAACAAGGATTTAATTGATGCTAAGCATGATTTGCACTGTAAATATTATTCATTACAGTATATGCTGACCTCCTGGCTAGACTCAAACTGTCCAGTGAACTATGAAGTCTTAATTTACCTTTATTTAATATCATAATGGAGAAATCAGAAAATATGCACATGCAAAGTGCTGGGACACCATAAATGTATTTTTTTTACATGCATTTAAATTATATGATATGGAAAGTAATTGTATTATTCTTATGTCCCAAGATTTACAGCCATTACGGTAGTCTACAAAAACAAACTTAAAAATTTTACAGTTTAGACACTCTTCTTCCAGGCTTTTATTTTTTCCTAAATTATTTGGCTTATACACATGTATATATGATTTGACTGGAAGAAGAAACTGCCTGCAGGAAAGTGGATGCCTCTACTTTCTGCATAGCAGCTTCTTCTTCCAAACTTACATGACAAGTCTGATAAAAATCTTGCAAGAAATATGGTTTCTATAGTGTTCACAAGCACAGTCAATCAGATGCTAAACCATCTCATAAACATAAATGTATATCATTAATACCTAACTTATATGAGACCATGGTGATACAAGCTTACATACCACTTAATCTTATTAGAAATATAGACTCTAAGAGTGTTCACAAGGTAAACAAATCAGATGAAATATCACACTGATAGCCAAATGAGCTAAATATGTCCCTTATAAATGTGTACCAGGAAAAAACATGCCAGTTTCCCATTTTTCAATAACATCTGCAAGAACAACACACCATATTAGCTTAAAAATGGTACTCTTCACTTCTGTAATAGTTTTGTTGTGTTTAATATTTTTTTAAATATCACACAGGCATGAGGATTTAAGATATACTAACCCTGATGCTAGTTTGGATCTTGCTGATGTCTGGCTTGTGAGGACAGCTACTGTCCAGATTCCTGCAAAATATACATGGAATCAGTATACCATTCCATGACGGCAAACTTAAAGCATCAAGCTAGACTAGATTTATTAATGTAAGAAACATATGTAAGGAAAAAGATTTTGGTGAATCTACTGGTGGAAGGGTTCAATGCACAATGCACAATGCCCATTTTTGCTATCTCACTTTATATCATTGTTTTATAACTGCCCATAAAACTGAAAACTTGTGAAATCTAGAATTTATACATTAACAGATTTTAAGCTTACTAGAGTTGAAATCATCTTCGCTAGCCATGGTTTCGATATGATAACCATATCTTGACCTTGGCAGATCAAACATATATATTGGTACTTTGTCCAAGTGACACCTATTGGATTTCATGAGTTGCCTCCCTTAGTATGTAATGCCAACTAACCAATAGTGTGGTTCATTGTACATCGGGCAAAAACAAGTGGGGGGGGGGGGAATTGACCTAAAAAGGATACTGTGCAAGTTTAACATTGAAAGTATGACTATGTACCAGATGGAAGCCATTACAGGTGTATTCAAGTGAAAGGTATTTGTGCAAACACTGACCGACACTGGAAAATTGATAATTATCAGTCTATTCAAGTTGTGTGCTCCCCTTGTCTTGATCATGTAACAACTTAATTTTGATTGGATGCAGTGGTTTGCCACCGCATCCAATGAAATTCACAGACCCAAAGCACAGAAATATCTGCTCGATATGCCAAGGTGTAGATAGGGTTATTACATCGGAAAATTGGCTAGCGAAGATGGAGTTGAAATATAATCACAAGCTCAGGTATTGGTAAGTGGATTTTAGAATTTTTAAACTTAAAGTTTAAAGATTTTATTCTTGGTTATCAACATTTTTGTATACAACTAACACAAATGGTTGTCCATACAGAAAGAACAAATCTGCAACGTTCACTTGAAATGATAAAGGAACAATGTATAACTGGATCTAATGGTCTACTGTGTGTGTTGTCAGATCACAATATGCACTGTTCACTTGAAATCATAAATACAACAGTGTAGAAGCTTAGGTGTTTCTCTTTATATTGTTTACCACACACTTTTACTAAGATATCAACAAGCCAGTGAAAACATCACCATGGTGCATGTGATGAACTAAAGGAGTGGCAGCAGTGTGAAGAACACGTCCACACAGTTTAAGTGTCATTGCCTATCTAAAATCTAGTCTATTACAAACATGTAATAGACCCAGTAAAAAATTAAGACAACTGTCTGAATACAGTGCATGTTGACAACTTAGGGAAAGTTATTCATAATAACAAATCCATCATGTCACTAAGTGTAAATAATACCCTATTTTGACTAAAACATGATTTCATAAAAATTAAGACAGACCAAACTGGACACTTTAGTTCAATTTTCATGTCAAGACCATCCTTTTAATTGCTAGTCATTTCAAAGAACTTGCTTGTAATATTGGTTACAAGTTGTAATTGGGAAGGAATGTAGGTACAACTCTAAACTGAAATAATCAAATGTATTAACTCTATACTCTACTCTTAAGACTTGTGATGGTGAAATGGGGCCTGATTTCCAATTTTGTTAATGACTTAAAAATCAAAGTATCCATAATATTGATGTGGTGATCAGAAAAGAGTTATGCAAGCAAAAAAGAAAGTACCAAAGATTGGATCAGAAAATAATAAAAAGTTATACATTATAAAACCTTATCTTCTACAATTAATAAAGCATCTCTATTTACTGACCAAGTTGAAAATATGATGTTGGGAATTTTGTATTATTTGATCTTTCTTTTGTAGACATAACATGACTTTTAAGTGACCTGCTAGTACTTAAGTAGATTATATATATATATATATATATATATATATATATATATATATATATATATATATATATATATATATACTGAGGAGAGGATTGCTTGTGTACTATTCAGAGAGTAAGTAATGATGCTGGAATGTATTAATAACTGATTAATTCTTGGAGATTTGTCATTTTTGCCTGAAATATGAGTATGAAACATATTTGCCTGATGCTTAGTTGTGTTAGAAACATTGGTTTTCATTGGTTATTTTGCTCAGGCATGTGGACCCATTATTTTCTTTTCCTGGCCAATTTTTAATCCAAATCCCCAACTTATCCTACTTTTTGCATAGGTTTGCCTTTTTGTGTGCCATTCAGACTGGTCTGCCTTAGATCTGATGCCAAAAGATGAAAATCTGGACACAAAATACAATTTCAACAATGGCCAAATTTTTGGTGTAAACAAACTGGGTCTCAAAAAGTGTGTTTCCCTCTGTATTTTGTAATGTGAGTAGAAAAGTCTAGATTATATGGTATCATTGTAGAGCCACATCTGTCTACTTTTCTGTAATACCACCCACTTTAGTGTATCTTAAATGATCTTGACACTACAGAGCTCAGAAGTAGGATACTACCTCCTGATGCACAAATGTGGCGCCAGGGGTTAATGAGTAAATATAAATAGAAACTGGGACAAAAATACATATATGTGTACTTCCTTAAGAGACATGTAGAATTAAATGGTGCTATTTGTTTTACTGGTTTCATTATTTTTATTTTGAAGTGAAAACATCAAAATATGTAAATCTGATTTGACATTTTTAGGATGTCTAGTGCATGTTTTCTTGGCATCACATGAATGATACACATGTAATGTATGTTTTCTGGCTATCTGTTGGTCTAAATTATGATGGTGCTGCCAAGGTTCTAAGATGTCAATTCCAGATACTAAATATTTATGTAACTTGCAATTACCTGGTTAATTACATTGTACTAAAAATTAAACAGCTTTTGTGCTGACATGGGTAATGTAATATAAATTTTTTACTGTATTTTTTCCAAAGGTAAGTGAGAGAAGATTTTCAACACTAATTGGAGGCACTGCTAATCCTGGAAGAATTCTTCTTGTGCTTTAAGGTTCACAAATATATATAGTAATATAAATATAGATAAAACACATGCATGAGAAAGTATTTCATGTGTAAAGATGGGTAGAGTGAAACTCCACTATAATATAATTTTGTAATAACACGAAAATATTGATATAAAACACATTTTGCATGGCTCCTGAATTTGTACAACCTTTTTACTAATCTACCCTGATTTCTGAATTAGTGCAATATTTTATTATCAAAGTAAATGGGAAGGAATCTCATTTCTTAATCTGTTGAGATGTGTTGTATTCTTAAAGAAAAAGGTTTGTCTTTCTATGAATAAATAAAGATGTTAAAATCTTCTATTTGTGAATGTCCATTATAAATGTGTTAATAATCCTTCAGTGCACTTTCTTGTAAGCTTGTCATTTTTTGAAAGATGTCTGCTCTTACAAATGAAATGATAATTATTTATCTAATTTGTAATGAAACATGAAAAATAATGCTTAAAATTCATATTTTTGATTGACTTCAAGGCAGTGTATAAACTGCTGCACAATCCTGGGCAAACAATAGAACACCAGTGCCGGCTCAATCAACTGGCACCATGTACCAAACAATGTCACCATCAACAAAAAATTTATCATACAAATTAATAAAGTTACCTCCCTAATAAGTAATCTGGGCACTTAAATTACTAACTGCTGCTTTATTAACAATTCTATTACAAAAGACACCTTTATGTATGTATAGCTTTAGTGTACTGTCAGCCAATCGTCACATAATCGACCAAATTACTTATTAGGTACTTATTAGGGCTAAATATCAACTAGTTATTTGGTAAACAATAAACTTTGTCAACAAAATCTGTCCTTTATTGAGTGGAATGAGATATTTTGTAAATGAATAAACTGCAAAGGTCTGGAAAAATCATTGACTGTTGTCAGGTATTAGTCAGGGGCACATTGGACCATTATCACATACATGTACAGGTGTAGCCACAAACCCTGTTCCATCTCCCCAACACCACTTCATCTTACCTCTTTAAGTTAATTCCATAAATATAAATATATTCTCACATTGTGTCTTTTATGAAAGGTTTGAAGTCATCAACCTTTATTATTCTCTTAAAATGAAGTCAGAAAAATGCAGCAAGCATCAGTTTCCTGTTAAATGCACTATTACTTTAGTTGGCGACTGAGTGGAACAGAACCAATTAAACATTCAACTCCTTGTTTTGCCGAGCAGTAGTATAAAGTCATATTATCTTCATTTCAAACTATACAGGGCTTATTTCATTTACTGTTCTTTTGGACTGATTTTGGAAGATTGCTCTTTACCATGAAATTAAAAGGTTTTTTCCAAACATGGTTGATGCTAGTTCAGATCCCACATTACACAACATTTATTTCCCAAGAATCTCTGAGCTGGCTTCATACTTGTTGCTATATTTGTCTCAAGTACATTAAGAAGTCAAATACCTGTGAATGAGTTTTTATTAACTTATTTTTATTAGCCTAAATAAAAGAGTTTCTTATCAGAAACTCATAATGCCTCATTTGTGTGTTTTATTGTCAGTCAAAAATCTGTCGGACATCTCCAGCATGAATATTTCCAAAAATTTACTATACAGTGTTTCGTAACTTAGTGCGAGTTTATTAGGAACAAATTAAGAATGGAATCTATCGATGAAATTATTATCCTTCTTTGAGCAAATTTTCAATGGAATTACTAGTATGGATAAAATGAGATCAGTCTGTGAGTATGCAGCACTTTATTTACATATAGTCATTCGCCAATTTTCTTATATATGCACACACTGATGCATTACACTCTCTGCAATAAATTTCATATTAGAAATGTAATCACTGTTTTAGGTATTTCTTGTTTAAAATATGCATCAATTTAAGTTGGCAACTAGGTCACTGAAGACAATATATATATTTCATTCCACAACTATGTCTTATGTAGCAAGAGGGATACATGTAATATTTTATTCAGTTAACTGACTTGTCTTGACACAAGCATGATGTGTAACACGTCACTTTGTGGATTACAGCCATCATGATATTGAGTCATTCTACTGCATGAAGATCTTGTAAATTTATCAAACCATGATACTGGGATACCAGAAACAATAACGTCAGCAAGGCATAATTCTTCATTCTTGTGTCTATGACCCTAAACCAGATTATACATGTAAATTTCACATTATCTGACAAATTACACAGATGAACTTTACCGGTAGAGCTCTCCAATCATGATGTCCAGATCCTCCAACTTCTGAAAGAGCTGTCGCTTATCAGTCCAAACGATAAGTTCCTGGGCAAGTTCTGGCACCACAAGGAAGGTTCGCCATCCACGGACCTTTTTGGACTTCAAGATGTCACCAAATATATGGTCACCCACATACAGGACTTCTTTATCATAAATTCCCATCATCTCGGAGAAGACCTCAACTGACCCTGAAATGCACATTTGTCACAACAGGTTTATTAAAAGTTCTTTTGTCAAACATACAACAATTTTTAGAATGAGGCCCACGTGGGTCTGATATCACTCATCTGGCTGATAGACATCCAAATGACCATTGCCATACTTAATTTTTTGTACCCTCTAATCTTTTGTACACAACTGATCCATAAAATTCATCATTTTTTGCATACTAAAATTCTGTGTCCCAGAAAAATAGAAGTTGAAGTTTATTGTTAAAAATTTTTAATTCTTCATAAACGTTAAGTATAATATAGGAAGATTTACATGTCTAAGAATTAATTTATATATGCAAATTTTGTACAAAAACAGTAGAAATAAGATGGTTACTGAAAATGTGTTATAGACTGCACTTACTAATTACTGATATTTTTTAGCTGATTTCTCTCACTGAAAAGTGTACATGAAATGATACTAACTATTCTGAATCAAACTCAAATTACTATATGAACTTTTGTACATCTAATTCATCAGTAATTAATCTTCCAATCATATTCAAATACACAACAATGTCCTTGATAGACAATAAATAAGTGTGCTGACAAGTATTTACATCAATGCATATATTCCATTTAGCAGATTATAATGCAAATCATAAATAGTCTCAAATACCACACACAAGTTAGTGTCCCTCTTTTTACAACAAAATGATGATTCTATAAATGTGAGCTTTGTGTTATACAAATCAAAACTCCTTGAAAATGAATGCAAACAATAAAGCAATCAAGGCTTAATGAACTAGACAGCATGCGTTTGGTTGATTTTTAGTATAAATATATAAACTTCTATAAATTTCTTGTGAAAACAGTTCATCTTCAGTATCAAGATTCCAACTTTAAATACATTCATATGGTAAAACTTAAATCATTTCATTTATGAGAACCCCCATTTCGACCCTAGATATATAAGCAACTGAAAAAGATAAATGACACTATCTCTCATGTTGGGGTTAAAAAAAACATTCCCAACATGTGGGTCTCGGAACTTAGATGTCAGGACTGAATTCTGCATTTCTTATTTTTGGGGAATATCTTGGCCAAAACATGTGGGGTTTATTTTCTCCCTTTTTTTATTATCTACCAAATCCAAAAGAAAGATTAAAACTGTTCATTTTACAAAACACACTGCACAATTTTTTTTATATACCTTTTACAGGTCTCTTAGAAGAAAACCAGTTTACTGTGCAGCTTATATACTAAGGTACACATTACAAAATTTATATTTCTATATATTTTTATAAAAGATACATGTACCTGCCACACATGGTACCATGCTAATACTATGAGGACAAAAGATGTGATCTAACCGTTTCTCAAGTTTTCTAGCCTTTTACAAGTCACACTTATCAGAATTCACATTTTAACAAATCTGCTGCTTCTGCAGTCTGAAACTTACAAGCAGAATCTTTACAGTATGCTGACTCCCTACTCTATCGTCATAATCCTTTGTATCATAGGCCACCATTTGGTCATTGGTAGTTTAGTGCAAATAGTTTATGTACATTACTGTAATTAAAATAATTTATGTATATTAATTAAAATAGTTTATGTATATTAATGAAAACAGCTTATGTATATTAATTAAAATAGAGTATGTGTATTAATCAAATAGTTTATGTATATTATCATAATCAAAATAGTTTAAGTATATGAATTAAAATAATTTATGTATATTACCATAATTAAAAGTTTATGTATATTAATGAAAATAGTTTATGTATATTAATTAAAATAGAGTATGTATATTAATCAAAATAGTTTATGTATATTATCATAATTAAATTAGTTTATGTACATTAATTAAAACAGTTTATGTATATTACCATAATTAAAATGGTTTATGTATATTAATTGAAATAATTTATGTATATTACCATAATTAAAATAGTTTATGTATATTACCATAATTAAAATAGTTTATGTATATTACCATAATTAAAATAGTTTATTATATTACCATCATTAAAATAGTTTATGTATATTACTTGAGATAGTTTATGTACATTAATTAAAATAGTTTATGTATATTATCATACTTAAAATAGTTTATTTATATTAATCAAAACAGTTTATGTATATTAATTAAACTAGTTTATGTATATTAATCAAAAAGCAATGTACAGTACTCAGCATTAAACTTTGAAGCTGAAACTGCTGGTGATATTAAAGACAAGATAGCAGATTAATTGGTTCTAATTAGCAGATGTAACAATTATATAGTATTAAAGGAAATATATATTTTATACTTAAACACTGACAATTTCTACCTGGCTTCTACACCTATAGCACATGTATTTCACATTTATATGAGTGTAATTAGATATGTATAAATTATTTACATGTTAATAAATTAACTTCTATACAAATCATTATTGAAAAATTAGAAGTATAGTTTAACATAAGAAACACATATTTATGCATGGGAAGCACTCAAGATGGTTAGGGAAATATGATTTCAAGATGTCTTTTGTTAAGTACACAAGCTTGGTTCAAAATGGGGAAAGCACTGGTTATCATGTATTAGGATGAGGCAGCAATTAAACATGTAGCAAGAAGCCTATTTGTTTTCTCTAATTCCCAGTGAGGCATATAATTATCAATAACTACAAATTGTAATCCAGGGGTCCCCTAAATATTTCATTTTTAGAAAAATAGACATTGCTTCCTTGGTTGTTAGTTTGAAAGACTACTATCTTAAGCCTAGAAGCAGCATTCTGCACTTATCCAAAAACAGAAAATTATTATAATTTTATTTTTTAAAGCCATCTTTCTGTTATATATATATATATATATATATATATATATATATATATATATATATATATATATATATATATATATATATATATATATATATATATATATATATATATATTGTGGCTGAAAGGCTTATATATGCCTAGAAGAGCCAACAATAAATATACGTCCTAGTTTTACTGCTTGAGATAATGCTATTCATCAAGTCCAAAGTATAATAACGATGAAACTGTAATCCAACAAGGTGTTTGCAGGCAAAAGATTTGCAATACATTACCATGAAACAACATACTAATGGATTCTTAACATCGCTGGATGCCGATTACCTTGGAGATGCATTCCATTCTGAGGCCCTCTGCAATGTGTTTCCTACAGCTACAGGGGGCCCCGAGTGGCCGAGTGGTCTAAAGCGCTCTCCGTTATGGATCACTGCCATCTCACCTCTATCTGCGTGGGTTCGAGTCTCGGATTCGGCCAATGTGGATATGTGAGAAAGCTTGCCAGTAGCTTCTCGAGGGTCGGTGGTTCTTTCCGGGGATTTCCCGGTTTCTTCCTCCACCATTAATACTGGCCGCCATGTATAGCCTATCGCGTGCTGAAAAATGGCGTTAAACCCTACAACAACAACAACAATCCTACAGCTACATGCAACAGTAGTCACTTGAAGTGTTCATTACATGACAATCACTTCCCACCCAAAACGGTACAGTGTATATAGACTATTCATCACATGACAATCACTTCCCACCCAGAGCAGTACAGTGTACATAGACTATTCATGCAAGCTCACAATATAGGTTCTTAAACCATGTGACTTTTAATTGCTTTCACTGTACAATGTGACCCTGCTATAACTCGATAGTTGGGAGCCACAGAACCTGACCATGTTATAGACAGAACCATGTATAAGTAACCAGGTCAGTTAGCATGTATCCCAAAAAATCTGTGTGTAGGGGGCGGTAGGTAATAATAAATGCGGGCAGTAAAATACGTGCCTCATTGGCACAGTTACCATCTTAAATCAATGCATATTAAATGAGAAGCACACCTGTAGTGAAGACAGAGAAGGAATAAATAATAGTTTACTTTATTTAGAGGACCACAAGTTGGTACATATACATGAATCCACAATACAAGTGATTCCATCGAAAATATGCATACACACAGATTTAAAATATTAAATAATTTTGCCACAGGTCATATTGGTCTGAACTCAGTGGAAAACCAGCATAATCATGTAATGAATGATGAAGCACATTTACTTTTCAGGATGTCCCAAGTCAGAAAAATTATTTTGCATTTTAAGCCTCTGTTAGTAGCATTTGTAAGCACAAACTTTTTCCCTGCAGAAAGGAAACTTTCACGGCGCACAGTATATAATTTTCCAGTCACATTGGAAAATGCAAAAAATCCATCAGGTTCCATCACTTTTTTTAAAGTTTGGTATTGACTTCCTTTGAAGAAAAGTTCTTTGTTTTTATTGAAGATTGTAGTCGGCTTTCTTTGATGAAGGGTGCATGCGTTATTTAAGTCACTGCTAAAGGACAGCTTTGGAGAACCAAAGAAATGCCCATTTCTTATTGTGGCAGCAACATCAAATAATTGTATTGCATGATTGAGACTGATCTTTTTATCTCCATTTGCTGAGTATGTTTTCATAACAATCGGTGCTTCAAAGGTAATCTGTTTCCTTTGAAATTTCAGCAAACTATTTTATTTGGGTACATTTTTAAAAAGGAATTGGCCATCATTTGGTCTAATATAGGTATTGTTCCTCCCTGCCTATTGAATATACCAATACTTAAGATTATTATTTTTTTGTTTTTACATTTGCAGTAGCAGCATGATGCTGCCTTCCATGATGCATCAGCAATTTAACGAAGGGTCAATAGATGATAGAGATGCAGGTGTTCTGATCCGATAGGGATTATTACAGAAAATGTGAGTGTTCTGAAGCATTTAATTCTGAGTGAAAAGATGAATTTTACTTACCATCCACATACATGTCAGTCTTTGTAAATATATTAATTACTAGCTAGTGGCCAAAAATTCGATGAAAGATAGGTTACAAGATAAGGCCTCGTCCGGTTAATCTCCATTACCAGAAATGTCAACAACAAAAAAAAGCAGATATCTCACAACATACAGTACTCAAGCTAGATGTCAACATAAGCAGATTATGATATAACAACACCCTGTTAAGATGGTTTGTCAATATGGACAAAGAATTTGTTTATGTAACAATAGGTAAATTTCAGTGCATTTTATAGCCAGTTTGTGGCTTCCTTTCATGAGGCATTTCCCCTCTCCAAACCAATGGTTGTATATACAAGTTCAAACAGCCAACAATGTCGCCAATAAAAAAAAATCGCCAGATGGTATATTTTGCTGCCAATAAGGGGAAAAAAAGTTTGCAACATTGGCGAAGCCCTACACAATCCCAGAATAAACTTTTTACATGCTACTTTTTGTGCTTTTTTTGAAGAAGAAACTACTTTTTAGTGTATGAGAAAAATACACACAAAATTTCCCAAACCATGACACGATCATCTTGTATTATTCATACGCGATCTCTTCCCCAAAATGATAATAAACTTTTACATTTTTCTTCTTCATACTTTTAAGAAAGAATGTTTTTTTTTGTGTATTAGAAAAATACATGTATATGAAATTTTGGGAGCCACACCATGACTGTTATATCCGAATCTGTGCTATAACGGAGTGTGCTATAGCAGGGTCACACTGTACTTGAGTCTGACACTTTTCCTAAAAATGTTAGTGGCATGCCAGTTTGGTATTGATCACATGAACAGTTTGATTACTCATTCATCTGGGCTGATCAAGTAATGATTAGGGGATTCTCAACTATATTTTATACAACAGCAGCTCAATCACAGACAAAACTAGTTTCATTGAAAGGACAGTACCTGATTCTTTTGATAGAAATTTCACAAGGTACTTCTAGTGTCAAGCAAAGTGTGTGAGCACAGAATGCTGGCACTGGAATTTGATCAAATGCAAGCTGCAACACTCTTGATGAACTTATGAGAACAAATCTTGTTGGTCTCGATTAAACAATTTTGATCCAATGCCATGTGCACTGACAAAACAATGATAATGTGCTTGCCAAACTGATGAACTTTGAGTGGACTTACCATAGTGACAACACTATGATAATATGCTTGCCAAACTGATGAACTTTGAGTGGTCTTACCATAGTGACAACACTGTGATAATATGCTTGCCAAACTGATGAACTTTGAGTGGACTTACCATAGTGATAACACTATGATAATATGCTTGCCAAACTGATGAACTCTGAGTGGACTTACCATAGCGACAACACTATGATTGGTGAAAGGAATGAAATGTAAATACATTTTGCCTAAAAATGAAAACAAACACCACCCACAACAACAAATTGGGGAGGGGATTTGGAGCAAAATCATAGAGATAAATGTAGAAGGGTCAAACGTTTTCTTTTAGATGAAAAATATTTGTTGCCCTTTTATATTTGGTGTAATGTATTCAATATATTGTTATCTAATCTGGCTATATTTATCCATTCTACATGCCTGCAACAGAGGGAAACTCTCATCATCAAAAAATGAATCTGAACAGAAAAAGATTTTTTTAAGCAATAACTATAAGATAATTTAGACATTAAGGGTAGATTTCTTGAGAAAGAAAGGGTCAAATGACATTTTATTTGTTTGTATTGGCAGACATATTTGATGGTGATTCATCGTTTGTATAAAATCAAAACCCTTCATGGCATGATACCTTCAATCAAATTGGATTAAATTATTTTGACAGTTTTTGTGAATTATTATTTCAAGATAACTTTTTGTTTTTAGTAATGGTGGCCATATTGGATGGCAAACTGACATCATTTGTACACACTTAAAACACCATGCTGTCGCAAAGTTTGGCTGAAACTGTTTTTGTGGTTCTGACAAGAAGCTGAAAACTGCAATTGTTGACAGACAGCACAAGAGCCATAGGGCCATACCATACCTCCATGGGGAGTTAAAAACCTGTGTGAAGTACTCTCAGTGCCCTTGATATTAGTGTAGTCATGCAGGTGAAACCAGGGAACACCAAAAAAACCATGAAACTTATATTGGTAACCGCACACTCTTTCACATGCAGGAACCTGAGATGGAAAGTTGGACTTGGTGATTCTTCGTATGATATAGGACAACCCACCTGCAAAGTTACTGCTCCAGAACCAAATTGTTAATGGACAGACAGACATATATGACTGTAACATAATATGTTCTGCCTTACAAAAAATTAACAGTGAGATTATGAAAGAGTTTTCAATGGAAAACGTATTACTTTATTTCAAAAATGTATTATTGATACAGACGAGAAATTTCAATTAAATTTAACCTACATGAAGGAGTTTAAGTCTGGCCTGGAATTCATTAACAATAAAAGCACTTATAATTTAAATTTAAATATAATACCTTCACTTGTACCTTGAGAATTTCAAGTAAAATTGATAGTGACATAAAACAAAATCAGACATGTGAATGACCTATAGTCAAAGTAAAGATGACCATGCTTACTCATTAGCAAAGTATATACAATTAGTGTTGTATGATGATATTTACTGCATACACTCACTTGAAAAGCGGAGTCCAACTGCAAATTGCACAGACCATGATCTGTCATCACATAATGTACAGACAGATCCGAGTCTGTTCAGTTTGTTAGGCATTTCAATAGAACAAACAACACAAATCCTAATCTACCCTTGCATTATGTGACTGTGCATCAGGGTCCATGTTATTTGCAGTTAGAATCAACTTAAAGGCAAGTACATATGACACCTCATGTGAATTAGTGTTCATATTTCTGTATATTGAAATTTCATGAAATGTACTTGAAGTTGTTACAATTTTGAACTGGTATACTGTATTGTGATAGTCAGCTAGGTGACAGGCATCAGATCTGAATGTTTGACTAGATTCCATGTAAATCATGTGATACCTTAGACTTTTGCCAGCAACAGTAATGACCTGTGGTAAATCTCTATCTGCACATGATATGGTATGACAGATGTATAGTAATACAATAATTCTAGATGTATTCGATTTTGATTATCTTATTAGACATGGCTGATGTTTTGAGCATAAAAGTTATGGATATTCACTTATAAAATGTTGGGCTATTTAACTTTTCAAGAATGTAAACAACGACATTCTAAGCTAAGTGTAAAATCAGTCCATAATCACTTAAACAGTAATACAGTGGCTTGCGATTTCTGGTCATACTCTTAGTTAAATATTTATCCCAAAGTACAAGTAATTTTACACAGTGCTGGAAAAAACACTGTCGCTAATCACCAAGATAATAACAGCTGAATGAGGATTTAAAATATTCATCGAATTTGCAAATATAGAAAATCATACAATTCTCTTATCAAATAAAGAGAGTGGTATCTCAGTAAGTTATTGTTTTTCAGTATGTCACAGTTATTGATATAACATCAGTGTTTGGCAACAGAAAACTGTGCAGCAGAGATTTAAGGCAGTCTTAAATTGGTAAAGATTTCCAAAGGTCTCAAATTCTTTTCATCAACTTTGTTGTTTTCTTCCTCAGAAATGTTAATGAACTATTAAAAAAGACTCATAACCATGCTGTTTTACATCCAATCTCTCCAAGTGCTCGTAATGCTAAAGTTCACCTAGGTAACAAGTGATGTCATATTTCCCAAAGCACATTATTTTTACCAGATCTGAAAAATGATCAGCTACAAAAATAGGAGATTATGTTTGCCTGTAAATTTGATAAACAATGTCTTCAGTGATGGCATATATGTTGTCAAGTTCAACAAACTTTCATAAGATGGGGTTTCTGCATGATGCATAATTCATTCTTGGCACTGACTTTACAGGCTTGTCCTAGATCATATTCATGTCCACTTAAACATGATTCCAATCATAGAAATTCTTGATTCCATCCATTATTGGATTTCATGTGATATTTCAGTTGCTTAGATTTTGGCATTTTAGTAATGGGAGACAAAAGATGTTTAGACCTTTTGACAAACTTTGAACATAAAAGCCAAACCGACCCTGTTTTATGTCACTTGAGCTGTTTAGTAATCCAAACTATTACCCATCTGCATCTTTAATCCTTTCTCAATTACTGTATATGTTGGGACACCATATTTGTTTGCACACCATAAATTTATTTTAAAAGTACATGTAATTTTGTTGTACACTGTATGTTCTGGGACACATCCTTTGTTTCGAGTCTTAAGTTGTGAGACACCTTTTAAATCATTTGAAAACTACATGTCAGAAAATACACTCAAACATAAATTTTATTAAAGAAACTTTAAAAAAGAAAATGCTGTGAGTGTTGTTTGTTTACACTTTTCTTCCTAGAAGCAAATTTACTAAGAATAAGAGTTCAGGTAAGAATGAATCGTTTGTGTATATGAGAACGAGTTCAACATTTTTTGTTCTAATTTATGCCTCAATAATGTTATTTTATTATTAAATGTCAAGGTTAATTTGCCATTCGTGCTCGTTACACGACTTATTTTGGCAAAATAACTATTGATGAGCACAGTAAAAACTATTCACTGTAATTATGTAAAAATATATTGAGAGAGAGAGAAAGAAAGAAAGAGAGAGAGATATATATATATACCGGTAGATAGTGATGGTACAGAGTGATTGATAAACATACTAATTCCGAAACTGAACATCTTTTATTTTCACAGCAGTATTATCTGACATAATCCAAGTACTGCGGAATAAACTTGAATGCCGCTAATATATTTAATTTAAATCTTTCAATCTGTCCACATTATTAATTGCCCACTCAACCTCCTCAGGCTCAAATCCATCAAATTCGTCCTATTCACTGTCGCTGCCATCACATTCAGTGTCTCTTATGATACTGTCCTTACATCCATTCAAGTTAATGTTAATACCACAAACTTTAAATGATTTTTGGATCAGATCTGGCTTGTCCCGAAGCAATTCAAACATCTTTTATTTAAACAGCAGTGATATCTGACATAATCCAAGTACTGCTGAACAAATGTGAAAACCACTAATATATCTTAAAAAACCTGTTGCCCAGTTCCTACTGGCTTGAAACTCAATTTCTGGACATTCACCTGACACAAATTCCTTGGCATAAGCGCAACAGAGTCCACACTAACAGGGATCTGAAGATTGCGCTGGACAAGAACACACTTTGCCATTTTTCCATCTAACTCATTGCCATATGATACTGGTCTCCCACTCCTTGCTAAATGTCCCCATTCATTCAGCTGCTGAGAAAAATCTATTTTTGACCGATCTGCAATGGTTGATTTCGGGATTCTGAAGTGTCTTGCTGTTACTCGAATTCCATGCAATTTTGAGAAATTTACAAATTATTCTTTTTGCTTTAATGTAAAAGGCTTGTAATGCCCTCGCATGACATCGTCATTTTCATAAGCATCATCTCTCTCCTGACTGGGGTCTCCAATTTCGTGTCTTTTTGCACCTGGTTCTTTTCTTTTACATCACACTCCTCCTCTCTAGCACACTTTTTTGGTCTACCTCTGGGCCTCTTAGGTGAAGCTTTAGGCAATGCATTTTCTTTCCATGCAAGAGGCAAGGCCTCTTCACAACTCAAGTATCGCACTACAGACTTATCCATAATAGTGGAGATCTATACTGTGGTTTATTTTGTTTTATTTTTATTCCCCTTTATATATGCTATGTACATGATAACAAGGAGGAATCACTTTTTGCGTAAATGCATGAGAAGTTATCATTTCAAAATGTTTCACTGTTTCTATTTATTTAAAAAAAAACAGTGAAAACCAGTAGAAAGAAATTAAAGTTGGCTTCCCCATGTCGGCCGACTTTTTATACATATGTATAGTTAAAAACAAATCTCCACGCTAAAAGGAATCCAAAGTCTGCTTCCAGGGTCAGCTTGCTTTGTAATAAATTAAGCTTTATATCTGATATCCTACTTTCAAACATTGAGTTTATGGCTGTTACAAGGTGTGTTTATTCAACACCTGGGCTTTCATTTATATGCCATTTGTAGTCATAATTGACACAAACGGATCTTGAGTTGTTCAGTGTAAATAGTATACACAGCATTAACTTGCTTTAATAATACTTTTTATAACCCATGGAATCAAAAAGATTGTCATTTGTACTCACAGTGAATGTATTTCTAATAATGATTTTAGTTTACAACTTACAACTTGTCATGTATGAATGGCAGGTTCTTTCGAGCAACTGGGTTGATAATTCTCACCCTCTCATTCGTATGTAATTTTGCAGGATCCAGTTTTCATTCTCATGACATTCAAACCTTTGAGGACAATCAAACGTGATTCGTTTCTCCATATTCATGTCAACGACCAATGTGTTGTCTGACAAAAAGTGATAACACTATGATGCATGCGCTACTTACATGGAGTTCGTGGATATATTTTTCCTTTCATAAAATGCTAATGTCGACCAAAAAACTGAATAAATGATAACAGTACAAGGTTAGTTTCTTTGATTTTATTATCTAATAAGCGTTTTATTTATCTATTTTATTGTAACATGCAGTGTGGCCGGTTGTGGCCAGGGGATGGGGGGGGGGCAGCAAAATGAACACAATTTATTTCATTTCCCAAGTCTTGGGTTACAAGATATAGGTTATAAAAAAAAATTCACCCTAAATTCTGGGACAAAAAAGATAATTTTTTGTGTCCCAACATATGTGGTAAATATGGTATTTTTTATCACACATAGTATAAACCATCTCAATAAACTTTAAACACTGATGCCAAATTGAACCTGACAAAAGAATCAAAATAGTACTAATTGTTTTTATGTTGCTTGAGCTCCAAGTAACCAAACCATAACCCATTATCATCTTTTTTTTCTAATTAAAATCAGATAAAAAAAACTGTATAATCAAGTGCTTACTTTCAGGCTATTGTCTGTCAAATTAGTACACCACTCCCTTGATAACTCGCGCCCGGATAACTTGCAATCCCGCTTATAACGCGGTGTCCGTCTTGGCTCCCGACTTTTTCCAGAGAAAATGTATCTAAAATATCTTTAAAATATGCTGAACATGAAAACATTACGATAAGAATTGATAAATTAAACCTTGATACATTGCTCGTTTTATCATCGAAAATGGTGATTAATGCCCGTAAAAATATAATCCATATTTTGAAATTTGCAAGTTCTAAATAAGAATTAAGTTCAGAGATCTCGAAAATGTTTAATTACGCATATTTGGATGCAGAAAATCACTGAGGCGAGAGTCCTCCGTACGCATGTAATAGGTGCGCAGGAAAATTCAAAGATTTGCCGGTCCTGTTTCAGCCACCTGCTTTGTGGGAAAATGTGTTGATCAGTTAACTGTGCTGATATTTACAATGACAGAATTCAGTGACTGAAAGACTCTTTGATGTACATACATGTTGTCATTTTACAAGAGTATATAAAAAAGAAAAACATGATGCAATAGCTAGGCGGCTAGTTCAAAGGCTTTGACTAGCGGCCGGGTGAGAAAATGTATTGATATTTAGTGATTGAACTCAGAGGCAGAAAGACCCAGTTTTAAAATCCTAGCGAGACCTCTATTTAAAGATATCATATATTATGTAAGTTTTTATGATAAATAGTTGTCAGTATACTGTAAATAAACAGTCTGGTGAAATAGCGATCAATGAAAACTTCTGGTAAATGCTAACAGGTGGCAACAGAGAATGAAATAAACACCAGTTAAATGTCTTCCTGTGTGAAAGTCACGTTATAATCCTTTAATTCCGTTTCAGTGTAAACATTATAATCACAACATATTCTGTTCATTGAAAACATGAAAAGAGTCAATCGACCGTCACATCGAAACCCGTGAGTACTTCTGTGAGAACCTAATTACATGCCGGCTTTGTTTTGTTCAACAACTTGGGGAAGTGTTTGTTGCATTAAAAAAATCGATTACAAGAGACCTGGGGTGCTGGATTAAGGGTCTTGGAGCTGCCTTTGACGTAAAGCAAAACAGTAACAGAGACAGCAACGATGATAGTGACTTTGAAGGTTTCAGTGAAACTGATGTCATTAATGCCGAGGCTGTTTGGGAGAAATTTGTACACCCTCATGGTCCTGAGATGGGTATTTCTGTTGATGATATGGAGGAGTGGATTTGTGCTGACAATGATTGCCCCACAGCCGAATACATGTCAGATGAAACAATAATTAATTCTATAACGAACAAATTTTCAGCAGAAGACGATTCTAACTGGAGTACCACAAGTGTTGAAAGTGATGCAGACGCAGATGTTGCACCACCTCCCCCCTCTGTACAGGAAGCAATAAAATATTTTGATATTGCCATAAGGTGGCTGGAGACCCAAAATCTTGTCTACGTAAAGCTCATGCAGTTGAGAAATCTGAAGGATTTTGCTCGGCAGGAGAGAAACCAAGGAGTAACCCCCCAAAAAAAAAAATTAACTGATTTTTTCAAAAAGTGAATTGATATTTGTCAAGCGTGGCACAAACGGCAAGTATTAACTTGTTCTAATTTACGTTGTTTTAAATTTGTAGACCAATTAAATATGTTAGTACTGATTAACCCTTGTTTTTTTGTTGTCCATTTTACTTCTATCGCATTCAAATCTATCTATCTATCGTTTGATCGACACTGTTTCTCGAAAAGAGTCGATTTTTTGTATATAAAAAAAACGTCTAATTTGGATCAAACAATAAAACTAGAATGTATCCAATTCAACATAAAAATTAGTGACATAGTACACAATGTGTGAAGTGGTACACATATTAAGCAAACGGAAACCACGTGGAATAATGTTTTCGATGATCGCCTCAATATACTGTAATTTATCCTGAAATTAATGTTGCCCTATGAGGAAATAATAAATAAAGTACACCGTTATAAAGAGATATTTATTCACGTTTAATGTCAGCAAGATTAAAAAGTGAGTATTCAACACTATAATCTGCCTACCCCCCCCCTTATTTTTCCTTTATGTCGTCAATCACTTTATTGGTTTTGGGCTTATTTTTTAGGTCCCTTGATAACTCACGCCTCACTTATAGTGCAGTCGATGTTTCTGGACCCTGATGTGCGCGAGTTATCGAGGGAGTGGTGTATTACAAATGTCATGCTTGTATTGTGTAAGCCAGTTCACAGTCACATGATCGCCAGCAGTCTTTACCATAAACATTTGGATAACTGTGGATATGCCACAAGACAAAAATATGAAGAGATATATTCATAGGATCAATACTGAGGTTGCAAATGTACCATTAATATACTAGAATGGAAGCAAGGTGTTGGGGTATAAAAGACAAAATTTCTGTTCCATAATTGTTATTAATAATTTTTTGTTCACTGGAGGATTCTATGAGGAATGGGTGGGGCAGGTGAGAAAAACCTCTGAGCTGGGAGGTTCATACATATAGATAACAAGTGATGTTATACTGATGACATGATAATGCAATGATCACACTATTTTATTTCCAATCTCTCCCTGAGTTCATACTAAAATAATCTTGATAAGAAATGATGTCATATTGATGTGTCATAATTTAATGATGTCATCATTTTATGTCCAATCTCTCCCAGAGTTCATAGTGCTAAGATATATCTTGATAACAAATGATGTCATATTGATGATGTCATAATGTAATAATTATATCATTTTTCGTCCAATCTCTTCCAGAGTTCATAGTGCCAAGATACCCCTTGGTAACAAATAATGTCACATCTATGATGTCCTGATGTAATGATTACATCATTTATGTCCAATCTCTCCCAGATGTCATAGTGTTAAGTGTCATGTATATTTAATTTGAATTGTGTGATTGAATTTTTCCATAATTGAGGGTAGGAGTTTGGGCCTTTTTTATGTAAAAAACATATGACATAGCTAATTTTTGTCTATGATTCTAGATTATATTTTTAAGATTATTGTTTGCTTTGATTTAACTCAAGGACACAGGTTTCTTCTTGGGAATTCCTGGTGTATGTGATGTTGCCCATATTCTTTGATAAATATTTAGTCATACACCTGATCTTGTTGACAACTTAAGAGCATTCTTTAAATGAGCTTGTGACCCACATCCTGGTCTTCTTATTGTGTCTCAGGTTTTTATATTAGGGTTGTTTATATCAGAATTACTCATTCCTAAATCTTTAAATTTACTTGTGTTCAGATTTAAATTTATCAATTTAAATGAATCACTGGAATTATTAAGTGCTCTTTTACTTTAGGACTGAATCCCTAGTTGGGGATTATTGTGAATTCATTTGGAGGCATTTTGGATTATATCACTGTGAAACATCAACTATTTACATATCAACACTATTCCAGGCTATTGGTACATCAGCACATTCAAGACTCATTCATTCAGAATACTCGATACTTCTGGACTTGTGATAGGAATGTTAAGGACTATTTGGGATTTTGGTACACTACAAGTATCCTATCTGATTGAAAGGTTTCAAAGATGAGTTTTTGACTCAAAATGTTTCAAGACTATGTTGCTATTACTTTTTTGAAAGATTTAAAACAGAGACATTACCTCCAGAGTATATCTGACCAGATCTTATTTCACCTGTGTGACTTCCCAGCTTCAGTGCACCTGTTGCCTGTAATTAAAAGACCAGCAATCATGTAACATAATATATTATAACATGCTTTAATTAAATTTATCAATCACTAAATGAATCATTCTCTTTTCAGTCAAATGATGGCATGGGCTCTTCCTTCTAGTAAACCTGAATTCAAACAAGAGTTTCTCAGTGTGATTGGTGCTCTACTAACTGAAATGAATTTCAAAATATTCAAGACATAGTTCAACAATTTTTTGCACCATTAAGATTTGTTCACAACAACATTAAAGCCTAGGCCAGCACTAGGATGACTTTTTCACAACAACATTAAAGCCAAGGCCAGCATGAGGATGACATTTTCACAGCAACATTAAAGCCTAGGCCAGCATGAGGATGACTTTTTCACACCATTAAAGTCTAGGTCAGCACTAGGATGACTTCTTTACAACAACATTAAAGCCTATGCAAGGATAACTTTGTCACAACTACATCAAGCATAGGCCAGCAATTGGAAGACGTTGCCACTACAACATTAACACTAGGCCAGCAGGATGACTCTGTCACAATCTTAAGCCTAGGTCAGCAGGATAACTTTGTTACTACAATATCAAGCCAAGGCCAGCACCTGGAACACTTTGTCACAACAACTTTAAGCCTGGCCATTAAGGAGAACTGTCACAGCAGCCTTAATCCTAGACCATCACCAGAGTGACTTTGTCACAACAACATTAAAATGAGGTCAGGAAAATTAATAACTTTGACAACAACATCAAGACTTTACCACCATCTGGAAGACTGTTACTATAACATTATTTCTAGGCCAGCAGGATGACATTATCAAAACAACATTAGGCTTTTTGTGGAAATGTTTGATTAAAGGAGACTAGAAATCAATGGAAAAATACAATAATAATTAAAGAACTATAGGAGATAGCCTTATTCTGAAGTATCATCTCCAATGATAATGCCAATATTTAATTATTTACATACTTTCTGGGAGCTGAATTTCCATGACCTCGTATGCATAATTTCCGTGCCCATTTGGTTACTTTCATAATGTGACATGAAATGACTCCAGCAGCTCAACTGCCAGTTGCTAGTATATAAATGGTACTAATATTAGAAGATACATATACATATATAATGGTACTATTATTAAAAGTGTACTTATATTACAAGTGTACGTGTATAATGGTTCTATTATTAGACAATAAGTATATGTGTATAATGATAATATTATTAGATAAGTATACATGCATAATGGTACTTTTGTTAGATAGAAACTATACATGTATAATGGTATTATTATCAGACAATATGTATACTATTATTAGAAGTATACATATATAATGGTACTATTATTAGAAGCATACATATATAATGGTACCATTATTAGAAATTGTAGATATATGACGGAAGATTAAGAGCAGCAAAAATCAAGAACATGGTGAAATATTAAGTTGGGAAATAATGGGGTTAAATCTAAAGGGAATCAGTACCATTTTTTAAACTGCTATTTCAAACAGTAATAATAATAATGATGAACTTGAATTTCTGAAAATAAGCTTCAGCCTTTGAATACACAGTATTCTCACAATTCTATCCAATTGCTGTCATCATCTGCATTACTTTTTCTTTCTTTCAATTTGTGACTATACTGAGCACAGCATTTGAAGTTTCTTAAATTCCACAGCATCACTGTTCATTTCCAAACCTACTGCAAATTCCCAAAGTCTCATCCCCATGTTAATGAGTTCTTTGTTCGAATAATATGTCACTTCTGCATATTTATCAGGGACAGGTAATAAGTCATGTCTGCACATAACAAGGACAGGTAATACACCATGTCTGCATACATATCAGGGACAGGTAATACATCATATCTGTATATATAATAGAGGCAGGTAATGCACCATGTCTGCATACATAACAGGGACAGGTAACATGTCATGTCTGCATACAAATCAGGGACAGGTAATAAGTCATGCATGCATACATATCAGAGGCAGGTAACACCTGCACCAAACTTGGTAAAAGTTGTTGTTGTTGTTGTTGTTGTAGGGTTTAACGACATTTTTCAGCACACGATAGGCTATACATGGCGGCCAGTATTAATGGTGGAGGAAGAACCCGAGAAAACCCCGGAAAGAACCACTGACCCACGAGAGGATACTGGCAAGCTTTCTCACATACCCACATTGGCTGAATCCGAGACTCGAACCCACGCAGACAGAGGTGAGATGGCAGTGATCCGTAATGGAGAGCACTTTAGACCACTCGGCCACTCGAGGCCCCACTGGTAAAAGTCATACTTTGAAATGCAATTATTTGTAAATGATGCAAAAGAAATAACAATGAATATGTGGTTTTCAGGTATGAAAGAATCAATAAAATGTTTAAGCATAAACCTTATAAATTTCACTTAAAATATTTATTTAAAATAGGGGAACAGCTGTTCCATTTAAACATACATAGTACCCAAGGAAGGTAATTTAAAAAAAATATATGCCAAAATACTTTGATTTCATGGAGTTCATATTAAAATGATAAGAAATTTATATATTACATGTATGAGTGAGTACCCCACTTTAAAGGTGCCTTCCCTGGGTCCCATGTATGTTTTAATGGAACAGCTCAAAGGTAGAAAATATAAATATCTTTCCAACAGAACAGTGTTGCAGATAACTTCATCTTTGTCAGAAGCCACCTTTGGCTCAATGGTTAGCATTCCAGACTAGTGATTTAATGGGTGTGGGTTCAAATCCTTCCACTGGATCAGCCCTAGCTGGCAACTATAGTGTGTCCTTCGGCAAGGCACTTTTCTCCAGTTGCCTCATCACTAAATAACCTACTTGTATTGCTGTGGCATAAAACACCAAACTAAATGAATCTGTATCTTAGTAAGCAAAGCAGTCTCTAACCTGCTAGCAAATTCATCCCTGCTGTTCCTTTAGTATAAATACCCAACTAATAACCAGAACCCCAATTGCATATCAAAAGGGATTTGTTAATATTACAAAGATCTACAGAGTTTCCAATTCCTATGTTATATACTGTGCCTGGTACCAACATGTGGAATTACATCACAATTAATACTTCCAGTTCAGTACCCACGAATGTAGTTCTAGTCTATTTTTAGAACATTTTTTCCTCTCTCATTTTGGTGGTGATAGAAGAGTTTTATTTATGCATTTTTGGTAGGGATTTAAAGGTAACTGTTTATTCTTGATAATATGAGCTCAGGGTGTTGTTGTCTGTATGTATTTTGGTGACAGTGCACAGTGAGTAATAAGGAATTGGTGATGATCCGGAAGTGAAATATGTGTTCTGTTTACATGTTGTTATGTTGACAGTCAATCATCTAAAAAAGAGCAGGTCAACCTTTGACAAGAACTTCACCGTGAAGTCATCTTTGAAGGGATTTTAGATTAACATATGATTTGCATTGATTGTCACACAGTGGAAAGGTCAGTCCTGAGAAACAAATGTAGAGGACATATAGTAAAATTAATTGTGTACTATGTCCTGTCAGGGCAGTATTGGAGCAAAGTTTAAATTCGTATAAAATCTTTATTATTAACGATAGACACATGAAATTTTAATATGTCATGTATATTGACTTTTAAAATATAAGAATGAAATTAAAAGTAAAAAATTGATTTTTATTTTAATAAATTTAATAAAATTTTTAAAAAATATAAAAAGTCATTAAAAAAAAACCTAAAATGCACATATATAATATTTCTGGGAATCATATTAAATGTTATCAGCATGTATATATTCCTACACCATATAAAAGCTCCAATGTTGGATTTTTGTCACATTTTGTCAGAGAAAATATCTTTGTAGTCAAAATGAGACCTTCATTAAAAATACATGAAGACAAAATTATAATTTGTATTGACCATTCAGACTATTTATTAGGGATCCAAGCAGTTAGTTTATGTGTTTATAATGGGGTCACTTCCTCAGTAACACACATCTGCTTGTATAGCCTTCAGTAATTGTTTATAAACATAGTTATAAGGTATTTAGTGACAGGACAGCGATGAAAACTTTATACTAGAACCTACTCAAGTTCTCTACTAAATCATTTGAAACTGTCTGAGAATGAAAGACAGGTCAAAGGGATAAAATATGCTTCCCCCAGGTATATTTACCCTTGGATGTAAGAAAAAAGCAAAACGATGTAAGTTGAACACAAAATGCATTCCATTGTATTGTTCAGTTAGGTTAAGATATTGATTGGTGTAGTGTGGCATTGTGGCCTATATGATGTTATGGAAATTCTAATGATCCATCTTGCTTTATGCATTATTAATTACTAATACTATTTGTTAACTGACACTCTAAAGATTACATAAGAAGCATTCAAACAAATTATTTGAATTTAATTTTGTACGTGGTTACATATCCCACATGTACAAATATCCATCCATTTTAGAATGTTTGGGATCAAAAGTTCACATTCAGTAGATCATGTAGGCTGACATTGTACCTATAGTGAATCTGTAAGGCACATTTATGGCTATGTGCACTGAAAATATCCCAAAATGTTATTTTCATCATGAATATGCCTCTGTATTTTAACATATTTCAATTTAGTACTTTGACAGAGTGTGGTATTGAAACAGCTGCTGATATCTGATTCCATTCAATCAATGAGCTTAATAATTGGTAACCAACACTCTTAAAAATGCCATATAAATGTTCAAATAGATCATTTGAATTATGTTTGCACATTTGTTCTTAACAAGTACATTGTATATGTCCCACATATGCAAATTTCCATCCTTGTTTACAAGTTTTGGGGATCAGAATTTCACATTTAGCTGATGATATAGGATTTATTGGTACCTATAGTTGATTTGTATGACCACATTTGGCTGTATTCACTTGCAATATCCAAAATTGTTATTTCCCTCATGAATAAGATTGCTTATAGTAACACATTCTAATTTAGTACATTGTCACTTGACTTTCCTGTATACTGGTATGTAATAATGTTTGCACCAATGATCAAACCTCACCGCCCCAACATTGCCTTAAACTTTATGATACATAGTCTACCTGATTAGTTATTTAACTTGTAAATGGCTAAATGTGCTTCTAGAAACCTCATATATTTTTAGAATGAATTTAACACTTTAATACATGGCCACTGCTTCACATTTTTGAATGTCACTCTGTCAAGTTTAATATTTTCCCCCATGCTTGCAACCTTAATGTTAATTTGAAATCACCATATCTAACACATTTTAACTTCATTTACATTGATCTTACTGTTTTCTAGCATTAAGTGAAACATACTGTATCTGTTCAGGTCTAGCCTGGTATCTGGAACAAAGTGTTAGAGTTGGATCAGCTTGGAAGCTTCCAGTAGTCTGGTGGTAATAGCATGGTTTCGCCGAGTGGTCTAAAGCGCTCTCCGTTACGGATCACTGCCATCTCACCTCTGTCTGCGCCGGTTCGAGTCTTGGATTCAGCCAATGTGGGTATGTGAGAAAGCTTGCCAGTAGCTTCTCGTGGGTCGGTGGTTCTTTCTAAGGTTTTCCCGGGTTCTTCCTCCACCATTAATACTGGCCGCCATACATAGCCTATCGTGTGCTGAAAAATGGCATTAAACCCCACAACAACAACAACAATAGCATGGTTTCATAAGGGCATGTGCAGTGGACTGCCATAAGTGACCAAGATTAGTTCATATCACCACACTGATATATGGCACCTCAAAGACATGGCTTAGGTTTTCACGAGAGAGAACAGCACCATTTTTCAGTAAGGCAGAACCTCCCTAGAAACTATTTTCCTATCCCATTGCCACCTTTTGTTGTTATCGACATTGAAATGGAATGCATTTTTGCTATAAAACATGGCAGTGGTCCCATCAGAACTTTAAATCTGAATGTGCGATTAGTTATGGAAACAACTGCCTAAGTACCTGACACAATAAATGTGGAACATAGCACCTGTCAGTGTTTCTTTAGTGTGTACATCTATATGCATCTGGACAGGCATATTGCGGTTTGCTGCCAAAATCACTATGAGCTTTGATGCTTCACTACCCCTGGGAAAAATGTTATCAGTTATACAGACCCAAACTACCATTTGTTTTAAATACCATTCATTAGTCAACTTTTCTGTCTAAAATTTGTCAAACTGTGTTTTAAAACTTGTATGAAAATTTAAGTTTTCAATAAAATTTAGTTTTTAAAATTTAAATGTTTATTTAACTTGCCATTAAAATTGAATTTATCAATATTTGTAACTTTCAAACATATTTTCAGACAGGGATTATCTTGTATCACAATTAGGTTTTCACGGCATTGAAAAATTTCTATAATTAAGGAAGATATAGCAAATTTAGTTTTGGTTTCTCAAGAGCACTTGGACCAGAACTTGCACCTTGTGGAACACCAGCACTACATACTTTCTGACAGGTGTCACATTTTTTGTTTGCAAGGAAATTCAAAAAGACTTCATGTATAAAGTTGAAATAGGTATAGCATGCAAATATAAAAGTTTGACTAAAATTGGCATAAAACATGGAGCCTGTCAGGAATTACATCACAATTCCAGTTCAGTACCTACGAATGTAGTTCTAGTCTATTTTTAGAACATTTTTTCCTCTCTCATTTTGGTGGTGATAGAAGAGTTTTATTTATGCATTTTTGGTAGGGATTTAAAGGTAACTGTTTATTCTTGATAATATGAGCTCAGGGTGTTGTTGTCTGTATGTATTTTGGCGACAGTGCACAGTGAGTAATAAGGAATTGGTGATGATCCGGAAGTGAAATATGTGTTCTGTTTACATGTTGTTATGTTGACAGTCAATCATCTAAAAAAGAGCAGGTCAACCTTTGACAAGAACTTCACCGTGAAGTCATCTTTGAAGGTATTTTAGATTAACATATGATTTGCATTGATTGTCACACAGTGGAAAGGTCAGTCCTGAGAAACAAATGTAGAGGACATATAGTAAAATTAATTGTGTACTATGTCCTGTCAGGGCAGTATTGGAGCAAAGTTAAAATTGGTATAAAATCTTCATTATTAACGATAGACACATGAAATTTTAATATGTCATGTATATTGACTTTTAAAATATAAGAATGAAATTAAAAGTAAAAAATTGATTTTTATTTTAATAAATTTAATAAAATTTTTAAAAAATATAAAAAGTCATTAAAAAAAACCCTAAAATGCACATATATAATATTTTTGGGAATCATATTAAATGTTATCAGCATGTATATATTCCTACACCATATAAAAGCTCCAATGTTGGATTTTTGTCACATTTTGTCAGAGAAAATATCTTTGTAGTCAAAATGAGACCTTCATTAAAAATACATGAAGACAAAATTATAATTTGTATTGGCCATTCAGGCTATTTATTAGGGGTCCAAGCAGTTAGTTTATGTGTTTATCATGGGGTCACTTCCTCAGTAACACACATCTGCTTGTATAGCCTTCAGTAATTGTTTATAAACATAGTTATAAGGTATTTAGTGACAGGACAGCGATGAAAACTTTATACTAGAACCTACTCAAGTTCTCTACTAAATCATTTGAAACTGTCTGAGAATGAAATACAGGTCAAAGGGATAAAATATGCTTTCCCCAGGTATATTTACCCTTGGATGTAAGAAAAAAGCAAAATGATGTAAGTTGAACACAAAATGCATTCCATTGTATTGTTCAGTTAGGTTAAGATATTGATTGGTGTAGTGTGGCATTGTGGCCTATATGATGTTATGGAAATTCTAATGATCCATCTTGCTTTATGCATTATTAATTACTAATACTATTTGTTAACTGACACTCTAAAGATTACATAAGAAGCATTCAAACAAATTATTTGAATTTAATTTTGTACATGGTTACATATCCCACATGTACAAATATCCATCCATTTTAGAATGTTTGGGATCAAAAGTTCACATTCAGTACATCATATAGGCTGACATTGTACCTATAGTGAAGGAACTGTAAGGCACATTTATGGCTATGTGCACTGAAAATATCCCAAAATGTTATTTTCATCATGAATATGCCTCTGTATTTTAACATATTTCAATTTAGTACTTTGACAGAGTGTGGTATTGAAACAGCTGCTGATATCTGATTCCATTCAATCAATGAGCTTAATAATTGGTAACCAACACTCTTAAAAATACCATATAAATGTTCAAATAGATCATTTGAATTATGTTTGCACATTTGTTCTTAACAAGTACATTGTATATGTCCCACATATGCAAATTTCCATCCTTGTTTACAAGTTTTGGGGATCAGAATTTCACATTTAGCTGATGATATAGGATTTATTGGTACCTATAGTTGATTTGTATGACCACATTTGGCTGTATTCACTTGCAATATCCAAAATTGTTATTTCCCTCATGAATAAGATTGCTTATAGTAACACATTCTAATTTAGTACATTGTCACTTGACTTTCCTGTATACTGGTATGTAATAATGTTTGCACCAATGATCAAACCTCACCGCCCCAACATTGCCTTAAACTTTATGATACATAGTCTACCTGATTAGTTATTTAACTTGTAAATGGCTAAATGTGCTTCTAGAAACCTCATATATTTTTAGAATGAATTTAACACTTTAATACATGGCCACTGCTTCACATTTTTGAGTGTCACTCTGTCAAGTTTAATATTTTCCCCCATGCTTGCAACCTTAATGTTAATTTGAAATCACCATATCTAACACATTTTAACTTCATTTACATTGATCTTACTGTTTTCTAGCATTAAGTGAAACATACTGTATCTGTTCAGGTCTAGCCTGGTATCTGGAACAAAGTGTTAGAGTTGGATCAGCTTGGAAGCTTTCCAGTAGTCTGGTGGTAATAGCATGGTTTCATAAGGGCATGTGCAGTGGACTGCCATAAGTGACCAAGATTAGTTCATATCACCACACTGATATATGGCACCTCAAAGACATGGCTTAGGTTTTCACGAGAGAGATCAGCACCATTTTTCAGTAAGGTAGAACCTCCCTAGAAACTATTTTCCTATCCCACTGCCACCTTTTGTTGTTATCGACATTGAAATGGAATGCATTTTTGCTATAAAACATGGCAGTGGTCCCATCAGAACTTTAAATCTGAATGTGCGATTAGTTATGGAAACAACTGCCTAAGTACCTGACACAATAAATGTGGAACATAGCACCTGTCAGTGTTTCATTAGTGTGTACATCTATATGCATCTGGACAGGCATATTGCGGTTTGCTGCCAAAATCACTATGAGCTTTGATGCTTCACTACCCCTGGGAAAAATGTTATCGGTTATACGGACCCAAACTACCATTTGTTTTAAATACCATTCATTAGTCAACTTTTCTGTCTAAAATTTGTCAAACTGTGTTTTAAAACTTGTATGAAAATTTAAGTTTTCAATAAAATTAAATTTTAAAATTTAAATGTTTATTTAATTTGCCATTAAAATTGAATTTATCAATATTTGTACCTTTCAAACATATTTTCAGACAGGGATTATCTTGTATCACAATTAGGTTTTTACGGCATTGAAAAATTTCTATAATTAAGGAAGATATAGCAAATTTAGTTTTGGTTTCTCAAGAGCACTTGGACCAGAACTTGCACCTTGTGGAACACCAGCACTACATACTTTCTGACAGGTGTCACATTTTTTGTTTGCAAGGAAATTCAAAAAGACTTCATGTATAAAGTTGAAATAGGTATAGCATGCAAATATAAAAGTTTGACTAAAATTGGCATAAAACATGGAGCCTGTCAGGAATTACATCACAATTCCAGTTCAGTACCTACGAATGTAGTTCTAGTCTATTTTTAGAACATTTTTTCCTCTCTCATTTTGGTGGTGATAGAAGAGTTTTATTTATGCATTTTTGGTAGGGATTTAAAGGTAACTGTTTATTCTTGATAATATGAGCTCAGGGTGTTGTTGTCTGTATGTATTTTGGCGACAGTGCACAGTGAGTAATAAGGAATTGGTGATGATCTGGAAGTGAAATATGTGTTCTGTTTACATGCTGTTATGTTGACAGTCAATCATCTAAAAAAGAGCAGGTCAACCTTTGACAAGAACTTCACCGTGAAGTCATCTTTGAAGGTATTTTAGATTAACATATGATTTGCATTGATTGTCACACAGTGGAAAGGTCAGTACTGAGAAACAAATGTAGAGGACATATAGTAAAATTAATTGTGTACTATGTCCATGTGTGGCTTCAGTGATAGGTTGACCAATGGGAGATAATTAAGAAATTACCTTATCAACTTGTCTGAGGATGGTTCCCCCTTGGAAGAACAGAGGCTTCCTGGCGTCCACCACAATGAAATCAAAGTATGATGTCCAGTCTCTTTTCTCTTCTCCCTGAAAGGATTTTAATGGTAAATTAGTGAATAAGTAATCATAAAAACATATGCTCCCCTGGTCACATATGTTTGTAAAATAGACAAATGACTAACAACTTATTACTACTACTAGTGATATAGTTATTGTGGATCAAAGACTCTCGTCAATGCACCAAGAAAAAAACATAGCTGGAAAATATCTGACAAGCCCTTGAAACTGATCCCTACCAGATAAAGAGTGTGGCATTGATATGTTCAATAAAGTTCTCTGTTTCTATGTTTGTGTGTGCTAGATACCAATTCTGGGTCAGAATTTAAAATTTCAATGATTTGGTATATTCAGAAGAGTGGTCATATTGCTGAAGTGTCTTGTAACATTAACGTCTTTTTTCTACTCCACTCATTTTTATTAACCTCTGTTTAATGAACTATTATTTTTATGTCAAAATATCATGAAACTGTTCTCTTCTTACTTAACACTAAATGTGAAGCCAACAATTTCATGTTCCAATACCAACATGTTCATTGGGATACATAATGTTTTAAAAGATACAAATTAACTATGTATCATTCCAATGCTATTTTCTATTGTCATCTTCCTTTTTTGTGATCATGACAAGAAATGGCCAACTGTAATTAATAGGGAGAGTTAAAATGGCCAACTGTAATTAATAGGGAGAGTTAAAATAGCCAACTGTAAGTAAAATAGCCAACTGTAAGTAATAGAGAGATTTATGAAAATGGCCAACTGCAACTGATAGAGAGATTTATGAAAATGGCCAACTGTAATTAATAGGGAGACTTATGAAAATGGCCAACTGTAATTAATAAAGAGATTAATAGGGAGATTTATGAAAATTACCAACTATTATTAAGAGGGAGAGTTACAATTATTTTTCAGGCTCCTGGATGTAGAATAGGCCTGTTAGAGCTTTCTGCATGGTGCAAGAGGTGACCAAAAGAAGCCACGGTGGCACAGTGCTTAGCACACCAGATTCATGATTAAAGGATACAAGTTCGAATTCTACCATCAGACCAGTATGGGTCAGCTATCATGGTGTGTCCATAGGCAAGGCACTTAACTCCATCTTCCTTGGCACTAAATAGCCTAATTGTATTGTTGTGCCTTAAAATGCCAAACCCAATACACACTGTTGCATTGATAAATCCAGATTAGACATCTCTTATGTGCCTGTATGACATACATGCACACATCATTACATGATCAATATCTTTAGGTCACAACTATTTATCTAACACCGTAAATGTGTTGCAAATGACTTTGTTGAATAAAAGGGAGAAAACTCTACAGTGAAAGCAATTTATTAAATAACCTCAAGGAACCAATTCAATTTTTGTTCAAAATGAAATGTATCCATATAACACAGATATGTCTAACAATATGCTCCAATTAAAGGGCAAAGGTCCATGTCAAACTGGGACTTAAACTCAATAAAGGTTTTGATCCATGCTGTTATATGGTGAATGACACCACTAATCTATTTCAATATTTTCTCTGTTTATTGTTGCTCTATTAATAATTCTCTGTTCATAAATTCAAATGCTTTTGTTTTTAATTTTTATTTCCCATGTATATGCATTGTGATGCCCTATAGTTTATAAACTGTAGCTATATATCATCTTAATTCCTATGTATAGTATCACAATGAATCAGAAAGCACTGAATTCAACTAATACATCTTCAGTAGAAAGCTCGATCTTGAAAGTCAAGTGAATCGATGAATTGATAAACATGGTACACCTCTAGCCATTACTCCATAGAATTTTGTGAATCAGTGAACTGTTACATCCATGTTACACCTCTAGTCATTATTCCATATAATTTTGCTGGAAAACAGTGAAAACTGAACTTGACCTTGTTCATCTTATTGTCAAGCCTCAAGCTGAATTTGTCTTCAATCCATGAAGTTCTTCAAAAGTCTGAGTGCAAACAAAACTGAAGGAAAAAGTACCAAGTCAAACTGAGGCCATACAATTTTGATGCAGAATAAAAGAGTTCAGATCAGCACTGATTTTTTTCAAGGATCCAGCAGACACCATGAGAAGTCTTCGAGTGAAAACCACATGACAATGTGACTTCTGTTCAGGAGGAGTAACAACAACATATTCAAGATGGCCTCCATGGCAGCTATAAAGGATGTCAGATTGACACTATTTTCTAGACATCAAGCCCAAATGTTCAGGATAAGTAGTGATAACAAAGTGTTCAAAATGGCTACTTCAGTGGCTATATTGGATGTCGAAGCTGTATATTTTTCATTTATGACCAACCTGACCATGAGATGAATGAGTGTGAAAAGTTTCATGGCAATCTTCCATGTAGTTTTAGAGGAGGAGCAATAACAAAGTTGTGCTAATAGATGGATGGATGATGGATGCATGGATGGATGATAGGAAATAGACAACAGGCCACACCATAAAGTTTCCATGAATATGACCAGTAAAGGGACTCACATTTATTGCTGGGTAATCCATTAGGTATTTCATGATGGTCTGTAAGAGGAAAAAAATAACTGCAATTACTTTTCTACTGATGATCAACAAATTCAAATGCTTGAAAGACTAATTATGTTGAAAATACAGCTCTCACCAGTATAACACACATCATTATAATGTGATTCATGATATAACATGGTACTATTATGGACCCAATGACCAAATCATACCAATGAATAACAATAAAGATTGAAAAAAAAAGAAGTGAAACTTAGTCTTATATCTTTATTTTCTATTTGAAACATCATTATTTTTTTTGAAAATTGATAGTACTCGCTATACTACTGTCCTACATGTCATGCTTCTCTCACTATACCATGGTTCTGCATATATCATGGTACTCAGTATAACACAGTATGGTATGGTACACACGTGGTCAGCAGTAATGGACCTTGATTATCGTGATACCATAAGGAGGGTTGTTGTTGTTGTTCTAGGGTTTAACGCCATTTTTCAGCACAAGATAGGCTATACATGGTGGCCAGTATAACTGGTGGAGGAAGAACCCTGGAAAACCCAGGGAAGAACCACTGACCCATGAGAAGCTATTGGCAGGCCCATAAGGAGGGAGAGCTGTATCAATGTCTGCATTTTACAGAATGTCAGACTCCTGAAATGCATATTTAATTTCTGCATTAGTTTCAGTATATTTCATTCAACCTCTGAAAATTCTGGAAGTCTCTGACTGTGATGCACATTACACAATCAGACGTCTTGTCAGTCATGACATGATTCCAAAAGCTTATAATTAAAGAGCTACGATATATATCATCATTTAAAACCCATATTTAACGGAATAAATAACAAAGAAGTTTCTGACAAAGTGCTATATACATACCCATTGGCATAGAAATTTAGCACCCCCATCCCAAACAAATTTTTTTCCAAAACTGTTGGGGCATACTGTCACAATCAAATGGTGAAAATGACATGTGCTGAATATGCTGATCTTGAATTACATTATTACATGAAAATGGATTACAAACAAGCAAATAAACTATTGAGGAATATTTTTTAAAAGACTCATTAAATACAAAATATACCTACTGGCAAGACACTTAACTTATATATACAAAGAAAATTAGTGTTTTTGTATCAAGACAAATTTAAATATAATTATAAGAGTCTTAGATTCATATACAAATGATTAGTTTTGTAGGAATACAAATTATATATACCTTAATTAGAGAATACTTACATTTGTGTACAAATAATCACTGTTTGTAGCCAGAAAGACTTTAGATCCCGTAGACCTTATCCTGAGAAGAAATTTTTTGTTGTCAGAATGAAGTAAATAAAATACATTATTTTTTACTGATATTAAAACCATCTTCTGCTATCTTACTGTTGTACATGACATCATATTCATGGGTATAAAATTTAGCCAAGAAACCAGAGGCATACTGAAACAATCATACAGTGAACATCAGATACTATGTATATCCTGATCTTTACTGATACTGGTAGAACACACACACAAAGAAAGAAAGAAAGAAAGAAAGAAAGAAAGAAAGAAAGAAAGAAGGAAAGAAGGAAAGAAAGAAAGAAAGAAAGAAGAAAGAAAGAAAGAAAGAAAGAAAGAAAGAAAGAAAGAAAGAAAGAGACAGACAGACAGTTAGACAGACATAGAGAAAGTACAGATACCTGTCCAGTAACACTGGTAGCCTTTCATCTTTGATCACATACTTTTCCACATTTTTCATAGTTTCTGTTTTCAGAGGTCCCTGTTGAGTAATTAAAAAAAGGTCTTTAAAGAATAAATAATCTGGGATGTCAAATTGTAATAAGGGATTCAAACCCAAAATCTAAGCTAAATTAGAATTACCAACAAACACTCTTTATTATATGGTGGTAACTGACTATAAAGGAGACCAAAGATACTCAAAAATGTGTCCCTTGTAGGCAGGTGTCCATTATATCAAGCCAAATCATGGGAGTTAATTTAAGAATGGGGTATTAACTGTTGCCCTTCTTATTTAAATGGGTGTACTTTATATGAAGATTCTGCAATCATAGGTTTCAATGTGTAAACTTCTTTACACATTCATATTTCTGTCCCAAATGTTCATGTGGATTTAATATTGACTCACTGTGAACACCACCATAGTGAGAAGTAACATCATGCCTATTTTTTCAAGTCAATGTATACCATAAAAATCCATTTGACTCAGCTTGAGATTTCTCCATATCCAAAGCTGCATTCCAATCCAGAAAAGAGACTTCAGCTAGAACTGATTCCCTGGAAAAATAAAGAACGCTTCCCCATCTCATTTACACATCCATTTCTTTTAGAAATAAAGCTTTTCCATTTGTACAAAATTTTCCAGTGATTAAAACAACACTCATGTGAAAATTTCCTGAAAATTTTACAAAAATGGTAAGCTGAAAAGATCTGAGTTTGTGTAATATACAGCAAGTATATATGCCCTAGTTGGCTTGACAAGATTTTGTCTGGCCATGTGATTGCACAATGATTCACACCTAGCTGGTGACTGAATTGGTTAACAGTCTACTGCAGTCTTTACAGAATGAGAGTTGATTAACAGATGTCCTATACCAACCTGTCATAATCCTCCATTGAAAAAATTACCCACCACCTCACCCCAGACATAATCCTTCCATGCAAAATGAAGGATAGGGCATAATCCCCCAACCTCCTTTTAATACCAAAAACTTGTTTTCAGTATGACATCATGCCAGGATTCGATTAGAAGATGAGTGATAAATAAACGATACATCCCTAGGAATGTAAAATGGGTTAATTAAACCCCCTGTAAAACATTTTGAAATGGGATAGGGAGAAAAAAAAGAAATGTGACTTGTCATAATATATCTCATATTAGTTTAATTATGGAATGTCATGATTATTGGATAAAATTATTACTTAAAACTTTTTAAGTACTTCACAAAATATAATAATAATGGATGAATACATGTATAATTCTTCATATCTATCAATGTATGATAGGACATTTCCACCCAAATGTCAAGATTTTCGTTGTTTGCAGACTGACATGACTTATAAGTGTGTATACCGGTATGCAGAACTTTGATCTCGAACAGATTTTCCTTCCACAAGTAATAATGAGAAGATGAAGTGTGTGTGTGATTTGGATTTTTAATGTAGCTTTAAAAAAAATTCAGTCATATCACTACAATGTCTGCAGTGTGACAGTTTATAGTGATGTCTAGCACTGGGGCATCAGGTCCCAGACATGTAGCATGATGTCCCACCCAGTCACATTATCCTGACACCAGGCTGACCAGTCCTAACACTAACCTCATAATGCTGAGCGCCAAGTGAGGAAGCTGTTAGTACCATTTATGTAAGTCTTTGGTATGACTCAGCCAGGGATCAAACCCAAGACCTCCCACATCCGAGGCGGACGCTCTAACCACTTGGCCACCGGGGTGGTGTAATGAGAAGATGAATGAAAAGAAATAATGTGGAACCAAGGTAATGAATCTGTATGTTACTTGGCCGATCAGTCCAAAATGTCCTACTGTGGGACAAAAACTTCAAACACTGCACACGTAAGGATCTAAATGTGTTGTATTTAATGTTTATTTGGAATATTGTTAAAAAAAGCTAAGTGATAATGAAAACCAGGAAGCCTAATTAAGTCTGTATGCACTATGATCACCGTAGGATGCCATGACATAAAGACAGCAGTCACGTGATGAAAGACATTCTGTCATTGGGATGTGAGAAATAACCAAGCTACAAATTTAAATTCCTCTTCAGCCACTAACACAAGTATTTCTTTACCACAAACGTTTGGACCATGCAAAATTATCATTTCAGATCAATTCAACCTTTTATATTTGCTTGTAAGTTAGATCAAATGGCAATAGGCCCAGATCTGCCACCACATCATGTGCCAGCAGAGTCTGGGTCCATGCAATCTGTCAGGAGCAATCAGCAGAACAAATACAGAGCCTAATATGCTATAGCAATGTGCAATGGCAGATCAGGTTCCAAGATGTTTGCAGCTGGACACAGCTTATAAACAACTATATGAAAGTTATTTATGAACTGCAATCTAACAAAGATATTTTTAGAGGTATCAGTACAAACATGTATAATGAAACTAAGCTCAAGTACCACATTCTCTGACTGCTGATCACTGTCTAAAAGAAAATCTAGTGCCACATTTCTCTGACTGCTGATCACTGTCTAAAAGAAAATATAGTGCCACATTATCTGACTGCTGATCACTGTCTAAAAGAAAATATAGTGCCACATTCTCTGCTGATCGGTGTCTAAAAGAAAATCAAATGTCATGTAATATGACTGCTGATCAGTGTCTAAAAGAAAATCTAGTGTTTCATTATATGAATGCTGATCACTGTCTGAAAGAAAGTCTAGTGTTATGTTATATGGCTGCTGATCACTGTCTAAAAGAAAATCTAGTGTCACATTCTCTGACTGCTGATCACAGTCTAAAAGAAAATCTAGTGCTATGTTATACGATTGCTGATCACTGTCTAAATGATGATCTAGTGCATTTTATATGACATGATTACTGTCTAAATGAAGATACATGTCATGTTATATGACTGCTGATCACTGTCTAAAAGAAAATCTAGTGTCACATTCTCTGACTACTGTTCACTGTCTAAAAGAAATCTAGTGTCACATTCTCTGACTGCTGATCACCGTCTAAAAGAAAATCTAGTGTTATGTTACAGGACTGCTGATCACTGTCTAAAAGAAAATCTAGTGTCACATTCTCTGATTGCTGATCACTGTCTAAAAGAAAATCTAGTGTTATGTTATATGACTGCTGATCACCATCTAAAAGAAAAGCTAGTGTCACATTCTCTGACTGCTGATCACTGTCTAAAAGAAAATCTAGTGTCATATTCTCTGACTGCTGATCACTGTCTAAAAGAAAATCTAGTGTCACATTCTCTGACTACTGTTCACTGTCTAAAAGAAATCTAGTGTCACATTCTCTGACTGCTGATCACCGTCTAAAAGAAAATCTAGTGTTATGTTACAGGACTGCTGATCACTGTCTAAAAGAAAATTTAGTGTCACATTCTCTGACTACATGTACTGATCACTGTCTAAAAGAAAATCTAGTGTCATGTTATATGACTGCTGATCACTGTGTAAAAGAAAATTTAGTGTCACATTCTCTGACTGCTGATCACTGTCTGAAAGAAAATCTAGTGTCACATTCTCTGACTACTGATCATTGTCTAAATGAGAATCTAGTGTCAAGTTACATGACTGCTAATCACTGTCTAAAAGAAAATCTAGTGTTACATTCTCTAACTGCTGATCACTGTCCAAATGATGATCTAGTGTGATGTTATATGACTGCTGATCACTGTCTAAAAGAAAATCTATTGTCTTGTAATCTGCTGACTAATACACTGTCTGTTAACCTTAAATGATGTGCAAACATGGAAACAGACAGAAACTGATTGTTTTGCCACCTTATGTGACGGCCCAGAAAGGTCAAATCAGGACATTTACAATATTTTATCAGATTTCACTTTAAATTGGGATTTTCAACTCAATTTTTAGTAGATTAAATTACAAAAATTGCCATAAGTAAAAACCTAACAAGTACATAATGAAAAAGACCATCATAAAATCATTACAATTACTTTTTATATGTGCACAGTAAAGAATATCTTCTAAATGGCACCTAGAGAAGTACTGTAAGCTTGTAATCTAGGTTCTAGGTTCCAGTTCTTACTTATATCATGACAAACATGTCAGCACTGTGTGTGTGTGTGTGTGTGTGTGTGTGTGTGTGTATATATATATATATATATATATATATATATATATATATATATATATATATATATATATATATATATATATATATATATATGTAGTATGTATGTATGCTATATCAATGATATACCACAAGATAAAATTTCATTAAAAGGAAACAAGGCTTAATCAAGTTTCGTTTTAATGAAAAATTTATACAATGAGTGGTTTATCATTGATACAGTGTACATACTATACATATATTTTAGTTATATAACATACAAATACACATATTTGCACTTTGAATGGAGTTACAATATGCTCCTGGCAACTGTTTATTGACCAAGTGAATGAACTCTTCACATCCCTGCAAGTGTGTCTGCTACAAAATATAGTTCTATGATTTTTCTTCTTGTTCACAATCACAATCTTTTTCAGTTTCTATTTTTATTCACATTTATTAAATCAATATAAGACACACTCATGATTTAAAGATGAAATATAGTTTTTATGAAGAAAGTAGTGCAAACACAGTTACCTTCTTGTACACTGAACCTGTACTGTCAGGCAATCACGTACTGGCTTATGGAAATTAGTGTGGAATAGAAACCAAGTGAAATGACAAACCTAATATATTAACAGTTCATCTAAGTAATTATTCTGCTTTAATTAACATTTCAAAAGACTACAAAATTCTCTCTCTCTCTCTCTCTCCTTTGGATGGCCTGACTAACATTACCATCATTCAAGGTTCAGAGACATTGTTATATGACACATGCGAAAATCCCCAATGCTCACATTTTCATGGATTTTTGCCTGTATCTAGCTATGATAATCTGGGGGGGGGATGCAGGGGCAACCATTTGGACATTTTTATATTTAATAAATAATAATCGTTTTTTAGAACATTATAATAGGTTTAAGAAACAACAACAAAGGATTAAAACAATACAGTATGTGTGCCTCGTAACCAACAAACTGAACATATAGGCCTAGTGTGACTGGCTATTGCAACTATGTATCATTGATATTATGAATACTGTAGATAGATCCCAAGGAAAGTGTAAACATACCATTATGATGAACCAGATTACTGTAAGTTACTTGGTACAAGTTCAGTTTTAATGTTGTCATCAAGCACAATATGTTTTTCTCACTCCAGATTTGTGCTTATTTTGTCATTTATGCACGAGAGGGGAACAGAAAAAAGAAAGGATACAACTTGTACCATTTTAATATTATTTAGAAAACAGGGACTATTAATAATTTTTATCATTATTTTCATGTCATTTATGATTAACGAATTAGTAGAAATTCATCATTGATCGATAGGCATGTGGCTGAAAGAATGTGTATATATTCGCATTAATGCACCATGGGCAGATCACACTTTGATATACCAATCGTATTGGTATATCAATTTGCTTTATACCAACACTTTAAATGCCATGTTATTTAATTAATATATATATATATATATATATATATATATATATATATATATATATATATATATATATATATATATATACATACATATATACATATGTAAAAAAAAATTTTATGTTATATAATTTTTGTACAATGCTTTAGTATTAAAGACATTGGGATACAAAGTCTCTAACTGATGAATCTAGTACAGAGTATGCTTGACTCTAAACTTCCTGTCCAGAAACAATTTTTTTCTTTGTATATTTTTTAAGACCACAACTGACTGTCAGAGTTCCCCCACAAAAAAAATCAATAGGTTTCTTTATTATTCTAAGAACAAAATATCCACAAAATTGGTCAAGGAACTTACTTTAGAACAAATGTCATGCAAAATCAATTTTTCTTTTAGTTAAAATGACCATGACATTTGATCCCTACATCAACAGTGGAAGCCCAACACAAAGTTTGGTCAAGTTACATGGTCTATAACTAAAGTCATTATGCATAAGTGCATTCTTGACTCTGCCAGTAGTCTTGACCTTTGGAGGCCCCCAGTGGCTGAGTGGTCTAAAGTGCTTTCCGTTAAGTATCACTGCCATCTCACCTCTGTCTGTGTGAGTTCAAGTCTCGGATTCGGCTAATGTGGGTATGTGAGAAAGCTTGCCAGTAGCTTCTCGTGGGTCAGTGGTTCTTTCTGGGGGTTTCCTGGGTTTTTTCTCCACCATTAATACTGGCCGCCATGTATAGCCTATCGTGTGCTGAAAAATGGCGTTAAACCCTACAACAACAACAACAACTCTTGACCATTGACCTTTTGTACCCAAAATCAAAAGGCTTCTTTCTTACTAAATGTGTAAGGTATCCACAAACTTTATTGAGATACATGGCTGGAAATTAAATTTGTGTGCAGAAAATCCATTTGTCATCAAACAGCTGCAGTGACAGTGACAGTGACATCTGACAATTTGTCCCACAAACCTTACTCCAGGTGCATGCCATGCACAAGTTTAGTCTGAGTCTGTGATGTATAACTAAAGATATTGAATGGAAAGTATTTTTCTTTTTTCAGTATCATGACCTTTAAACTCAAAATTGATAGGTTTCTTCCTTAGCCCCAAAACAAGCCATCCACATAGTTTTATCCATGTCTATGAGGCATAACTAATGTTATTGTGTGTACACAAATTAATTATTTCAGTTACAATGACCCTGACCTTTGACATGAAAGTGACAAACTTATTTCTTATTCCAAGTGCAAGTCATCCACAAAGTTTGGTAACTGCTGATGGTCAAGTTTTTAGGTTGAAACTATTTTTATTTTATCAGTCACAGTGACCTTGACAATTTGACCTTCTGAACCCAAAATCAATAGGAATCTACCTTACCCCAAGTGCAAGCCATCCACAAAGTTGGGTAACTGTAAATGGTCAAGTTTTTAGGTTGAAAATATTTTTATTTTATCAGTCACAGTGACCTTGACAATCTGACCTTCTGAACCCAAAATCAATAGGATTCTACCTTACCACAAGTGCAAGCCATCCACAAAGTTAGGTAACTGTAGATGGTGGAGATCCTAAGCTACTGGGTTGAACCATTTTTTCTTTTTTCAGTCAGAGTGATCCATCTTACAACCTGTGACCACGACCTTTAACATCAAACTCAAAAGGGTTCTTCCTTACCTACAATGAAAGCCAACCACAAAGTTTGGTCCAGGTTTGTGATTCAGAGCTTATGTTCTTGTGTAGAAACCATTTCCCTTTTTTCAGTCATAGTGACAAAGACCTCAGATCTTTTGTCTTTCTTAAACCAAATGTTAGCTTATGTAACATCTGGGAACGATAGATGTTGCAGAACTCAAGACATCGTACAAAAATGAAACAGATTAATGGATAGCATTATGTCATAGCATGATACACTTCACTTTATGGAGGGCATATGCAAACAAGTTGGTGTTGGCAGAAATGAATTTATGTCATTCACAGTTAAATTATCTAAACTTAAAATTCTTCAAAATGCAATGTCCTCTCTGGTTTGCATTTGCAAGATCTGCATTCCTTACCCCATCCCTAACTTGCAAATGAGATTATGAGGTCTTGCTGACTTACTTTTACTTACTTTTACAAGCACTTTTTCAAGATAAATGTATGAAGCAAGTTACATGACTGTACATTAATTTTAAATACGTCTGTGCTGCTTTGAAGGTAAGAGTTAAAGTAAGCGAGTAAAGTAAGATTGAAAACTAACATCTTTCCTGTGGACATGATCTGTGGCTTGTATCACATCTTGATAGATTGAAGTGTACGTCATTGTCAAGTCCCCAGATTTTATTCCAGTTGGAGTGCTGGGAAAAAAGTTAAAAACACAGATTTTTCAATTATATAGACCACAACAAAAACAAAATTAACAGACCCATCTAAACATTCTTTTAGTACGCATACTGTTTTCTTTTTCCATTAGCATTTGGCTGAAGGTTAGGAGAAAAAAATTCATTAAACTCAGTGAGATGTTGGCTTGATTTGATTGGGAAAATGATGTACCTGTATTATAGTATGTACACAATATACATATACCACCTATTCACAGCATGTACACACCATATATGAACATGTGTGTCACAGTATGCATAGTATATACAAGTACCTATATCATAGTATGCTACAATATACATGTACCTGTATCACAGAATGCATACCATATGCACATACTTGTATCATGGACACATACAATATGCATGTACCTGTGTCACAGCTTGCTATAATATACATGTACCTGTATCACAGTATGCATATAGTATACATGTACCTGAATCCCAGTATGCATACAATATACATGTACTTGTATCAGACATCTACAATATACATGTACCTGTATCACAGTATGTATGCAATATGCATGTATCTGTATCACAGTATGATACCTTTGATGCAATATGCATGTATCTATATCACAATATGCAATACGCATGCATCTTTATCACAGTATGCATGTAATATGCATGTATCTGTATCATAGTATGCATGTAATATGCATATATCTTATCAAAGACACATACAATATACATGTGCCTGTATAAAAGTATGCATGCAATATGCATGTATCTGTATCACAGTATGCATGCAATATGCATGTATCTGTATCACAGTATGCATGCAATATGCATGTATCTGTATCACAGTATGCTACAATATACATGTACCTGTATCACAGGATGCTACAATATACATGTACCTGTATCACAGTATGCATGCAATATACATGTACTTTTATCACAGTATGCTACAATATACATGTACTCATATCACAGTATGCATACAATATGCATTTACCTGTATCACAGTATGCCTACAACATTCTTGTACATGTACCTACAATGCACACAATGTATGCATACTGCATGTATCTCTATTACAGACTGTATAGAACAAGCATAACTTTTGTTTCCATTCACAGCAGACACAATGTTAAGCAATACATACTAAATTTCAGCCTCTTTTCAACAAATAATTTTGAAACTTCCTTCCAAATGTAACAGCTGTATCCTGAATGATATCTAGAATTTTAATGTTATTCCTACTGCAGCCAAATTGCTTGCAATGGATGTCAGTGTTCATTTTGAATATAACAGCAATTTAGACCATATATACTTGTAATGTCTACTGGAGTCCAACCAGTTCTTGTCAGCAACCAGTTCCTGTAATGGCTCTCAAAAAGAAAAGATTTTGACATTTAAATTGGTCCCTGCATTATATAGCTTTTGAAAGGCTCTCAAAGTCTGAAAAGTAATAATCAACATCAAAGTCTAAATGTACTTAAAATAAAAGTGGACCTGACTACAATCAGCACATTTTGTGACCTTTTTGCTCCTATCAACCTAAACCTTTAAGCTAGGGACCTGATAAGATGTGGAGCTGGGTAAAGTTTCATCCAAATATCTGTTTGGGTTAAAATGTTGTGGCCATGACAAGGAAACTGACCAATGACCTGCATTATCTCTTGCAGTGACTTGAAACAGGAGTTACAACTGAATGCTGCATTATCTCTTGACATGACCTTGGCAGGGGTTATGACTGAATGCTGCATTATATCTTGACATGACCTTGGCAGGGGTTATGACTGAATACATGAAACACTGTCAGATCAAGATATATAAGTGGCTACAGTTTCAAAGTCATACTCGTACATGGATAGAGATCACTGTTGAATTTTCTCTTACCATGACCTTCACCATGAGGCATGAGGCACATGGTATGCTTATGTCTTCTATACATGACACATAATTTGCTAAATAACTTTATTGGTTCAAAAGCTATTATCTAGACATAACACAACTACAGAACTAAATTCTGCCCTGCCATGACCTTGACTGTAACACTGGCTATGGCATGCAAGACACCATCTTAAAAATGGCTAAAGTTTCATTATGATGTTCTCAATTGTTCAAAAGTTAAATTTTCTGGATGTGGATATATATGTTACAGAATTATATTTCCCTTGCTGTGAACTAGATCTCTTAAGGCAGGAGGACATGGTGATGGAAAGCGACAAACTGGCTATACATCATATATAAATGGAAAAAAGTTTCAATATAATATTATCAGTGGCTCACAAGTTATGGAATGCTGATAATGAACCCATTCAAGGTTCTATGATTATAAAGCTGAATGAATAATTTGGTTGAAATTAAACAATCCTTAGTATAATAAAGTTGCAGAAACCCAAAAGCAGAGTATTGGAAGCCAAGGGTCATAACTCTTCTAAATAATAATGTGAAACACTTGATATTAAACTCATTCAATGCTTCGTCATTATAAAGTTGCATGACAAATTTGACTGATATCCCAACAAGTTTTGGTCAATTAGAATTGTTTTTGGATTTTTTGTTGGCACTTTTAACTCATTTTTGGTTCTATCATGCCACAGAAATATGAGCCAAGCACTTTTCCCAATAACAGACTGGCCTGGGTGTGAACTGAACCCATGACCACTGGCTAATGAATCCAATGCTCTACCAATTAAGATAATGCAACTGTCATTTTGGTATCTGCTGCATAAACTAAAGTTGTGAGGATGGGAAATCTGAGAGGAATGATGGAAATAACACTCACTCAAGATCTCATCAATAAAATGCTGCATGTTAATTGGCTGAAAATACAACAATCCTCAATAAATTAATAATGCATAAACCCAAGTCAGGATTCTGGGTAATCAGGGGCCATAACACTTATAAATCATAATGATAATTCTAAGTCTAATCAACATAAGCTGCATACCAAATCTGCTTGAAAACAAAAAAAATCTTGGCAACTTGGGGAGTAAAACTGTTTTCCTAACACTCTGATGCTATTAAAATCATGTTTCTGCAATATCTGGAATACTATTGGGTTGTTGGATTTAAGATTCTGCATATCTTTAAATGTGGAAAAAGAATAAGAAAAGATGATAAAAAATTTTTTGGTGGGGGGGGGAGTGGTTTCAATGCAGTTCAAAGCTATGAGAATGACTCTAATTTCTGCACTAAAAATTGAGGCATTATCCAGTGCCAAAGGTTGTTGCAATGGCAGTTGCAACCTTTCTCCATCTTGTGAACCATCTGTATACAGAGACATATGGCTTATGATAGGAGGCTCTGATTTAATGGACTTTACTCTGAAAAAGTAGAGGATTCACTGATGGCCTTGTTAATTCACCAAGGTCAAAAATTATTTTTGGAGGTTTTGATAACTGTGGTGGTGATTCAGGAACACAGAATTTTGTAATATTTCCACATGAAATTTTGCTGTTTTGAAGTGAAGACAAATTCCTAAACCAAAAAGTGGAATAAAGTTTAGTTATTTAACATACATGGGCTGGTATTTGGGTCTGAACAAAAATATCACATGTGGGGTTAGGTAAATTATAACAGAGCTTGCAAGCATACGAAAAAGCCAATTTTGTTCATCTGATATCAAGTGAAATTCATTTGTCTCATCCTCGGAAGGGGGAAGTTCCAATTGCACCCAGACAAAGTACAAGTCCTTGATTGTGCATCAGATCAAGAAACTGGAGGTAAGATTGATTGGCTGATCCGTATAATGTACTCTAAGCTTTCTCTAAGTACATAAAGGTGGCAGCTATATGTTCTTTCTTTATGTATGCTTCTCTAATAAATGATTGAAGTCAAACAATATGGGCCTGTTGTTTCTCTGGCATCTGCATCTACACTGAACATTTTATGGCAGTTTAATGGATTTAGGATACCAGGGCAGCCTATCATATATCATCCATTCCATGGTTTTGCAAATACAGCTTCTTAATGATGTGGGATGATAGCTTTGCAGTTGCACTCTACAAACAGTTGACCCAAACTAAATACATGTTCACATCTTGCCACTCCAGTCGAGCTTTGAAGCACTTTGGCTGTTACAAAAGGCAATAGCTGGCTAGTTTTTGGTTCTCATCGTTGATTCAAATGAGAATCCTTGGCCAATTTCCCTTACTTCGACAAGTTTCCTCATCCAAGTCACTAGTTGAATTATTCCTGGGCAATGTGGTTGAAGTTTTGGTTGGTTTTCTAATAATGTCTGATTATTATCTTGTTACCTGTGTTCTCCAGGTGCTTCAGAGCCAAACAAAAGAGACAGAGATTTACACTCATTTATTGTGTTTCTCAAGGCTACACAGGGTAAAGAAATAGTACTCAACTGACCCTTTCCACCACCCTCTGGGGCTATATGCTTTTGGAAAACATCACCATGTTGATTAATCACAAAAGTCACTTTTTAAACTCAATTCAAAACATTTGTTGTTGTTGTTTTTGGGGTTTAATGCCATTTCTCAGTGCAAGATGGGCTATATGTGGCAGCCAGTATAAGTGGTGGAGGAAGAACCCAGAAGAACACCGTCAAGAACCACCAAACCATGGGAAGCAACTGGCAGAGTTCCCCCATATCCATACTAACTAAGCTTGAGACTTGAACCCATGTGGACAGAGGTAAGATGACAGTGATTGGTAATGGTGAGCACTTTAGACCACTCAGCCACCAGGGCCCCTGCAAAACAGTGATCATAATATCTTTAATAAATCCCCTAAAGCTTGGCAACTAACTGATCAGACCAGGCCCTTCTGACCACCCAACTATCTGGGTGAAGCCAAAGTAGCAGTGGCTACTAGCTATCAGGGTCCTCTCCAACGACACAGGATGCAGCCCACAGCAATCAGGTTGCCCACACTTAGCCGCCTCTTACAACACACAGCAAGGAAGTATTAGGCCCATTCTACAACCCTGAATTTGTAGGAGGCAACAAACAGATGGATGGACAGGATGATGGATGTGATACATTGAAGTGGCATCTCAAGAGGCGTGGACTAGTGATCCACAATACTAAAATCAGAACGAAATCCCCAAGTTTCCAATCTGTGCTCAACCAATCAATGGTAACTTTAGTTTTGAAACATCGATTTTCTTTGGTAACATTAATTTTGATTGGCTGGTCATGAATGTCAAGCTCAAACTCGAACTTGCAACGTTTATGATTTCTAGGTCAGGCTGGTATACTTTGCTCATTTAAACTGATAAAGACAATGAACTATTCCTATGTCTTGAAATTTTGGTGGTAATCATAACACATTTCTCTTCTTTATAATGGAAAAGGAAAGAAAAAGCCGTAACCAAAATGGATTATTTCATTAATCTGATCATGACACTGACAAAATACCATATATACTTACTTATAAGTCGAGTCAAACTTCTAACAAACTGCACCAACCCAGATTTGCTTGCACATTATGCGATGGCAGATCTGGGTCTGTGTAGTTTGCAAGCAAGTATATATGTACTATCACTGACAATTTTTGATTTTCACATCTTCAGTTCTGTAAAATATATCTTATTTATATGTAAGAGTGTTCTTCTGCATGAGCATGGAAGTTGTAAATAAATCGGGGAATAATTTTATGGACATTCACTACAGCATCACAGAATAAAGTATTCTTGAATTTATTGCTGGAGTACAAATCTTTTGGTGATGGGCCGAGTGCAAATCCATGAGATTAATTTGGCTAACATCTATTTTGCACTTTCTTAAAGTTAAATTTTATGGAACTTTTAAAGTTTTAACATTCAGTGTTTAGTCTAACTTAGTCTAAATTGTATTTGCAGTTTTGTTTATGTTCTTACTAATGGCTTTGTTTACATGGAAGGACTACTTCCTTGCCAAACATTTAATGAAGCTGTTGAAAGGAACTACAAACTGTTTGTAATATTTGGAGAACAAACATGTATTCTAAAAAAAATCTTCAGTTGCATTCATTATTGTACTGCAGTTAAGGCAAAAAAAATTGAAAGAACCAAACAATAAATATGCTGCATTTAACAACACAAAATACTTAATGAAAAGTTGCAGATGCACATTAATGTTGAAATTTCCATTTAGAAAAAAAACAGCAAGATAAACATCAACAATAAAAAGATGTTTTTAACCCAAGAATTTCCAAGAATCCAAAAAACAGAAACTGGGAAATTAGGATTTTTTGGGGTCACTGACAGGCTTCCTTAACAATTAAACTCTAAGTACTCATTTATCAGCCAACTGCAAATAAGTTAGACCCTGATTAGCCATCATATAACTTTTATGTGCTTGAAGATCAGGATGTATGTTGTTTAATCTATTGATTAGTCTTACCAAACTGCATAGATCCAGATCTGCCAGCACATTATGTGATGGCAGATTTGGGTCTGTGAAGTTTGCAGTTGGATCCAAGCGAGTATGCAATGTTTATTTATTTCATGCAAGTCACAGATTATATCTTAATCTTAAATAAGATAACCTAAACTGAAAGTAGACTGAAAAAAAGCCTTCTCTTATTTACCTGATGTAATTAGGATTATTAGTGAAGAAGTCCACAATGCAGGCAAGAATGTACAACACTGAAATAAAAAGAAAATCATGAAACACTTATATGTAATATGTGTAAGTACTAACAATAATAAGACACAGGTTATTTGTTATATCTATCACTGATAACTTTCTGATGACGTAACACATGGAATGGCATTACTGTAGTCAACCTCTATAGTATGGCCACTTGTCCTACAGAGAGCATTCTTATCATCACACTCCCCAAAAATTACTGAGATAAAAAAACACTATATATACTTACTTATAAGTCAAGTCAAACTGCAAACAACACGCATCCTGATCTGCCATAGCATGATGAGCCTGTAGATCAGGGTCTATCTTGATTGTTTGATTGTTCTACTGATTACTTCTAACAAACTGCAGAGACCCAGATCTGCTGGCGTTTTATGCGATGGCTGCTCAGGGTATGTGCATTTTGCATCTTATAAACAAGTACATATGGTACCAGGTATCCTTTTCACATACAGTACCAGACTGCTAGATTTGACAATATATCCTATTACGATATGAGCAAATTGTGTCAGATCGAATATTTCTAAGCTCAAAAATGAGCACTAATATAAACTGTACCTCTGGTTCCCTATCATCATACATTATTAAGTTGCAGATGATGTGGAATATGTACATGTTCATATTAAATACAGTCAAGACTGTACTGGTGGGAACTAAGTGCCTTTTCAACTGACACGATTATGCAGCTAAACTAGGCTGACCTGGATGGGAATCAAAACTGTAACCCTTGGATTGCTAGTCTAATACATTAACAATTATTTTTCATTTCATAAACAAACCTGCAATATATTATAAAAATACATGCAAGGTAATAAATTTTTATTTCTCAGAGACCATGACTGTCTTGAATTCAGAGGAAAAAAATTCTGACTGAGATGGCACAGGTACATCAATTCCTAAATCAAAGCGTACCCTGTTAAACTACAGGAAAAGACAGTGAAAGCAAACAAGAAACTACTGGCTTCAAGACTTCCCTTTATTTCCTTGTTAGGATTCATTAATACAGCAAATTCTGAAAAAAAAATAATCCTCTAAAAATTCAACCACTAAGAATTCTGGTTCTGCTATGTGACTAGAATGACAGGATATTAACATCTTATATACATTGTTCCACCCAAATATTATTTGCCTTTCTATTTGATGATATTTGAGTTGATAAGTATACCATTAATGCAACAAATATTGTCAATATTGAATATTTGAAACAGGGCTTGAATCTTATGTTTGAGTGTTGCATGAACCTGTTGTATAAGCAGAACAGGTGCCTGTGTACATGTACTGACAGTAAAGTTGCAATTTAGGCAAGGTAGGTGTTTATTTAATTATATCTGATTTAATATATATTTATTTCAATTTAATTGTCAGTTTTTTTTACTACGTGCAGAAGTCTCGCTAGGATTTTAAAACTAGGAGTCCAGGACTCCCATTTTGGTAAAAATGGGAGTCCCAACAGCAGAAGTTGCAGTCCCCTCCCAAAAAACTGCAAATTTGAAGAACTACTGGTTGCCACTAAGTTTAATTTCTACATTCTTTAAAACACTGACATAGCTCTTGCTTGTCCATCAGAGTGAGACTAAATTTTGTCAGTCCAAAGAATGTATTATTCCAAGCACTAAGCTAGGCATCACATACTTTCTTACATTTAGCTACTTTCCCATCCGAACTATCAGTTCAAACAACTTGAGTACTCTTCTGAATCTCATTACAGTCTTCGTCAGTTTGCCGTTTAACCCCCAAATACTTATCCAAATTTGCAAATGGCATTTTGTCTAAGTCTCAAGATGTCTTGTTGAGTCACGTGCATTGCTATGCTCAGAAATTAACACAAAAATAAAATATAAATTTGTTTATTTGATGTACTCTTATAAATGACCACATGTACATGTCTGGGTCTTTCTGCCTCTGAATTCAATCACAGTAAATATCAATACATTGTCCCACCCAGCCACCAATCAATGCAATCGAACCTGCCACCTAGCTATTGAATCATGTTCTTTTGACGTACTCTTATAATGGCAACATATTCATCAATGGGTCTTTCAGCCACTAAATTCTGTCATTGTAAATATCAGCATGGCTAATTAATCAACACATTTCCCACTAATTTTACCTTGACTGTTAGTTTATAAACACTAGATGTTGATCTAAATCCTGACCTTGATTCAAAATTTGAAGCTACCACATAAACAAGTTCTATTTTCATTTTAAAATGATTGGTTGTTGTTGAGGTCATGATGGGACTTCGTGTTTAAGATGTAAACAACTTGTTTATTTTATTTCTTGAGTAAAATGATTGGTTTTTGTCAGGGTCACACTGGGTGGACGTGATCTTCAACAAGTACTTAATTTCTATGAGCTTCCAGCTTCTATGATCACGTGACCCCCATTTACGTTTTAGAAGATGATATAACCTTTGTTTGGGAGAATTATTCTCAGTAGAAGTTGGGCTGTTACAATGGAAGTTGTATGTTGTCCTGTTTGGAGTTATTTCGAATAACTGGGATTGGAGTTATTTCAAATTACATGGATTCAAAAGGATTAATTCTTTTATCCTGGAAAATACATGTGCTCATGTGAGATTCTTAATCAAAGACAGTTCTTATAAGAAATTTATTTAGATTTCCAAAATTGGAGTGATGATTCTTGTTTCTACATGGAACTGTAGACTTAAGTTACAGCATACATCATCGTCTTCCATCTTGGATTCTCATCTTGATTTGAACTTGAAATCAGTAGAACATCTTGTTATTAGGACTTCAAAATTTTATTTGTGGATTATTTTGGATTTGATTCTTAAAACCATAAGTTCATATTTTTTTCATTTTTACAGAATTTTTCCAGGAAAATAAATTATTATATTTTTTTTTATCAAAGCTTGTTGTTTTCACTCCTTCTTGTGTTACTGGTTATTTGAGCCTAAACATAAGAATTGGGCATTCGTCCTAAGGATAATTTCAAATTTTGGATAGAATATTCCAGAAAACTTTTTTTGTTTTTTTTTAAATTTGAATTCCACGTTTTTTAAATCTTAGTGAAATCAGCAAACTTTTTCTAAAATGTCATCAAAAGTTGAAATCTTTCTTTCAAATCCTACCCAGGAACAATTAGATCTTTTCGAAAAAGATGAATTGATTCAACTTGCTAGAAAATATGATCTTTCTGTGGTAAAGGCTGTGGTAAACAGGAAATTAGAAATAGTTTTGCTCAGTATTTGGTAGAAAAGAATGTTTTGGATAAAAGTGCTTTGGTTTCGATCAGTAAATCTGTATCAGCCTCTGACATAAAAGAGGGAATTAGAATTAAAATACAAGATGGAATTGGAGTTCAGGAAGCTAGAACTTCAGAAAGAAGAAAGAGAGAGATATGCAAATGCAGTTACAAGAAAAACAAATGCAGTTACAATATCAGAAAGAGGAGAGAGAGAGAGACAAACAGATGCAAATGCAGTTAGATAAGGAAGAAAGAGAGAAAGAAAGACAAACACAGTTACAGAAAGAGCAAATGCATTTACAATTGGAGAAAGAGAAACAAGAGAGGGATATCAATGTAGAATGAAAGAAATGGAACTGGCATGTGAAAAGCACATTCATACAAGTTTTGATCTCACAAAGAATATTAGATTAGTGCCCCCTTTCAGAGAAAAAGAAGTTGACAAATATTTTCCTTATTTTGAAAAAGTTGCTGAAAATTTGAAATGGCCAAGGGAGCATTGGACTCAATTATTGCAATGTGTACTCACTGGTAAAGCTAGTGATATTTACCATTCACTGTCAGTTCAACAAAGTGGCGACTATGATATGGTCAAAGAATGTATCTCATGGGGTTATGAGTTAGTCCCTGAAGCTTATCAGCAAAAATTCAGAAACTATAGAAAAGAAGCTGGACAAACTCATGTCGAATTTGCTAGAGAAAAAGAGCAGTTATTTGATAGATGGTGCTTAGCCAAGAAAGTTGAACAAGATTATAAAAGTCTTAAACAACTTATATTACTTGAAGAGTTCAAAAACTGTGTCCATAGTGAGATTAAGTCTTGACGAGCATCAGATTGAAACCTTGGAAAATGCTGCTCGAGTTGCTGATGAGTATTCTTTAACTCATAAAGTTACTTTTGTAAATAAGACTTCTATTCAACAGTCTTCTGGCAGAAAAGTATTTCAGCCTAATACAAGCCCTCCTAAAACTCGAACTGGCACAACTTCTAAAAATCAAACTTTAGAGAAGCTTGATTCAAGATCCTTGTCTCTTCCTATGCATACCTATTGCAAGAAAAAATGACAGGTTATTTCTGATTGCTACAAATTAAAAAATAGGCATCAGAATCAAGACAGACCTATTCCAAATGCTCCTATTTCTAAGAGGTCAAGGTCACAGTCATGTATTGAAAGCAATACATTTGTTGGTCTAATAAACCCGTCTGATTTTATTATGGGGAATTATGAACCATTCATATCGAACAGTTCTACGTCACTCTTGGGTGATTCGGCCAATCCTATCCCTATTAAAATTTTAAGGGACACAGGAGCTTCTCAGAGTCTTTTATTGTCAGGTACTTTGTCTTTTTCTGAGAAATCTTCTTCTAATGAGAGTGTTCTTATTCAGGGAGTAGAGTGCGGCTTTGTTAATGTTCCTCTCCACTGTGTAAATTTGTCATCAGACTAAGTCTCAGGACCTGTGATAGCTGGAACAGTCTGTTTTACCCATTGAGGGCATTCATTTATTACTAGGCAACATCCTTACTGGATGCAAGGTTGTGGTTAATCCACTTGTAACTGACAAGCCTTGCTTGAATCAGAAAGTGGATCCAATTGAAAAAGAATTCCCTGATTTATTTCCAGCTTGTGCAATTACCAGAGCTATGGCAAAGAAAGCTCTTGAGAATGAAGTAGATAAGGAAAGTATTCCTTTAGCTGATACATGTATTGGTCAGGCTTTTGATGAGGTCACTTTCACTCCTTGTTTGGATCAATCAGAAGGTACTGATCACAATGATCCTCTTTTAATGACTCATTCTCTTTATCTAATCAGGGTGATAAATGACAATCACTTGTCGTCAAACAGGAAAAAGATCCTGAAATCTCCTGTTTGTTTCAAAGGGATATTAGTGAAACTGAAGCTACTAAAGTTCCTGTCTGTTATTTCATTAAAAATGGAATTCTTATGAGAAAATGGAGACCTCCTGAGGTACCTGCTGATGACAAATTGTCAGTAACTATCAAACTGTAGTTCCAAAACCTTACAGACATGAAATACTTAGTCTGTCCCATGAAACTCCATTGGCTGGTCATTTCGGGGTCAATATAACTTATCACAAGATTTTATCTCACTTCTATTGGCCAAAAATTAAAAGGGATGTTGGTAAATACTGTAGATTTTGTCATACCTGTCAAATGGTAGGAAAACCGAATCAGAAATTTCCCAAGGCTCATATACAACCTATTCCTGCCTTTGACAAACCATTTAGTAGAATTATGGTAGATTGTGTTAGGTCCCTTACCCAAGACCAAGTCAGGTAACCAATACCTGTTGACCATTATGTGTGCATCAACAAGGTTTCCAGAGGCAATTCCCTTGAGGAATATAAAATCTAAAACAATAGTAAAAGCTTCGATAAAGTCTTTTACTCACTTTTGGCTTCCCAAATCTGTCCAATCGGGTCAAGTGTCATATTTTAGGTCTGGAACTTTCCAGCCTATATTGCTTGAATTTGTCATTCAGCAATTCAAGTCTAAAGTGAAATTATGGCTTGACAGAAATAAAATGGAGAGAACATTTGAGTTTGATAATAATGGAGTTCTCTCTCTCTCTCTTGCTCATTCTTCAAATTTTTCTTTGGTTTAGATATTACAGTCTTTACAAGGTTAAGAAGAAAATGAATTAGTTAAATTATAATATTAGTGTTCCTGGGATCTAAATAAATTATAGGCGTACCAGTATATTGAAAGAGATAGCCAGGTTAAATATGGAATTAATTCAGTTGTACCTGTCCCGCTCAGTGAAGATTTATGTGAAGGAATATCATCAGATTCTACTGATACTGGAGTGACAAATCTTTGGAATTCAGAAATTATGAAAGATCTAGACCAGAAACTTTCACATTTGCAACAGCAAGAAAGAAATGAACTTAAACAGTTATTATTTGAATATGAGCACTTATTTTCAGATGTTACTACAAGAACAAACAAAATTTTCCATGACAATGAAATTGTTAATTCTAAACCTGTCAAACAACACCCATACAGGATAACATTCTCAAACAGAAATACTTGAAAAAAGAAATTCAATATTTGCTGGAGAATGATTTTAAAGAGCCTAGTAAAAGTGACTGGAGTTCACCATGCATACTTATTGCAAAACCAGAAAAAAAATTATGTATGTGAACTGATTATAGGAATGTGAATAGTGTGATAAAACAGATTCATTCCCATTACCAAGAATAGATGACAGTATTGATAATATCGGGAGTGCCAAGTATGTCACTAAATTTGACCTTCTGAAAGGATTTTGGCAAATTCCACTAACGGAAGAAGCAAAGAAAATGTTGGCATTTGTGATTCCAGATGGGCTTTACCAATATAAAGTAATGCCGTTTGGGATGAAAGGGTCGCCAAGTACATTTCAACATCTCATGAATATGATTACCTTTGGTCTAGACAATTGTGATGCTTAGATTGATGATGTCATCATATACAAAGACATCTGGAAAGAACATTAAGCAACAATTCAGAAATTCTATGACAGGCTCACAGATGCATGTTTGACAATTAAGTTATCGAAAAGTGAGTTCTGCTGTGCTAGTCTAACTTTTCTAGAACACATCATGGGACATGGACAAGTTAAACCTATTGATGCTAAGGTCAAGGCTATCTCTGAATTTTCTGTGCCTGTTAATAAAAAGCCACTAATGTGATTTTTAGGTATTGCCGGATACTATCAAAAAATTGTGTTCCAATTTTTCTATAACTGCTGAAGCCCTGATAAATTTATTGAGCAAGAAAAACAAGTTCCTTTGGACTGAAAAATGTTAGGAGGCTTTTGACAAGTTGAAAGCCACACTTAAAAGCATGCCAGTTCTTACAGCTCCAAATTTCAGCCAATCTTTTAAACTGTCTTTGATTAAGAATCTCACATGAGCACATGTATTTTCCAGGAAAAAAGAATGAATCCTTTTGAATCCAAGTAATCTGAAATAACTCCAATCCCAGTAATTCGAAATAACTCCAAACAGCAGAACATACAACTTCCAGTGTAACAGCCCAAATTCTACTGAGAATAATTCTCCAAAACAAAGGTTTTATCGTCTTCTAAAATTTAAACAGGGGGTCACCTGATCAAAGAAGCTGGAAGCTTGTAGAAACTAAGTATTTGTCCACCCAGTGTGACCCTGATGAAAACCAATCATTTTACTCTAAGAATTAAAAAAAATAAAAACATTGTTTACATCTTAAACATGAAGTCCCATCATGACCTCGACAACAACCATTCATTTTAAAATAGAAATAGATCTTGTGTACGTGGTTGCTACAAATTTTGAATCAAGGTCAGGATTTAGATCAACACCTGGTGTTTATGGACTAACAGTCAAGATCAAATTATTTTCTGAAAAAAGTATCATCTCTAGAGAAATTTACATTACAAAAGCATGTAATAAAAAATGAAAAAGAATTAAAACTGACAAACAATTAAATTGAAATAAATATATATTAAATCAGATACAATTTAATCAAATATACATAAAATATGGATAACTCTTTGTATCTATCCTATCCTATTAATTTATATGAAGGAAGATCATTTCAAATGCAAAATCTACACTGATATCTGCAAATGTTACTGACATTATCTCAATCTTTGTCTGTTGAAATAACTAGTGTCAAGACAGAATTGTATACCAGCACAAGTCATGTTGACAAGATTGACTCAAGCCATGATATCACAATAACATGAAGAATGTACACAAAAAGAATCCTACAATTCAGAATCTAAAATAAAAATAAAGGCATATAAACAGGACAATTTCAAGATAAAGAGCAGAAAATGGAATCATTTGATTTATGTTTCTGTTGTAATAACCAAAGATATCGATACCAGAAGCAAAAAAAAGTCAACAAACTCTTGAATGTTGTTGATCTTATCAGTTTAATGCCATTTGTCAGTATATGACAGGTTCTACATTGCAGCCAGTATACTGGAAGAACCCAGGGAAAATCCTGAGAAGAACCATCAACCCATGGGAAGCTACTGACAAGCTTTCTCACATACCCAAGTTGGCCGAGACTTTGAGTTGAACCCATGTGGACAGAGGTGGGATGTCAGTGTTTAGAGAATGCCCTTTTGGCCATCTGGGCCAGCCATTTCTTAAAAGAATCACTGAAAATCTTGAACAATATCATCAACATGCTTTACATAGCAGTACATTGGTTGAAATAAGATGATGATCCCAACATAAAAACCAACTATTATCTTCAGCTTCCTCAGACTCAAAGATCAAGACCTGAATTAAGCATGGCAACCAAATTACCTCTTGATTCTGGATTCATTAGAGTACCAGAGTAACAACAAAAGAAACTCAGCATAGAAGAAAACTCTTGCAACAATGTTCTGTAATGCCACAAGAATAACTCAAGATGATGAAAAATAGCATAAAAAGATATTTTACCCCATCCTTCTTCTTCTCCCCTCCCCTTAATTATGGGGTCGCCAGTCAAATAAAAAAAAAACATTGTTTGATAGGAATTTTGGGTGCCAACTAAGCATGGTCCCCCCCCCCATAGTTGCAGGTGTTGCATTGGGCAGCTGCTATGTCACCATGATAAAGCTATTTATATGAAGGAAGCACTTTTTATCTTCCTTGTGAGAAAAGCAAACATTATTAATTTAATCAAAGATGATATCAATAAAACTTTTAAACAAATCTAACCATATAAACACATTTAAACTCAGGAGCCACAGCAGCTTTGCTCAACAGACATTGTTAAAATTATCATAACAAAAACTTGAGCCACCATTTTGTAACTTGTTTGGTTTAGTGGTAAGCATGGCCACCTCTGTGCAAGACTAACAGGTTTAAGTAACATGCAATTTTTTAAATAATTTTTGTTTATGTTTTTTTACATTTCAAATAGATAATAGAGTCGTATTACTACTGATATTTTCCATGCAAATATACACAAAACACAACTGGACATAACTGGAAAGTAGCTGACATTTTGTGGGATACAATAAGAGATCTACTTACATATATGCACAATGACAATAAATTAAAACCAAAATAAGTGAATAATAGATATATTTCATTTCTTGTGTGAAAAACTTCATCACTCATGAAAATACTGAGCTTTTCACCCATTTGATCAAATACATACATTATTCCCTCGTGACAAGCCAATACTCTCTCCCTCTCTCTCTCTCTCTCTCTCTATATATAATACATACATTATTCCCTCGTGACAAGCCAATACTCTCTCTCTCTCTCTCTCTCTCTCTCTCTCTCTCTCTCTCTCTCTATATATATATATATATATATATATATATATATATATATATATATATATATATATATATCATAATTAAGTATCAAGAAAATGGCATTCAGTATCCACAAGCAGTGGGCCAAAGGGCAAGAAAAAAACCCATTAAGCCATTCCACCTGTCAGATCCTCAGGTGGCTGATTTCCTGTGGGTTTTTTTTGAAGAAATGAGAAAATCAGACTTGTTTAAAACAACCTGCCAGTTCTGTAACAGGAGAACAAACTTGCCAAAAGTAATCATTTGTGTTATGTAAACATCTCTCTTCCAGACAAGCCAATTAGTAAAATCTAGAGTTAACTCCCTTCAACTATCAACACTGACTTACACTCTATTTTTTAGCACACGTAAGTCATACTACATTTTGTTGTTTTTTTCATTATTTATTTTTAAACAATTGTTTTTGTTGTTTGTGCCGGTGTACATAATTTTGAAAATAAATTTTGAGTTGTATAGTCTTGGCACTGAAAAAAGAAATATTTAAAAAAAATTGAAACTGACAGAAATACATGGAATACATGTACTAACAAATTTTTTTTAAATTGGCTGTGTGTATATTACTGACTTTGAGTGTGAACATTTCATTGTTACAAAGTCCATCATATACAGCTTCACAAAGACCTGATGAAGTTAGAACACAGTCTTGTAATTTAGTTTCACTTTATTCCCATCAGTTCCAGAGTTAGCTTTCCCACTTGAGTATGAAATGAACTTACTAAAAATGGAACAGTGTATAAATGACTGATGCTTGTTAAATTATGATCCCCGTGCTTTCTAAATAAAAGGCAGAGATTATGCGATACTGCCTGTATGCATGTGTAAATTCATTATGTATGCATGAATCATGTGCTCATGGAGTGACACTATTAGGGGTAGTCTGTAGATGTATACAATAGTTTTTATAATTTGGATTCATCCCCAGGGGTGGGGGTGAGACTGAAGGGTGGGGACACTTTATTCAATGTGTGGCAATCTGAGTTTTGTTCATCATACAACTCCTCTTATGCAATTTAACTTGGACTTCAAACCTTGATATATAATAGGGTGTAGATGTGTACAAGAGTTTTAGAAAGAAATTGAATTGATCCCCTGGGGATAATATGTGTGTTTGATTTGGATTTTTCACATAGCTTTACAAAAATTTCAGTCATATTGCTACGATGTCTGCAGAGTGAAGTTTACAGTGATGTCTAGCACTAGGGCATCATGCTGCAGATATGTAGATCCAGTCACATTATCCTGACACCAGGCCGATCAGTCCTAACACTAGCATCTTAGTGCTGAGCATTTAGTGAGGCAGCTGTTAGTATAATTTTTATGTCTTTGGTGTGACTTGTTTGGAGTTTGAACCTGTAACCTATCCCCTGGGGATAAAAACCAGGAAGATGACTGGATAGAATTATATGAAACCTGTAGTCATTTATGAGTCTATTTTTCTATGCAACTTGGGCATGATCCACATATGTGCAAGATGGTTTTGGATTTTGTTTAATCTTGTTGGGTTGAGGATGGGTAAGGGGAGTAAGGCTTGGGGAGTGGAAGTGGTTGTACACAAACTGAAATTATCTCCTGAGTTGTCAATCATACATTCATGAGAACATGTCTTATGAAAGTGGACTGAAGTGTCATTGTTGATTAACGATGTCCCCAGGGGAAGAACTCTAAACTTTAAGTAGCAGCATCAGTAACCTCAAATTTTAGTTATTCCTAAAACAACCGATCTTTCTGTCTTCCCCTGGCTTGTTTACAACATAGAAGATCCTCAACTTTTATTGGGCTTCAAAAACCAAAGGTCAACTGTCATGCATGATTATTCTCCCACATACCATGAAGTTGGGAATGTGACTTCATACACACACACACACACTTGCACATACACAAGCTTTCTGCACAAGCACACTAAAAGTTGAATTTGGATATACTGCCAACATCAGCCTGCCCCTAGTGACTTGGCCACTTTTAGATTTGGAGGAGGGTGTGTGTAAGACATGTAAGTGCAGGAATATGTGTTTTACAACCAAAACACTTTTCAACTTCTCTACAGTTTGAAATTTAAGTAAAACCTGAACTCAGATAACTGGTGTTACAGTATATAAATTATGTGCTTCATTACAAAGCTAGTCTCTGTATGGGGTGGTAGACTCTTATGGTTCCACTGGACAACATTCTAATTAGCCAGAACATTTTTACAACTATTTAAGAAAATATCACCCATGACTATACTCATTGTATAACAGGTAGGGCGTTGTACTGAAAGTATGCTGTCTTATGCAAATTACTTTAAATAAATGTACAATAAATACAAAATAAATTAAATATCTACAAATTTTACTTGCTTTTAATATGTATGCACATGATTTAATAGTACATCAGCACAATCTTGATTATAACGTGCAGATTAGAAAGTTTAAAAAAAATATGCATAAACTATTGCAGAACACTTTAGAAAGATAAACCTTTCAGATAAATGTAACATGCAGTTCGACAAGAAAAAAGATAAATCCCTTTTACATGGATTAGTGAGGCATACAACTTGAAGGGTGGGATGGTAAGGCAGGGAGATGGTGAGGAATTTTCTTCTAAATACCTGACCACCTATCTTGATAGGTTTGTTGTTTCTTGTCAACTGTTGCTAAGGTAAGGATCCACAGGGTAAGACTTTAGAATTTCACCTGCCAGTGCTAACTTGCTTCAAGTCATTTATCTGTTGACTTTCGGCATACTATTGCATTGATGTTAAACAGGCTCTACAGGTGTTTTGAAAAGAAGAAATTTATACCTGTTATAGTTCCACCAAGTATAAGTTATTTCCCTTGCACCAGTGGTATTGTAGAACAACATTAATTCCATAACATTATAGATTTTAAAACCTGTCATGTATATAACTTATAGAGCAATGCATCATACATATGTGTTACATTTCTGCATGCCATCTAATCTCAAGAACATGAATTGTGAGGAAATAAACTTACTGTCTATACCTGCTTATTAGACAAGTCCAACTGTAAACAGCAGACACGTATGCTGTTACATAATGTGCTGGCAGATCTGGGTGTGCAGTTTCTTAGGAGTAATCAGTAGAACAAACAAGATAGACCCTGATCTGCTGAAGCATTATGCTATGGCAGATTATGATCTTTGTTGTTTGTGGTTTGAATTGATTTATAAATAAGTATATATGGTAACTGAAAAGAGTCACAGGAGAATGCTTGCAAAATGTGAGAACAAAATGAAGGTAAATCTTTCTTCCCAAAAAAATACTTGTAAAAGAACTTAAGAACTGCAAGGCAACTGTGTTACCACTCAACCATTCAGGCTTCTTAATAACATAAAAGTTGTTTTTCATTTAAAAGGTCTGTTTAAAGTATATCACTTATATTAATATAAGTCTGGGTTAGATTTTTCTGGTAAATGTCAGATAAAATTATATTTTTGCACAATATTGTTTTCTAAAATTCAATGTAACACAGATAATAAACCTCCTACAGGTTGATTTTGAGAAATATTTGTAATTTGGAGTCTAGCTATTTTGGAATAGCTGCAGTATTTACACTAAGAAATTTAGTGGATCTCAACAAGTCAGCACTTTTGGTCAGTACCATCTTTATTCATTGCCTCCTTCTGAGCACTGGTATTTTCACCATCATAAAATCACATGTCCTTCCACCCTTCCTGTCTTTCAACTTCTATACTGTGACTTGTCTAAAGACTGACTAGTCACATGACCTAAGTGTCATCTCATGTGATCCCTAAGGATTCTTACTACAGGTTCAATGAAATTGTCATAAAACTTTAACTTTGTAAGTACAGCTGTATAGTTTAATTTTCAAAATTTTATTCCTGTAACCTCTGAATAACAAAAACTGTCATGTTAAGTCACTGTGACCTCAATAAGGTTACTGTGAGGTAATAGTACCATGGACATGACGGCATTTTAAAATGACCATTATTTATATCTGAAATATTTTTCTAGCATGTACTGGAAAGGGAAAGAAAACAGAGGGTGACAGAAAGGACATTCTGACTGGAATATGGCTGTGATTAGCAGACTCCTATCAAGTTAGTTTCCTTTGGACTTTAGTGTTTCCTACATTAGTTTCCACAGGATTCTACTGTTTCCTATATTAGTTTCCATTGGACTCTACTGTCTTCTACAACCTAAAGACATCTTAATGCCGCAACCTACATCAGCAGAAATACTATACAGAATTCTGGTTCATAACTTTTTCATAAATGAAGTGAAGTTTACACAACTGATGTGACAAAAAAAGAGCTTAGTACAGTGTAGTTTGGAACTCACCTGGCAATTCATACAGTGTGTTGAAGATCCTGAACCTGTGTTCATCCAACTGCACAAATTTGTTAGGATACAAGGAGTGAATCTTGCGTCTGCAGAAGAAGAAAAATGAATAAAAAATCATAAAAATAACATTACCCATAATTCTGACTCAAACTTGATTTTATGCTGACACTTTCATGGTTACCATCTGTTTTAAGAGTATACATTTGACGTTTTAAGCTTCTGTTCTTAAACTCTTTCAACACATAAAATGCAAGAGAGACAGATACACATGCACAGATAAATACCAGTTCTGCAGTTCTGATTACCGCATAATCGATTCCATCCAGCATTTGTCACTGACAGTGAAAAGATTGTTTACTTGATTACAAGTTATGTGATTAATTTCTGGCCTGAAACTCAGTTATGTGCCCTTTTAGCTGATTGGAACTTGATGATAATGGAATAACTATCCCCATTTGGCAAGACATCATATGCATAAATGCAAAGATCTCACAAACTTAAAAATCCAGTGGGCCCTTGTGACTGGCCAAAGGGTAACATTACAATATAAGGCAATGCAAAAGTAGGAAAATGATGAGTCATTTGAAAATATATGGGAAAACAAACAAAAATTTGATGGGCCAAATATCTCTTCATATTTCTCTTGGAGCAAATTCAGCACTATATTTCAATTGGTCATGTTGAAAACCTATTAAAAAATGAATTCTGCTTAAATATATCTGTTCAAATTTCCTTGCAAATTAATGCAAGCCCTACCCAGAGAGATCCCTGTAAATGAATTGATTTTTTATTTGCAGGGATCTTCCTGGCATTGCTGAACAAAGACTAAATCATTTTATTGGAAAGTTCCCATTTTAAATTGCCATTTACTCTCACTAATTGATCAGTTAGTAGAATCTGATGAGTACTAATGAACTATACGACAACCAACACTACAAATACCAAAGATGCAAAGTGTACCAAGAAAAAAGAATTGTGGTTGGCAAATTTCAACCTGGTTTCACATCTAAGAATTTTAAATTTGCATTTGAACTAGCAAGGTTGAGACAACATAAAATTTTGAGGTTAAAGAAAGCAAACTGTTAACATGTCAACATGTTTGCTGCAGCAGTCAATTAACTCCTATATACCACATGTACTCATGTATAAGTTGAGTATTACTGCATAGACCCACATCTTCTGTCTCATAATGCACTAGTAGATCTGGGCCTTTGCAGTTTGTTACGACTCACCAGTAGAAATTTTGTTAGGACTGATCAGTAGAATACACAACACAGACTTTGATCTGCCAGCACATGATGCGATGGCCAATTATTGTCTAAGTTGTTTGCTTTTTTACTTGTGTTATAAGGATAAATGGTAGTTACATCTAACACTGCACCTATGTATTAATTTTGAAATTTTGATATCAACTGCTGGGATAATGAGAGTGATTTCATAAAAAAAAGGCATTACTGTCACTTGTCATGAAAGTATTTAAGTTAATCTCTTCCTCAGAACTCTACAAATAGGATTTTGAGACATGACTATGCATGGATGTACAGGAAATTGTGTGTCTTTTAAATCTCTACTAAAACTCTTAAAGACAACTTAAACTGGAATTGCTAAACAAACATCAACTCTTTTCACCTTGAAAATTACCATTTAGTCTGTCACTAATATTCCTTCAAATCAAAGTCTCAGTTTCCATGGAAATTCAAAGACATGCTACATGGTCAAAGGTGAGGTCAACTGTCAGTCCGGCAACTAGTCACAGACAAATGACTGTAAATAAATTACCAGTGAAGACTTAACAACAGTTTAGAAGAAAGGGACATTTGATCAAAACTGAGCCATCCAATTAAAAAACTGGTGTTCTGTCAACAGAACAGGGCCACACACCAAGATAAAGAAGAGAAGATATGATCCAATTTAAATAGCCAAACGTTTCCAACAAATTTCACCCTTAACTTTTATAAAAGGGTATCATTTCTTCAAGTTTCATAATCCACGAGTTAACAATATATCTAACTGGGGCCACTAATAAAACTGAATAACTTAAATGATTCAATTTATAAATTTGGTGTGTCACTTAAGTTGCAGTGAAAAGCAGGGGAAGGGCTTCATTTATCAAGATCTATGTTTAACATGCAGAGATTAAAACTGAAAATATTTAAATCTAGATTTTATTAATTAAATCTTAGCAAATTAGACACAAAATGAAGGGACATTTCACTTAATGAACATGCCTTTTCCATTCAAATGAAGGTTGGACCAACAATGAACTTATAAAGTAAAAAACTACAGTCCAGATTATGATCGGTGCAGAATGCAACAAAGAGGTACATGAAACAAACCAAAAAAGTAAGACAGAGTTGGAAAAATGTTTACTTTTACAAGAAATTTCTAATTAAGAGCCGAGATAGCATATTTGTTTAAAAACTCACCATTTTCTGTCAAAATTATGTCTGTTTATAACATGACTATATATAAGTACTGGATTGAATGGGATATCTTTGAAAGGAAACATAAATTTGAAGGCAATTTTGAGCCAAAGCTAGCACTTTGGCCCATATCTGGTTAAGATCCACAGCTTGTAGTTCTGAACCATGGTGTAAGTTAACCTCGCTCTGTTCTCCCTAAACCATGATAATACCACATAAAAGTATTACAATCTGTGCTAATTCAAAGGTTTGGGTAGTAATGTTTAACTGAATTAAATTTATCCATTACACTATCAGTAAAATCATAAAATGTGACAAAGATCAAGGCCAATTAAACATTCTAGACAATGCCACCAGAATTCATTATTTTCCCCATGTATTTCCCCATGATTAACCATATTAATCAGTAAAAGCATTATGGAGATGTTAACAACAGCCACTCCTTTATGTCTTTTAGTTCCAATCTTTTATGTTTTTAAATCACAATTGAGAGAAAATTAGGATTCTGATTATAGATGTGGCTGAGTGGTAATCCAGGTTAATGATCCCAATCCTGCAAAGTTGTCAAGTTTATTGTCAATATTTTAATACAAGAAAAACATTTAAGACTTCTTAAAAACCATTAGCTCCAAAATCTGGTTCACCAGTGAAGTTTATTCAAATGAACCTTGTTCTGCTGTCTTTTTTATGAATAAGCCTGGCTGTTGAGGCATCAATTTCTCTCAGGATCCCTTTGTCAGTGGACAACCCTGCGTCACTTTCAAGTATTGAATATCATACTATAAATTTAATCTTTTCCTGGTTACTCTTGTAATTGATGCTTAAGAAAGGCCAGTCTGGATTTTTTTGGCAGTCTCTTTTCAATTCGGAAGTGGTGGAATTTAATGAAGTTGGGCACACTAAGAAGCAGTGAACTGAAGTAAAGCTTTCCTTTCACAATACAAATCAGACACCATAAAATTGGAAGTGACATCAAGTACTGAAATTTTAATTAAACACAAATTTCTATGGCAAGGAATTGGACCCTGTGGCAGGTAATGATACTCAAGTTCTGAAGAAAGGTGGAAACTCCAAGTGCATCAAAAGTTTAATGTCACCATTCCTGGGAAAATTCTTTTGAAAATGCCAATAACATTTTAAAACTTGTCTTGGAGCATAATTTAAGTAAAATTACAATCAATTATTTTTCCATCCTAATGTTGTCTATAAACAATGTCAAAATACATGCAATAATTTAAAGTATTATATTATTTTTGGAAATCAGTTGGATGCTTATCAATATCATTATTACAAAATCTCCAAAAACTTTCTACATCAGTACATCATTAAAAAACAAATAGCTCAGTGTTTAGTGGAATTATATGGCTCACATTCATAACCACTACTGTATTTTCACGTATATAAGACGCGTCTAATATAAAATTTTACTTACCCCACACCCTAAGTGCGTCTTATATTTGTGGGCATCTTATCTAATTATTTTACACAAATGAAATCTCAGTCAACAATTTTTATAATAAACATTTGCTAAAAATACTGTTTGTCTTGATTTAAAATCAATCTATTCATCTTCATCGTCATCAGTTTCTGCTTCAAATCCATCGAAACTTACATCATATTCACCCTCGTCGCCGAATACCTCCATAGCCGCTGATAATCGATCCTTATTGGCATCAGTGGTATCGGATGCAGCCGAGTCATCGTCCGAAGAACTGATATCGGCGGCCGGTTCTGGAATTATCCCACACTTTCTTAAGCCATTGATGATTGTTGTTGTTTTCACTTTCTCCCGTGACCGGAGAACCCAATTACACACCTCTACATATGTTGTCCCAACAGTTGTACATGCCTGGACTGCAAGGTTGTTCCATTTCATGAACTTGTACACCCAGCTCGCACTGCCACGAAAGTCCATGATCTTCATTTCTGTAGCAATAATTCGAGCCTTGAGTTTGATCGATATTGTTGAAACTGCATGGTTACTGTCACGTTGCGAACATACCCAGTTGGCAAGATTTTCTTCCAAGTACGGCCATCTTGCCTTTCTACCTCTACAAGCTCATTTCTTTGGATTCATCTTCTTAAGCTCCTCTTCCTCCAACTTCCAATCACGTACATTCTTCTCAATGCAACTAAATTCTCTTCCAGCAGCTCTGTTGCCATGCTCCTTGGCAAACTTGATGATGTCTAATTTAAAATTGGCTGTATATGATTTTCGCTTCGTCATCGTGAAAATTTTATAAATGCCCAAGAGATTGATCACTCATTTATTTATAACAAGAGATTGATCCCATGTATACTCTATATACCGGTATATACTAACCCCAGCCGCTGAAGCCTAGCTCTAGCGGCCTAGAGGAAGATAAGATCAAACGATAACCGTTGCAGCCCTGCCTCAAACAATTCTTTGAACTCCAGCCAAAACCGTCAATGAAGCCTTGTTTACATCAGGTGAGTGATCAAAACATTGGAGATATCTGCGTTTATGACAAAGGAAAGTACCGGTAGCCACTTTGATGCACATGGTTTGAAAACGGACGTTTACCGGTACATATTTGAACAAAACAACACACAGAATTATTCAAAAGATTTTATTAAACTTTATTGGAACAATAATGTAATAGTACTTAACAAAATAATGTTTGATACAGATCAATACCGTAAGTAACTTATAAGTTATTAAAAATTCAACGCTATGTCATCCGCAGTCAATATATGGTTTGCTCAGTTCAGTAGATGGTGAGGCCGAGTGCGTCTTATATTCGTGGGCGTCTTATTTAAAATATTTTTTACACAAATTGTCAAACCTGCGTCTTATATATGGGTGCGTCATATAATTGGTTGCGTCTAATATACGCGAAAATAAGTTAAGTCTTTTTGCTGCACAGTAACTTCTTAAGTTACTTTTGGATTTCAACCTTTTCTGGACTGCAAGATTATACTGACTGGATTCATAATAAAATTATGACCAACATGATACTGATTTGTTGTTTGATTGACAGCCTTCAAAAGCAATGTTTAGCTGAGTTATAGCCCCTTAATGTCTGACCCACCAACTTGTTACACGCAATAAATCCCCTCATTATTATTTAATTTCAAACAAATTTAGAATTCTCTCTGATATTAATAAGACCTTATGTGATTGCAATTGTTAGCAATCCATGCAATTCTTTAAACAGAGTAGTCTAACTCGGAAACTTTTCCCCTGTACAATAAATAATTTGATTATTATTTGATTTAATAAATTTGAATACTCTCTGATATTACCTGGGTGAGTTTGATTGTTAAGTATGATCATTTACCAGGGTTAGAGCCATATCATTCTCAACTTTGTCATTTGAATATTTGTATCTCATACTGGAAAATAAGTTTGTTTTCTTTGGGTCTGAGATTATATCGCTTGTTGTTGTAAATTTGTTCCATAATCATCAGAGCATTGCTGTTCTTGAACATACAAGAAATGTGGTCCCTAAGTTGGTCATGCTTTAATGAAAAGCTGTGCCAATTGTTTTTTAAAACACATAAAAATTTTAAACAAACCAGAGCTTTTTCAATTTGCAATTTGTAAAGTAAATGAAGTGTACCATGATAGCCATAACAAAATGTTTATTCCAGGATTAAACTTGAGATGTCAGCAATGGGTGCATCACTACAATTTGCCTTGAATTGAGGAACTTGTGTTGAGAAAGATATGCCATTTAGTAGACTGAACTTCTTTAACTCATTAACCCCTGGAGGTTTTTGTTGTTTTCGTCTGAAATGCGAGTAGGAAACACATTTTGGGGCTGTTTCTTAATACATCCTGATATGACTTCCAAGCAATTTTCCATTAGCCTAATGCCTAGTTGTGTTAGAAACATTGTTTTCCAGTGGTTACTTTGCTTGTGTATGAGCAGAAGGGTAAAAGGTAGAAGTTGGAGTTCTATTTTTATTTTTTTTGCTTTACGGACCCAACATTTTTGGATTGGGACCACTCTTTATTCCAAAGGCCCACTTTATCCTACTTTTTGCAAAGGTTCACCTGTCTGTGTGCAGTACAGACTGGTCTGCTTAGATCTGAGGCCAAAAAGTTTAAAATAGGACACAAAATCGGATTCCTACCACGGGCGAATTTTGGGTGAAAAAAAAATGGGTCCAAAGAATTTGGTTTTTTCCACATGATTTTATAGTGCAACTAAAACCTCCAAATTATTTGGTATCTTTGTAGAGCTACATCTGTCTACCTTTCTATAACACCACCCACTTTAGTGTACCATACATGACTTTGACAGGGGCTCCGAGTGGCCGAGTGGTCTAAAGCGCTCTCTGTTACAGATCACTGCCATCTCACCTCTGTCTGCGTGGGTTCAAGTCTAGGATTCGGCCAATGTGGGTATGTGAGAAAGCTTGCCAGTAGCTTCTCATGGGTCGGTGGTTCTTCCCGGGGTTTTTCCAGGTTCTTCCTCCACCATTAAAACTAGCTGCCATGTACAGCCTATCATGTGCTGAAAAATGGCGTTAAAACCCACAACAACAACAACACTACCTTGACATTACAGAACTCGGCAGTAGACTACTACCTCCTGCCATATACGTGGCGCCAGGGGTTAATTAGTTAAGTGATGACATGAAATTCTGGAAGTTCAAATTGTTCAAGGTCTTATTAATATAAAGCTGCATGCCAAATGCAACAAGTCTTAGCAAAGTAATAAAGTAGAAACTAAAATCAGGATAACAGACAATCAGTGGCCATAACTCTAAAAAAATCAAACGACTCCTATATGTCTATAAGATAATGTTCATAAAACTCAGAGTATACTTAATTGTTCTGGAGTTAAGCTGGTTCTAAGCAACAGCCCAAAAGTGAATTTTTATTTGTATGGGCCTAAAACTCAGTCCAAAATGGAGCTTGCAAGATAAAACCCAAAACGCATAAGAGGAATATCAAGGCCTACGAGACATGGTACAAGTTAAGTTATGTCAGAATATGTTAGTTATAAGTTTCTAGTAAAGTGGAGATAGCTAAAATTGATGGGAAATGAGTTGTAACTCCATCAAAATTAGACCTGAAAATGCAAAACCTTTATGCGTAACAGGCAATTCACCAACCAAATGGCACCTAACTACTACACGAGTTGTACAGCTATGGTGGTTACATGAGGTGTGAATGGATCGACACAGACACAGAGACAGAACATGTGATTGCTAAAAGGTTCCTGCACCTTGATAAAGGCCCTAACTATGTTAAGAAGGTAAAATCTATATAAAGAACATAGCACAAAAATAGACCATGTAGATTTCAGAGCTGTAAATTTTTTATATGGAATAACTGGTGTTTCCTACTCTCTTAAATTATCTCCAGATAGACTAAAAGTCAAAACACCTGCCAGGCATTCCCTTTTTGATGTTCATGATTGACACAGGGAAGTACAAATTATCACATGCACCATTCTTGCACCTGAATATCAAAACAGAACATAACCTTACTCTATTTAAACAAACAAGACAGCTCACTGTTCATAGATTTATAAATAACATTTTAACCTTCATTAATATATTTCCACACAGAAATATTAGAATTAATGAGGCAAGTGATGATATATATGTTTTAATTAAATAAAGCACTGTCATCCTATGTAAATAAAAACCCTGAAAATAAATTATTGGTGGTAGTGGTTGTGGAATATGATTCAAACCCACACCCCTTCTGTCATGAGTCCAGCTTGCTAATCATGCAGCCAAGTTAAAAAAACGCTTTAAATGTACAGAAAACCATTGTCCATCAAAGATCTTAAATGAACCACAAAAATGTGTCCTTTATGAACAAGTGTCCTTTACATAAAAATTTATAAGGTGATTATAAATTAGATAGAATATTTTCCATCATGACTAAATGTCCTGATAAGGGAGATTTCACTGTTAACATATTCTTGAGAGTACAGTCTGTCTCAGCTATTCTACTTTCAACTGCAAATAGATGAATCCTGTAATGAAGAGGAAAATTATGATGATGGTGATGGTTATGATGATAATTATAGGGATGACAATGATGGCTGGGTTGGCAATTGTTTTCAAAAGACTGTTTGGATCTAAAGTTCTTTTATACCACAGTCAAAACTTCCGATGAGATTGATGATTCATGTTGATTTGTCTCTCAAATGACTGAAATAAATATACGCTGCCAATATACAATGCATCACTGTCTAGGGTAGACTTTTTGCCAATACACAATGCATCACTGTGTAGGGTGGACTTTTTGTCAATACACAATGCATCACTGTGTAGGGTCAACATTTTGTCAATACACAATGCATCACTGTGTAGGGTCAACATTTTGTCAATACACAATGCATCACTGTGTAGGGTGGATTTTTGTCAATACACAATGTATCACTGTGTAGGGTGGACTTTTTGTCATTACACAGTGTATCACTGTGTAGGGTGGACTTTGTCAATACACAGTGCATCACTCTGTAGGGTGGACTTTTTGTCAATACACAATGCATCACTGTGTAGGGTGGACTTTTTGTCAATACACAATGCATCACTGTGTAGGGTCGACTTTTTATGCCTAACAGGTTAGAATTCCCCATCATGTGTCACATATAATCATATCAACACTATAGATACAATAAACTGTTCTGATGGAAGGTCTTTAATCTATTTAGTGACTGAATACCATTGCTGTGGGGGGGATCCAACTAATCCAAGTGCAAATATTGTAAGTTAACAAAACTTTAACAAGGATATTCTTACAGGTTTTAAGTTTCATGTTCATGGGTTCATTTCCAGAAAATATATTCAGAATGAAAACAGCAGAGCAGGTTCAAAACCCTTCAAAAATATGGCCCCCTTATATAAATATGTAATAAGAAACAAGGTTTGTGTATTAAATCAAGAAATTGCAGTTGTATTGTTGTAGGGTTTAATGTCATTTTTTTAGCAAAAGAGAGGCTATAATGGAGGCCAGTATAAATGGTGGAGGAAGAACCCAGGAAAACCCAGGAAAGAATCACCAACCTATCAGAAGCAACTGGCATGCTTTCTATCATACCCACATTGACCAAACCCAAGATCTGTAACGGTAAGCGCTTTAGACTACTCAGCCACTCAGGGCCTCGAAATAGCAGTGAAACACATAGCTATCAATTTCTTGATAGTATTCACGTTTACACTGATAACAATTTTGGTAACCTACATGTAATTTTCACTTGGATTAACGAGTCATCGCATACCTTTTATGAGTTAGACAAGTTTTAAGTTAAGAACCAGAAATTTTGTGATTTTTTTAATATCTGGTCTGATATTTGTTATGTTTTCACCCAAGGTTACTGGTATATTCAAGACTGTACAGTTTTATTAATATGTTGTCACCCCAATGTAAAGACACCAGCAGCTACTTTTGTAGTATGCAATTACGTCTAACCAGTTCTAGGAACCATATTTGATGGTGAATTGGCATCATTTGCACAATTCTGAAAACCAATGAAGCTAGCATCCTCTCTGCCAAATTTGTTTGATGTTTACCCAGTGGATTTAAAGAAGCTGAAAAATAGCAACTCTTGATGGATGCACAACACTTGATTACTGTTACATAATGGATAAAGTGCCAAAATTAAATTCACTTGGCCTTACTTCCAGGTGAGCTCAAATTCAACCAACTGAGCAGTGCTTGTGCATTGCCTGGCTTCATATCGCGGATTTATCTAATCTTATTTAGCAATATCTTGTATACCACCTACTACACCTGGCAATGGTATCTCAATATCAATTAGCTTGAAAAACATGATAAACAACTCATGAGCCACTGACTCTATAGTAAACATAATACCCTTCATTTGACTTATGCACGCAACTCATGTAACTCTCTGATTATATACAATTACTATTTACATGCGTTGACAATTACCTCCCTTAATTCATAAAAGTCTCCACACCTGTATAAATGCAGGTAGCATTGTTATTAAATTCAAAAGTTTTTTATGAGAAACTATAACCACTTCCTCTAGGCTTTTGATAAAAAAGCATTATATTATTTCTCTGAATACAATGATTAATCATATTGTTACAACGTTCACAGTAATGATCATGGGAAGGTTTAAAACTGCATGTACCTTTGGGAACAAAAGCTGCATCAAATGAAACTTGAGAACTTATTCTTAAGAACATTTTTTTTAAATTACCTGTAAACTCTGTCCCACATAGCAATTCTAGTTTTTAAAATTACCTGTCATGTGCTTTCCAGCAGTCAAGAAAATGAACATGCAGGTAATATTCAGTACAAAATTTGAAAATCTGAAAAGAATTCTTCCAAAAAAGTAATTTACTTATCATCAAGTAGCCTGATTGTGAGGCTAGTGCACAACGCACACACACACACACACACACACCCACACACACGCATGCCTACCTGCCTAACTACCAAACTAAAAGTCAAGGGAGATGCTCCAGTACTTAAACAAAACTGGCTTTGTCAGGTATCACACCCATGACCCTTGCATTACAAGACCAACATACATGTACTACAAAATAAAGAATAAAATTAATAGATACAATTCAAATTCAAAATTGCAGAAATTACTAAAATTGAAAAATAGGCACAACCACATGACTAAATATACACACAATATTTGAAGTGTTTTATTCTCCTTGTTCTGCTTGATTTTAATGCATGTCATCATCTTCATCATCAAAAACATACTTTTTCAAACTTTTTCAAACTTACTATGTGAATTGACTGAGTGTTGAAAAACGATGAGGCTTTGGTTTGTTTTGTTTTAATGTGAGGTTTAACAAAAATTTCTGAGCATATGACAGGCTATACATGGCAGCCAGTATATTTCAAGAGTCTCCCCCACTTTTCATCAGCCCCACCAATATTACACTGCCTATAGTATATGGATGAAATCCAATAATAATTAAGGGAGTCATTGTGTGGAATTTGGTCTCCTTTACAGCTGGGATAAAAGATCAAACCAGCAATCATTTCAAATAATTGGCAAAAAGCAGATAAGAAGTTTAAGATCAAGAAAAACCAGTTTTCTTCAAACCAGAATATGTAATATGTACCTAAAATGATTATCTTCATAAAAAAACTGATTAAAAAATTGGTGGGCAGCCCATCAGACATAGGTTTGATGGGTCACTTATTATGCAATAATTCAGTATTGTTTCAAAAGTGTCCTCAAGTAAAAAAAAAGATGGTGCTATATGTTATTTATTTATGAAAGCTTTTATGATTGATGTTTCAAATAAACTGAATAATGAAGATTATTTTTAAAAATAATGATTTCAACCAGGCTTAACAACTGAGAGCTGGTGATGAGTAAATTAGAAAAAAACGAGTTGCAAGGTTGGTTGATAATAAAATAGTATTATAACAAGGAAAAACTATCCAATATTAATTCTGACAATGAACCTGTGTTCGATAACTAAACACATGATACAATGGGAAAAAAAAATACTTATCTGAGATCTGCCTTTCATACATAAATAGAACACAAGTCACATTAAAAAATGTGAGTTATAATGATTCATTATTGTAATAAATATTAAAATGAATCAAAATGAGTCCACATATCCAATTAGGCAAATATAGGAATGTTTTAACTAAATAATTCCCGTGCTGGAAAATAATTCTTAACAAAATTAGTATACTAACACCCATCAGGTGAGAACCTAAATGCAAACTAGTATAAAAAAGTGACCAGAAAAAACTGCAAATAACTTGAGAGAGCTCAATTTGAACTGCTATGTGTTTTGGCCTGAATAAAAACAGTAACACGAGAAAGTATGAAAACAACAAGCTTTGAAAAATACAATATTTTATTTTCCCGGAAAAATTCTGTAAAATTAAAAAATATGAACATATGGTTTTATATAATCAAGTACAAAAATAATCCAAGAGTAAGCCACAAATAAAATTTTAGTAGTCCTAATAATAAAATGTTCTACTGATTGAAAGTTTGAGTCCCAACGAAGAATCCAAAGATGGAAGACAACATATGCTGTAACCTGTAGTGTTGGAGTCTACAGTTTCTTGTAGAAACAAGAAATATCACTCTCGTTTTGGAAATCTGAATAAATTTTTATAAAAATTGTCCTTGTTCAAGAACTTCGTATGAGCACACATATTTTCCAGAACAAAAGATTTATCCCTTTTGAATCCAAGTAATTTGAAATAACTCCAAACGACACAACACCTTCCAGTGTAAAAAAAAAGGCCCAACTGTGTTTACTTATCTAATATGAAGGTTTAATACTTGACTACCCCAGATAAGGGTCATGTGGTCATGTTTATATATACAAAATAATCGTGTATGTCCTTGATAAGACCTAATCATTTTACTCTTAAGAAATAAAATAAAACAAATTGTTTACATCTTAAATCAGTAGTCACATCATGACCTCGACAACAACCAATCATTTAAAAACAAAAATAGAGCTTATTTACATGGTTGCTACTAATTTTTAATCAAGGTCAGGACCTAGGTCAACACCTGGTGTTTACAAAAGGAACACTCAAGGTCAAACTATTTTCTAAAAAATATATTAAGTTCCTAACAAACAGAATTTTATTATTTTGGCATATAATGAAATTTAAACAAAAATAAAAAGATTTTAAAACTTACAAACAATTAAATCAGATATAATTAAATCAAATATACATAACAGAACAAAAAAAATACTTGTTTAGGTGTAATTCCACAATGAAAACTATGCACATGAAGAGTAAATCAAATCACTTTTAACATATGAAGTGAAGGCAATTCTCCTTTGATGTAAATTAAACCAGCCCATAACGATGGTGACCAGAAATAGAATAAAGGACAGTGCACATGTGCAATGTATCTGCTGGTTGGGCCAGGGTGTTCTAGTATTCTAGAGTAGGGTATTCTGGTTTACCCTATGAAAGGATGAATTCTCATCATATGCTTGTGTGATTTCTGTCTGAAAAAGAGCCAGCTAAGCAACAGGCTGATAATAAACTAAACAAAATCTGTCAATTAAAGAGCTGAGAATTTTCATTTTTTTTAAGAGGAATATTTTATGGGCAACTTGTATCTTTACTGATTGGGTCAATTCATTTCAAAATACTGAAATCTGCACTCAGTCCCTATGCTAAAAAAGCACTGGCTGAGGAATACTACAAGAAGTTTAGCAATGCTTGGAAATTCAAGTTGAGGTGTGTACAGAAGACAAGTAGCAAAGGTCCTGAAATTGCATTGTGTGCTTCGTGCAAAGTGGATTTTAAAGTCAGTACATGGAGGAAGAATTGATATCATCTGAGATATGCAGACATCATTGCATAGGAGCACTCACTTTAAAGGCATTGTTTAGAGACTGGATAAAAAGTGCATAACGTGATTGTGACTGTGCTTGCAAATGTTTTAGGCAAAGCACACAATTTACCATTCCTCTTTGCTGTACTAAACTGGTTAAAGTTATGTTTCCAGTCTCAGAGATTGCACAGAACTTTTCCTGCCACTGTACAAAGTTGAGACACATTGCCACCACCACCCTGAGACAAAGCAGTTGAAAATACATGTATGTGCACACATCAGAAGTTCAGTGTAGAGATTGAGAATACAAACATTGTAAAAAATGCAACTTGTTCTGTTTTCAATCACCTTAAAATATGTGAAATTTATGTTGACAAAAAGATCTACTTGTTTACAAACCAATCTAGCACAGTAATCAAAGTTTTCAAATCTGATTTGATATCCTAGATTTTTGACATGTATGTATACTGAGAAGAAACAAACTCTGTTGCCTATCTCAGTAAAAATGCTAATTTAGACCAGACTATTTCAATCAATGATATTTTTAACAATTTGTAATATATTCATATTAACTGGCCAGTTCCGCTTAATTCAAAACTAACATGGAACTGTTAACTAAAGATCCTTGGCTGATGAAATTAATACAATTTGTGATAATTTGATGGAAAAGCAATGCATTTACCATAACTTAGAGTAGACAATGTCACTAAAATATCACACCCTGTTGTTGTTGTTGCTGTTATAGGGTTTAATGCCATTTTTTAGCACAAAATAGGCTATACATGGTGGCCAGTATAAATGGTGGAGATAGAACCCAGGAAAACCCAGGAAACAAACACCGACTTACGAGAAGCTACTGACAAGCTTTCTCATGTACCCACATTGGCCGAGCCCAAGACTCGAACCCATGCAGACAGAGATGAGATGGCAGTGATCCATAATGGTGAGCACTTTAGAACATTCAGCCACTCAAGGCCCAATCACACCCTGTAACAAATCATTTTTTATTTTCTTCTTAAATTCCGTCTCCCGGTCTTTTGGAGTTTCAACAAGATGAATTTTTTAATATAATACACTGATTTTAAATCCCAGGGTATTGGAAGCCAAATTACTAGACTGTATGACAGTTGGCTTTCTCTTCGCCCCCCCCCCCCAAGAATCCATATGTGAACCATATTGCAGTTACCATATGTTCTAACTTATAAGTCTAGTCTAACTGCAAGCTGCACATATATCTACTGTCACATCTGCCAAAATATGGGTCTATACAGTTTGTTAATTGTAATCAAATAAACAACATAGACCCTGATCTTCCAGTGCATAGGGTCTATCTATGTTGTCTGCAATTGGACCAACTTATAAGCAAGCTGTGAAGTGTCAAATTGTGAATTACAGAAAATTTTAAAGTTGAATGCATTGAGCATTAAAATTTTATCGCACTTAAGCCAGAAAAGTCTTTATGAAGGGTCACTTCGACCTTTCTTCATTCATCTCCCCCCATGTCATTGTAAACTTCAAAGGGACAGCATACTGGCCCACTTGTCGAGATGGTTGTCTAAGCTCCAAGCACCCAGTGAAGCAAGCAGGCAACAGTGGGCAGCACCTTACTGACTGGGGGCTGACCAGCTTGAGACGGGCGGTAGCTGTCCAGTGAGACCTGGTGATCTCTCCCACCGTCAGAAGTAACCCTTGGTGCCAAGCTCTACACCAATCGAGCTTTGACTTAGAAACCGATAAACTGCTACTTCTCGTGTTGTGCCGACGTCGTACGATGGCGCTAGAGTGTCCTCTCCAGTGGAGCTATGAAGCCTGGGCAGGGTGGTATGGAGAATCAGCGGTTGTCCTTGCAGCAGATTCCCCCTCTCCACGTAGCTGGTGGGCCCAAGAAACGACGAATGCCGATACAGCTTGGCAACAATGATGGCATCGCAGGAGTTGCTGGAATGACGTTGAAATCAATGTCAGACCGCCTTAGGGACTCCATCTCTGGATTTTCTGTTGGGGTTTACTCCCTTAGCCTCTCCCATGAGTTGGTATAGCCGCAAGGCAGCAGAGGTTTGGAATCTGAGTCTTCCTTCTCCTAGATGAGCTACCATCCAAGGTTTATGAGTCCCATCTGCCCAAAGCAACTGGTTTTAAGGACCAGTGGCCCACCTTCACCCCTTCTCCTGTTAGTGGAAAACATGGTCCACCAGACTTCAAATCTAAGCTACTCGCAAAGGCCAGGAGCTGGATTTTAGTTGACAGAGGCAATCAGAGACGCAAGCCATATGGGGCATTTCTGGAGGAGTGGGGCGCTTGTCTCCCACTCCCACCCCAATAATGTCAACCTTAGACCACAACAGTGTAATATCCCAAATATTAAGCATCCCCAGGTGACTGATTGGTCTAAACTCCTACCTTTATAGATCACTGACATCTCACCTTTGTCCTCATGAGATCAAGTTTCAGCTCATCCAATGTGGGCTTGTGAGAAAGCCTACAAGTAGCTTCCCTTGTAAGTACTTCTTCCTGGAGATTTCCCCATTTTTCCCCCACTACTTATATTGGTTGCAAATGACAGTCTATTATGTGCTGAAAAATGTAGTTAAACCAACAAAACCAAAATCAAATTTAAATCGTATCCTTGACAATATATATTTTAGTTTTTTTTTCTTTCTTCAAATGTAGCATTCCTATTTTGGGCACCTGTATTATATGTGCAACAAGCAACAGAACTCTAAGATAATGACAACACTGTAGTTAAAACTCAGTCCTCTTTTTACACCATCATTGTATTCCTTTGTACAGTTAGTTCTAACCAATGTGCATTAAATGAAGGATATATCATATCTTGTGTGGGAGAGACACAAAATTCTGAGAATCCTGCAAAGTATACATGCTGGAAACATAGACTTCTAATGGAATAATTATGGCAATTTTCAAACACCAAACTGAAAAGTGTGTGTGTGTGTGTGTGTGTGTGTGTGTGTGAGCGTGCATGCATGTGTGTGTGTGTGTGTGTGTGTGTGAGATCTGAATTCTTAATTTAGCTTTAAAATGAGTCACATCACTATGATTTCAACAGTTTAACAGTTTATAGTGAAGTCTAGCACTGAGACATTGTGATGCAAACGAGTGACATCCTGAACACCTACAGATTTATTTTCAGGGGTGGGAGTAACATGTAGTAGTCAGCTATTAAGTTTTATGGGTGTAAGCCAAAACACTATTTTGAGGTGAAATCCAGGGGAAGGTCAGGTGCAAGAGTCCCCCTTGCCTCTGTGTGTGGGAACCTATGCTTCCATGTGCAAAGGAATCAAACTCAAGACTCAATTAGTGCAAAGCATGTACATTATCATAGCACTGTCCATACCATCTGGCCTAGCAGACTAAAGGAAGAAGATGTCTTCTTGCACAAGTGATCATTCCACATATCCAATTCTACATTGTCCTTCCTAAAATAACCAGCCTGGGTCAGCAGCTGTGGTGTGACCTTGGGCAAGGTACTTTACTATAACAGACTGGGTATGCAAAAAATCTACTTCAGTTGCTGTGCAATAAAGCATCAAACCAAAACCAGAATAAAGAAACCATTCTAAATTGCAATGAAAAGATTAGGATTTAAATCCTACCACTGGATCTGCGTTGGTCAGCTACCATATCTACTCGCTTATAGGATGAGTCCAACTGCATATTGCACAGACCCAGGTGTGCATCGCATGATGCACCAGCCAATCAAGTCTATACAGTTTGTTAGGAATAATCGGTAAAACAAACATTATAGACCCTGATTAGCAGGCACATTATGCTATGGCAGATCCGAATCTTTGTTGTTGGCAGTTTGACTCAAATCATAAGTGAGTATATATGGTACCATGTGTGTCCTTTGCCAGGGCACTATAATCCAATCACCTCAATATTTTACCTAAATAATTGTCTTGATGTGCCATAAATCACCAATCTAGACCAAATTATATAATGATTTCAATCACATCCTTTCCTATCAAAGTAAGTAAGAAATGGCAAGCATATCCTGCAAAAATGTGGAGAACTTAAATAGGGCTCTAAATCTCTTAAAACCAGATCCCCTGTCTAAAATAAGATTTTAGGTCATTTATGTCAAGATGAGACATAGGAAAGGTCAGCAAATCATAATTTCTCTTCATTAGGCAATCAAAGCCTTGTCAAGGTCTGTGCCAAAATCTCAACAAAATCCTTTGATAATGCCCACAAAAGTCCTTCTATCTGCATTAAGATTTAGCTGAAGTACCAATATAGAGCTACCTATGTACTTGCTTATTAAATGGTCCAACTGCAAACAACAAAGACCCTGGTCTTTTACTGCATAACTCACCAGCAGATCAGAGTCTGTTGTTTTTTCTAATGATTACTCCTAACCAACTATAATGACTCAGATCTGTGGGCACATTATGCAATAGCACATATGGGTCTATGGATCTGCAGCAGGATCCGAATTCCATGCAAGTACTTATGGTACCTTCTGTGCCTATCTAGTAGTCACTGCATTTGCAGTTGTTTCTGTGGAAACTGGCAAACATTTCCAAAGCCCATAACTCAAAGTCTGTGGAACATGTAAAGATGACTTCAATAGTCTTCTTATCTCCATGCTTTTTTAATGAAAAGATGGCATTATGTCATCCTGCCCATTCAAATGTGTTTCTATGTATATCTTTTTGTTTTTGTTGGGTTAAACTGCATTCGCAATATCATGCTGAGGAAATGGGAGCTAAATGCCTTTCCCAAGCACAGACCATGGCAGCCAAACCTGGCTGACCAGGGTGAATATTGAAAAATCGGGTCACATAACTCCCATTAATAATTTCACAAAATGCTGACCATTGAATTTATTCAAGGTCTCATCAATACTAAGCTAACTACTGAATTCAGAAGAAATCCAACAAACCATGTCAAACTTATGCTTAAGAAACAAAAGTCTGGAGGACTGGTAATCAAAGGGCCATAACTCTTAGAAGTTTAGTTAAGGAAACTGAACTTATTCAAGCTCTCAGCAGCATAAAGCTATTTACCAAAATTTGGTTGAAATCAAACAATCCTTGGCAAAGTTATGCTGCAAAATACCAAGTCAGTATTAATCCAAATACCATATTTGGCCAAAACTCAACAAACTTTGTTAAAGTTATGATGTGGTAGCCAATGTCAGGAGGACAGGCAATCAGGGGCATAACTCTTGTAATTGTCATGAAAAGCTGGAATGAAATTCTTCCAGGGCCTCATCAATATAACAGTGCATGCCAAATTTGCTTAAAATCCAACAAACCTTGATAAAATTATACTGTGCAAACAAAAGTCATAAGGATGGATGATCAGTGGGCATAACTCAAATAAAAGATTTTATCAAATACTGTAGATCAAACTTTATCAATGTCTGATACATTTGGAGCTGCATACCAAATTTGGTTAAGTCTATCAATCCTTGGTAAAGTTAAACTACAAAAACAAAAGGATATAAGGCAATCTTCTAACATTTCATAACTCTTCTCAATTATGGTGCAGAACATTATTAGGATAACAGTGAACACTAAATCATTTTAAAATTCAACAATTCCCAGTCAAGCTATCTTGCAGAAACCAAACTGCTGATGAATAGACAGAAATGGTTACTTTGTCAAGCATGGTCCTAATGATAAAGTAAGCAAGCAAGGTCCAAATTATAAAAAGTAAGCATGGTCCAAATGACAACAATGTAAGCATGGTCCTAATAACAAGGAAAATAAGCTTGGTCTTAAAGACAAAGAAAGCAAGCATGGACTTGCTTAAAAGCTTCATAATTATAATAATTAAATTCCTTCTTAAGATCCAAAATGCTTCTTTTTAATAATTTAGTTAAATTTGCAATCAAGATATCCAAGTTAACATTAAGGTGTACATGTTCTTCACTGAAAAATCTTAACCTAGAAAAGTAGTAGATGTGGTAGTAGTAGTACCAGTAGTAGTAGTAGTAGTAAGTTTTACAAGAAGAAATGTTAATTTATTATTAATAACTTCCAAAAGTAAAAGAGGTGTGCCCAAATGTTTGGTTTGTATTCATAGCAATTTCTAGATTCCAACCGTCAAAAACATGGGAAAGTAATTACACCAGATCCTGTCTTAATTCTCCAAACTTTCCACTCAAGTTCAGAACCCTAAAGTCAGGATGATACTGGAGGGACCTAAGCAGTAAAGACAGAACCCTACATGCAGGTATGACAGTAGAAGGGCCTTAATAGCTGAGACAGAACTCAGGGATGATTGAGGGACCTAAGTAGCAGAGACCAAACCATAGAATTAGGGATGATAGTAGAAGGACCTAAATGACAGTGACAAAACCCTAGAATAAGGGATGGCAGCAGCGGGACCAAAGTAGTAGAGATATAAGTTAAGAGGAAAGTATTAAAGTTCTGTTTCTAGCTTTATTCAAATTCAAGTTACGTACCAAAACATTAAGATTTTCAGTGTCAGCTCAAGTTTTTTTGCTCAAAATGAATAAAAATACTGGCACTGAAATCATGCGTGGAAGAAACCTAACTGAAAGTGTTTGCGTTAGTAGAGGAATAGAGGGTGTCCTGAAATTTCAAAGATCTTATTTTCATCATAATTAAAATTGTAGAGTGTGTCCTAGCTTCATCACAATAAAGTTAAAAGTGGGTATTCATTTCACTGTAATTACTGCTATAGAGTGTGTCCTAACTTCATTGTATTTAATGTTCTACAGTGTCATCATAATTAAAGCCAAAATGTGTGCTCTAAATTCCTTGTTATTAAAGTTATGGAGTTTGTCTCAATTTCATTGTTACTAAAGCTACAGAGTCTGTCCCAACTTTATCATAATTAAATTTATGGAGTGTGTCCTAACTTTACAGCAATTAAATTTATGGAGTGTGTCCTAAATTTACTGTAATTAAATTTATGGAGTGTGTCTTAACTTTATGCCTGAAAAATTGTTAAAGCTACATTAAAAATCCAAATCAAACACAGACCTAACTTCAATGTAATTAAAGTTACTGTGCCCTAGGTTACAGAGTGAACTATAATTTCATTTTAAAGTTAAAATGTCCAAACTGCATAATAATTAAAATTACAGAGTGTGTCCTAACTTCAACATAATTAAAGTTACTTAGTATGTCCTAACCTCATTGTAATCAAAGTTACAAAGTGTGTCCTAACTTCACTGAAATAAAGTTAGTGTTGAAACTTTCAAACCTTGAGCTTGTCAGTTTCTTTTACCAGTAAGTGATACTGAGTCGTCAGCAATTGTTTATCAAAGCTGGACTGTAACAACAGTAACATTAAAAGCAAAGTTAGCTGTGTTATTTATTTCCTCTAAGTAGAAAGAGATTAAAAGCCATAATAATATATAACAGATGACTCAAATTCTTGATGCGAATCTAGAAGAAGAAAAAAAACATTTTCTTCTAAAAAAAGCACAATTAAATCTTTCTTCTGTTCTTTTTTTTTGCACCAAAAAATGACCAATTTATGGCTTGTGAGAAAAGTATACTTTTGATTAAAAAAAAAAGTTGTTCTAAATGATGAGCATGACCAAATATGGGGAACAACAACTCCAAAATAAGGGAGCAGTGAATATGAAGAATGTGTCTGCCATGTCTTTGTTATCAGGAACAGCAGACTGAATTCATACCGGAGGTTAGAGATCAAATCCAAAATAATTTCCTCTAAATATAACCTATAAATATTTTAAATCAAATGGTTACCTATGCTGATTAATTTATGAGGTTGATAGGCAATGATGGTCTGTTACTCAGGGAAGCAAAGAACAATACATACACTTTATTGCATCTAAATTTTCATAAACTCACATTTCTGAGATAGCATCCATCCATGAAAATTACCATCTTTATTTGCTTAGATAAAACAAGTCCAAATGCAAACTGCACAGGCCCAGATCTGCTGCTGCATAATGCACCAGCATATCTGAGTATGTGCAGTTTGTTAGGAGTATTCAGAAGAACAAACACCATAGGCTCTGATTTGCAGATGTATTATGCTATGGCAGATTAGGATCTTGTTGTTTGCAGTTTGACTTATTTTATAAGCAAGTACAAATGGAATACATTTTTGTCCTGTATATGTAGAACTTCATACTCTTTTTACTTATTTGTTAACATCTGTATTTAAAAATCAGTTGTAATTAGTCTTATTTACGTATACTTATTTGTACACCACCACTCACAAACAAACAAAATATTAAAACTGTTAAAAGAAATAATTGTCTGAAACATTACACTGGACTTACTATAGCCTGGTGATCAATATTAAATAACAGAATTCAAATATTTCAATCAAAATGGTCAAAAGACAATACAAACATAGCCTTATAGCATGTGATTTGCAAGTTCATATTTACAACTACAATAAGGTTACTGATGTTTATCACATAAATATTTATTACTGGAAAAGATTCATCATTGAAATTACATTTCAGAAATGTCATGCAAGAAATATAAATATAAACAATCTTTATATGCAATTAAAAACCATAGAATACAGAAGCTCTTGTGGAAGTTCCTTGATTACTACCTCCATTCTGAAATACCTGAGTGCATGTACAACTTCATTAAACTCTGTACAGGTAGCAGTTGCACAGAATCAAATTTTGGATGGAAATTTCTTAAGTCCACATCTTTGGAAATTTATTGTGAAGTGAGAATTTTAACTGAAGGTTGCTAAAATGAAAAGGTTTCTCCATCATAATGAACTTTTCAAAAACCTATCTTAATGCTTTATCTGTAGTGACTAAAAGCAAAATGTACAAGAAACGAACACCAAGGACTGTAAATGTTGCTTAGGGTTTACACGGCTATGCATGACACCCAGTGTAACTGATGAAGAACCCAAGAAAAACCCAGTAAGAAAAAGCAACCGATGGGAATGTCCTGGCAAGCTTTCTCACATAACAACACTGGCCGAGCCTGGGACTCGAACCCATGTGGACAGAAGTGAGATGGCAGTGATCAGAAAGGCAAGTGCTTAAGACCACTTGGCCACCCAAGGCCCATGAATGTAACATTGACAGAATTGATCACATGTGTGTATCTAATGATCACACTTTAACTTGGATCCTTCTGAAAGTTGTCTCACTTATTCCTCTGAGTAAAATTTGAGAACTTCCTAAAATCTGGAGAATTATTTTCTCAGTGCTTTTTGGTGTGAAATTTTGGGTGTAAATAAAAATAAACTATCATGTCAGCTCGAAATGTTTACTTTCCACCCTACAATTTTTACCTCGGCCACAATAATCACAGTTTATATAATACGCAAAATTATGGAAAATGGAAACAGTTAAGACATCGAAGCATTTCAAATATTCAAGTTTTTAAGAAATTTCATGAACCTAGACTCTTGACTGTCTGTAGGAAAGGCTACTTTGCAGCAAAGATTTTTTTGGAAAGCATATTTCAGATAATGTTGACAGAATTATTTTGAATCTTGACTTTTCATACAATTTCAAACTTCCTTGGCCAAATTGTTGACCTCTGTATGTATTAAAAAGGATGCCTATACTGAAATGCATTTTATTTCCCTGTCATCACACAGTGATGGATTTATGAGTTTACCACCCCTGGGAACTCTTAGTGCTGCTGACCCACCCCATGTTATCAGGACATATTTACATTTACATGTATAAGACTGGTTCTCAAACTTGCTTATAACCGCTCCGGTGGCCTAGTGGTTAGAACATCCACCTCAGATGCTGGAGGTCATGGGTTCGATCCCTGGTCAAGTCATACAAAAGATGTACTAACAGTTGTCTTGATTGGCGCTCAGCATTAAGACGTTAGTGTTAGGACTGGTCAGCCTGGTGTCAGAATAATGTGACTGGTTGGGATATCATGCTACATATCTGCAACATGATGCCCCAGTACTAGACATCACTATAAACTGCCCCACTACAGACATCGTAGCAATATGACTTAAAAATTGTTAAAGCTACATTAAAAATCCAAATCACACACACATACACACACACACACACACAGACACAAACACCTGTTCATTCATTGTAGAGTGCATATTTAACACATTTATGATTTCTCTTAGCAAAATGGTTGTCTTTAACTAAGGAGCAAAATGGTTGCCTAGAGCTTGAGAGCAAAATAAATACCTCTGGCTTGAGAGCAAAATGGTGGTCAACTTGAGAGCAAAATAAGTACCTCTGGCTTGAGAGCAAAATGGTGGTCAACTTGAGAGCAAAATGGTTGCCTATAACTTGAAAGCAAAGTGGATGCCAGCTGCCAAAGGGTTGCATATAGCATGAGAAAAATGCTAGCCTATGGCTTGAGAGCAAAATGGATGCCAGCTTGTGAGCAAAATGGAGGCCTAGGGCTCGAGAGAAAAAGGGCTGCTTAGGTGGCGCTCTACAGTTTCGTATTTTGCATAGGGTTAGGATTTTAAAGAAAAAGAATTTCCCCAGCTTTCCTTACTGGTTATACTGGCTATTTAAAGAAGACCTTATATATCTTAGGTATAATTCAAAGTACCTTTAATTCCCTTTATTTTGGTGTATGATTGATGGGTGTAATATGGGTTATAGAGTATACAGCTTGGCCTTACTTCAGATGTGCACCTTTCAAAAAAGTGCTAGCTCTACTTGGTCATTTTCACTTCCTGAACTTCAGAGGTAAGTTGTATAAAAAAGAGCCGATAATGTTTTTTTACATTTTATATATTTGGTAATTCATTCACTGCACTTTCAAAAGCTGGTATTGTCTAGTCTGGCAAAATTAATTTTCCCTATTTTAATAGCTGCTATATATAGTGTACTTTAGACTAATTCAGGCTGATTTTTTAACACAAGGGACCAGTCATTTTAGTTAACAGTGTGCTTAAATCATGTAAAATTTCCAAAAGTACAATATCCAAAAAAATATCATCCACATTACATTAATGTAGCATAGAGGTATGCCAACATTCTCTCTACTGTGCATGTTTTAAATGCGAACTACTTCACCTTACATACATCACTCTCTCAAAAGTACATATTAACTGGTGAGCGCCCCCTTATAGCTTTAAAGCAAAATGGATGCCTAGGGCTTGAGAGCAAAAGAGTTGCCTATAGCTTGTAAGCAAAATGGATGCCTATGGCTTGAGAGCAAAAAAGTTGCCTATAGCTTGTGAGCAAAATGGATGCCTAGGGCTTGAGAGCAACAGGATTACTTTAACTTGAGAGCAAAATGGATGCCAGCTTAAAAGGAAAATTGTTGTTGTTGTTGTTGTTGTTGTTGTTGTTGTAGGGTTTAACGCCATCCTTCAGCACAAGATAGGCTATACATAGCGGCCAGTATAATTGGTGGAGGAAGAACCCTGGAAAACCCCGGAAAGAACCACCGACCCACGAGAAGCTACTGGCAGGCTTTCTCACGTACCAACGTTAGCTGAGGCTGAGACTCGAACCGAAGCAGACAGAGGTGAGATGGCAGTGATCCATAACAGTGAGCGCTTTAGACCACTCGGCCACTCGGGACCCCAGGAAAATTGTTGCCTATAGCTTAAGAGCAAAATGGTTGCCCAGGGCTTGAAAGTAAAGAACATCTTCCCATTAAGCCATCAAAATCATCTTTCCTCACAATACAAAGTATACTCTCTGATACATGAATTTTCTGATGTTTTTTTATTCTAAATGAGGATCAACTCCCCTCCAGTTTGCCAAAAAGTTAATTGCACCATAACTCTTGAATAAATAAAATGATAGGGTATAAAATGGAAATAATAACAAAGATCAATTTATACAGACAGCTCAAATGAAAGCCAAACAATCAGAAGAGATTCGTTCTTTGAGTACCACTGCAGTGTATAATCAAGAATTCCAGTTGTCATTATCCCAACATGCAATTTTTTTTCTCCAACTCTGCACCCAACAAGAACTTGAGTTCAAAGTACAAACATAATTAAGATTCCAACATTCTGCATCTCTATTTAGAATCTAGTTAAGGTGGTGCTGAACTTTAAAATTTTTTCCTTAATCTTACCAATATTAGCATATTCTTAATTTTAATGACACAATTGCACTCTAAAGGTATTGTATATAATACTAAACTCAAAAATTGAGGCTATCCCTACACTTGGGGATTTAGAATAGGCCCAATTCATACAGCTGCATTTCAAAAGAAGCAACCAGTGCAGGAAGGAATATTGTCAGCTCAGTGGTTAGAATGCTGGACTTACAGCAATGTACAGGTTTTAATCCTACCATTTAATCAACCCAGACTGGCTACCATGGTGTTTTCTTTGGGCAAGGCCCTTTAGTCCAATTGCCTTATCATTAAATAAAGTAATTATGCCAGCCTGATTTTTGTATTCAAAAAGAGTTTCTAGAATATGTGGGTTGAAGTGTTTAAAAAAACAACAAAGAACTAAACAAAGAACATACTTGCCATATCAAATGACATGTATATATCTGATGGGCAACAATAAATTATCTCTAAAGACTTCTAATGTAGGAGAAGGTTATTAGGGTCAGTTTTAATTCAATTCATTGAAAGAAAGAATACATTCCTTTAATTAAATAATACGAATAATTTTAGAGAAAATTCAAAAATGCATTTCACCTAAAATTGACTATATGGAAAGCAGTAACCACATATATAGATTATTATCAAGCCAATGGTCCCATTAGCTTTTAGAATACATTTTAAACTGCAAAAAGTTTTCATACAGAGAAGCTATTAATTTACAAGAATAATCATTAATTCTATCTATATTTAAAATTTATAAATTTTTTTTATTTACACATACTCAGAGTTGATGTTCTAGAGTACTGCCATAACTCTGGCTGTTTTGTTTTGGATAGTACAATAAAAGGGAGTGGGGGTTGGGTAAGCAGGAGATATTAGTAATGAAGAGATGTTTGCCTCTCACTGTAAGTACCTTTGAGTTATATCCCCAGAGTCTGATCATGATAAAGCAAATCGCTAGACCCATCTTAAATTTTCTTTTTTTTATGATACGACTTGCTAGACCAATCTTAAATTTTCTTTTTTTATGATACGACTCGCTAGACCCATCTTTTTTTTATGATATGACTTGCTAGACCCATTTTAAATTTTCTTTTTTTATATAAAAGACTCATTTCATGTGGATGTTGGAAAGGTTTTGACAAGCAACTAGCAAGTTTTGCTCATTAAAGCTATGATGACAGTGCTTTAGACAAGCCAGAAATATGTCTGTCTGCCTGTCTATCTGCCTGCCTGTCTCAAAGACACATAAAGGTTGCAATATGAACAAGTAATGGACCATGATCTATTTCCACATTTTCCAACATCTGCAAATTTTAGCTTTCTTATTTCTTTGGGCGTTAACACCAAGAAGGCCTCAGCCTAAACTGGCTTCATCAAAACCGTGACAAGGACTGCTGCCAAAAACTAGGAAAATGGTACTGTTCCAAGTCAAACAAAAGGAAACACTGACTGTAAACAGATTCTCAATATCAAAAGACCATGAACTTAAAAAATGTATCTTCAGTCTGCTCATTAAGATACTGCTCAAAATAGAATGTACTTGGCTACAACATGAACCCATAATGGTGCACTTATACACTGTAAAATATCTACTCTCCTACACGCTGGTATACATTTGATCATTGATCCTTAGAATCTCGGCAGATATACAGGCTTATGAGTGATAGTTTATTTTTGGAACGCACTCGAGCTTATATTTTTAGTCAAGGTGATTAGCCAATCAAAGTGCAGCTTATATAATGGACTGCAAAGAACTGAAAAGTTTAAAAATGACAGGTCATTCCTGCTGGCCTTAAAAAACTGGCCTTAAAATAACGACAAAAATCACTGGTCTACTCTAGTTACAAAGAGCAACTACATCAGCCAGTGGAAATCTGTATCAGGTGCAGCTTGGTAACTTGTACAATCTTACTGCTTCAAGGAGTTAGGGTCATGGAAAGGACAATCTGAAATAATCTACCACACACATATTATATCAAAATGTTTTTGTTTCCTGGTTTTAACTTCTAACTTTTTAAAATAATATCGGCCATATCATCCTGAAGAAATGGGAAGTGCCCTTCCAAATGACAAAGAAAGGAGGCAGCCAACCTCCAGGGCTGGCCCGAGCCAGAATCGAACATATGACCCTTGGATCAGGAGTCCAATAATCTACCAACTCTGCTACCACAACTCCTCTTTTCAAATAGGTGCTATGTTTTAAGTGTATACAGAACTGTATTATTTATATTTACCAATACTACTACTTCACAAGAATGGCACAGAAATAATTCACCTAAATTAGGTGAAAACATGTGTGTGTGTGTGTGTGTGTGTGTGTGTGTGTGTGTGTGTGTGTGTGTGCATGTGTGTGTGTGCATGTGTGCATGCATGTGTGCATGCATGCATGTGTTTGTGTGTGTGTGTGTGTGCATGCATGTGTGTATGTGCATTTTAGCCTCACTACTTAAGATTAGTAGATTACTTATTTTGGGGGGAAGAATTCTTTTCAATTGTTTTTCATTTTTCTGACTGTTGGAAAGGACATGGCAGGCTATTGTGTGTGTGAGACAGACAGATAGATATTTTATTAAAATCAACTAGAGCTATGAGAGATGGGCACATAGTTCAATACAATTTACTCAGCAGTACATTAAACAAAGGAACCTGGCTCACAAAAAACAAAGTTTGAAGAATTTGCAATCAATTATATTACTCCTCAAAATGAATGAAATTAAAATCCAGTGATTCTTACTTAAGTCATGCTACTATGGAAATGAACTGAAGCAAGGCAAACAAATGCCATAACTCTTGTAAATGATAATGTGGAACACCGGAAACTAAATCAAGATCTCATCAACGTAAAGCTGGATGCCAAAATTGGGTTGAAATCCAACAGTCCTTGGTAAGATGCTGCTGCAGATGCCAAACTGATGATAAAAGCCAATCAGAAGGCATAACTCTTGCAAATGATGTCATGGGATAAGGGAAATCAAACTCTATAAAGATCTCACCAATATAACGCCCCATACCAAATATGATTCAAATCCTACACACATTGTTGAAGTAATGCTATGGAAACAAAAGTCATAAGGATCAAGGGGCATAACTCCTGTAAATCAAGGAGCATAACCCCTGTAAATGAATTGTCAAATGCTGAAAATTAACCTTATTCAAGGACTTGTCAGCATAAAGACCCATTTCAAATTTGGACTGAAATCTAACATACCTCACATGGTAATGTTAGTCAGAAGAACAAGCAAGCACAACTCCTATAAATGTTGAAAGGGAAACTCATTCAAGGTTGAAGACCATTACCAAAACTGGTTAAAATCCAACAAATCCTGGTAAAGTTATGCAACTGAAACTAATGCGAAGAGCAATTTGGGAGCATGACTCATGTAAATTATGTCATGGAATGCTGGAAGTATAATTCTTTCAATGTCTAATCAGTATAATCAATATAAAACTCCATACCAAACTGTATTGAAATCCAATACACCTTGGTAAAGTTAAGTTGCAGAAATCTGGATGACAGACCATAAGGAGGCTTAATTCCTGAAACTGAATGTGTGGAAAGATGAACAGTGACAGAATTCATGGTCCCATCAACATACAACAAAATACCAAATTTGGTTGAAATCCTACGAATGTGTTTAATGTTATGCTGGTGAAACCAAAGTCAGGAAGCAAGGGGGATAACTCCTATAAATGATGTCATGGAATGGTAGATATTAAACATTCAAGGTCTTGCCAATACAGAGCTGCATGCCAAGTATGTTTGAAATCCGACAATTATTAGGAAAGCTGCTGAAACAAAATTTTAGATGATAGGCCATAGCTCTTCTTAATAACAAGACAGTATGAATGTTATGGCTTTGAGGTCTAATCATAAACTTGGTTAAAATCCAAACATTAGATGGACTGATGGGTTCTGATTACTACAGTGCTCCATCAGCTTTGTTGAGTGATCCTGTAACAAAGAATCAGTTACAACAAACAGACTAATATTAACTGCAAATCATTGCAGGTTTTGTAAGAATTGATGCCAACCAAGTAAGTTGCCAACATTAAGAATTCCTACAGCCAATGAACACTTTTCTGTTCACTCTATGGTTAGCAACATTCATAAAGCAAATAATTTGCAAAACAACTTATCTATCTTCAGAATTCGTAAAACAAAGAAAAAAAATACTATCATGGTAATGAAGTCAAGCAATGCTGTGCAAGTTTAAAAAGTTTACAGTAATCAGCTGTGCATCTATTATGCTTGAGTTACTTTCATCCAAATATGTGTCAGTTAGGTAGGACTACTTCAGGTTTCCCTTGTCCTCACACTCACTCAAGATGCTATCATCCTCCAGTTTCCTGACTGACCTGCCTTGTATCTTTAAAAATCAAGGAAATAAAAACACAGAATTTATTATTCAGAAATTAGCTGTCAAACAGATGCCATCATAGCTGACTAAATTCATATGCCTGGTGACATAGCAGAGCTAAAAGACACCACAGAAACATTCATCTAAATCAAATAGGTGGGAGATACAGTGCAACTTGATATCTGCATCCTTGAATAAGTAACAGTTTACAAAACAGTAACAAGAAGACATAATGAGTGTTTAAACTGGCATTTTACCAAAGATCTGAATGACATCCAATGTTTAAAGACATGTATGTAAAATCTCCACTCTATAAAACCATAAGTCATAATTGTCACAAAAGCTTATAGCCAAAGAAAAACTTTACTGTTCAATAATTAATATCCTTATATTAAAGAAAGTATTATTGTCTCTAATCTACCTAACCTAAAATTATTCACACATCCATCTGAAAAAACAATTAAAATTTATGGCATATTCATCCAAGAGAATTAAAACAATAACTGTCAATTTACAAAAATGTAAACAGACATGGCCAAAATTCTCTAACATGCACAAAAATGGATGTCTCTATGTAATTTAGAGGCAAGCAAGAAGTTAGGTTATGTGGCTGTATAACAATTGTATTCTATTATAATTTACAAAGAACTTCATCAAAAAGTACTCCCTCACTTTAGCACTTTTCATTATGACGTAAGTGTCTTTTATAATACAGGTTTAGTCATGGATCCCATTTAATCATAAAATGGAGTAATATATGTATTTTGTACTTATTATAAGGCAGTCTCACTAAAAATCCATAGCTCCCCTGTACATTGTTATAATGAGGGAGTACTGTATCATGTACTTTATTATACAAAAGTCTCACAATAAGGCAGTATGCTGTGTGGACATTACACCATGAATAGTGTTACACTGAGAGTACTGTATCATGTAATTCATTATAACGCAATTTCACAAGGCAGTATACGTTATGAACATTATACCATGGACAGTGTTATAATAAGGGAGTACCGTATCATGTGCTTCATTATAAGGCACTCTCACTATAAGGCAATATACCTTAAGGCTCCAAACAAATGTTATAATGAGGGAGTAATCAGGCACTTCATCATAAGGAAATTGACTATAAGACAGTATACTCTGGCTCCTATTGACAGCATTATAATGAGGGAGTGATGTACATGGAAAGGACTAAGAATTTAGAAAATGAGACTCACAAGATGAGTCCCTTTTCAATCTAGATATTAAATCTCTGCAGCTGACTTTACAGTACAATGAAAATCTTAAAGTTCATGTAATTACTTTAAGGGTGAAACTTATTTTAATGCAGTTTGTCTCTGCTACCATATATACTCACTTCTAAGTCAAAGTAAATCTGTAAAATGCATAGAACCAGATATGCCATCACATAATTGCCAACAGATTTGGGTCTGTGCAGATTGTTAGGAGTACCCAATAGAATAAACAATATATATCATGGTCTACAGAAGCATCATGCTAAAGCAGATCAAGGTCTTTGTTTGCAATTTGTCGTGACTTATAAATGAGTATATATGGTACCATCTGCAAAACTAATAATTAGAAAGAACAAAACAAAATTACTTATGGTTCTCTTCCATGTTGTCCTCAATGAAACTATAGGCACATCAGTGGAGACATATAGCAAACTACAGGCACATCAGTGGAGACATATAGCTAACTATAGGCACATCAGTGGAGACATATAGCAAACTATAGGCACATCAGTGGAGACATATAGCAAACTATAGGCACATCAGTGGAGACATATAGCTAACTATAGGCACATCAGTGGAAACATATAGCAAACTATAGGCACATCAGTGGAGACATATAGCAAACTAAAGGCACATCAGTGGAGACATATTGCAAACTATAGGCACATCAGTGGAGACAGCAAACTATAGGCACATCATTGGAGACATATAGCAAACTATAGGCACATCAGTGGAGACATGTGGCAAACTATAGGCACATCAGTGGAGACATATAGCTAACTATAGGCACATCAGTGGAGACATATAGCAAACTATAGGCACATCAGTGGAGACATATAGCAAACTAAAGGCACATCAGTGGAGACATATTGCAAACTATAGGCACATCAGTGGAGACATATAGCTAACTATAGGCACATCAGTGGAGACATATAGCAAACTATAGGCACATCAGTGGAGACATATAGCAAACTACAGGCACATCAGTGGAGACATATAGCTAACTATAGGCACATCAGTGGAGACATATAGCAAACTATAGGCACATCAGTGGAGACATATAGCAAACTATAGGCACATCAGTGGAGACATATAGCTAACTATAGGCACATCAGTGGAGACATATAGCAAACTATAGGCACATCAGTGGAGACATATAGCAAACTATAGGCACATCAGTGGAGACATATAGCAAACTAAAGGCACATCAGTGGAGACATATTGCAAACTATAGGCACATCAGTGGAGACATATAGCTAACTATAGGCACATCAGTGGAGACATATAGCAAACTACAGGCACATCAGTGGAGACATATAGCTAACTATAGGCACATCAGTGGAGACATATAGCAAACTATAGGCACATCAGTGGAGACATATAGCAAACTATAGGCACATCAGTGGAGACATATAGCAAACTATAGGCACATCAGTGGAGACATATAGCAAACTATAGGCACATCAGTGGAGACATATAGCAAACTATAGGCACATCAGTGGAGACATATAGCAAACTATAGGCACATCAGTGGAGACATATAGCAAACTACAGGCACATCAGTGGAGACATATAGCAAACTATAGGCACATCAGTGGAGACATGTGGCAAACTATAGGCACATCAGTGGAAACATAAAGCAAACTATAGGCACATCAGTGGAGACATGTAGCAAACTATAGGCACATCAGTGGAGACATATAGCAAACTATAGGCACATCAGTGGAGACATATTGCAAACTATAGGCACATCAGTGGAGACATATAGCTAACTATAGGCACATCAGTGGAGACATATAGCAAACTATAGGCACATCAGTGGAGACATATAGCAAACTACAGGCACATCAGTGGAGACATATAGCTAACTATAGGCACATCAGTGGAGACATATAGCAAACTATAGGCACATCAGTGGAGACATATAGCAAACTATAGGCACATCAGTGGAGACATATAGCTAACTATAGGCACATCAGTGGAGACATATAGCAAACTATAGGCACATCAGTGGAGACATATAGCAAACTAAAGGCACATCAGTGGAGACATATAGCAAACTAAAGGCACATCAGTGGAGACATATTGCAAACTATAGGCACATCAGTGGAGACATAGCAAACTACAGGCACATCATTGGAGACATATAGCAAACTATAGGCACATCAGTGGAGACATGTGGCAAACTATAGGCACATCAGTGGAGACATATTGCAAACTATAGGCACATCAGTAGAGACATATAGCAAACTATAGGCACATCAGTGGAGACATATAGCAAACTAAAGGCACATCAGTGGAGACATATTGCAAACTATAGGCACATCAGTGTAGACATAGCAAACTATAGGCACATCAGTGGAGACATATAGCAAACTATAGGCACATCATTGGAGACATATAGCAAACTATAGGCACATCAGTGGAGACATGTGGCAAACTATAGGCACATCAGTGGAAACATAAAGCAAACTATAGGCACATCAGTGGAGACATGTAGCAAACTATAGGCACATCAGTGGAGACATATAGCAAACTATAGGCACATCAGTGGAGACATATAGCACTACAGCACTTGTCCTCATGATAAAGAACTTTGATAATCTCTAAGTCTTCACATTCCAATGGGCTATGTAACTTTACCACAGCTTTCAACATAAATAATTTGTTTTTAGTTTTTTCATTAAAAATCACTTTCAAAAGAACAAGGCTTAAGTTTTATTTTATTTTCTCTGAAAATTTAAAGTCAGCTACTGAACAATATTTCCATCCAGGTGTTAGAGATTTTCAAAGGGGACTTTATAACAAGCACATCTGTTTTAAGGTAAAGCTCTGTACTTTAAAGTAGTTCAATTACCCAGGTGGAAAGAAATATAACTTAGTTGTTTTTAAGATAATATCAAGCACACTACAGTTAATTTAAGATAACATTGTCAGAGATTAAAAAGACCCTTACAATCTCTTAAAACTTCCCAACAATCATGCAACTCTACCTGACTTCCCCAACTGAGCTGCACGTAGAGGCATCAATGCTATAAACTTTAGCATAAATATTACATGTTTTGTGGCAACTGGGAAAAAGAAGAATGCAGCCCATTACTTTATTCAACTTAATACTTGCCATGTGCTTCAAAACTCATTACTGGGGTAGACTGCATAATATTGATGTCCATCATAATGAGCTCATATCAACTAAGTCATAAACAATGTCTCTATCCCATATATGTACCTGCTAGAAGAGTTAACTCACTTTATGTAGTTTGGGAGCTCACTATCTAGGAGATCCATTCTTTCTCCCAATATGGTCACACTGGGCAAGATTGAATTTTGAGACTGATTTAACCATCAAAATTAGGTCAAGACATTAAACACAGATGGTGGTATGTTCGATAAAAATAATGTTACAGGAAGGTTACAGCAGGAACGTTTCTCTCACATGACATGTTGACATTGAGATGTGACCAAAATGAAGACTACACCCTTATTAGGCATGTGTATATATCACATTAGATACAGTATACATGTATTTTTATGCAAATAACAAGACCGAAGTTGGAAAATCTATACCCTACCATTTGCCTTTACTTAATTGTACTTTCTGCTGAAATTTCTGTGTTAACAGTAAATGTCAATATCATCCCTTTCAAGTTCAAAACATTATGGGTGGCAAACAGATTGTGTTGAAGAATTTAATATAGACCTTTTCACCAGATCACTGATGCACATTGCAAAAAAGGTTAAAAACTAGTTTAATATAACTCTGCTTAACTGAGAAACTAAAATTTGATAATACAGTCATTAATGATATGATATAGATATCCCTTCAAATTACTTTGATGTTTAATAACAACTACAGACTATAAAAAAGATCTGTTATTAAGTTACATATAAATCTGGGCAAATAGCTTTCTTTAAGCAATGATCTGAATGTGTTTGTAAATTGGATATCAAAGTGCTGGACTTGGCCCATTACTTCTGGGTTAAACCATCTATTAAAATGATTAAGTGTAAATCTTTCTGTTTCTTTATCTGTATCTAATTATTCATCCCACACATATAGTAGTTTTATATCATGGAAACATAGTTTATAAAATATGTATGACAGCTAAAGGTCAACATATTGTTTTTAGCATAAAATATTACCCTTGTGATCACAAACTAGATCACTGTACAAAACATATTTTGAGCAAGTTCCCTAATTTGCTTTAAGATACCAGTATTCATTTGATGATGTACCACCAGAAAATCATAACAAGAGATTAAAACTAGTTTTAGAATGTTACTAAAATTCAATACCAACCAAAGGCATAAAGACATAAATACAACAAAAATGTAATCAAAAATGTATCTGAACAAATGTTCAAAAGAGAAACACAGTGAAACCTCTCGATGACAAAATCCCATAAGATTAAGTACATGTACATATAAGTTGTAGTTTTTGAAGGGTTTTGGGTTTACTGAGATTCTCAGATTTCACCATATATGAGATGGCACGAGTGATGTCCCCGTAGCTATAACATAGTGTGTAAACTTCATTAGTGCCTACCTTGCTGGCTAGGAAGGTAGAATAAGCCCTGCAGACTGTAAGAACTAATAGAGGCTGGAGTCATGGTAGCTTAGTGTTTAAGGCACAGTAGAATTTTGATTATCCGTCAGTGTGCAGGACTGAGAAAATGACAGATATGAGAAAGGATGGATAATAGAATATGTACATTAAAAGTATTATACAATAGACCGGGTCATCACCAAATCGTAATATCTACATATGTATCTGTTTTTAATATTTTGAAGTACAATGCCCTGATGGTTAACAGAGAATGACGGTTAATTGGGTGCCAGATAATCAAAGTTCTACTGTAAAAGACTGTGTTTAAAAGGGGTTTTGAATCCTACCATCAGATCAACCCATGTTGGTCAGTGTGGCATGTTCCTGGGCAAGATACTTATTGCCTGGGTATGAAATAACATACTAGTACAGTGTATTGTTATGTCATAAAACACCAAACCAATCAAACCAACTTTTTGTTTTATTAATATACTGACCTAGTTTTTTGTTGATATTTATAGTGCTAGTGGTTATGCTAGTTTTGTGTCAATACATGTATTTGTACTTTAAAAAAACTCTACATGATTTGATAAAATGTTACTTGCCTGTAAATATGAGAATACTTTTGCAAAATTCTTAAGGTCTTTATGATGAAATGTCATGGGTGAGGGCAGGGTCTAATATTAAGTTCAAACACCAGTTGACTCTGGATTATTTTTGTGTATGGTGACATAAATGATGACAAATACACATAATCTCCTTTGATTTGCACAACCACTGGCACTATATTATAAACATTTAACTATGAAAGCTGTCACTTTAGCCTACTGTTTACACTGGCCATAGTCTATACTGGTGTGGGTGCCTGCTTGGTTTTTTGTTTACTGCATATAAAGCCCCATATTATTTCCAGACCATTAGCCAACATCATATCTGGGATCTGGCAGAAACCTGGCCACATTTTGAGGAAGTTCAGGTTTTACAAAGTTCATTTCAGTACATGTTTTGGTTGTCAGAGTAGAGAGTTTTCAGTCTACTAAACAATTTTTATTAAATTAAAGAAAACATTTGGGTCTAGAAGACTGTTTCATTTTCATGAAGAATTTGGTATAGTTAAGTTTTAGTCTTGACAGTTTTCAGTGTACATGTATGATGTTTCATATATACTCACAAGTCAGGTCCAACTGCAAACGACAGAGACCTTGATCTGCCATTATATAATACACAGACAAATCATGTTACTTGTCCTACTGGGGGCCCCAAGTGGCCGAGTGGTCTAAAGAGCTCACCGTTATGGATTATTGCCATCTCACCCCTGTCTGCGTGGATTCGAGTCTCAGGTTCAACCAATGTGGATATGTGAGAAAGCTTGCCCGTAGCTTCTTGTGTGTCAGTGGTTCTTTCCGGGGTTTTCCTGGGTTCTTCCTCTACCATTTATACTGGCCGCCATGTATACCCTACCTTGTGCTGGAAACTGGTTAAACCCTACAACGACAACAACAACTTGTCCTACTGATTAGTCCTGACAAACTGCAGAGACCCAGAATAGTTGGCATGGGTATGCGTAGTCTGCAGTTGAATCTGACCTGAGTATATACAGTATTACATCTAGTCATGATATACTTCAAATCAACAATCAGGTTATTAAATCATCCCAAACATAATATAGCAGTTAAGACTAAATTAAAAATCACAAATATATATATATTGAAGGGAAAAACATCAAACCATATTAAACAAAGATGGACTCCAATGATGAGTAAATGGGAGGAAGCAAAAATGAGTTAGGAAATTCCAGAAATGCATACATCATACACAGAAAGAACAATTCCCAATAATGCCTTGCATACCTTTGCCTACTGATTGTTGCTTTTCAAACTCATTTGGGAACCTAAGACAACATCCAAGTTATTATGCTGAATAACCAAATGCATGGATGAAATTCTTACAAAACAGAAATTTCTGCCATGCTTCAACAGCTGATGGTTTGCCAACTGTTTACTTAGCACAGAAATGTATAAATTGGCCAGTTGTATACGAGATTGTTCATCTTCAGTTTCAGGCTAATTGAATGACTACTCCAAACTCAACCAAATAATTCTGGACTTCATGCAGAGACAATTTCATGAAGAAATAATATAATTAAGTAGCACAACTACAGAATGCAACACACAATCTATATACATCTGGGCAAGTTTCATTAAAATTTCTTCAGTGGTTCAAATGCTGTTCTCTGAACAGAGAGATACAAGTCTCAGAATTACATTTTCTCTTGCAGTGATAGGAAGGTGTACAACTATGGTATGTGATACCAGATATATAACTTGCCAAAGTTTCACTAAAATATCTTTAGCAGTTCAAAAGATGAACATTGGATAAGGATACAAGTCACACAATAACATTTTCCTTGCCTTGACCTTTCATGATGACAGGGGTATGGCTATGTTATGTGACACACCATTTACTCAAGATATGTTTTGTCAGTTTCATTCAAATATCTTCAGTGGTTCAAAAGTTATACTCCTGAGAAATAACATAATATACTCAATTAAAGATGACATAAAAATCTGTCATTTACATTACACATCATACCATATCCAATTTAAGATGGCATCTAAAATCTTTCATTTACAATACACATCATACTATACTCAACTTAAGATGGCATATACAAATCTGTCATTTATACTACACAACACACTATACTCAATTTAAGATAATAATAATAATAATGAGGACTTTGTATAGCTTCTAATGTTTAGAAACTCTAAGCGCTTTGCAACTTTAGACAACACCTATAACATAAAAAACATATATAATGATATGATTACAAAAAACAAACACCATGAAATTAAAAAACATAAAACATGCTGAAAATATTTAAGGTAGGAAACAGTATCAGGTCTTTAAGTTTGTTCTTGCAGTTGAAATAGGTGAGTTTTAAGACCACTCTTGAATGAGATCACTGTGTGTCTGTGTCTAAGTTCAGTGGGCAATTCGTTTCATGTTGCTGGGCCCTGGTATGCAAAAGAACGTTGTCCATTTAACTTCATTTTCAATGTGGGAATAATGAGAATACGAATGTCAGAAGAGGAGCATAAGTATCTTGCTGGTGTGTACACATGGGTGAGGTTGGATAGGTATGTTGGGCTGCAGTCCGTCAGTGAAACATAGTACAGAGAACAAATTTTGTGTTTGATTCTAGATTGAATGGATAGCCAGTGTAGGGTACAGAGCAGGGTGAGGTGTGCTCTGATCGTGGTACTCTAAGGATGATCTGAGCAGCTGTGCTTTGAAGTTTTTGAAGCTTCTGGAGTAGATATTGAGATAAACCAGAGAGAACTGAGCTACAATAGTCCAGTCTTGAAAGTACTAATGAACACACAAGTGATGCGTCTCAGCTCAAGATATGCAGCCTTGCATATGCTTATGACATGTTGGTGTAATGAGAGAGTACTGTTGAGAGTAACACCTAGGTTTTGTACTGACTGCATGAATTTAGTGTTGGTGTTGCTGATATTTATTGTTTGAGGTAAAGGATGTTAATGAGAAAGTCTTTGTGCTGTGATCAGAATGGCTTCAGTTTTATCATCATTCATCTGCAGCTTGTTACATGTCATCCATGATTTCACATCAGAAATACACCTCTCTACACCTTACATGGTAGCATCAACTTCAATTGGGTGGCTAAATGACATATAAAGATCTGTCATTTATATTACACATCATACTATACCCAATTTAAAATGGCATACAAAAATATGTCATTTATATTACACACCATACTATACCCAATTTAAAATGGCATACAAAAATATGTCATTTATATTACACATCATACTATACCCAATTTACGATGGCATATAAAAACCTGTCATTTATTTTACACATCATATGTAATGTCGCCCTCATAGTAAGAGGGCTGGTCACTTGGGTTTGGCTGGCGTTATCTAGAGGATGACCTCCCTCTATATTATAGCCCAGCAGGAGTAAAAGAAGAATGGAATTTAAACAGACAACTGAGCGAGAATAATGGGAAGAAATAAAACAAAACAAGCCCCCTTTTGACAAGAAAATAACAACGTAATCAGAATAAATTAATAACGGTAATTCCAATTCAAGTTAGATTATATCAAAAGAATTTAACAGGTGTGTCTAATTTGGATTTATTTCATCATCATAACAAGAGGTGAAAAGAGTGCAATGTCCATGACCTATTTGCATCACCTTCCTGTCTGACCATATATCGTCTCCTAGTTCATCCTTCCTAAGCTCTATGTTCTGCCCCTTCATGGACTTCCTGATCCTTTTATTCCGAACTCATCCTTCTTTCTTTCCCCATACTTCTCCCTCCAGACTGTCTCTTCTTTCTCTCAGAAAGCTGTTCCTTGTTGCTGTTCTCTTTCAGAACTTGCGTGTCCTAGCACTAAACATGTTTTTCTTTTTACAAGACGACCACCTGGTCCCTTTCTTGTTTCACAAGGAAAGCACTAATCTCTTTATGCCTCCACTGAGTCAAGACTAAGTTTCCCCTTCTAGGAAATTTCCAGACTAAAGAATTTCGACGAAGGTCGTCACTTTAAAATCAGATTGCTCTAAAGTGTACACCCTAATTTATTCTGCCCAATCGTGGGCAGCAGTCCCTAATTTTTCCCAAAGAAATAATTCCTTTCATTGGATTTAGACAGCTCAGAATCTGTGAATGACAGTGCATGACAATTTCCCTTTGAAAAAATGGTAAGTGGACACAGGTTCCTACCAAGCAGTTAGGGTTGGTAGCTCAAATGTTTAATTTCTAAGGACCATGTTAAGATACCCTGGTCAATTTCACTGGGTCGGAATGCTGTCCCTTTGAAGTTTACACTAACATTGGGGGAGATGAAAAACGAAAGGTCGAAGTGACCCTTCACAAAGGCTTTTCTGGCTTAAATGTGATAAGACTTTAATGCTCAATGCATTAAACTTTAAAATTTTCTGTAATTCAAAATTTGACACTTCACATCATACATTACCCAATTTAAGATGGCATAAAAAATCTGTCATTTATGTTACACATCATACCATACCCAATTTAAGACCGCAAATAAAAATCTGTCATTTATTTTACACATCATACTACCATGCTTGCTTATATGAAGTTTTGTCATAAAATATTTTAAAATGTCATTACAATTGACTTTATTAAAAATCTTACCTTTGCCCCTCTCCCCTGCCATACCCCACCACCACTTCCAAAGGAATCCAGGCATGGGAGGAGACAATGTGGTAATGGACAGATTGATACATAGATGCTATCACAACAGCCCTATGGCTTTGAAAATAAAGTGTGGCAATAACAAAAGACACAATAGCAAAAAGAAACATGTACAGAAAAAACAAACAGAAACTGTGGCATGTACAGTATACACAGCCAGCAATCCCCAGCTACCGGGTAAGACAACAACTGAGACAATGAGAATAGAGCAATGAATAGGTAAAAAAGCAAGACACAGAGAAGAGGAGAGGTTGAGGCATGAGATGAAATGGTAGCAACTCAAAAGATGACGGTTCTGCAATTCAGAATGATCAGATCAGGACTTGTAAAGTGTGCATTTAAGCTGTGTCAGTTACATTTGTTGTGGGTTTAATGCCATTTTTCAGCACACAATGGGCTACACATGCATGGGGACCAGTACAAGTGGTGGTGGAAGAACTTAAGAAAACCCTGGTAAGAACCTCTAACCCATTGGAAGCTACTGTCAAGTTTTGCACATCCCATATTTGCCAAGCCCATGGCTCAAACCCATGCAGACAGAGGTGAGATGGCAGTGATCAGTAAAGGCATGCACTCTGGACCACTCAGCCACCTGGGGCACCAATAAGTTATATTAATCATGCTACAAATTTCATGCAACGTCCTACAAATGGCAAGTCATGAGAAGAGGTCTTTTTTTTTTTGTACTATTATCAGTAGTTTATCACAAAAACTTCAAGAGGGAATATTTTATTTATGTACCAAAGGGATGATCACTTGGGGAATGTTTTTGTTGTTGTAGGGTTTAACACAATATTTCAGCACAAGATAGGCCATCCATGGCAGGCAGTATAAGTGGTGGAGCAAGAACCCTGGAAAACCCCAGGTAGAACCACCAACCCATATGAAACTATTGACAGGCTTTCTTACATGCCCATGTTAGCCAAGCCTGAGACTCGAACCCATGCAGACAGAGGTGAGATGGCAGTGATCCGTAATGGCGAGCCCTTTAAACCACTTGGGCACTCTGTGCCCCACTTGGGGAATGATAATCTGATTGGTTGTACAGATGGCAAGATCTTGTTTCTGGTGCTAAATAACTTTACCTATCTATAAAATGAGATTATGTGGCAACAATTTCTCAATGGTTCTTTTTCAAAAAACTGATACATGTACCAAATTTTAGTAAGTAAATTATAAAACCATATTCATATAATTCTCAGATAAATGTTGTCTTATTGATACCAGTCAGTAATTTTGGTTTTAACACATTAATGGCTACAGTGTATATCATGTTAAGGAAATCAGAGCTAAATGCCTTTCCCAAGGACATACAGGGGCAGACAATTTGGGCAGGCATTGAATCAGCATCCCTTTGATTACTAATACAATGTTCAACAAAATTTGCTACTGTGGTTCACTGAACCAATCATTTTTTTTTTAAAAGAGATAGATTAACTGCCAATATAAATGTTCTGGAGTGAATTACTGCAATTTGAATTATTTACAAGTCTGAACTATATCTTATGAAAGTTCAATTAAATGACAACAGCTCCCTCACTCTCTGCCCAAGATTTTCAAAATCTTAATCCACAATCCCTGGTCCTCATGGAAGTCATGGTAGCTCAATTGGTAGTGAGTCTGATTCATAATACAAGGATGACTGGTTCAATACCAGACCAGACCAGCCAGGATGATTGCCATGGTAATTCCTTGAGAAAGGCACCTTGCTCACATTCTCTCAGTATGGTATAGCTAATTAAGTGCATTATGTGCCATTAAAAACCAACCCAAAAATTTCACTCTCTCTGTGAAACTCTTGTATATAGAATTTGAGTAAATGTTTAAAACCAAGGGTCAGACTCCTCTGAGATTTCTGACACCTATGGTCGCAGGAACCCAAGAAATCCCTGCCTCTGCCGAGTCTCTATTAACTTCAGTAATGAATTAGATGGACATATATGTCATTGTATTTAACTAGTGTATTTTAGCCAAAACTGCATTTTGTGGCAATTTAACTGGACTATTCACAAAGAACAAATATTTTACACTATCACTGATAATGTATATGTTAAGTTGAAGTTGTTAATGCCAATCATTTCCCATCTGAATACAACTGCAAATTCTATTGCTTCCATCATAGCATAAAATGAATAAAACCTGCCAATTAACCTCTGAAATTCATATATACAACATCAACTTTATCTTTTTTAAGGGGGGGGGGATGAGAATTAATTATCATTAAAGTATTTGTATATGTTGGCATATTTATGTTATTAGTTATCCTTTGGTCTTGCCCCTTATCCAATTCATGAGAATATCCATTTCTTGTAATTAAACCAAGATGTACCAGTGTCAAGCAAACACATAAAGATTTCAATTTGCTTGTGTAATTTACTGGCACATTATTAATAACTGCCACAGAATCTAAATATTTATAAATGTTTTGACATAGTTTCTTGTCAGTGGCACTAAAAATGCTTTACTTTGAAAAAACAGCAGCAATGTGGTAAAAAAAGTTAAATGTAAACTATTTTAGGTCTTACAGTTATCTTCAATTCAGAGCTCATCCTAAAGTTCTATTGTTTGGGTGTTTGGCAACTGATTAGCAACCAAACATATGCAGGTTTGAATTCTACATGGTGTGTCATTTTGGCAAGCCATTTTATTCCAACTACCTCTGTGCTAAATAACCTTAATGTGCTGCTTTGCCACATTCAAATCTAACAAGCCACATCTGTCTTCCACAGTAATTGGATCAACATAGTCTTCCACAGTACTTGGTTCAATGAATTCTTCCACAGTTTTTAGTTCAATGAATTCTTCCACAGTTTTTAGTTCAATGAAACAGAATCAAAAACATTTTATTACTTTTATTCAGGTTTCCAATATTTATTGCTATACATATTAATACTGATTTTCTAACATGCCTACAATTCACACATTTTACTGTTTTGGGTCTAACATCATTTTTCAATACATGAGAGGTTTTACATGGCGGCAAGTATATTAGGTGGAGGAAGAACCCTGAAAAATTCCAGGAAGAATTACCAACCCACAGGAAACTACTAGCAAACATTTTCATCTACCTACATTAGCTGAGCCCGAGACTCAAATGGACAGAGGTGAGATATTGGTATCACTCAGGGCCACACAAACAATTTGAGGGAACACAATAATGATGATTTACATGAATTTCTGATGAACAAATAATTAGATGGTCCAAAATATTACAAATACTCAATGCAAAATTTATAATATTTCACTGATGAAAAGGGTGACTCAAAATCGACCTCCACGTGCCATTTAACTAAAAAGCAAATGCACCGAGTTTTGTCTGTCACCTACCATGATTAAGTTTCCAAAAGTGTACAACGATAAACTCAGACAGTAACCTTTGTAACAAAGCTGTAGAGTTACTTTACAAGTGGAATGTAACAAAGCTTTATCACTCTGTTTCAAAGGACAATCAAGTACTTAATTTCAAATGTGGGTATGTGAGAAAGCTTGCCAGTAGCTTCTCGAGGGTCGGTGGTTCTTTCCGGGGTTTTCTCGGGTTCTTCCTCCACTATTAATGATGGCCGCCATGTATAGCCTATCGTGTGCTGAAAAATGGCATTAAACCCTACAACAACAACAACTTAACTTCAAAAAGGCCATGCTAAAAAAAAAATCTGATCAGTGACCTTGACCTAAAAGACATGACTTTGTACTACTTTGACATACCTTTAAACTGTTAAAAATGTACTTATGTATACCTTGTACAGCTTTGAGATACAGAGCAGAAAAAAGACAACCTTAACTCTGCAGACTGATTTTGAAAGTGATACGTAACAGACCTAGAGACTACACATAAGCATACCAAATTTACTGTTGTTGTAGGTGTAACACCATTTTTCAGTATATGATAGGCTATGCATAACAGCCAGTGTAAATGATGAAAGAACACACACACACACCCCAGTAGGAACCACCATGGCTAATGGCAACCTTTCTCACAAACTCACATTGGCCAAGCCTGAGACTTGAAAACAAGCAGACTGAGGTGAGATGGCAGTGATGGGTAAAGGCAGATCCCTTTAGTCCACTCAGCCACATTTGGACTGGCATTCCAAAATTAATCCATTTATCTCTAACAGCTCTTGAAGTATAGAGCAGGACAGAATATTTTACAAAGTAAACAAGATTGACCTGAGACCTTGAACTTGAAGAAAGGATCCCTCAATATGGAACCCCACAAACTTTCAGTTGATGATATAAATTTAGTTCTTCATCTTTATAATGGATTCAGGAGATACCTAAGTAACCGACATTGTAAGTGAGGGAGCTTTACACTAAGGGAAGTTCAAACAAGTTTATTTCATATATAGTGCATAAAAATAGAATTCAAATTTCTATATGTAGTGCCTTGGCCCTTAAAATAAAAATTATTATATGCTCACTTTTTTCCCTGTTAACTTTACATTGTCAGAATCGTTCAATATTCCCCGATACTGAACTCGCGCAACAATACACATATAGCATAAAGGAACTACTTTCTATTGTAAACAAACCATGGATGCATATGCCAGCACTTTTGATTTTGTACACAAATCATGTACATGTGGTTGTTTAAATTTGTTTCTGAATGAACTAAAACAGATGTTTCGTGGACTGCCACATACCAGCTGCTTTGGCACATTCCGCATTGATACAATGTTACGGATTTAGGCTAGCTACATTATATAACAGACACAAGACAATGTCCTTACAAATAACATACAAGTGACAAGTCATATACTCTCTTCTTTAGCTGGTGATAAGAATGGCAAAATAAAATAAACTTAAGTTTTACATACTGAATTTCCTCAAAATGTATTTCCTTAATTCTGCAAATCCAAATTACATCAGCCATGTCATAGGTTTTCAATCTGAATTACACATTTCGAAATTGTGCTGTAATTTTGATGATAAGTGCAGCTGCATCCTCCTTACTACACTCAAAATGAAATAAGCATTAAATTCCATAGTGTCTTTTTGATAATTGCAATTGAAAGACTTCATATTTTCCCACATTATGATTTCAAACATTCAATGACAGAAACAGAAACACATTTGCAGATGTCAACACGCTTTTCCCTAGCTTATTAAATCTCAGTATTTCATGTGAATCGTCAATCCAGTCAATAATCACAAAATTTCTTAGAATCGAGAAAAATACCAAAATCTATTCATTCCAGATCAAATGGAAAAGTTGTTGCAATGCACATTCATTCACAATATGACTCCAAATTTCAATTTTAACTAGACATGCCATCTTCTTTCGAAAGTTATGTCGAGCGTGCGACTAAGTTCAAATTTATCTGGGCAAAGTTATGTGCACAGTAATAATGTTGATTTGTGTAATGATGAATATGCGCTTGTGTATTTAGTTTGGAATGTGGCATACATTCATTTACGTTGTTTCTTGTAGTGTATTGTGTTTATATAATTAAACCTTAGGTAGAATTAAAAAAATGAGCATATAATAAAAAGGTTACTGCCTTTGTATGGGAAAATATGAACTCGTTTTGTCAGAAGGATATACTGCACTCCCAAGGTCGTGCAGTATTCCATCCCAGAACTCGTTCATATTTTCCCATACAAATGCAGTAACCTATAAATACTGTACTGAACATGCCATAATTTATTACCACCACAACTTTACAACTGCTATGCTTTGCATTTTCTACAAAAAGGAGAGAAAAAAACTTAAGTGAACAATCTGAAGTAACCAAGATAATAGAAAATTCATCAAAGAAATTAATGGGATCAATGACCATTTCTATATGACTTGATTTATAGTGAGGGACAATTGTGTACAAAGTTTCATTATCTCAAATGGTTCAAAAGATACAGGAAGGATTGAAAAGCATGATGAAAAACTTGCACTTTCTACTTCATAATCTCATAAGTAAGCCAGATTTCATTGCTGCATCTTAAACAAAAATTCTAAAGTGTTGAAAAGAAAATGTTAATAAAAATCTAAACAAAACTTAACCTTGAAGAAAGGAGCTCCACTATGGCAAGTGACATTCCTTATGACAATTTATCAGTAAATAGATTGACAGACAGAAATGCAGACAGTGAGACTGAACTGTGAATATTAGTTCCCCACTTAAAAAGGCACTGGAAAATTAAAATTGATTAAACTAATTGATTTAATGTCATCTTAAACTTAACATTCTGTGAGAAAACTCTAGTTTCATTATTTAATTATGCTAGAATCATAAGCATGAGCCATACAAGCTCATTCCAGAGAAAAGGAGATTTCCTAGGTTAGCCATGTGCACAATGCAATAGTTATAGCATGTGTGTATGATTAAGCAAGCATGAGGGAACGATTGGACAACTTGGATTAATTATGATGCAAGAAAAAAATGTATGCCCATGCCAACTGAAAACTATTTTCCACACTGATTAGACCTCATCCTGCAATAAATATAGTTGCATGTGCACAACTTAAATAAACAAAAAAAAAATTCAAACAGTGTATGTCAAAACAACCTATTTATCTCCCTTTACATTTTGATGTTAAAGTAACTAACTTTACTTTCGAGTTCTGGAGTTTTTTAAATTATCCAAAGTCTTTAAATCTTAATATTTTACACTTCCCCCTGAAGCACTACCACACAAACAGTTCATATGCTTCTTACTGATCTTATCAGCCCAAAGATAATTGCATAAGAAACTGAAAACACTTTCTCTTTACATCCTTGAGTAAAATGCTTTGAAGCAATGACATCTTCTTCAGGTCTGGTTTTAATAATGGGAAGCCCCATCTGTCTTAATAAACAGACAGTTCCATGTTCTCCAGATTAACTGGTAAAAATCAAAGAGGAGAGCATATGTACCAATCCTTTGGCCCCTTACATCAAAGATCAATTTCAGGAAATACAAAATCTAGATGATTCATCACTAGAAATGGTTAAAAGGAAATAAAAACAGAGGCAAAAACTAAATTTGCATCTCATTCACTAAATTCCTGAAGACATTAACTGAAATTGTTGGCATGTAAGTGATTAAGAAAATACACCATTCCAAAAAACCGAAACTGAACAGGTAACAGAGGCAAAATAAAACACCTATTGAATAATAGGCATCAGACATATATAACCTATAATAAATTATATATATTCATACACATTCAAACAATAAACAAAAATATTAAAACTTTTATGAGGTAAATGTAAGCATCATATTGATTCAGTTCTCCACTTTTTGTGTTTCGGTATGAGGCTGAAAGCCAAAATTAGAAATGAAACTTTGCAATCATATATGAAATACCCCGAGGATACCTGCATGAAATTTCGTGCATACTGGATTTTGCAACCATAAAAAAAACTCTTTCATATTTCTAAGGCTCTAGCTTGATTTGAACAGATTTATATTTATATTTTGTATTTTTTTATATTTTTTTAGTGTTGTTTTTGGAGGTATTTTTTACTCTGCTGAAAAGTTTTATGAATTCCAGTCCTGCTCTATTTATGTAGGCATCTGAGCAGAGAAGCCAGCTGTGTGTACAAGATGCTGCCTTGATCCAATCTGAAATATCTGACCCATATTTATGACCCACTTTGAAGTGGGGATTAAAACCCTTGTATTATTTCCTGTCCCCTTCCTCATCATAAACATTGGCAGTCATCTGATCCAACTCTCCAGGGCCTCAAAAGATTTTAAACTGCTTGTGTTTTCATTGCACATTTAACAAAACACAAGGCTGAAATCAGAGATAATTCAGGAAATAAAGCTATGTCTGGCAAAAAATAAAGTGCTCTGAAACTCACCATTGTTAACCTCTTCCAGAGGTAAACTTCAACTAAAATTAGCCTAATTGACACTGAGATTGAATTTACTATTACACATTCATTTCCTTGCTCTATCTGTAATACATCTGATGTCACGAAATTGTTTATTGACCCAAATTCAAGATTAAATATGAGATTGCAGCACTTGCTCCATAAGTATATTTTTTGTTATTTACTGCGCATTAAAGTAATAATGACAGTTGTAAAAGTTATAAACTTGTCAAGAAGATAAAAAAGTATCAAACTAGTGTTCTAGCCAAACTTATTTAAGTCATTTCCATCTGAAAATATCATTTTATGTATTTCTTTTAACATGATGCCATCACTGGAAAAATAATACCTATGTCTCACTTTTCCACTAACACTGGCTTGGCAATAAATCTAGTTTTTCTAAACCCCAGCTTATTGTTTTCAAATACAAGAGTCCCTTAAAGGGACTAATGCAGACTGATGCACTATCGGCCAAAACAAATTTAAAGGAATCTGAGATATGACATTTTATCTTTTTAACTACTGAGTATTAAAATTCTGATATTCTTTAGTAATAACAAGATTTTTTATTTGGAGCAAGACCAGTACCATTATAATTAAGGACCAACACAACATCATAATAAATCTTTTGGTGAAAATTCTATGTTGATATGCTATCCATTTAGGAGGAGTGGAGATAAGAAGATGCTCTGAGATTGGCATAATTTTCATTTAGGATCCACTAAATACCATAAGAAGTCTTCACAGTATCCCTTTCTGTAGGAGTTGCAAGATTTCCAAATGGCACTTGTACATTTTATCTCTGTGAAATGAAACAAGCAGTGACATGTTTCTAAAAATAGCCATTTGGACTAGGCAAACCAGCATAATGGTGTTCACTTTTATTTTCCGTGTTATTACTGTTCTTATGGAAAACTATGTACCAGGCTTTAAATTAGTTCATCTGAATATAGATGTACATTCCAATATTTAGTTACAGTGGTGCTAAAGCCTGCAGACTGTATAAATCATGTAATCAAATTTGATGAATCTTCTAGAACAGTATAATACACAAATTCCTTGTATTTCATCACCGATAGATATACCCTGTATATTTTGAGATGAAAATTCCAAGGGAACTGCCAGCCCCCCCCCATTAAATAATGTCAATGAAGTATTCTTATTTGTGATTCATGTTTTAACATATAAATAGAAAGGGATGTATGAAGGAAAGTGACTATTTCATATATTTTGTTTAGCACATAAAATTACGCTCTGCTGATGTGATATTATGCATGTAGAATCTAGAAATGTTGCATATATATTCCATAAGTTTAAAAACAATGTATCAATGGGGGGGGGTTGGGGGGGGTAATTGTTGTTTTTTTGTTGGTATTATGCATTAGTGATTTTATTAACCTTTTCTGATTCTGATGTGTTAATCAGTAACAAAGTTAAAAAAGGAAAGAAAATTTAGATCTTTATTTCAATGTCTGTTTTACAAACAAATCATAATTCTGAATGATATAGAACATAAAAGAATGCATTATGTTCATTATAGTTGTGGTGTTGAAAAGAGCAACACTGGTTGATTATATTTATACTACATGGATAATACATTTCCTTAATTAAAAGATATATACAATTACATTTTGTTGGGAAGTATAATTGTATGCATGTAATGACAGAAACAGTAACACAAAAACTGCTGTCCCTAATGACGACAGCCACCCTTAAAATGATACACATTTTACTCACAAAAACTAACTGAAAAGGAAACAAAGTAGATATAAATGAATATTACTTGTTTCACCTAATTAATTTGTGACACACACACACACAAACATGTAACAAGTTGAATTTTGAGTAAGCAATGAACATTAAATTGTACATTAATATTTTAGTACAATCAAGCCAGCAAAGTTTAATGTGAAGGGTCACTTTGACCTTTTCCCATGTCAGTTGGTACATTTCATGGGTAAGGGGGAAGCCAGCATCTACAGCTAATTAATAACTGACCCAGGCATTGCATAGCTGTCCTGTGAAAGTAAACATTAAGATGGGGAACATATCTGCTTAATGGGAATGCTTTGTTGAATAGTCATTTAACAAAAGGAAGTTGGTATGTGTGGTATTTCTCAGATTCACTAAGTTGTCAAAATCTGACAAGAGATAATTATCTTGCAGAATAAATTAGGAATGGCTGATTACAATTGGTCAGTTTAACTAAAGGCATACACCCTGGAAAAAATGTTGAATTTAAAGTAATGACTTTGGGCAAATTTCCTCAGTCTGAGATTTTTCTGCAAGAGAAGCAAGATTCATTTGACTCTCGGTAAAACTAAAACGTAGTTCTTCCTGATTAAGACAAGTAAGGGTACCAGGTGGCTGTCTTGGAGGCAAAGACAGGCCTTTAGTGCTAGGATGCACATTTTCTTGGAAAGAACAGCATTAAGGGAAACAGTTCTCTGGAACAGTCTGGGACAGTCTGAAAGATGGAAGTCTGGATAAGAGATTGAGTGGTTAGGATAGAAGGCTCAAGAAAGATCAAACATATACATGTGAAGGTGGGAAGACGTGGGATACAAGGAGACAAAGATAGAAAGCGACGATAGGTAATGCAAATCAAGTGTGGACATTGTGCTCATTTCACCACTCTCATTATCATGATGAAATGAATCAATAACTGAACACTGCTATTGAAATTCTGTGATGTACATTTGTTTGAATTGAAACTGACACTATTAGTTTATGTCATTGATTAAATTGTTATTCTCTTGTCTAAAGGGGGCTTGTAGTGTATTATTTCTCTTCAATAGTTATGCTCAGTTCTCTACTGACGTCATATCTATCCACTCACACATGCCAATAAAATCTAGGTAGGTCATCCTCTAGATAACGATGGCCAAAACTAATTAACAACCCCTCTTTTGCATACAGGGAACTTCATTACAATATATATTCCTTTGAAGTGTACATACAACAGCTTTACTCAAGGTAGATTTGAAAACATTACAAAAGGATGACAAAGAAATAAAATGTACAAAATTATTTCTGTACACATTCATATATTATAGTAGAACATTACATAGTGAGGGAAAAGCAACAAAAAAAACCTTTATTTTTGCCTATACATCATATACCAACACTTATGCAATTTGTTGTCTATGGAAAGACTTGGTGTGGGACTCAACTTATAGTTGAAGTCAGAAAGGTCCTGCTTCCTCCTCTTCATCTCAAGACGACCACCTCCATTCTAGGTCACTTTCAGTCTTAGGGAAGTCAACTCTTCCAGGAAGTAAAAGACTGGAAGTGCTTTCCATGGTTTGCAAATTACATAAAGCCACTGGATTCTCAAGATTCAAAATGATGCTAGAAGCTCCTGTTTGAGAAAGATTTTTGGCCCCTATCAAGGAAGGGAATGTGTCTGATCAGAGCAAGTCATGCCTTTCTGAAGGCTGGAAAGACCAGCACTCAAAAATCATTGCTTTCTCTAGTTCTCAAAACTGAGAATCTTTCATCTGACCAGAGCAGTCTTTGACCATTGCCCAGTTGCTAATATGGGCAAAAGTCATTGGGCACTTGGATATGAGTGCCAGTCATCAGTCACTGAGCAACTGCATACCAGACTTTCATCAATGGTATGGGGACAAGAAATGGCTTGCACATCATGTTATTGTTGAGTCCTTATGTGGATATTGGGTTGGGTTTTGCTCATCTGGCTAGGGATGGGATTAAACAGTACCAGCTATTATTGCAAATACTCCATCCCCCATCCCACTCTGATATCCTGTAATCTAAGCCAATGCAGAAAACTGTCCATATGTTGAATATAACTAAGGCACCAGACTGGGGTTGTATTCCATTTTGTTCTGGCCCTAGAATTACCAATTGGTGGAGGAATATTTAGCTTGGTAACAATGCATTAACAGCAAGCAGGCATTAAAACTAGTTTTATCCCCCACCAAATGTTTTTAATACATATGTATGCTGTTTTTGCTGTCAGCACCTGTAAAAGTGATACCTAGAACTGGCCATGCTTGTGGAGGTGAGACAAAAGGCATGAAAAAAGTATTGCTCTATTGCCTTTTTTATACGTCTTAAATTTTTGGGTTTTTTTTGATCAGCATGATGATGACTACCATTTCTTCCTTAAGTATCTGTCATATATTGGTGTTTCATCCATGACAGTTTTTGTTTTCTTTTAGGTACTTCAATGCCTAATACCTCAAACAATTAATAAATTGTTACAACAGCAAGAAATTTCATCTGGCCTATTCTTGACTTTACCTGGGGTCATTGGGAAGGTTAAATGAGAAGAAAATACTGACCGATTCTACAATTAAATTATGTCAGTTATAACTCCAAGGGTTTATGACTCATGGTCAAAGAGAAAAACTGAAAACTAAGACAAGATTTTTCACATGACCTTGACATTATGTACGGGTTACAGAAAGAGTAGGGGTGAAAGGTCAAACCTTCCTGGTTTGTTACAATTCAAGTATGACAGCTATCACCCCTAGGGTTTAGGGCTTACAACCACACACACATACATTATCCAAGAAATGAAGATTTTCAAATGACATTGACCTTGGATGTGGTTCGAAGCAGGACAGAAGTACATGAATTTGAAAGATCAATGCTGACTAATTCTTTCCAAAATCCAAGTATAACAGCCATCATTCCCAGGGATTATAAATTATGATCATATAGAAAACATAACCTAGAGTCTTGTGTTCTCAACATGTTATGCTAAACACACGATCTGTTTACTCCCATACCCTGACATGGTTGTGTTCCCCAAAACATGATTTGGATCAATCTTCAAAAGAAAAAAACACAATAAACTGGTCAATAGTAGTATGTATACATTGGTAAATAAGCATGCTTAAAGTTCATGTAAAACCATCATTGGGGCAGTTTATAAAGTTAACTGTAATAAAGTCAATTAAAAAGCAAGGTGGACAGGTATTAACAACCACCTTTTCACATATTACCATTAATTAGCGAATACAGCATACATCCAAGTATAAACACACCCTCATGTATTGCCAGCAGTATTTCTATTGTGTGTACAAAACATAATAGATTGCCCAGAGACATACATAACCTGGAGGTTTTTGTAAAGAATAATAAACAACCAAAATCTGTGTTGGCTTCCTTTCATTATACACAAAGTATAATAGAGTAGGGTATGGTGGATCATCCTTTGTGTTTACCAATGAAACTCTAAACTATCTACACTTTCATCCCCTTACTCTGCATGAAAAAATGACATACCACAGTGGAGCCATTTAAACCAAACAGGGTCAATTCAAAATTAGTTTCCTCACCTTGAGCCACCTCAACCATCCCATGATGATGCCACATGCTCTCTTTGTTTAAATGCAGGACTGAACATCCATGCTGGATTCCATAAATGTGAAATTCTTCTGGAAATTGACTCGTCTAGCTCTGAATCTATGACAGTGAATCAGATGCAGCATCACAGGCCTCAGCTGTTAATGAATCATGCCTAGCCGAGGTTATAGATGATTTTCAAAAACTGTGAGTATCGATGCTATTTATGACTCAAGTTATGCAGAATAAACTTACTTTTTCTAGCCTCCTGACTGTGGCATGTGCTATTTATTTTGTGACAATGCATATGATGGATTTTTAAAGCTGTAGTATTGTTATGCATTAAGTTATTTATTTAGTAGCTTTACAGTACCGTTAAGTAATGTTTGAACTTTTATTTGATGTTAGAGAAGTTCAGAATTTCTAATTAACAAAATTATTAGCACCAATCTTTTTAATATTATTGACATTGATAAAATGTGCTATAGAAATTCATTTTCTAAAAATAACATGGATAACAGTTTAAGATTTCATGAAACACAACAACACTGCAGCTCTTCATAAAAAATAAAGTTATTAAATTGAAGATGCTGATTTTATTATGTTGTTCTTGTCTTCATGTTATTATATTGTCTATAAACTTTGAAAAGTTTAGCTGAAATGTAAAACATAACTATATAATCAACATTAGAGTTGCTTACTATTTCAAACTTAGTGCACTGTTTTAAATAGGAAATGAGTCTTTTAAAATACTACAACAGGGTAATATGAGTAAAACTCAAAACTGCATGGATATAAATACCACACGGGGCAAGGGATGATGTGGTAAGGAAAGACATGCTATATTTGCTAATTTATAACACTTAATTTGCTGATAGTAGATAAGGTGACGTGTTAAGTCCTTTGAAAACTCCTGTGGGGAGCACATTAAGTTAATTTGCAATGGTATAGTTCACAAAGTAGAACAACCCAATACGTTGAAATCAAATAAATGGATGTTGAAGAACAAAAGTAATCATACATCATTACCTTGAATGAGAAAGTTTAGACAATCTTTATTAAACACTATTGGCAAGTTTGTGAATAGCATCAATATTTCTTTAAAGTTGGATTTTACTCCATATATAAAAAGCAAAGCCTAGATTATTTCAGTAGTCAGAATCGTGTTCAAGAGTGATTCATTTTTTGGGAAAACCAAAATGTCAAAATACTGCTTTGATTCAGGAAACAATGAGCCATTTACAAAGTTAGCAAAGTCCAGGAAATCTACATTTCAGAACTTGTGGTTGATAGAGTTGGATCTTGTGAAGCACCACAGCATTGTGGAGCATTTTATTCGTTATGCATCCATCAAATACCAAATCAACATAAGTCAATCTGGAGTGTAGGACGATATCCATCAACATGTAGTACTAACTTGTATGCCACATCAGGCCATGCCAGAACATATTTTAACATGCTGAACTGAAAATTTAGATTAGTTCACTTTATTACTATTTGTTATCTCAATGATGTTAACATAATATCTCTTAATTGATCCATGCTTTTCAAAATGATTATAGCCATGAAATAGACTGAATGAAAGACAATAGTTAAAAGCACATGCTCATATTTACTCAGTTGATCTGTGTTTATAAAAAGACTGCATTAGCACCCATACTGGACAGACACATGCTGTATTTCTGTAAGGACCCATAAAGAAAGAAAAATATTATGTCTCTCACCCCACTCCCACCCCCATGAAATGTTCAGTCTGAAATGTGATGCATATTATCCTTTCTTTGTAAAGAGACAAGCTTATTTTGTGGTCAAAAATGCACTCAATACAGTTCTGACAAGGTCAATGTTACAGCTGGCAAGAACAACTCAGTTCTAATCAGGATTCACTAAAAGAATCCAACAATGAAGTCTGAACAACAGTAACCATCCAGTCTCTAATGAATGCAAAGATGAACGCTAATTACACTTGCATTACCTTCAAATCCCCTAATGAACTATTGACAACAGCAAAGACTTCATCTAAAATTAAATTCCACCATCGTATGGATTTTAAATAAAGAAACTTCGTGTACTTTTTAAATTTAGCGTCTGTGTGATTATGCAAGTGTTGTGTATGCTATATGTATATGTGTGGTGATACTATTAGACAATGATACATCTACCAATTATATTTTGGTTTGTAAGTGCAAAGTGCATTTAACGTTTCCATTCTTCTCTTATTTAGATTCAAACTTCATTTTCAACAGACTTATAAGGAAAGATAACTTATTCTCAACTGGATGCCATTGCTTCTTCCCAGCCAGACACACTGACACCCCCACCATGGGACCTCAAAACACACATTTTGAATGTCAAATCCACCCCCCACCCCCTTGAACCTACACACACTGTCTGGAAATATGGCATGTAGGAAACAGAACTCAATATGCAATGAATCTCACAGATGTCCAGTGATTCAACCATGGGAACATGACCATCCAGTCTAAATAAGTGGCATTCAAAATGCCATTTCCACAGAAAGGAATTAAATTACTGAAGTTTGCCTAACTTCAACAGCCCAAAAACTGTGTAGCAAATGGCTGGTAAAACATTCAGATTATACATTTGGTAAAATGGCATGGAGGTCACCTGCTGACTTCCTTCACATGTTGGTCTTGCAGTTGGATTCTGATGACTTCCACATCTTCCTGTGACTCCAAAAACTGCCACTGTTAATCCAGTTCTAGGAGAATACAGACTGCATATCAAGCTTAACAACTTATATTTAATTAAATACCATATGTATCCACTAAAAACCTCTGCCAAGGTAGACAAATCTAGTCAAATATCGGCTGTAAAAAGATCTGAATTATGTTGATGAGATTGAGTTCAAAAAGCTTTAAAACTGGTAATTCATAAATTATTAATGTTGGGTACCTTGAAATCAAGTGAAATGGTCAAATTTCCTGAGGTATTCAAACAAAATCTTACAGGAATAATTCAAATTCTAGAAAACAAGTAACCATAAAATATAATACAAAGTAATAACTCAGTAATGTGGCTCTTCTTCAAGGAAAGTGCATTAAAACTGTAATGAGAACTCTGGGACAATTAGCCCATCCTCTGTCTTCCTAAAAACAAATACATATAAAATTGCTGAGGATTCTTTTTGCAATTTAAAATTTTTATAAGTCATTCAATAGGCTCCCACTCACACACAACAACTTACCTACTTGTAAAACTGTTGGGTCTGGGGGCATGCCAAACCAAGATTTTATTTTATATGGTTGTGTGCTGGAGGTTGTGGAGTTGGGCATGAAAACTTTAGTTTATTAAATGTTGCCTCTCATATGCAGTTAAAATTTTGTCTACACTTTAACTGAAATCTATTAATTTTATTGGATGATATATTTTCTCTCCATGCTTACTAAGACAAGAGTCAAGTTTTATTTTTTCTGGTGTCTAGATGTAAGTTTCCCATGTGGTTCAGACTTATTAGCAAGGACAGATGGTGAGCATTAATGAACTTAGGAATGAAGATATCTTGCAGAAAATTGGCATGCTGCTTATTTAAGCTGTCAACTATTAATATGTTCAAGTGAATTACTGACAGAATAAATCATTCTAAGAAAATAAACCACAATATTGCTAATGCATGCCCCTCCTTATACTTTGACTTCTATACATAACAAATGACAAAACATCTACTTAAAAAAATCAGAACAAAAACATGTCATACTTTCAAACAGAACTGGTTTCTTTTTTTTTTTTAAAAGAAACAAGAGGCCCAACTGGGCATCAGATCATTCACCTGTCTGGCATCTGTGTAACCCCCACATAAAACAGCATCTGGTCAAGAAATCTGGATCAGTATGATGCTTTCTGTTGAAATTTCTTCTAATACTGTAGCTTGTACATGAAAACAATTGTTTCAAGGTTTCTTCAGTCTTTCTATCTTCATCTATATCTGATGGAATTATCAGCATCATTTGTCTACTGAAAGGCCACTATGCCAGGATGCACTGTCGAGGCTGGTCAAATTCTGTTCCGCAGTTTGAAGGGGTGTATGATACATTTGCACATGTTGTTTCTGCTTTTAGGGGTTGATTACCATTATTCATACAAGTCTGAAAGCCATTTATGTAAGGATGCTCTCTTCCATTTGGTCAAATTTGGTTTAGCAGTTTTTGGGAGGTCATTTTAATACTTCTCTGTTTATAGCAACAGTTGCCATATTTGATAATACAGTGAAATGATTTGTAAAAATCTGAAATCAAGGTTCAATCCTAGCTGTAGTTATAAAGGAGAAATCGTTTGAAGGTTTATCTGTTTTAAAAATGACAGTCATATTTGATGGAGGCTCAGCAAGATTTTTTACAGTCTTTAAAGTTTTTCATGCCAGGATATATAATGTCAAGTTTGGTCATTGCTTTTGAAGAAATTGTTTCAATGCACAGTTCAAGTTTTCCTAATGGTTACCATTACTCATCATCACCTGGTCAAAACAGCCATCAACTAAGCTGTTTCTACCTCAAATTTATTTGAGACAACAATGATATATTGCATCATCATATAAAACACTCAGAGCAGGAGACTGGCTGGGCATCACTATATCATTTGGAGGAAGTGATATAGGAGCCCTCTGTGCCACTTCTCACTTGTTCATCATCATGATTAGATGATCTGAACATTTAGAATTTCCATGATGTGTGTTTAAAATTTCCACAATGAAGACAAGACTGCTTGTCTTTTGTGGTTGACGCTATGCCTCCAGTCTTCCTGGTGGATGCCATCTGACAAGGAGGTGATCACGGGACATGAGCTGCAGCATCATCTCTACTCTGGATCCAAGGTCCTAAAGACCAAGGAGGCATAGGGGACCAATTACCCTGACATAGAAGGTGTCACACCTCATATGAATTCATTGTAATAGGAAAAGGGGGAGATCAGTCCAATCCCCTGAACTAGTCTAGGCCCATTGAGTAAACTCCCAATCCTGTACAGGATATGATGCTAGAGTGGGGAGAGGGGGAATCTTGGTCCTATCCCTATCCCCAGATTATGAAGGCCTCTGAGTGATAACTGGTGGAAATTTAGTGACTGGTGGTCATTGAACAGCGACCAGCATGATGTGACCAGATTTGTCAGAGCCAAGTTTATCTTTATCACTCATCAAGGTGCAGAGCTGCTCCTTCCATTCAGGAGGGCACAGTACACTGCCCTGGAAGTTTTTGGTGTGCTGCAGCTCCTCCCTCTTGGGAGGGTGTGACACAACACCCTGAGATGAGCGGTGCACTTTCCTCCTCACAGAAGGCAGCAACATGCTACCCTGAGATGAACAATGTACTTCCTTCATCACGGAAGGCAGTATCACACTACTATTTAAACTTTATTTGAAGGAGAACAGTAAAAATAGAACCCATAAAAACAACGTTGTACTATTGTCACATGATAGACTCACCTGTTCATAGGTACTGTGTGTTATATACACACCAATCATCCATATTTACAATTCACCTGTTTGTACTGCATGTTATATACACCCCAGTGTATGCATAAAGATAAACAATGAATTAAAGACATTTAGCATTCATTGTACATGTACATAGCTTTTAACATTTTTGTGCCGGATAAATCTTGTCCACTCGAGTGGAGATTTGTAAATAAGACATGATCCACTTGTGCATCCACCACTCTTGCACAGAAATGGTCATCTTTTTCAAGGATGCCATGTTATGGTGCTGTTGTTAAAATTATGAGTAGATAAATTTCCTGCTGTATGTTATGGCCATAATTGGTTCTCCCATCAGCCATATTTCATAGAGTTTTAATTTCATCCACCTCATCTTCTGTTCTTATGTTGGTACCCTTGCCCCATTTCTGTAATAAGTTTAGGCATGGTCTTCAAAGAAGAGGTGGAGTCAGCAATAAGAGCACTGAAGAATAGGAAGGCAGCTGGAGTAGACAACATCCCAGCTGAACTTATCAAGAATGGGGGAGAATCAGTGAAAGAGCTACTAACAAAAATCTGCAACAAGATCTGGCAGAGAGGTGAATGGCCAACACATTGGACCCAGTCACTGATTATAACACTTCCCAAAAAAGGCAATCTCCAGCTATGCCAAAATTACAGAACTATCAGTTTGATCAGCCATGCTAGTAAGGTAATGCTGAAGATCATCTTGAACAGACTGAAACCACAAGCAGAAGAAATAATCGCTGAAGAACAGGCCAGGTTTCGGAGTGGAAGAAGCACAACAGAACAAATATTCAATCTCAGGGTTCTGTGCAAAAAGTACTCGCAACACCAACAAGACATCTATCATGTATTCATAGATTTCAAAAAGGCCTTTGACAGAGTGTGGCATGAGGCATTGTGGGCCACAATGAAGAAGTATAACATGGGTCAAAAGTTAACCAATACCATCAAGCAGCTGTACGCCAAGGCTACCAGTGCAGTAATTGCCTGAGGTGCTGTGGGGGACTGGTTCCAGACAACAGTGGGAGTGCATCAAGGCTGTCTCCTGTCACCCACGCTTTTCAACATCTACTTCGAGCTCATCATGAGCGAAGCCCTGGAAAACCACTGTGGGGCAGTCAGCATTGGAGGGCGTAACATCACCAATCTCCGCTTTGCAGACGACACTGATGGGCTGGCAGGCAGTGAAGACGAGCTAGCCACCTTAGTGAAGAACCTGGATGAAACATCTTCCAGATTTGACATGGAGATAAGCGCTGAGAAGACAAAACTGATGACAAATAGTGGCAAACAAATCTCAGCCAAGATTAAAGTCAGAGGACATGAACTGGAAACAGTGAGCCAGTTCAAATATCTTGGTTCCATAATCACTGAAGAGGGATCAAGAGCAGAAATTTTGTCATGAGCAGCACAAACAGTGGCAGCTATGTCAAAGCTAAGACCCATCTGGAGAGACAAGAATATCTGTCTGAAAACTAAAATCAGACTATTGTGGGCTCTAGTCATCTCAGTCTTTTTGTATTCATGTGAGGCATGGACCCTGACAGCAGAATTACAACGAAGAATCCAGTCACTTGAAATGAGATGCTACAGAACCATCCTTGGCATCTCTTACATGGACCACATCACAAATGAAGAAGTGCGTAACACCATCAGGCGCGAAGTACGCCAATATGAGGACCTCCTCGCCACCATCAAAAAGAGAAAGCTGAAATGGTATGGCCATGTCACTACAGCCAACAGTCTATCCACAACAGTCCTGCAGGGTAGCGTCCAGGGTGGCAGAAGGAGAGGTAGACAAAGAAAAAAGTGGACTGACAACATCAAAGAATGGACCAGGAAAAGTTTTGCGGAGACACAGGCATTAACACATGATCGAGACAAGTGGAGGGAACTGGTCAGATGTTCAGCAGCACAGTGCCTCAACGACCACACTAGGTCATGAGACTGATGATGATGATGATTCTTCGTTTACCATATTGTATTTCACCCTTTACGAAGGGAGGGGTAGGTACACCTCGCATTTTTCAAATACAATTGGTTCACAGGTAAGTATTACATGTTAAGTTATTACACACCATTGGACCTTTCACAATTAATAGGAATTTATAGTTCCTTTTTAAATAATTGCATTTTTAGTGTTTTTCTATTTCACCATTGTATTTTAATCCATATATAACACGTCACATTTTTATTTTATGTTTCTGCATTGCTTCTTTAGTACATGTTCATTAAAGATAAATGAGAGCAAGACCTTGAATAGTAAAGTCCATGGTGCAGCTCATTTCAGATTAACTAGATATTCAAACATGTTAATGTTTTTGTGAGTGATTTTATTGTATATTATGGTAAACCTGCTTTTTTGCTTCCATTCCAAGATTTTCGAAGCCAAAGTAGACCACGATTATTATGCCAGACTCACCACCAAAATGACCCAGGTTCAGTTTCTACCATCAAGTCAGCTTGAGTCAGCCACATGGTGTGTTCCTGGAATTTATTCCAACTACCTTAGGACTAAATAGCCTAGTTGTGTTGCTGTACCATAAAACACCTGAGGCTGCCCAGCAGTCCATTATATTCAGAATATTTCATGTCCAAATCAAGAAGCCTTAATAGGACAAGCTCATTATAACCAAGACAAATAATTTTTATGAACTAAATTTAAATTGGCACTTGTAATTGACGGCATAGACTGTCACAAGATGACTAAGCCAACATTCTGTAACATTTACATAACAAAATTTTCTTCAGTTATCAGTGCTATTGACTTGTACATGTAAAAACTGCATTCAGATACTCTAGTTACATGTAAAAACAGCATTCAGATTCTCCAGTTACACATATGTAAAAAAAAAAAAAGCATTCAGATTCTCCAGTTAAATTAGTGTAAAAACAGGATCCAGATTCTCCAATAACATGTATGTAAAAAAGAATTCAGATTATCCAATTACATGTGTATAAAAACAGCATTCAGATTCTCCAGTTACACATATGTAAAAAAATGCATTCATATTCCCCAGGTAAATTAGTGTTGTTGTTGTTATTGTAGGGTTTAACGCCATTTTTCAGCACATGATAGGCTATACATGGCGGCCAGTATTAATGGTGGAGGAAGAACCCGGAAAAACCCCAGAAAGAACCACCGACCCACGAGAAGCTACTGGCAAGCTTTCTCACATACCCACATTGGCTGAATCCGAAACTCGAACCTACGCAGACAGAGGTGAGATGGCAGTGATCCATAACGGAGAGCGCTTTAGACCATGCAGCCACTCGGGGCCCCCAGTAAATTAGTGTAAAAACAGCATTCAGATTCTCCAGTATATACATATGTAAAAAGCATCCAGATTCCCCAAATACATGTGTGTAAAACAGCATTCAAATTCTCCAGTTATACATATGTAACAAAAATTCAGATTCCCCAGTTACATGTGTATAAACACAGCATTCAGATTTTTCAGTTACATCCATGTAGAAACAGTATCTCAAACAAACCTCCTATAAATTTAATAGGCATAAAGTTTTTAACAGCAGCATTTTCACCATCCTGAGACAATATTATATACATTCAGGCTTGATGGACTTGCCATACACAATTAATGAACTTTAGAACTTTTCCAATTCTTCCCAATTTCATTCTGGAACTAGAATCTAATATCACACCACACAATTCAAAATACTTAGTATTAGAACCTGTGCATTTTCTGTTTTATTTCCCATACTGTGACAATGGCTGTCTTGTTAATTTTTTCATCACTTTTTATTATTATCTTGAACAGGTAATAAGGTAATAATATCAACAACAACAACAACAACAATAATAATAATAATAATAATAATAATAATAATAATAATAACAATAATTTTTCTTGTTGACGATTTGGTGTTTTATGACAATGCAACACAAATAGGTTATTTCATGCCAAGGCAATCCGAGTAAAATAAATTGTTCAATACACCAGAACTGATACAATGGTATGACTTGCAACATTCTGGCCACAAGGCTAGAATGCTATAACAACAACAACAATAATAATAATAACAATAATAATAACAACTTCATTATCTTTATCTAACATGTCTTTCCATTCTTCAACAAGATTTTTTAAAAAAATCTTTTTTTTGCCATGAACAACAGACCTAAGAAGCTGAAATCAGGCAAGGTATAAGTACCTTGCTTTAGGTGTACTCAATCAACCCATTGGCACTGGGGTATGGGTACTCAATCAACCCACTGGCACTACAGTATGAGTACTCAATCAACTCACTGACAGTGGGGTATGAGTATCACTGGGGTATGAGTACTCAATCAACCCACTGGCACTAGGATTTGCATTGTGGCAAGCTACATTGCTTAAGGGTACTCGATCAACCCATTGGCACTGACATTTGCACTGTGGCAAGGTACCTCCTTAAGGGTACCCAAGCAACCCATTGTGACTGAGGTCTTGAACTCATGACCCACCAGCTGCAAATCAGATATGCAAAGAAAAGGAATGGATTGTCAAGCTCAAGAAAATTCCATAAGCTCAAATATCTTTGCAACTCTGGCAAAAATGCAGGAAGGTTTCAGAAAAACAAATATGTATATACTTGAGCTAAACTGCAAACTATATAGACCCAGATCTGCCATCACATAATGTGCCAGCAGATCTGGGTCTGTGCAGTTTGTTAGAAATAATCAGAAGAAAAAAAAAATACATCCTAATCTACAGGTGCATTATACTATGGCTAATCGGGATCTTTGTTGTCTGCAGTTTGACTTGACTTATAAGCAATTATATAGGGGTATGAGTATCAGTATAATTTAATATACAAATTTAAAGTGCTAGCAGTTAGCATTTCCTCACAGAAAACCAGCATCAACAACAATAAAAAGTTATCTGCATTATCTGCCCTGCAAAAATGTCTTAGGAGACAGAAGGACTTGTTGGAGATAACACTTATAGGAAGTTCAAATTTACAATGGATACGAAGTAGTAATAGGTATCATATGTGTGTGCACATATTTTTGTAATTTATCTGGTTACGACAACTGGATATGATGTTCCATATGAATATCTTGTTTTACTCCAGAAATTAAGTGTGTATGATGGATGAACTTAAGGAGAGGTGGTGAGGAAAATGGAATGGTGGATGGACAGACATATATGTATGTGTGTCTGCCAATTTCAAAAAGATATAAATGCTGTTGTGATTTTCCCATGGAAAGCAAAGAGTGGATAAATTAATGGCTGGCTGGAGAGACAAGTGGAGAAAAACATTGTAAATATTACAAATGAAAACTTGTGAAATCTAGACCACCAATCTAGTATGTGTACTGAATTTATTACAGGTTTCTTGGGCAGGTTTTGGACTTGTACCATGACAGGTGGATGGACTGATGGTTAAAAGGAAAACAAATTAATGGATTGAACTCATCTATATTCCCCTGCCCCAACTTAAGTGGGTGGAGGATAATTATGAACAAAAGTAACGTTCTTTTCAATTGAGAATATAGTATAATTAATAGTAGTTTTTATCTGAATTATTTAATGGAATGAAACTTTACATTAAAAAACACTACTTATCCTAATTAAGCTACACCCTAAAATTTTAATGAGCATTTTCAGAGTGGTCAAATTAAATTTTCATTTACCAGTTAGCATTAAAACTATGTTATGCAAAAATAGAAAATGCATCTGTTCAAACCATCCACTTTCAAGCAGTAAATTTACCAAATACACTTATCTGTACATACACTTCATAACTAATTAAGTTCTTATTTCACCAGCAATGGCCACGTGTGTTTTATAGTGAGAGATATTTCAGTAGTTTTCTTTACACTTAAAGATAGATCAGGGTTGGGATATAAAAATGAGATACTCTACACCATTGCCACTAAGTAAGCATCACTACTATCTTATGATTCACTGTACAATTTTACATATTATCATCAAGTCCTGCTCTGTCAACATATATGTTATACATCATAATACATGTAGTTCACAGATTTAAATCATTTTCATGCTGTAACGACATAAGTCAATCTGTGTCTTGAATGTAATTTGAACATTGTAAAAAATTCATAAAAATGTTACTGTGTGTTTTTTGTAAAATAAAATCACTCATGCTTTCAAACTCTTCAGTTTTGGAGGTCAGTAGATCTTGCAAATTGTCAAGCTCTTCAGTTTTGAAGTGATAAAGTTCTTACATGTTGTCTGCTATCCATAAAGCTTAAACGAAAGAGATCAGTTTAGAGAAACACAGAACTTTTAAAGTTTGCAAATGGATGATCAACTCTGCTGTGTAAATTTCTCTCTAGCTGTGGCAGTAAACAGACCTATCAATAGGCACTCAACAGGTCAATCAAATGTCTGGTTGTTTTGATATGTCAGACCTCTAACCACTATTAGCTACAAATTCTGGTTGGAAAACCCAGTAAGAAATTCATTGTTCAGACTCAATATACACTACTCTATACTCGCTTATAAGTCAAATTCATCTGCAAACTACACCAACCCATAAAGTTAGGAGTAATCAGTAGAACAAGCAGCACAGACCGTGATTTGAAAGACATTATGCTATGTCAGATCAGGATCTTTGTTGTTTGCAGTTTGACTCTAGCTATAAGCAAGTATATATGGTATATGCCACTGGGTGCAAGAACTTTATGTCAAAAACATAAGTAAGGAAAACTTCATAAGCAGTACTTAAAAAATATGATTCTTGCAAGAGTTGCACTTCAGATGTGAGTGGTTTCCAAACTAAAAGCATTTGGATTCCTCATAAATGCATGGAGAATGAAAGCTCACAAGATGTGAACATACTACAAAAGTTTCTTTACAAGTGGTTTGTTATAGCTTGATAACCTCCATACATTAGAATGAGAAGAACGCCTTCCATTTAGCCCCAGGATATATAAAATCTGCATTAACAAAAAATATCTTATTTTTATTCAGTTTATGTTGTTACGGGTAGGGTTTGAGTGTAAATGATAAACAAAGAAGAATCTATGATATACACAAAATTATCATAGACCCGTTTACATAGCATAAATGTCAATTAGCTGAGATTCATTTCACATTTTATATAGATGATCAACAACAGTTAGTTTTATTGGTCTGATACATTACAAAGTGAAGCAATTTTGGGTAATTCAAAAAAGTAAGAAAACTTGCAGAAGATGATGGAGTATTTAAATTTATTTTAAATTTGTTATCTTTACATAACTAAGACCAACGAATCCAAAATCACCAAAATTAAAATACCTCTTGCAATGCTCTAAGTTGAATATCTATCCCCAAGTAAAAATTATTACATAGAAACATTTGAGGAAAAAGTTCTTTATATTACTAATTGCACATAAAAATAGATGAACGCATATTTAAAAATTAATTCAATTTGGACAGGTTGAAATCCAGACTTCTCTCACACATAGAATGTACATAGTGGTAAGAAATTATTTCTCAGTACAAGATTATGGAGATCACTTCAATTTCTGCAACAGAAAGTTTATGCACATGATTACATTAAATTAGGTTTCAGAGTCCTGCAATACTTTTCATAGACTTGATGATTTTCTCTCACAAAATTGTTACTGTGAATACTAAAATTGCATAATAATTTTTCATTTTCATTATTAGTCTATTGTTTTCTATTTAATCCCTGAATTAATAGTACCATGACACACTAAGTTAAATTGTAATGCCATATCAGTGATGTCATAATGTAATGGTCACACCATTTCCAGTGAGCAGTAAGAATATTTCTTTTTAACCTTACGATGGATAAAAAAGTGTTTTATCTTGAAACAACACGACTAGCAGAAAGATCATCCAAATCGAATTTTTTACTGTCATATTGTACCGAAAGTATACCACATACTGTGTACAAATGACACAAAACGATTTTCCTTACAAATATATTCTCAGTTTATGTACAGTTCTGATAAACTTGGGTTTGTGTATCTTCTGTGCAAGATGCTGATTAATAATCTTGTTGACATAGGTTACATTTTTCTGTTTCACCTTCTGAGTGTGATTGATTATAAATAAAGAGGCCCTTCCTTTCATGTCTACAAGTCAACTGATGCTGTGCTGTTGAATTATACATTATTCCATGAAAAGGAGATGTAATTGGCATAAGAAACCGGAAAAGAGCAGCTTGGTTTTTTTCCCCCATAAATTAATAGATACTACTGAACAAAGCACTTCACCATGACCTGATGTGCCCCAAACTATTCTGACAGCTGTGGTAGCTCAGGTGACACAGTCAGACTTGCAATCCAAGAGTAACAGGTTTGATACCTGCCAGAGCAAGTCCATGTCAGTTTCCTCAACATATCCTCAGGAATTGCACAGAGCTCCCATTTCCCCAGCATGATATAGCCAATAACGTGATGACAGTGCTGTTAAAAACCAACCAACAGACCAAACAGAAAAACTTGAATGCAAAACTCTTCCACATGAAGGATCTTCACACACATGCTCGTCACCCCAGAAAAATGAACCAACATCTGAGTTTTAACTAATGCTGATGTTATGATAAAATGGTACAGAAGAAATGTTCTATTTTTCTGAAAGATAATTGTAAATATATTTCAGTTTTGTTTATGCAAGAACATTACCATCTCCTCCTGCATATAAAAATCATTATTTTGGAATTCTGTATAATAAGAAAGTATTTTAAAAATCATTACATCCAATTTTTCAATTTATCATTTCTAACAATATTAAATTTCCTTGCTTGTCAACTAAATCATAATGTATTTCAATGATGGCTTCTTTCCAAGATATGTATTGATAAAACTGTCTGGGAGAGACAAAATTTAAAATACTATGGGATAAATATTCATTCTGACTTTGTAGTTCTTCTTTTCAATAAGACACTTTGCTACCAAAATGATCCCTCCAAAACTGCTTTTATAAGATTGTCAGATTACTTCATTTTCATTCTCCTTAAATTCCAAATATCCTTTTTATTTTAAATACAGTTGCAGTGACAACATTTTTCCTCAGTCTATTTTCATGCAATATTTTAACCCTGTTATCTTAATGTGCCTAATGAATTCTATCTGATTTACATGATATACAAGGGATATCATGTTTCATTCTCCCAGCTTTACCACCCATACAAAATGAAATAAAGTTATATTTCCATTAAAGCAGTTGGATTTGGATGTCCTGAAAAAGATGTAAGAATATGTGCAAAATACAAATTATTACAAAAAGTACCTAACCAGATTTCTTGGACTCCATCTATCCACTACTCTTTTTGAAGTTGTTGATTTTTTCTCCTGTACATAATTTCCAACATTTGTTTCAAATCAAAAGAAAATTAAATGCCAAGAGTTTAAAATCAAGAATAGACCAACATAAATCAATCTTGGAGAGATTCTTCATCAAAAAATGTATTGTTGCCTATCCAGAAGCCTTTGTTTATGCTATGTTACTAAGTTGTTACTTTAGGTCTAGATACTTGTATTAGGAACATCTTTTAAAGTATTCATACTTACTTTGACAAAACATTCTGATAAATCAAGAAGAATAAAAACATCATCAGCATGTTAACCCATTTATATCCTCTGACATCTAAAGATCAATCCCTGTACACCAACATATGGCTTCAAATTTCTCACTAAAGTATCAGCACCAATGATAAACATACAAGGTGCAAAGGTATCTCCTTGATGAAAGACTCTCAAGTATAAAGAAATGCAACTTAAGTCCATTATCTATAACAACTTTTAGCCTTGTTACAAAACAATCAGAACCTCTTACAAACAGAATGAACAAAGTTAAAAGATTGTAATACTTTTCAAAAATGTACCATTGAACTGAATGAAGGACTTTTTTCTGCAGTTTATTAGTTACCATATAATAAACCATTTTAATATTTGTCCTCTAGCTGATGCATGATATTATACTATAGTCTTATTTTTAACTAGTGAATCTACCCTTCATAAATCTTTATTGACTATCATTGATTATTGATGGAAAGACTTTTAAATCCTAGCTGCAATAGCTGCCAAAGTAATTTTATAGTCAAAAAATAAAAAAGACAAAGGTCTCCAATTTGTAATGTAGTTTTTTCCTGTGTTAAATGTGGAATGACACCTCGAGTTTTCTAGTAATATCCACAGTTTACTAATCCGCACGGAACATCCACCCCTGCAATCCTTCCCAAACATTTTATAAAATTTGCCAGTGAATCCATCCAAGTCTGAACTTTGTCCACTTTCCATCATTTTTGAATCCTTTCTATACTGTTATGACTTTCAAGTAAACCATCATATAATTCTCCTTCCTCTTAACTGAGCTGTTTTCTGTGATTATAAATTAATACTATGATTATAAAATCTATTTGTTTTTAAAAATGTGATTATAAAATCTATTTGAGTTTAATACTTTGATTATAAAATCTTTTTGAGTTTAATACTGTGATTATAAAATCTATTTGTATTTTAACCTTTGATTATAAAATCTATTTGAGTTTAACACTATGATTATAACATCTATTTGAACCTAATACTGCAATTATAAAATCTATTTGAGCTTAATACTGTGATTATAGAATCTATTTGAGTTTAATGCTGTGATTGTGAAATCTATTTGAGTTTAATACTGTGATGAGTTTAATACTGTGATTATAGAATCTATCTGAGCTTAATACTGTGATTACAAAATATATTTGAGCTTAATACTGTGAATATGAAATCTATCTGAGCTTAATACTGTGAATATGAAATCTATTTGAGCTTGATACTGTGACTATGAAGTCTTTTTGAACTTGATACTGTGATTACATAACCTATTTGAGCTTAATATTGTGAATAAAGAATCTATTTGAGCTTAATACTGTGATTATAAAATCTATTTGACCTTAATACTGTGATTATAAAATCTATTTGAGCTTAATAGTGATTTGAGTTTAATACTGTGATTACAAAATCTCTTTGAGTTTAATACTGTGATTACAAAATCCATTTGAGTTTAATACTGTGATTACAAAATCCATTTGAGTTAATACTGTGATTACAAAATCTATTTGAGTTTAATACTGTGATTACAAAATCCATTTGAGTTTAATACTGTGATTACAAAATCTATTTGAGCTTAATACTGTGATTACAAAATCTATTTGAGCTTAATACTGTTAATATGAAATCTATTTGAGCTTAATAAATACTGTGAATATGAAATTTGAGTTTGATACTGTGATTATGAAGTCTTTTTGAGCTTAATCTGTGATTATGAAATCTATCTGAGCTTTATACTGTGATTGTAAAATCTATTTTGAACTTCTCAAGTATTATCATAAAACAAGCTGAAGAATTACTACAATTCCATATAAACATTGTCCCATCATCTAAAATCAGTTCTTTGGTTGTTTTATTGACACAGTTTCTTTTTTCATGATTAAATAAGTATTTGGGACTTTTTTCTCCAAACTCATTCCATCAAGCAATGGATCTTAAAAAAAAAAACATGTTCTAAGTACTTTTTTTCTAGTTTCTGACAATTCTGGCTTTTTTTCTTTTTCATTTTTGTAAAGTTTATAAAGTTTCCTGATCTTTGTTGGCAAACATATCTATATTAACTTCTAATATTTCACAATCAAATTCCTTTAGCTTTTGCCATTCCTCTTATGTTTTCCTAACATTCAGGACCAACTGGTTATCTGTTGTTCAGCAACAGCCCCATGCTGATGTGACCATCCAATAAGTAATAATAATAACAACATTTTCAAGACTGCCACCATTTTCATTTACGTCATAAGATGAATTCTGGTGAAAACCCCAAGGTAACATTACTTCTTGTTCTGAAGGAATAGCAATAACAAGATTTTCGAGATGGCTCCAGTGGTGGCCATATTGGTCATCAGATTAGTACCATTTTTATTTATGATGTTGATACTGCTCTCCATTCACAAGGAGCACTGATTTGCTTTACAAGATGGCCACTGTGGTGGCCATTTTTCATGTCAAATTGGCACTAATTTCATTTAGAACCAGACCAATCTGACCATGGAATAAATGTATGTTTAAAGGAGACCAGAAACCAATGGAAATATAGAATAATAATAAAAGTACTATAGCAGAAAACCTTATTCTGAAGTATCATCTGCGACTGTAATGCCAATATTAAAATATTGGCCTATCTTCTAGGAGCTGAATTTCCGTGACCTCGTATGCAAAATTTCCACGCCTATTCGGTTACTTTCGGGATGTGACGTCATAGTAGCGACTCCAGCAGCCCAAGTGGGAGTTGCCAGAGTAAAAGACAATACCGTTTTGCGTTGCTTACGGGTGTAATAGAACATTAAGAAAAGCCTGTGGACAATACTTTTTTTTTCTTTTCCGAAAGATAAAGGCATAATGAAAGAATGGATACATTATTACAAACGAGTCGATTTCAAAGCAACACCATACAGCACTATGTGCTCGTTACATTTCTCAAAGGACTGTTACGAGAGGGATTCTGAAAAAATGGCAGCTCAAGGATAAGCAAATGCTAGGCCTAGACTAAAAGCTGGCGCTGTTCCAGATATAACGTTGAATATATTAAATCCTGGGAAAAGTGTTAAACGTGCGAGTTACGAAAATTGGCAGAAGGCCAAGTAAGTGACCACAAAATGCAACAATCAATTCACAGATCTTTTATCTACATCAGCAGTGCTAAAAATAAATCTGATAGCCCGACACCCTGGGCCCCCTCTGGTTTTAGTTCCGGCCCATCCTGTATTCAAAGTGAGGTGCCCATCAGGCTTGTCGAAACAAAAATTGTTTGCCTGAGGAAACTTTGATCGCGCTGGTGAAATGAGTAAATGTATTTTCAAGATGTTGACATACATGCCTTAACACAGCACAATCTAAATCAAATCACTACTGTCCACAGTGAAATTTAGATTTGATTTTAATCAAATTGAGGCTTTGCCAAAAATAATATTCTAAACCTGTTGTGTTTCCAGAAAACACAATTTTCAGTAATCTTATAAAAATTACAAATTTTAAAACAAAATCATTGTATACATGTAGTATGTATAAACGGTAATCTGTAATGATTGGAACCGATATAAAACTATTCCTTGGGCAGTTTAGATAGCAGCGATTAAAACAAAAGAGGTCAAAGTTTCACATTAAATGGCTGACAACAGAAACTGGGGGGGAGACACTATTGACCCAACCCCCAACCCCTTGCCCCAATGTGCGAGTGCCCATGGATGGGACGTACCTTTTCTCCATGTGATACGCCTTATTATTCCCCCAGGACAAGCCCATTTTGCATATTCTGGTCAGCTCTGGCTAAATTGCAAAACAGCTTAAGTTTTAATTTAATTACGCAAACAATAAAGCCGGTGTGACTAATGAACAGACTCCTTATCCTTGCATTGATCTTGTGAAAAGGACTGCCCTTCGGACATACTTCAAAGAAACCATGTTCGACAGTGTGTGTATGTGTAAGCACCAGCAATTGATTGCCAAAATAAACGATGCCTATTTTGTTGTTACTTACGATGCCATGGACTTCAGGTTTAAGTCTTAATGCATGTAACACTGTTTGCTGAACAAAATATTTATTCAGAATTAGTTCTTTAGGGCCACATATACTGCATGGTATATTTTGTTTTATTCCTTGTAATTTAGTCATGGTAATTAAACTTTACATATACGGTAGAGGAATGTCAGGTGTTAACTGGCCGAGTTTCTTCGGCGGAAATGGAGATGCGATTTTGTTTGCAGAGAAAATTTCACAGTGATCATTCATTTAAGCTAATTGGTGACAATTTTATTCTTTTAATTTTTTTATACTATAGTACTGTTGCAGTTGTTTAGAAACATCTGAAATTTACTTGAATAATGTTTAATTTTCATGTTCTATTTACTGAAGAAGAAAAAAAGAAAAAAACTGTTGTGTGATATTAACTATTTCGTCCAGTGCCGGATTTAGATGTGTGTGCGTGTGATTTGAATTTTTAATGTAGCTTTAAAAAATTTTCAGTCATATCACTACGATGTCTGCAGTGTGACAGTTTAGACTGTGGATTGCATACGTTATATCTATTTATAAATGGTTTGGGGTTGGGCTTTTTTCTTCTGACAAATGAAAATTGACAGACATAATGTAATAATCGGGACTTCAATGCGAAAAATTTAGAGATATCACGAGATCGGGATGTAGATGAGGAAATACCCCCAAAATCGGGAGGTTTTTCTCCCGGCTTGAGAGTTGACAGGTATGAACTGTCCGGGCTTGTGGAATTTCAGTCAGGTCTTGAGTTTATTTAAGTCACCAGCCCGGGGCCTGTGCCTAAAAAATTTCTTTTAGCACTGACCAGTACAGTACATAAACTATTATATCAGACTGCAGATTCAAGTTTTGAATGTGCAACCCAAATGTGGTCTCCTTCCGTCTGCCTCGCTCGGCAATGTTTATGTTTGTATTCGAGGACTGGCTAGTATTGCGTCACGGTACCACGTGATCTGTCATCTCATCAAAACTCGGAAAAACTCGGCAATTTACGGAATCATGGCATCTTCCATGCAATAAAATCACTACCCGCTTACAATATTTAATTTATAAACATGACAGTCGGATTAAAATCTGTAGAGAATTACATACGTAAAAGGAAAATTTTGATTTCTAGTCTCCTTTAAGATTTCATAGCAATCATCCATGTAGTGTACAAGGAGGAGCAGTGATAACAAATTTGTGCTGATGGACTGACAACAGACAACAGATCATCCCATAAGCTATTATCATTTATATCTAGCATAGCTAAAAATTTATAAGAAATATGAAGTAATTAAGCAATTAGATGAATGTGTATCAATTAATGAGGAAGACAGACAGAAAAAGTGATACTAAATGAGTAATGACAAAGATGAAGATTGAAGCAATAAGGTTATCTCAAGCAAAGGAATACAACACAAAAAAATAATAACAAGTATTCTATTTACTGATGATGAAAGGAGGTTAAAAGAAACAATGTACTAAACATCAACATCAACACATGTACTAGTCCTGAATAATTTTCATTGCAAATTAGGCTTGTAATTTATGTAAAAATACAAGAAAACAAAATTAAAATATTACTGTCCCAAAAGAGACCAACAGTCATGAAAAAACAACTGAACACTAAATTACTGATGTTAGAAAATGAACGTCTAAAATAAAAAAATAAATCAATGTAACAAATAACTTAATCGATAAATTAATAAATGAACACATTAAAATAAAAAAGTAACAACAAAAAGCTGCACATACCTATTAGGCCAACTCCTTAAACTGACAAAATTGCAAATCAGACATGCCAACATCCCCATGTAGAACCAATGACTGGGAGCCCCAAGTGGCCGCATGGTCTACAGCACTCTCCGTCACGAATCACTGCCATCTCACTGCATGGGTTTGAGTCTCAGGCTCAACCAATGTGGATATGTGAGAAAGCTTGCTGGTAGCTTCTCATGGGTCGGTGGTTCTTTCCAGGGGTTTCCTGGGTTCTTTCTCCACCATTAATACTGGCCACCATGCATAGCCTATCATGTGCTGAAAAATGGCATTAAACCCCACAACAACAAGAAGAACCAATGACCCACACGAAGCTACTGGCATGCTTTCTCACATACCCATACAGGCTAGGCCTGACACTTGAACCGACATGGACAGAGGTGAGATGGTGAGCACTTTAGACAACTCTGCCACCCAGGGCCCAGTTTCTCTTTGTTTGGTGATTCTCAAATTCTAATGAATCCACTGTGTCCTTCAACTTTCCAATACCTTCCTTTACTTTTCACTTTCAACCACTCCGGTGGCCTAGTGGTTAGAGCGTCTTCCTCAGATGCGGGAGGTTGTGGGTTCGATCCCCGGCCGAGTCATACCAAAGACTTACAAAAATGGTACTAACAGCTGCCTCGTGTGGCATTCAGCATTAAGAGGTTAGTGTTAGGACTGGTCGGCCTGGTGTCAGGATAATGTGACTGGGTGGGACATCATGCTACATGTCTGCGGCATGATGCCCCAGTGCTAGATATCACTATAAACTGCCACACTGCAGACATCGTAGCGATATGACTGAAAAATTGTTAAAGCTACATTAAAAATCAAAATCACATCACATCACACTTTTCACTTTCTACTTTTATTTTTATTCACAAACTTACTTCCCATTTTTCTAATGATTACTTGCAACAATTTTTGCATGATCTTTTTGCACCAAATGAGTGAAATGTGAAGCCTGTTGTAGTAATTTTCCTTCTCGGGCTTTGTAACTTTGTTACTATCTATACTCATGGATAACTCATATCCAACTGCAAACCACATAGACCTGGAGCTGCTGTTGCATGATGCACCAGCAATTTGAGTACCATTTTTGTAGTTTGTTAGGAGTAATCAGTAGAATAAACAACACAGACCCTGATTGGGCTGCACTAAAAGTGATGGTAGATCAGGATCTATGTTGTTTGTACATGGATCTAACTTATAAGTGAGTATGTAATCATTATAATCATTTTTTTTCTCAAAGAAATCACATATGACTGAGATGATAACAGTTGTAAAATTTGTAAAATTTAAAGTAATGTACAGCTCTCTTCCATGATAATGACATTATTTCAAAACAGAACATTTTACACCTTTTGACCAAATACTGTGCATACATGTCCAAGAAAAAATATTTTTAGAAATAAAACAAATGGACATTTGATGCAATTTTTTGTTTATTCTGAATCATTATTATATTTACACTTTAAAAATCCTTCCAATTATGCTTTTAAACGAATAGTTCAAAGATATAAAAGCAGTGAAAAACATTAACTTTTGTGTCAATTTTCCTTCAAATGGGAATGTGGAGAGATAGAAAAAATTCTGTTCTGTAGTCAGTTTTGATGCTACATGTAATTTAATGATCATAAATAACAAATTCAAACACAAACCTGTCAAAACAGCAAAAAATTAATTTTTGCTACCTACCGGTACTCTGAAGCAAAGTATGAAAGAGGACATATCCAGGCCCACAAATGAACTTCAACTGTACTCTATTTTCGATTCCTCCATTTTATGTTACACAACAAACGCAGCAAATCACAATAATCAAAGTTTTATTTTTATAAGCTTTCAACAATACTTCGTCATAATTTTAATATAATCTGACTTGAATACATGTTACAACATTAGTCCAAAGGCACTATTTTGATCTTTTCTACACCCACTTCGCACTATTTTCAGCAACTCCACTTAATCTGGCTGGAGAGGTCATTTCATCCAGATATCAAGATCCAGCCAGACTTATATTATGAATAAAAGCACTTATAGGCAATGCCAATTTTTTTATGATTAGGATGACTTCTGGAAAGGTACAAGGTAAAATCATGGTTTTGATCTAGTAATATATGCAGCAGGTATAAGGAATGAGGGAAACGTTCTATCAAACAGGATCTACTCAAGTATTTTGTGACTGGGATATTTCAAAATAAAACTGGCAAGCTATCTCATCTACCCACACTAGCCAAGCCTAAGACTCAAACACACACAGACAGAGGTAAGATGGCAGTTGTCTACAACGTTGAGCAATTCAGACCACTCTATCACTCAGGGAGCCCTCCCTAAAATGTCAGCAGAATTTACACCCACAGAACATCTACACTCACTGGACTATCAATGATATCCATTTCATATTTCTAGCTTTAATGGTTTTGGAGAATATGCCACCCATATGTACTGAGGAACATGTGAAGTGTATTACAATATCCAAAGAATTCATGTTAAACAAGAGGACAAAACAACTGAATCCATGTAGCATTTATGTCAATAATTTGTTTATGTATTTTCTTGTATTGATGTTTATGTGTATGTGTGTAAACATATTATCTTGTATAATATATGTTCATAACAGAGGGCACCAAGGTAGATTTGATTTCATTTTGTAACCAAGTCCCCCTCTGAAAATAGTCTTTATTATTATTATTATTATTATTATTATTATTATTATTATTATTATTATTATTAAGCAAGTTGTGTTTGAAAGTATAGAAAAATATTGATACTCACCCCTTCAAGAACTCAAAACCATGAGCACACACTAGGATGTTTCCAAAGGCATCTACCTTCATCATGTTTCCATACAGCTGATCAAACCACAGGCCTCTGTTACAAAAAAACAAATAAATGTTATGTAAATTTACAAACAACAAGGATCTCATTTAGACCTCTATCAATATGGTGCTAATCTTATTTAGACCTCCATCAATTTCATGCTAATCTTATTTAGGCCTCCATCAAAATGGCAATAATATTATTTAGGCCTCCATCAATATGGTGTTGTTCTTATTTAGGCCTCCATTGATGTGGTGTTAATCTTATTTAAGCCTACATCAATATGGTGCTAATCTTATTTAGGCCTCCATCAATATGGTTCTAATCTTATAATCTTATTTAGGCCTCCATCAATATGGTCCTAATCTTATTGAGGCCCCCATCAATATGGTGCTAATCTTATTTAAGCCTCCATAAATATGGTGCTAATATTATTTAGGCCTCCATCAATATGGTGTTGTTCTTATTTAGGCCTCCATCAATATGGTGCTAATCTTATTTAGGCCTCCATCAATATGGTCCTAATCTTATTTAGGCCTCCATCAATATGGTCCTAATCTTATTTAGGCCTCCATCAATATGGTTCTAATCTTATAATCTTATTTAGGCCTCCATCAATATGGTTCTAATCTTATTGAGGCCCCCATCAATATGGTGCTATCTTATTTAAGCCTCCATAAATATGGTGCTAATATTATTTAGGCCTCCATCAATGTGGTGCTAATCTTATTTAGGCTTCCATCAATATGGTGCTAATCTTATTTAGGCCTCCATCAATATGGTGCTAATCTTATTTAGGCCTCCATCAATATCGTGCTAATCTTATTTAGGCCTCCATCAATATGATGCTTATCTTATTTAGGTCTCCATCAATATGGTGCTAATATTATTTTGGCCACCATCAATATGGTGCTAATCTTATTTAGGCCTCCATCAATATGGTGCTAATATTATTTTGGCCTCCATCAATATGGTGCTAATCTTATTTTGGCCTCCATCAAAATGATGCTAATCTTTCAATATGCATGCAGTGGCAAACATTAGGAAACGTTTTGGTTTGCTTTTTATAGAAACAGATCTGGGTTGATTAAATCCAGCTATCTTACAAAATACTGATAAACATACTGCAATGAATTTGACATAGAATATAAACTTTTAAGTTCTTAGTATCAATTAGGGAGTGGAAGGGACCAGAAAGGTCACACAATCAAACTCTCAACAGTCAATAAATATAAGCAAATTTACCAAGTGGACTAATATCCATGACAATTTTATTCGTGCTAAATTTATAGGATAGAAATAGATCTGGGTTGATTTAATCCCATTTTTCCCTTTTTATTTTATTTTACACAAAATCACCCATAATACAAAATATTAATAAACATACCACAATGAATTTCACATAGAATATAAACTTTTTAAGTTCTTAGTATCAGTTAAGAAGTGCAAGGAACCAAAAAAGTCACACAATCACAAAATCTCAGCAGACATTAAATATAAGTAAATTTACCAAGTGGACTAATATCCGCAACAATTTTATTCATGCTAAATTTATAGGATTGTTGTTGCTGACTTTGGTACCTTAATGCATGACAACACAAGTGGGTTATTTTTTGTGGTGAGAAAATGAACATTTTTGTGGTCTCAAAGTGTAATTTTAAAAAATAAGTTCAGTAAAAATGTGTCACCTAAAATGTTATAACCTATTTAGGCCCCATCTTTGCTAGCCAAGGTTCCGATGTGTTAGCCCTATCTACACCTTAGTGGCTCGTTCAGATATTTCGGTGCTTTGAGTCTGTGAATTTTATTTGATGCAGCAGCAAGCTAATGCATCCAATAAAAAATCAAGCTGTTCAAATCTGAACATTGTTCCAACAAGATCGAGATAAGGGGGGCATACTACTAGAATGGACTTATAAACAAGTTTCTACTGCTGGTCCATGTTTGTACAAATATATACTTTCCATCAAACACATTTGTAATGAATCTCTCTGGTATATGGTCATACTTTCGATGTTAAACTTACAAAGTATCCTTTTGAAGTCAATTGCCTCCACCAATTTTGGCTGACATACAAAGCATTTCTGTTACATGCTATGTGTTAGGTGGCATGACTGAGGGAGACAAACCGATGAAATCCAATAGTTGTCACTAGGAACTGAAACATCTGAACAATCCGCCAAGGTGTAGATATGGTTAACACATCAAAACCTTGGCATGCGAAGATAATCTAGACCCATAATCACTAAAATCTAATAAGCCAAAATCAGAATCCTATTTATAAACAAATCTTAAGTTTGCAAAAAAATATCTGCTACACAGCATATGAAGAACATAATGTAAATGTTACAAAATACAGGTAACAAAAACTGGACACATGGCTCCATAAGTTTGGAGGAAGGATACATATTTGAAGCCACTATATTATGGATGAGTGAAATTTCAGATGGGTCAAAAGATTTTTCTTTAAATGAAACACTATGATTGCTGCTTTATTTTATTTGAACATTCCTCAATGTCGAAAGACTTTCAGTTATCTGTACTTGCTAAAATTTTATTTTTACTAAAAGGCTAGAATTAAAGATTCCAGAAACATAACAACCCTAAAATAGTATGATTTACTGAAGTACATGAACAACTTCAAATGACTGCTCTGGTGGCCTTGTGGTTTGAGCTAGTATATACACAGGAACAACCTTAGCAATGTGGGGCCCAATTTGGATCATTTTGGCAGGACCCCCAGGATTTACGTGCAGGGGCCCCCTGTGAGCAAGACATTTAGAAATAAACTTTTAAATGATACTGAACTTAAAATTTTCTTCCATTTCTTTAAAATTACTTTCTCTCTATTGATATATTTTAAAAATAACTATCATGAGGGGGCACCTGTGAGTGTGGACCCAATTGCACCAAACTGGCCCAATCGGCATAAGGCCAGCCCCGTATATATCGTAGATACTGACTCTCAATGCTTTACAGCCACATATCTGAGATCTGTCAGAACGCAGCATGAATCAACCACTAACTGTCCATTAATATTAAGGAAATGATCTACAAGTGCTTCTTTACTAAAATTTGAACAGCAATATATACATGTACTTGCTTATAGGTCAGGTCCAACAAAAAAGACCTGATATGCCATCACGTAATGTGCAGGCAGATCAGGGTTTTTGTTATTTGTTCAAATTACTATCCGTAACAATCTGCACAAACCCATATCTGCTGGCACATTATATAATGGCAGATCTGGGTCTGTGTAGTATGCAGTTAGATCTTACTTGTAAGCAAGTATATACAATACTGACCTATGGTGTGAAATATTTCTGTAGCAAGCATAGTTTTGGAAAAAATGGTACAAAAACAGTAATGGCATTCAAAATGGCTTTAAAAGAACATACTAAAGACAGTTTCGAACATAACATATTAGCAGATTAACTTCTGCCAGTGTACAGATGAGTTTGGCCACATGATCAACATATTGGTGATCATGTGACTCCAGTCTAGACTTCATTCCTCTGCTGAAGTCCTTTTGATAAGGCTGAAAGCTAATGAAGCATGAACTTCTTTGCTACAGAAAGATATCTAACTTTATTTCATTAATTATAAACGGCTGTAGCAGGTAACAATATTCATTCCAGAATTATGCTAATTTATGCCAGGGTAATTAAAGTTAAGTCTCTTTGCTCTAGGACACACCAGCAGCCAACCTGAGCTCATCCAATGGTAGGATTTGAACCTGCACCCTTACAGTGACAAGTCCTGCATGCTAAAACTAAGGCACTGCAGCTCGTCATAGATATATGGTAATACTATAGCAAAGTTTGCTTTGGTATGGATTGGCATTTTATGGCACTGCAAAAATAGAGGTTATTTTACAATGAAAGAATTGAGTTGAAATGCCTTGCCCTGGGACACACCACAGTTGTTAACCTCAAGCAGGATTAGAACCCACCCCTTCTGGTATGGCCCACTAACCACTGAGCCACCAACACCCCACCAAAATGTCAGGCAAATACAGCAAATGATTTATAAGTTATGTGACTTCTAAAAACTTGAACACAGAAACTTTACATTTTGTTGATGCCATCATTACAAATAAGAGCGAGTGGCTGAGTGGTCTAAAGCGCTTTCCGTTACGGATCACTGCCATCTCACCTCTGTCTGCATGGGTTCGAGTCTAGGATTCGACCAATGTGGGTATGTGAGAAAGCTTGCCAGTAGCTGCTCGTGGGTCGGTGGTTCTTCCCGGGTTTTTCCTCCACCATTAATACTGGCCGCCATACATAGCCTATCGTGTGCTGAAAAATGGCGTTAAACCCTACAACAACAACAACAACAACAAATAAGAGCTTGAACAATAGAACTTGACATTTGCTGGTGAAAGCATTACAAAATATAAATCTGAACACAGGAACTTGACATTGTGGTGCCATAAATACAAATAAAAACCTAAAAACAGGTAAATGACATTGTTATTCCATCATTTAAAATAAAAACTTGACATTGTTGATGTCATCATTACAAATAAAAATTGATACCTATATATCTCACTAAAAGTAAACCTTATAAGTGACCTACAACTTGCATCACATTATTGATAAGACTACTAAAATCATCTGATGACCAAAACATTTTATGGCTGGAATGATTTCTTGCATAGTGCTGATCTTCCACATTTATTATTGTGGCATTAGATTGGGAAAAAATTGTGGAGAAAATAAAAAGTGTTATACATCTTGGTCGAAAACAAAATGTGATTTTACCATGAAGGGACACTAAAATGTGTTGTTTTACTCACATGATATAAATAGTCATTTTGAAAATTTGAAAGACTATTACATATTAAATTATGCATCTGGTCCAGCTGTGTTCATTTCCTATTAATGCAGCTTTTCACCATAAGTATTAATTTACAACATATATCAACACTTAATGTCAGATATATCTTCCTGATCATCAGATACAAAATAGGCATGGCTCTGAATTCAGCATGACATCCATGAGCGTCACTCCTCATAAACACTTAAAGTGCAAACTTTAACTTTAAACAAAGAAAAACACAAAGAGAGACTATTTGTATCGGCAAATGCAGTAAAATGGCCGGCCAGACTTACAAGTGGGAAAAACCTATGTGATTCCAAAAACTCTTTCATACGAAAGATTTCACTAATCATGCATTTTTCCTTGAGTATATGATAAGAAGTCAATGATAACTTGTGAAAACTGTATAAGTTTTAAACACTCATTCATTAATTTTTCTATAGGTAATTAGTGAAGTTAATTTCCTTGCTCTTTTTCCAAAATTTTCTAAGTGCAAAAAAGTGCACAGCATCCTAAAACAATTGGTTTTGGATCACTTGGATCATTAACTATGTAAAAATATCAATTTCTTTAAACATTAACTACTCAAAGATTTCACAAGTATGTTTCCTTAATGAGCTGTGCTTTAAACATGTATAATGGTGTCCACAATAGCAGGTTTCACCTACCATGAAAGAATTACATCACATGAGGACAGACAGAAATTTCAGACTTTGGAACAATGTCCATAACTAAATTATTTTGTTCTCTGCAAATTTGGTGTATAAACAAGGATCTATATTCAAAAGGTGGGAGCCACAGTGGTCGAATAATTAAAATACTCGATTCAGGTTGGTGACAATAAAGGGTGAAACCCATGCCAGGTCAGCCACCCTGATATGTCTCTGTGAAAGGGACTTTACTCCAACTGCATCAGAATATAGATTTTCAGGTGTTGATGTGTTGCTAAAACACCACTCAATCAATCTTCAAATGTTTACCAATCATGGTAACATTAGCAAGATACAATGTATTTCCTTTAATTTTTTTTTTTGGGGGGGGTAAATTTATGCAAGTGAAAGGGGTTCTTTTGTTTTACAAAATGGTCCTTGTTCATTGCATCTTTGAATTTTGATCCTACCATGAGCTAAATTTCATGCCATCTACACAAAGTTTGTTCCTAAATTGTGGCAACTATGAAATGCCCTAAAATTGGTACCCCATGAAAAACTGAATTCACAGTAGACATGGTTCCTAGTTTATTTTTTTTTGCATGCACTTTCCTGATAGCTTGGCAGGGTCATAAAATTCATTATAAGTTGAGCTTTATGCTAGTAATTCAAATTGTCAATTTAAAAGTGAAACGAACCAGTCTTATCAGACACACTTTATCTATAAAGGCCCAAATTTTGATCTTATCATGATCTAAATTCCATGCCATATACACAAAGTTTGCTCATAAATTGTGGCACACTCCATGGCTGTTAAGTAAGCTCCCCCAAAAAATTTAAATTCAAATCAACGGATATGCATCCTTAGAAACCTGCAGTTGGCATATTGGGAAATGAGAGGGGAAAAGTGTGATAACAACTGCTCAACGACTGTCATGTTACATTAATGGTAAACGCTTCAAGCAGGGGTCCTTAGCTTGTGGATTTATAATAGATCCAATGCACCCTTGTGTATATCATAAGAAGTGATTAATGGATGTAAGAGCTATACTTGCTCAGTAGACAGAATGCTGAACTCATGACAAAAAGGATGCAGGTTCAAATCCTACTATCAAAATCAGTCTGAGTTGGCTACAGTGGTGTATCATTGGGTAAGACACTTTACTCCTCACTACTAAATAATTCCAATTTTGTGCCATAAAAACACCAAATGATACCAAACCAGACCAGACCAGACCAAACCAAACCATGTCCCAGGATATTCTTAGGTGCAGTGATAGTGACGTAGGCTGTGAGAAAAATTGTGTTAAATTTGTGATTCTAAGGAAGGTTATGTAAAGTATGAACCATCCATAATCCCACATTTTCACATCTGTATTTATTATATCAATAAGAAATATCATAAACAATGTGAAAATACAGTCAATTTCCTCATAATGAACCAGCAGAACTGTGCCTATGCAGTTTCTGTCTATGCAGTTTGTTACTGTTGTTGTTGTTGTTGTATGGTTTAATGCCATTTTTCAGCACAAGATAGGCTATACATGGCGGCCAGTATTAATGGTGGAGGAAGAACCCGGAAAACCCCCGGAAAGAACCACCGACCCACGAGAAGCTACTGGCAAGCTTTCTCACATAACCACATTAGCCGAATCTGAGACTCGAACCGATGCAGACAGAGGTGAGATGGCAGTGATCCGTAACGGTGAGCGCTTTAGACCACTCGGCCACTCGGTATGCAGTTTGTAAGGCACAACCAACAAATCAGGATTAATTTTGTTTGCAGGTAGACTCAACTTATAAGTGAGAATATATGGTAAATCCTGGATTAAGGAAGAGTTTTGTCCTTTCTACATAAGATCCTTATTCCCAGGGTCTTGAAATTCATGGATTTTAGTAACTACAAAATCCATGAAAAATACAAAATTCACAGTAAATTATTATCAAACTAACAAGATTCTGTACTCACAAGGAAAAAGGTCTGATCGTACAGTCTCTCTGATATTTACTTTCTTTTATTTTTCTTACTGAAGAGTTTTGGGATAAAAACACTTGTAACAAACAATAGATTGGTTGGTAATATAGGCAAACAAGCTAAATTCTGACGCCCACCTAAGTGCCAAGACTGGTGATGAGAGGCAGTAAGTGCATGACCTCTCAAATGATTGGGAATTAGTTCAAGAAGAGATTTCCTGGGGAAAAAAATATCAGGATTTAGAGTATGGCTAATAATGATGGGCTGGTTTCTTTTTATGGTTTCATCACTATGATCAGAGATCTGAACCATGTGTTGTTTCCATCAGTCCATGTATCCTTCCATTTATACTGAAACCAAGCAATAATGGACATCTTTATATAAAGAACATCTGTTCATAAAGAACACATTTATGAATCTCTACTGGAAATACCAATAGTATGTTCTTGGTATAAATAACACCTGTCCAATATGGATAGAAAATTCTTGGTATAAATAACACCTGTCCAATATGGATGGAAATCTCTCACTGTATATAAAGAACACTATGCTGCTTAACACCATGAAACAAGAATTACTCAAATATATTTTGTTATCATCTGTTCACATATTTGTATTACCAACATTTCTGGATCTGACTAAATTTATGGTCAATGTCTTAATACCTGTCAGTCTTAATTCGAAAAATTACTGGGTATGTTGGAGTGATATTACTTGTCAATCTTGATTGTACCTGTCAATCTTGATTGGAAGGATCAATGAGCAAGTTGGTAGTGATAATACCTGTAAATCTTGATTGGAAAGATCAGTAGGCTGGCAATGTTAATACCTGTCAATCTTGATTGGACAGACCAATGAGTGTGTTGGTAATGTTAATAACTGTCAATCTTGATTGGAAAGATCAATGTGTTGGTAATGTTAATACCTGTCAATCGTGATTAGAAAGATCAATGAATGTGTTGGTAATGTTAATACCTGTCAATCTTGACTGGAAAGAGAAGTATGTTGGTAATGTTAATACCTGTCAATCTTATTTGGAAAGATCAATGAACATGTTGGTAGTGACAATACATGTCATTCATATGTAAGGTATACCTACAATTTAAGAGCACATTACTGAGACTCCTCTATATTAGGGATAATTGCCTATCAAAGAACAACTGTACTATCCTTTTTAGGCACTCATCTAAAGACAGGTTCTATCCATCTATACAGCTCTCTTGCATTCTAATGCAATGCCAGATATAAGGCAGTAGCATGAACCCCATGACCAAGTAGAGACTGATGCATAACAATAAGGGTTAAAACAAAACACGCTTAATCTTTATTTCCTTTTCAAAACACCATTATCTATAATAAAAAAAAGAATTTGATAATGCCCCATTTCACAGCTCTATATACAGTATTATGTGATTTTCAATAAATCATGGTTTCATAGATATTGTGATTCTCAGTATAATATGGTTTGGTGCATAACGCAGTCAATGGGAATGGACCCCAACTACCACATTATCATAATGGAGAGCTGTCTATGTCTAACAAAAGTCTTGTGTGCTTTCCAATATTTGAATAATAAGGATGAAATGGAGTCAAATTTCCAGACATTACAATTACGACCTACACATATGAATATTATCAAGTTAAAATGTCCCCATGAGAGCTTTTTTCTAGAGTAATGTCCCCTTTAACATGTGTTTTCAGGTTTGCCAGACAATATTTTGTAATCAGCTGTTCCTAGAGCATTAGACAGAAGCAACAAATGAACAATCTGAAGAGGCACTGTGTTATAAAACTTTCAAATTTTGTTAAAATTCAAATGCCTATCTATAATTTTAAACTTACACATTGTTAACAGTTAATTCAACATCTGGAAGCAGCAATAGCTCAGCTGGTAGAGCACTGGATTTGTAACCTAAAGGATACTGGCTTAATATCCATCAAGGCCAGCCAGGTTGACTGCCTCAGTGTGTCCCTGGGAAAGATACTGAAGCTCCCATCTTCTCAGCATGATATAGACAATAACTGATAAAAAGGGTTGTTAAAACCAACAAAACAAATCAACTTAATTCATCCTCTCAGCAGTCTTATAAAAGGCTAATAAAACACTAATTTTTTTAGTTCAAATGTTTACACAACATTTGTCATTTACATCATAAAAAATAACAATATCAGGAAAAATCATGCAAATGTTTCAATGACTAAACAAAAATCAAATTGTTTTCCTATGTTGTTTGTTTTAAACTACTAAAATTTAAAAGCTGCACAACGCAGTAGCACAATATAAGTATGCAGGAACATTCAACTGTTTACTAATCCAACAAAAGTGAGAAAGAAACCATAAAAACATGACTGCTGAAGATGAACTATCAAGAAGAATTCTCAAATAATTCTTTAAGAATAATGCTACTGACAACTAACAGATTGGTAACTATTAAGGTTGGAAATCAATTAAAGGAACTAATCAGGTTTTTAAAATGCATCAAAAACTACTAGTTAGGGCAGTGGTTCCCAAACTTGTTTTTGGCCATGACCCCTTAAAACATTTTTCCTGAGTCTCATGACCACATTTCTGTATACATGTATTGTTAAGTTTTACCACCCTAAGATAAAAGTTGCCAATCCTCCAGAACATCATCACAACCAAGGGGTTGGCAACCCCTAACTTAGTGACTGGCTGACAAACATGCTAATTAGTATAAAACAGTATACAAGAGAACATGATAGGTAACCATTTGTTTATATGGACTAAGGTATACTGCAGCACAAGTCCCTGATTTTTTAAATTACTGATTAATACTTACATTTGTACAATAATTGATTCAAACAACTGATTAAAAAGATATATTGAAATATTGTCAACTATCTTTCAAATCGAGTGAAACCTTATTGTCAAAGATTTCATGTGCATTATTATGTAACAGTGTGAATATGTGCTTGCACCAAAGGTTTTAGCTAAGTACAGCCTAATATGGCTTTAATAGTGTTTAAAATACACATATAAGTAGTGATGGCTGCAACAGAGCACCATAAATCTCATTATTTCAGGACCATTAAATTTTAGCAAATCCTTGATTCTGATCAGTGGCAAACACTTTTCGTGATTTACCATGTACCATATATCCTCACTGAAAAGCATCTTAACGTCTTAATAATTGTTAATTTTTATTGGTAAGGTCAAGATTAATGTGCATAATGTGACAACAGATCTGGGTCTATGTTGTTCTTTTTTTCTACTGATTATTGCTAACAAACTGCATAGACCCAGATCAGCTAATGCACTGTGATTGGGCAGATCTCAGCCTGTGCAGTTTTCATGGGTTCTGACTTATGACTTTATGCAGTACTTATAGCCAAAACAAAAGTTTGGTGATAGTTTTACACAATCTAAACAAAAATCAGTTTTATTTAAACACAATTGATTATCAAATTGCAAATGAAAGTGGTGGAAGTTCCAATATATTAATAAGAAAACATTGATTATGGTATTTATTTACTGAAATACTCACAAATCTGTCTGCCACATAATTCCTGAGAAAAGGATGGGAAACATTAAACACTGGATCTATCATCCATCTAGGTTGTCATTAGTATTAATACTGTATGCATTACCAACAATTAAACTGCTCCAGTGGCCTAAGTGGTTATTGAGTCCACCTCAGATGTGGAAGGTCACTGGTGCAAACCACAGCCAAGTCATACCAAAGATTTATAAAAATGTTACTAGCAGCTGCCTCATTTTGTGCTCAGCATTAAGAGGTTTGTGTTATGACTGGTCGGCCTGGTGTCAGGACAATGTGACTCGTTGGGACATGATGCTACATGTTTGCAGTATGATGTCCTAGTGCTATACATCACTATGAACTTTCACACTGCAGACATCATTGCAACATGACAGAAAAATTGTTAAACCTATGCTAAAAATTTAAATCACACGTACATACACACCAACCATCAAGGCAGTCATGAGTATATACATTATATGCATTACCGTCCATTCAGTCATCAGTATTTACCATTGCAGACATTACCATTCATTCAGGTAGTCATCAGTAATTATATTATATGCATTACCATCCATTCATGTATTCATCAGTAATTACACAATATGCATTACCATATATTGTGAGAGTAATCAGTATTTACATCATATGCATTACCATCCATTCAGGTAATCATCAGTGATTACACAATATGCATCACCATACATTCAGGAAGTCATGAGTATTTACATTATACACATTACCATCCATCCAGGTAGTCATCAGCATATACATTACACACATTACAATCCATCCAGGTAGTCATCAGCATATACATTACACACATTACAATCCATCCAGGTAGTCATCAGCATATACATTACACACATTACAATCCGTCCAGGTAGTCATCAGCATATACATTACACACATTACAATCCATCCAGGTAGTCATCAGTATTTACAATATATAAGGTACCATCCATCCAGGTAGTCATCAATATTCACAATATACAAGGTACCATAAATCCAGGTAGCCATCAGTATTTACAATATACCAGGTACCATCCATCCAGGTAGTCAACAGTATTTATCCTTAACACATTATGCTTGTTTCATCACCAAAATTTCTGCCAGAATAACATGTTGGTGAAAACAGCTAGCTCATTAAATTTTCAAGTGCTTATTAAACTGTAATTTACAGTTTTAATTTATTATATATTTTGTGTTCATTTGTTGTACATGTGTGGTAATTTATTAAATGAACTAATACTACAAATCATTAAAAACATTTTAGACACACACCATAAAGGTTAAGTACTGCAATAAAGTGGATTTAATACTTTTATCCTAACATAATTTCATTAAATACTTTATTTATCCTAAGACTGTCAAGTTTATAAAAAAAATGACAAATAACAATTCTACCATATCAACTTCATGTGCTGAGGTTTTTCTATTTAATGCTTCAGATGCTCCAAGTCAATTCCAGGCAAATTTCTCACCTAGATTAATATGGGGTGTTTTGAGGTAATGATTTTTTTTATTATTTAGGTTAATGATGAGCTTCCCATGGCTACAAAAATATAACAATCTGTTCATTATGGAAGTCCATGACTCTGGCCAATACAATTTTTGGGGGATGATTACTCTTTTGACACCTTGACAGCATGATACAACTGACACTGATGTACTTTGAAATAATTTTGTATTATCATATCATCATTACCTCCCTGCACAAATTAGCAGGCCTAGAAGTGTCAGAAGTTCAGGCAACTGTTTTGCCCTAGATTGGCTGGGATAACCTGAGTAATTGCCAGCACATGGCTGTTACATACAATTAATGTTCATAGAGGGGGGGGGGGGGCGGGGGGGGGGAGCAAGCACAAAATGATGGAATACATGCACATATTATGTATATAAAGATCTAAATTAATTTACGGTGTACTGGAAACGATATAGCACACATATTACAACCGCCACCCGTCACTCAGTCAGTAATCTGGCTTCCTTAAAGTAGCAACCCACATAAATTGAGTTTATTTATAACTTATTTTATAACAGAGGGACTATTGATTTTATAATGTGGAAAGCTCATTAAACAGAACAACAGTTTGGAGTATGTCACTGTTCTTTCAAAATACCTATATAATAAACATGGTGATAACCGCATGGACTAAAATATATGTTGAAAGTTTTTTATTGGAAGAGACACTTCCCTTTTATGCCTAAAAATGTTTAATTTGCCCCCTGTATGGTGAAAACAGAATGGTTTTCTGCATCTTTAACTATTCTCTAAATTTGTCACAATCTTTCAGCAATCTAAATCTAACAAGAGTCCTATGAAGAGAATTAAACTCCACTGGCCAAAAAGAATTTCTAAGAATTCAAAACAAAATCATTTCTTACTTTTTAACTGCTGACGTTTTAAATAATCTCTGATATTCTTCACATAACAAGATTTTCAAAGCAGCTGCCATGGTGGACAAACTGGATGTCATATGGGCACCAATTTCATTTAGGACAAAGCTGACATCATTAAAAAAGAAGATTAACAAACAACTTCTACATGCAAAAGTGTGACATACTTGTGTGGACTAGGTCTGTGCAAAGTTAAAACAACAAGAACTCATGCTTTACTATGCATGTCCCAAGGAAATAAAATAACCATTGTTTTAATGCAAATGAGGCCTGCAATGCTAAACTTAGTACTGAAGAATAAAGAATTAAAACAACTAATAAAATTAATCAAATATGACATCTATTATAACTCTATGGCTTTAAAATAACAAATGAGCAAGAAGCAACATGCTTTGTAAATTTCAACAAATAATTTATTTCCCAAGAATACAAAGTTAAAATGTTAAAAAAAATATAGTATTAGAAATTAAATCCCAAATAATCCTAGAATTACGGACACAAGTTCTAATGATTAAAGTTCTGAATAAACTTGAATGGAAATCCAACTAAAATCCAACACTTTGAAGTGCTGAGGTGCTTTGAAATTTCACTATAAATTCATTGTCTCTATTTACAAGAATATTTTCTTAAGAGCACTTTGTATTTCCAGTGAATAAATAATTCGAATAAATAAATTCCAGCCCAATGAATTACTGGAGACAACAATAATACAACTGATTCTGCTAAGATCTTAAAGCATGAATGGGTAATTTCTAGAAAAACAAGATTATATAGTCCTCTACTTGACCTCAGGTCACAATTAGCATTTTCTAAAGCAAAAATTATTACCTAATGGAAAATAATCTTCTAGAAGGTTCCTAATGTTTACAAGATGGTTATAATTAGAATATAAAATGTGATAAACACAATGTCCTTGACTCAGGCAAATATGATAAACATAATATTTAAACCATACTCATAGGGAAACTATTTAGCTATGTATTAGTTGTTCACAGAGTAAAAAAAGGTCAATGATTCAGGTCAAGAAGAAATTAAACTTTATTTTGGACATGGTAAAGTTCAGCATAAAATGTTACATTATCAACTGCATGTAATGAAATAAAAGAAAACATTTTTTTTTAAAAAAAACCTTACCAATAACAATGCAAATTAAATATACCTAACACAACCAGATTATTTGAAAACTGGAGATGAAACCCAGCTTGATAAGACTGCTAATAATAAAGAAAATAATAAGAATGGGTACTATCCTAACTTCTAAGAAACAACTGGTGTTTCATCACTAAACACACAACATTCAAGTAAAAACTGCAGTGTAAACTATATTTTCTAGAAAAAAAATTGCACCACTCATATTTTTAAAAAATATGAATTCCAATGATTCATTACTGTAACACAACAATAAAACAGAATCAAGATGAATCAAGAAACCAATTTCAGCAAGAATAGTGGTAACTAAATACCTACCCAAGCTAGAAAAAGTAATTAAATAATTTTCAAATACAATATTAATTACACTAACACCTCTGTGGGATTGTAACCTAAATGCAAGGTTATATAAAAAATAATCAGAACCAATCTGAATAACAAAGAGTGAGCTAATTTTGAACAGAAAAAAAATGATTCACATCAGAGTAATTCCACACAATAAAAACAATGCACATAAGGAAATAGCTCAAATCATGGTGTAAGAATCCACAGTAATATTTGCAATTGGAAAAAAACTGAATTGAAAGGTGACTGCTATTTGGGCTAGGGTTTTCTAGTCACCCTATAGGAAGATGAATTTTCATTATATGCCCAAGGTTATTTTCCATCCAGAAAGGACCAGCTGTGCAAATGCAACAGGTTATATATTACTGATATTAAAGCTGCATTTAAATCCTTGCAACTGACTGGCTGACAGCCACTATAAACACCTGGTTTACTTGATTTGGAATGTATGTAGGAAGAACTAAGAACCCAAATGAGAGGGTAGATGTTAGCACTGAAAGACAGAGTCACAAAGACATACTGTACTGTACTGGTGGAAGGACAAAAATTACATTTTTAAAGCTATTTACCACAAATACCATTTTGTACTTGAAACCTGCCACTTTTGAAAACTTAAAGATTAAAAACAAAATTTGATGAGAATTTTTTTAAAAAAAACAATATGTTTACATGTTCTATAAATTCCATAAATTACAGAAACCATCCATAAGCAGACTACAGGAAACTGGAACTGGTATAGCAGTCCAATGTGCAATTATACATGGCTGAGTAATCAAATTCAAAGGGCTAACATGTGCATAACAAGCTGTTAAATAATCACCTTACTGATGAAATCTGGAGGATATAAGACCAAAAGTACAATGTTTTTAGGTGTTACAAGTAATAAAAGGGTCAAAAGTGGTCCGTAATGGCTTCTTGGTCTTTGATCAAAAATTGGTCAAACTTCTAAGGAGGTGAAATAAAAAGCAGAGACTGGCCAAAATCTGGTTTCAGAAAAAACAATTAAGCATTTTGATTTTTTTGTTGTTTAGTCTTTAATTGCTATTAATTGTTCAATATGCCTGAATAGGAATATTTAAAGGCAGCTAATATATTTCTTTCCTGTTGACTTCATTTCAAACTTCCAAAACATGCACATTCTTCTTAAACACCCCATTGGCTGAGAAATATGTGTATCATATTGCTGTAAAAATAAGTCAAAACTGATATAATATATATATATATTATATATATATATATATATATATATATATATATATATATATATATATATATATATATATATATATATATATATATATATATATATATATATATATATATAATCATTAGATTTTAGCGTCAATTCTTTATCTTGAACATTGCAAGAGAATTTGTCATTTTCACTTTTCTAAAGCACATCTTTCAAAACAGTCAGGCCAATGTTTCCAATAATATTTGCTCAAGTCACACAATCTGAGAGGAAAATAAAATAAATCACCTCAATCTGTGTTTACCAACCTTTGCTGGCTTTGTACAAAGATCAACTTTATGAATCTTTATTCAAATTTATTAGTCAAATCTACAATCTTATAATCAAATTTGTTTTTAGGATCTTTTCAGTACAATAATACCCTGTTTTTCAGTTCATTCTATGTTGTCGCCAGGTAGACAAACTGGTGCACTTATGATATAAAGAATCAATCACCTGTGTTTACCTGATCATCTAGGAATTGTTATAGCAACTTATGTGATGTGCATGTAATTTTCAGCACAAAATAGTTTAAAAAAGACAAAAAGCTAAATGTCTGCTGCAAAGCAGCATAGAGTTCTCACCCTTGTCTCAATTATTCCCCACACCCATCTTCACATTATACATATTTTTGCAAATCCAACCCCCCACTCTGATGGATTAAAATTAAAATTCTAAAAGTGTTGTGCACGTAGACAATCCTAAATCATATCCCAGAGTTTTAAGTCTCCACATGTTGTAGGAGGAGGAGTTGTGTTACATTACTCAGTCATTACCTAATGTGCAGAAAGTGAACAAAAACTTTCAATTTTTTATGAATTTTTACATTCACGAGTTCTTAAATTATATTCATGACTGAATGAAATATCTAAGCTGCATCTAAACCATGTTAAGTAAACTGATATTTTAAGTAAACCCAGAATATATCTATATATTAACTTAAGTTCATACACAGGAAGACAGACAGGACCTGTATGTTGAGGAATGATAAAGCCTTACTGCATATAAGTGACAATGACCCGAAGGGCAAACATGTCTTAGCTTCATAATGGTTATTCCCAAGTATGAAGGAAGTTCATCAAGGGGTTTAGGAAATATAAGCACAAAAAACATACTTTATCCAAAATTGTATTCCAAATTTTCTATGACTGAGAGACCCAGACAAAGTTTATGCATGATTACCACAGAATACATATTCTGGGCTTCATAATAATTAATGCCCAGTATAATGATAATCTTTTAATGGATTTAGGAAATATTAGCAAATGAAATAACTTTATGAAAAACTTAACACAAATATTTTATGACTGGGACACTGACTCCAAAATATGAGGCAAACAAGCATGTTGTAGAATAAATGGGCCCATTCCACAATCAGTCAATTTCAAGTTATCTCTCCTGAATAATCACTAGATGGCACACCAATTAGTTCCAAAAGACAATGAAAGCAGAAATACATTTTTCATGAAATTCAGATGTATGAATTAAAGATTAAGCATAGAATACTATAATTTATTCAACACTGAGAAAACTACCTTATATACTTGCTTTTGAGTTGACTTCAACTGCAAACCGCACAGACCCAGAGCTGCCATAATGTGCTGGCAGATCTGGGTCTGTGCAGTTTGTTAGTAGTCATGATTAGAACAAACAACGCAGAGCTTGATCTGCCAGCACATTATGTGATGGCAGATCAGGGTTTATGTTCTTATAGTTGGACTCAAGCAAGTATCAAGGGTAATTAAAACTGTTTATTATGTAACTTGGATAACACAGATGATGAATCCTTTTTTTTTTTTAAAGTCTTTTGCTTAGCAGTCTTTACAAACATTAATATTCCCAACATGTAAGATAGAAATCAGGGCATGAGTAGCTGGGTGGTCTAAGGTGCATGCCTTTTCAGATCACTCACAACTCACCTCTGTCCATGTAGGTTGAAGTCTCAAGCTTGATCAATTTTGGACTTGGGTACATTTTATTTTTAACAAAAATTTCATCATTGAACATACTGACATCTTAAGTTACTGAATAAGCCAGGTACATTACTTTTCAAATGTTGTGTTATTTTATTGAGAAATACTGAGTAACATATTGTTTATGTTCTTCAATACAGCCTTAATAAGTCCAGGTTCTGGTAAAATTACATTGGTCCACAATCTGAATGCAACAAAATACGAAAAACACTACAAACACACTAAAAAGTCCTATACCAACTACATGCTAACAATTCAGTCTCTACAAAAAAAGCCAACCACTCTAACTTGTATCATTTACCCTTTCATGTGATCATTGTCTAATTAGAGAGTCTATCCCAATTTGTCCTCATGTTTATTGTTAAGTCTTACCTGATAGGGAAAGTTGGATCATAGTCAAACTCGCTGATGGCCTCAGGGTAGCCAATATGGATGAGTCTCTTTTTTATCAAGTCAAAACCCAATGACTCGTAGTCTGGGGACTTGTACACTGAAATTAGAGTCAAAACAATATTTTAATACAGTAGTAGTTACTCTCTATTATTTTATCTACACCTTAAAAATAATGTGTTTATTATAGAGTGAAACCCCTCTTATGAGAAACCCCTTCTGCAATAAAAAGCTGGCCTTAGACAAAGAGTGGTCACTTCTGAAGGGTTGTTGTTGTGGAGTTTAATGCCATTTTTCAGCACATGATAGGCTATGCATGGCGGCCAGAATTAATGGTGGAGGAAGAACCCAGGAAAACCCCGGGAAGAACCACTGACCCACGAGAAGCTACTGGCATGCTTTCTCACATACCCACACTGGCCGAATCCTAGACTTGAACTCATGCAGACAGAGGTATTATTTTGTATGTTTGTTTGTTGTGGGGTTTAACACCATTTTTCAGCACACGATAGGCCATATATGGCGGCCAGTATTAATGGTGGAGGAAGAACCCGGGAAAACCCCGGAAAGAACCACCGACCCACGAGAAGCTACTGGCATGCTTTCTCACATATCTACATTGGCTGAATCTGAGACTCGAACTGGCGCAGACAGAGGTGAGATGGCAGTGATCCGTAACGGCGAACGCTTTAGACCACTCAGCCACTCGGGGCCCCTGCAGACAGAGGTGAGATGGCAGTGATGCGTAACAGAGAGTGCTTTAGACCACTCGGTCACTCAGGGCTCCTACCTCTGAAGGGAACAAATTGGTAAAAATTGAGTAGTTTGGTATATTGAAGGTACAAATAGAGCTGCCTCCTTGATGTAACAGGCTGCAGATAGATATCAACAATACAACCTGAAATAATAAAATCTGGCACTATGTCTGCTGACAACTGCAAAGAATGTCATGTCAAGGAAAGTGGATATTCAATGATGATCTGGTATGTACCACTACACCTATCTGCACACTATCCATTTGTTTTATTCAGTCTACAGTCCACAATACATATGTATATGTGGATTCTGCAGACCAATCCAATTTTTTTTAGTTTATTGCTTTTTGGGGGGTATTTAGTTTCCTACACAATCATTCTTCACCTATTATGCACACCTGGCATTAAAAGCACACCCACACCTTTGTATACATTTTTCAAAACAATCTGCATAATGTCCTATTGAAAGGCATTGTTTATTATTTAAAAATGCTCTTGAAAAAATCTGTTTTATTCATAGATTTCTTTAAGATTTCCATCTGTTAATTTTTCATATATGTAATTTTACATACATATACAGCACATGGTAAAACAGTTGGCTCTATTGATTGCACATTGCAATTGGACCTGGCCTCCTTGAAGTAAGAGACCTAGGCCAAATACAGAACATGAAAACCCACTGACTGACAGTTTATATTTATTCACAGACTCATGTAGCCTTACACTAATTACAATGCCCATATCTGACAGGAATAATCAATGTTTTAAGCACAAAAATTTTTTTAAAATTATAAACAATATGTAGCTATATGTAGCTATTTGCTGCTATAAATAGTCTCTATGGAACATTTCAAAACATACAGGTTGTAGTTCAAGATATCAATTTTGTGTACAGAGTCTTCTATGCCAAAGATACAGCATGCCATAGTCCTATTCATTTACTGCATTCTTCAGCCTTGTCACAAAGGTGCTTGAGAATGCTATACTACACTCAAGTCAAACATCTGCAGGATTATGAGTGATGCTATAACATTTTGAATCCTGATGTTATGATGAAATAATGACCAATAAAATAAAGCAATGGAATTTTGATAACTTTTAAGATGAGACATGATGGTCTTAACTGAGCAACATTATGCATAGAGAATTCAGTCCTTGTATCAGCCAGTTCATGCAAATTACTTTTTGCATAGAATAGCATTGAAGGGTCAGCTATAAGACTGAAACATTTAAGAACATGTCTAAACATGTTTATTTTGTTGATTATCAAGCATATAACTTAGTATGAGTCAATCATGGAGGAGGATACATTCCATACAAAATACAGTTACATCCAACAGGTTTCTCCTTAATTGTACTCCTATGTGATCCCCCACTATATGGTCCAACAGCTGATGAAAACTACATCAAAGAAATATCTAACGATATAATAATACAACTTTTCTGTCAGAAAAAATTAATGATATGCAATTTGTTGCTGTAAATTGGCATGCTTTGATAATACATGTGACAATTATTTAAGTTGTTGGTCGTGGGGAATGAATCAAAAGGATAATAAATAGGCTATCAGAACATATAGCACTTGACACTTTTTTCTTTCATTTTTTTAAAACTAATTATTTAAAGGTTTTCTGACAATTGAGAATATTCTGTGTCTCCTATCAGATCTAAATTGTCTGTTGGCTGTGATAGTCCACAACTATCTTTGACACAGTAAACATGAGGTATACAGTACACTAAACCTCCAAATGCTTGCTATCCAAATAAATACATATACATCCTGTCCAATAACAACCTCATCAAAAATCATTTTCTTGCCACTGCAAATCAACATTCCATGCTTAGTCTATCTCTATGCCAATTTGTTCTGCTTTTCCTAATGACAGCTGAAATGGCAAATGTCTTTCTAGTTCCTCTTTTAATGTAGCCAAAATAGTCAAATCTTCTCTGGACAGTTTAAGCTGAAACTAGGATTGGCTATCATGAACTTACAATAGTCAAATCAGTTCAACTTATACTTATCTTCGGTCCTCAAAATGACACCTGATCACCTATCAGACTTCCTTCCACGTTGTGACTTATTCCACCAATCTACCTGAATGATAATGCTCTAAAAACTAAAATACTGTTTAATAATTTACATGCATAATTTCTTAAATTTTCCTAAGCAAATAACCATCCTTCTGCAGCCATACAATTGCTTCCAGGCAGACATGTTAGCTCAGCTGGTAGAGCACTGGCCTTGTAATCCAATTAACTCCCATTTATCTTGTCATGATATGTAAATACATGTTAACCAAAAAACAAAAGAAAAAATGTTTCTTTGAACATACCTGAAATTTCTTTCATATATTTCTGCATGGAACAATGTTTGCCTACAACTTAATGATGAAAGGAGCAAGTAGCTGGATCTGAAAACCAGTTTCTTTATTTCATGAGAACAGAATGGTCAGCAGAACTGCAGAAAAAGGGTCTATTCTAGGATGTGCAATGACACAATTTATGCAATTCTCTACATAACCATGCCAAAAAACATACAAAATGAACAAAAATCATACATCATATTTTCAAGCCCCATGTTTACTGCTTCATTAGGTTGTTGCTATTGTCTGAAAATTCACACTGTCTTTTAACTATGGAGAGGAGTTTGCATCTAAAGTGTCAGCTTCAGAATAGACCCAGCAGAAAGATGGAACCCTATCCAGATAACTTTTTAATATGTTCTACTGCCAAGATGGAACTGTCAAACTAAAATAAACATGATGAATTCCAATTACTTACTGGTTTGAATCTGCAGCAAAAAAAGCAGCTCTCTGCTAATGGAAATGAACAGTGTGAATAAAAGTAGACATGATTAAGTGGACACCAGTGTCCAGCATCCTGTTTACATGAATCTGTCATGTGTCAAGTGTGTTTGGGCAGTCTTTTCAAATAAAATATGGAAATTTTACCCCACAGCTTTGAAAATTTAACCAGCCTTAATGATTCATTTATTTGTAAATTAGTTTCTCTTCTTATTGGTCAGGCATCTATTAATCAATTAGCTATGTTTGACCTCGATTTGTCAAAAATGATAACTTTTTTCTTGCATCAACAAATTAAAAGATGCAACTTTTCTGTCTGGAAAGTTAAGTTTACACAAATTTCCCCATGATTTGACATAAATAGAAAAGATCAGCTTTGGGGAAACAACTTTAGAATGAATTACAATTTACAACAGGGAGAATTCATCACACTCTAATACAATTCAACAGAGAAACCATGAGACTAACCAATTCAAAATAATTACTCCTTAACTCTGGTCCATTAACATGGGTGCAGATGCCAATAAGTTAATCTTTCTTAAGGAATAAGGCAAACTGCAACAACAACAAAAACTCAGTTCAATGCTTCCATAGTATGCACACTGGTTTTGGACAGTGTGGATAAAGGTGAACATAATGAAATGGACACTGATGGACAGCATCCTGTTCACCTGAATCTGTCAACTGTCAGTATTTGTTTTATTAGCCTTTTTGAAATAGTGTGCATGTATATCATCCAAGGGCACTGGAAATCACAGTGATCACAATGATAGATTTATACCCTAATTATACATTCCTCTTTTCTGATAATCACCTGTCAAGTTCTGATCCTTCATAGTTAAATGTAATGTTCGTTTAGGACAAGTGTTTACAATTCCAACCTTATCTCTCTGGCAAGAATAAGTTTGCACAGATTACCAACAAAACAACAACAAAAAATTAAAATATTTCTGGTAAACTGAAATAGACTTGTGCATAAATCTGGAAATAAATTCTGAATAATGGGCAGTTTAAAGTTTTAAAAAGGGAAGATTTTATTAAGAACTGAGATGGACAGACTAACACAGAAATAAAGAAAGAGACAGACAACTGAGATGAAACATCTGAGTTAATATATGAAGACTGTACAAACTTGGACAAAACTGCCTATAATTTCTTTTTTTTCATGGAATCAGACACATTGACCTACTTTATATACCCATGTTTAAGTTGAATCATACTGCATATACCCAGATCATGTAATGCACTGACAGATCTGGATATATGAAGTTTGTTAGGAGCAATAAGTAGAACAAATAATCCAGATCTGCAGGCACAACATTATGTGACAGCAGATCAGGGTGGATCTTGTTTGCAATTGGACCACACTTAGAAGTTAAAACAAGGTTGTATTATGGCATGGCAACACAGGAAGGTTATATCATGGGACAGCAACACAGGAAGGTTATATCATGGCATGGCAACACAGGAAGGTTATATCATGGGAAAGCAACACAGGAATGTTATATCATGGCATGGCAACACAAGAAGGTTATATCATGGCTTGGCAACACGGGAAGGTTGTAGCATAGGACAGCAATAGAGAAAGTTTATCTCATGGCATGGCAACAAAGGAAAGTTATATCACAGGAAGGTTATATCATGGAATAGCAATACAAGAAGGTATTATCATGGGACAGCAACACAGGAAGGTTATATTATGGTGTGGAAATACAGGAATGTTATATCATGAAACAGCAACACAGGAAGGTTATATCATGGGACAGCAACACAGGAAGGTTATATCATGGAATGGCAAAATAAGGAAAGTTATATCATAGGACAGCAACACAGGAAGGTTATATCATTGAATGGCAAAATAATGAAAGTTATATCATAGCATGGCAACATATGAAGGTTATATCATGGTACAGTGAACAAAGGAAGGTTATGTCATAACATGGCAACACAGGAAGGTTATATTATGGCATGGCAACACAGGAAAGTTATATTATGGCATGGCAACACAGGAATGTTATATCATGATGCAGCAACACAGGAAGTTTATATCATGGGACAGCAATACAGGAAGGTTATATCATAGCACATCAACACAGGAAGGTTATACCATGGGACAGCAACACAGGAAGGTTATATCCTATCATGGCAACACAAGAAAGTCATATCATGGCATGGCAACATAGGAAGATTAAATCATGGGACAGCAACAAACGAAGGTTATCTCATGGCATGGAAACACATGAAGGTTATGTCATGGGACAGCAACACAGGAAGGTTATGTCATGGCATGGCATCACAGGAAGGTTATATCATGGCATGGCAACACAGGAAGGTTATAACATGGCAAGACAATATGACTAAATGTCTTGCCAAAGGATATATCACAGCAGCTGACCCAGGTTGATCTAACAATAGGTTTCAAACCTGTGCCCTTCTAGTTGCAAATCCAATATGCTAACCACTGAGCCACCACAGCTCCCCATGGCATGATGAAATACCAGACACCAGTGCCCAGCATCCTAATCTGTCACATGACATTTATTGTAAGCTCCTATACTGGCCTTAAAATAAGTGACATGAACTGGGTGATAATCGTCAATACGTGATCTATTTTTTCTATTCTTCTTCCTTGCATATTGATCAATCCTTATTTTAATAACCTTGTAACAAAACTGCAAGTTTTGCTCTTCATAAATAAATTGATACACGCAATATTTCTACCTAGGATGGGTACCAGTAAGGTTACAAAATCTTTTCTAAAACCTTGACTCATAAAGAAAAAAAAAGATCAGCTTGCAAAAGCACTTATGGAGAAAAAGCTACAATATAAAAAAGTTTATCTTTTTTAACAGGACAAATGTCATCAAAAGCTGACAGACAAATGGAAAAACCACTGATTGACAGAAATAACAGAAGTGCACAATCTTTACAAGACAGTCTCTACATGTATATCGTCTATATATAGTAAAATCTTTTATTTCCACCGCTGATTTAATGAGATTTTAAATATATAAAAATTACTCCACTGAACAATTTAAAGAAAACAGCTCTGTACTCAAAGAAGAATAATTTAATGATCATCATCAGCATGGTGAAATTGCTTCTAATTTTCTCTAATATTACCTAACACTTTACTGAATGCTTCCATACAATGCTGTGTGCATTTTGGACACAAAAGTGGGTAGGTGGGTATGGAAGGGAGGGACCAAGTGTGTGTGTGTGTCTGTATGTATGTATGCATGCATGCGTGCGTTCGTGTATGTATATATGTATGTATGTATGTATGTATGTATGTATGTATGTATGTATGTATGTATGTATGTACATATGTTTGTAGTGATGTTTCATTGCACACCAGCACAAAAGTGCCAAAAAATGGTCAATTTAAGAAATTGCAAAAAACATTTGCACACAAATTTAGGAAGGTAAAGCTAAGTATAATGAACAGTACTACATGACTCAAGACTCTGACATAAGGCATGAAAATAACAAATTCATACTCAAATTAAAAGGCAAGTTACAGTTGATTTTTATTACAAAGATGGCCATTTAAATAGCTGCTTATTAAGTCGACATCAGGCATGATTGATTTATGTATTCTGCACATGTTCATTTCCTGTTACAATTCAAACCAACTTTTTTAAAACTCTGCATGACAGCATATCCGATACTGAAACAATTTTTTCCTTAATTTAATCCTACAAGTATACCCAGTACCTAAATCTGACAGATCCTATAAGTATTATAACCAAGTACCTAAATTTGACAGATCATACAAGTATTATAACCCAGTGCCTAAATTTGACAGATGAGATTTGAAATTTTCAGTGCAAGTTGTGTCATGTTAAAGTTTTCACAGTGTGTATGCTCATCCCATTAAGGTCAACTTGCACCTTCAGATAGATGATCCATCAAATTTACTATTTATCCCAACACATGTTAAAATAAAAGTTAAGTACCTTGTTATCCTGTCCATTCAGGAATGCATATGTGCAAGATTAACGCTGAGCAATGTGTCCTACGCCATTTAAAACAACCTCTGAATATGATTGGAGTGGTCTGTAGATGAGAAGTTTTTACATTTTGACACAGCTCCAGGGCCCCAAGTGGCCAAGTGATCTAAAGTGCTCTCCATTACAGATCACTGCCATCTCACCTCTGTCTGTGTGGGTTCAAGTCTCAGATTCAGCCAATGTGGGTATGTGAGAAAGTTTGCCAGTAGCTTCTTGTGGGTCAGTGGTTCTTTCTGGGGTTTTTCCTCATGTTCTTCCTCCACCATTAATACTGGCCGCCATGTATAGCCTATCGTGTGCTGAAAAATGGCATCAAACCCTACAACAACAACGACACAGCTCCTGAGAGTGGCTATACAGACTGGGGATTGTTGTATTATAAAATATAAACAAGTCTCAAAATATCAGACCACCAGTCTAACAATTGGCGTGTGTGTTTGATTATCAACCCAGAAGTTAGCATATGCCAGATGAATGTTTTGAATGGTACCCATAGGTAGTGACACAGATAGATACAGTTGTGGCCCCATGGTTGTAAATTAGAAGAAAATTAGGCACCCTACAACCATAAATAAACTTAGTGTACATGAAATGAATGACTTTTGACCCTCGATCCATTCTTACCATCAGGAATTTAGGCCCTGGGTCTATTCTTACCATCAGCGGGTTTAGACCCTGGATCTATTCTTGCCATCAGGGTTTTAGACCCTGGATCTATTCTTACCATCAGGGTTTTAGACCCTGGATCTATCTGTACCATCAGGGGTTTAGACACTGGGTCTATTTTTGTGCCATCAGGGGTTTAGACCCTGGGTCTATTTTTGTACCATCAGGGTTTTAGACCCTGGATCTATTCTTACCATCAGGGTTTTATACCCTGGATCTATTCTTACCATCAGTGGGTTTAGACCCTGGTTCTATTTTTGTACCATCAGGGGTTTAGACCCTGGGTCTAATTTTGTACCATCAGGTGTTTAGACCCTGGATCTATTTGTACCATCAGGGAGATTGCCCCCAGATCATAACATACCCTTACTGAAAATGAAAAGATAAATTTATTCATTCAAATCACACTGACCCCAGGGTCCATCCATAATGTTTCAAGCCATATATAATGTTTCATCTACATACACCTAATGCTTCTGTGCAGAAAGCAACAGTATTCTTCCGTCACAGTAACTTTGACCTTTGACCTCAAGGTAAACAGGCATTTTCCTTAGCCCAAGTCATCTGCCAAGTTAGGTATCTGTAGATGGTGTATAGGTTGAGTCAATGAGAGGTGGAAGGATGGACATAATAAAAAAATTTTTTTAAATCACTTTTGTTATTTATGCCAAAATTTTGGGTGCTTCTTCATGATAACACTCATTTTGGACACAAGAATGTCATGGTCAACTATTCAGTCAAACTGTTTATCTAATAATAGCCTAGTATTACCCAGTACTTTGCTAAACTCATTTGATATGTATTGCAATATGTATCGAAATGGGACCTATACAGCATGATCCATATTGCATCTGGATACCCAAGGCAATAAACAGGCTTAATCAATGGATGCAAATTTATCCTCCTCTCTTTAGTCACTTATGACAAAATGTCAAACAACTCTAAACATCTTGCATAATTTCTGCAAGGAAAAATAAAATGAATCCTTCTAAGAGACTAATGATCTGCTGGTTGAAAAGAATTTTCATGGAATTCAAGATCAGACCATTTCCTCACTTTAACTGCAATTGCTGAAAGCTTCTTTGAATTTTTTCAGTAATAACAAAATTTTCAAATTATGCTGTGTTAGACATATTGAATGTCAACATGGCACCATTTTCATTCAGGACCACCCAGGCATCATAAGAAGTTTTCTGGTGGAAATCCCATGCTAATATGACTTTCCAAATTTGGAAGAGAAACGATAAGATTTTCAAGATGGATGCCATGGTGGCTTTATTGATACCAGATTGGCACCATTCTTATTTAGTACCAACTAGAAATCATAAGAAGTCTTTAGTTGCAAACACAATGTCAATAAGACCAGCCAGCCATCTAGGAGTAGTGCTAACAAGCTTTTCAAAATGGCTATTATGAAAGTGATACTAGATGTCGAATCAGCACAATTTTTATTTGCAACCAAATCTTTCAGTGAAAACCACATACTGATATGACTATTTGTTCATAAGAAATAGTTATAACAAGATTTTCAAGATGGCCACTGTGGCAGATATAATTGAATGTCTTAATTGGACTATAAGTTGTTTAGCAGAATCCCAAGCTGATAGAACTATAAATTCATACAAGGTAGTGATACAAAAAATTTCAAAATCACCATTGTGGGGGCCATATTGGACATTAGCTGAAACTCTGTGTTGATATGACCATCAATTCAGGAGAAATAGTGATAACAAGATTTTGAAGATGGCTATTGTGGCTGCAATATTGGATAGCAGATTGGCACCTATGTGAGAAGGAGTAACAAGATCTTCAAGATGGCCACTGTCAGGTATAGGGTCAATTACAGGTGCTTTTTAGAATTACATTTACAGGTTCTTTGGCACTAAGGATTACGATAACAATTACACTTTATTATGATTATGACTACCTGGGGATGGTTATAATGATCATTGCTTTGTGAAAATAAATTTTTGAATTAACAAATGGTCACCTAAAATTATAAGACAAAGTATATTAGTTTAAAAATATGCTTGTATATTGGCCACATAAATTTACCCATTCCTTATTGTAATGGTCAACATTCATGGTCTTTTGTTTATGTATATTTTTATTATTCTAGGAGTTATTAGGAAAATAATTAGTGATTTTTTGGTTGTAATCACGATTACACCATGTGATTACACTGCCAATGAAGGATGATAATGATTAATATTATAGAGCTTCTGAAATCAATGATTATGATTACAATTATAGCGGATACTGTAATGGATTAAAATCGACTACAATTACAACCATAACTGGCCCCATGCCTGGCCACTGTGGTGAACATACTGGATGTCCAAACTGCACCTTTTTCATTTAGGATCAAGTAGATAAATGAGTGTGTAAAGTTTCATGGCAATTGTCCAAGTAGTTTAAGAAGAATAGCAAATAGCAATAACAATCTTGTGCTAATGGATAGATGGAAAAGGGACAATGGTCTAATGATGGACATAAGCTCTTCTGCTTTATGATCACAGAGAAAACAAGATATTTGGAAGCCTCAAAGTGCAAAAAACAAAATTTCTCTTTTATATCAATCACCAATAAATTATAATACACATAAGGCACTTTCAATAGATTTTTCAGTAAATGAAAGACAAAAAATCTTCATTGAAACTTCATTTGTTTCATTGTTTCATACTGTCAACTATAATAATTTTTTATTTACTAAGTTTTGTTTTGAATATTACCACATAGATTCGCTTATGAGTCCAACTGCAAACTGCACAAGCCCAGATCTGCCATCAAATAATGCACCAGCAGATCTGGGTGTGTGATATTTGTAAGGAGTATTCAATAGAACAAATAACAAAGACCTTAATTTACATGTGCATTATGCTAAGGGGATCAGAATCTATGTTGTTTGCAGTTGGACTCAACTTGTAAGCTAGTATATGTGGTATATTACCTAACTTGCCAGTTTAGTCTGACACAAAAGTGTTTAACTGTATGTTCATTATAAACAACTTCACAGTTTTGTCATGCCTTTCAAAAAAGTGGATTAATCTTTTTGTATGCAGGATTTACACTCTGTTAACCAAGACAAATCATTTCCTTTGTTGGCAAAGTGTGAAGGAAGTAACCCTGTGACCCTATGTCCTAGATATCACCTGTATTTGTACCTGTCTATCTGACCCTCTCTGTGAAATATGCCCCTCTTAGTTATAATAACTTGTTCTTGGATGTAACAAAAGTGGCATGTGTCAAAGAAGGGTGATGTCATGAAAGGCAGACCCTTGACCCTAAGCAGGATGAGGGATGGCATTCAAAAACCAAAACTAGCCCTAAGTAACCATGGGTCAGCCAGCTCCAGGCAGTAGCCATTAGGAAAGCCTCTTTGAGATAGTGCTACTTCCTTATGAATCTGACACTGTCAAAGGTTTTCTAGAAAAAAGTAACTGATTTAAAAATGACAAATGGAATTATCACTTTCCTGGGAGCCTACAAAACACTCATTTTTTAATTACTTATCCTGGCCTAACTTTTCTCTTCAGTATGAAATAATACATGTATCTTCAACTACGGTATCAGTTTTGAAACTCCTTTTGTGAATTTCCATATAAGTATGGCCATTTTTCACTTCATTTTACAGATATTTGTTTTTTAAGAGCTGTTGGAATATTGTTGTTATTGTTATTATAGGGTTTAACGCCATTTTCAGCACAAGATAGGCTCAGTATAAATGATGAAGAAAGAACCTGGAAAAACCCTGGAAAGAACCACCAACCCACAAAAAGCTACTGGCAAGCTTTCTCACATACCTACATTGGCCGAGCTTGAGACTCAAACCCATGCAGACAGAGGTGAGATGGCAGTGATCCATAATGGTGAGCACTTTAGACAACTCAGCCACTCGACTCCCCGCTGCAGGAATGATAATCATCTAAAAATGTACATCAAGTTACACCTTAATGGTCTCTTTTTATAATTTCTCATGACCATTTGTTTGTAAATATATGATTCTTATACACCTTATACACTACTAAAATACACTAATCTTTTCAGTGTGGAACACTAACTATCAAAGAAAAAATGAAAGACATGGTCAAGTAAAGTTTTCATTGAGAAAATATATTAATTCATTGTGTTATAAAGTGGGTTAGACTATCAATATCATCTACAACCATAAAGCAGTTATTTTTACTTTTATCAGCTACCATATCAACATACTCATCAAATGTACCAATCTCCCCCCCCCCGGAAATGTGCAGATAATGTTCACACATTCTTTTTTAAGTCAGCCTGTTGCCAATTTTATTAAATAGCTGTCTTTTGCATGGCATGACACTATTATGTTACATTCTCTGAAGCTAACATAGAAATTATAATAAACCTGATCATTGTATCTTTCTTTAAATCCTTATAATTACTTTTTTTTTTCTTTTTTTATACCCTGAAGGGTTTGAAATCTAACTGCTAACAAACTATTTGGAAATAGAGTATTAAATCTTGAATACAGGTGAACAATTAGAGTTTATCAGCGTTAAATCAGCTGAATGGTCATTAGAAATCTAAACAGAATTATTTTTTAAAATTATTTTTTAAAGGAAGCTCAACCTTGATAAACCTCTATAGTAATTATTACCATGCATATTCATTAGAATAACTCATCATATAAAATCATGGCATTTTATACTGACATGTACCCCATGTGAACTAATGTTAACTTTTCAGTGTAAATGTTTCATGAAAAATGACTGACAAATTCTTATATTATGGTGATTTTAATCAGTATTTGATATATAGTGACAGTTAGATAGGTGATGGATGTAAGGCTTGCATTTCCAACAAAGGTGACATTGCACCTGTAAATCACATGATGCCTCACACATTTGTTTTCATTTTTGTGAGTTTAATGCCATTTGTCAGCACATGATGGGCTATTCATGGTGGCCAGTACATTTTAGTTGAGGAAGAGCCTGGGAAAACCCTGGGAAGAATCACTGACCCTCAGGAAGTTACTGGCAAGCTTTCTTACATGCCCACATTGGCTGAGCCAAGACTTGAACACATGCAGACAGAAGTGAGATGTCCGCAATATGTAAAGGCAAGCACATTTGACCACCTGGAGTCTGTGTCACACAGCTGCCAGCAAGAGTATGGTCACTGATTCATAGATATCAGTCTTTTTGTTATGGTTTGACTGGAAAATGATGATATGGTAATGGTGTGTACACTTGTTATTTCTGCAGGTGCACAAACAATCACAGGTACAAGATATTAATAAATTTTAATACATTAAATTTTCACATGTTTATTAGAAGCCGAGTTTTCAGTACAAAAAAATAGAGGAAAAATCATTACCAGAAATGTACAAAAAAATGTATAAGGCAAATCACAACCAGTATAGAACGACATCTAGTGACTGTACGATATTTGCCAATGTGTTGAATTCTTATCCTTTTAAACTCAATTATCAGTCAATTGCTGCAACTGTGAGTAGTGGTTTAATGATATACTGATATGCATCACTACTATACAAATGTATTGCCATTCACATTGGTGCAAATTCTTACATACTAATATTTTAAGCTTAACTATATATTTTGTAGACTGGTTATGAAACTACTTGTGTTTACTCAAAATGTTACTTGATATTATGAAAGATCACCATAACCAGTCAAATGCATGGCCTCAGTAATGGCCGTAGTGAGGTACAAATGGTGCAATCACATTGGGCCCACAAACTTTGGGGGGGAGGCAAAACATTTTACATTTATTCTTACTAAATCAGCCTTTAAAATTAACATTTTCTCTCTTTTATGTTCAAAATGGAGATCATTCTTTCGCAAACAAAACAAACCTGCATTTTTCTATGAATATTATACAGAATTTCTTCAGTGATATAGAAATTAGGGGCCCGCTGTCATCATTTCACAGTGGGTGTGCACAGCCCTAAATCACTGCTGTTAGCCTAGTAATGGCTGATGGTCAGTCATTGATTGCTGAATAAGGCTGATCTTACATTCAATAAGTAGGCAAAGAGTGGTATTTGGACACTTTGGCTTTAATGCAAAATACTCTGTAAAGTCATCATAAAATGCCAAATCATACATGGAACACAACTCTCGTCTTGATACACATGCATACCAAGTCACAGAACATCTCAGATGAACCAGACATTAGTTTGATGGAAGAACAGTTTTGAAATAATAATGGGGATAACTCTTAAAATTTACAACTGAAAGATGGTGGTGGTGGTCAGCTATATGTAATTCTTAATTCTCATGCAAGAAGATAAAATAGTTATTGCAAGTTTTACACCAAAACAATTTACATATACATTACTCCCTCATTATAATGATGTGCACAGGGGCTAATGACTGGTATGCTTTATACTGAGACATTTATAATGAGATATGTGACACATACATTTTTCTGCTGAATATTAAAATGGTATTCATGACCATAACTGCTATATAACAGGAACTGTGCTATAATGAAGGGCCTTATAGTGAGGAGTGTTACATCACTTATTCAATTCAGCAGTCAAAGGGTCATTATTCAGTATTCAAATACATTTCACATATACTGTATATACTTGCTTGTAAGTTGAGTCAAACTGAACAAAGATCCTGATCAGCCATTTCATAATATGCCTGCAGATTAGAATCTGTGTCGTTTGCTCTACTGATTACTCCTAACAAACTGCACAGAACCATATCTGCTGGCACATTATATAATTGCAGATCTGGGTCTATGCAGTTTGCAGTTGGACTCACAAGCATGTACATATGGTATGTAAATAATTGCAGCAATAATAAACAGCCTTGTATGAGATCAAAAGTAACTGAAAACACTGATGACATCAAAGGGGACAGGCTGTAGGGTTATGACACACCTTGCAGGTGAGAGGATTTACATCTTTGATATCATATTCATGCTTTTTCACTCAGGGACTGGAAAATCAAAATGACTTAACACATTTCATCAGAAGGTTTTTTTTAAAAGCTTTGTCCTGTCAAGATATAGGTGACTTAAGATTTCAAAATGTCACCCTTAGAAGGCAACTACTGCTATTACTTGAAGTCATGTTGAAATCTACATCAAACAGGTGCAACGGTATATAAAAGAACAAGAGGCCCAAGTGAAGGCAAAGATCACTTAAATTGCTGATATTGGCCCAACAGCCAAAAGCAAGAGCAGATAATCAAGCTAGGTTAGCTGTGTATCTCTCTGAAATTGTTTCAACTTCTGTTTAGCACTTTTCTTCATGAACAATGCACTTTTGTTTCCTTTTTTAATGAGAGCCACAACTGATGGCTGACTGGCACAAACTGTAGAAAGTTAAAGTTTTCCTGTTAAGATGCATTCTCTCACATTTTGGTCTAAAATTTTGTTGAATTTTATGTCTTTTTCATTATTCAGATTGTCATGATCTCTGTTGTAAAACTGATAATGACAACCCTACAACAGACAGTGACAAGGATTCTGTATTGTCAGATCATGACTCAGATTTTCACAATGTGTTTTCTGATGATGATGATGGTATTGATCTTTATGAGGCTTCAGAATCAGTGAATACATTTTCTACTCAAGATTTTCTCATATTTGTCATATTCTTGGTGGGACTTGCAGCTCCCAAGAAGGACCTGCTGTTTACATTTGCTTTTGGCACTTCTGGCCTACAGTATTTTTAGCTCAGTTTTGAACAATGTAATTGTTTTTAAACAGGAGGCTGAAGTGGGTCTGATATTACTCACCTTGCAGTTACATTATTTGTAGAATTTTAAAGCCATTTATGCCTTGCTTTGTGAAATTTTTTGTGAAAATTCTGTTTTGTTCCACTGTTTTTCAAGTCATTCAACAATTTTCCTATTTTTATTTAGTGGCTATATTTGATGGTGAATCAGCATCTTCTGAATGATTTCAATGGCCTTTATGCTACAATGCCTTCTGAATGATTTCAGTGGCCTTTATGCTACAATGCCTTCTGAATGATTTTGATGGCCTTTATGCTACAATGCCTTCTGTCAAAGTTGGTCCAAGTCTGTTGAGCAGTTCTAGAGCAGAAGTCATTTCCAAATCTTTCCTATATTGAGTAATGATGGCAATATCTGATGGGGGTTCAGCATCATTTGAAAAAATTTGACAAAGCATCATGTCAGGATACTTTCTTTCAAATCTGGTCAAGTTTTGTTGATTTGTAATTGAGAAATTTAAAGGTTTTTCAATTATTTTAGTAATGGTGGTCATTTTTCAAGAAGAGATCAACATAAATTAAACTAATTTGAAGGATCTTCATGCCAAAATGCTTTTTGTCCAACTTGGTGGAAGTCTGTCAAGTGGTTCTTGATAATGTCTTTTTAATTTTTTCTCTATTAACAGTAACATATCTGAAACCAGACCAGCATCATGTAAGTACATGTGAAAGAGCATCCTGCCAGAATGATTTATGTTAACAAAAATTCTGATGAGCATCCACTGCTTTTAGTAATGATGTCCATATCGGATAGCAGATGGGCATCATCTGAATGAACATGAAAGAACCTCAGGATGATTTGTCAAATTTAGTAAAATTCTGAAGAGCCATTCTTGAAAAGAAGTCATTTAAAGTTTGTTTTATTTGGGGTTTTTTTTTCTTGTATATTGGTGGCCATATTTGATGTCAGATCAACATGATTTACAGAACATTATGCCAGATGATTTCTGTCAACAAAAATGACATTCTCTTGTTACAAGGTTGAAGCAAGTCTGTCCAATTCTTATCAGGGGTTTCTAAATAAAAGTTATTTCAAAGTTTTTAGTTCATATTTTTAGTTACATAGCTGCATTTTATGGCCATTTAAAATAAATGAAATGTCCTGATGCCAGAAAGGGCCCTATGAAATCTGATCGATTGCTCCAAAAGCTTCTGAAAAGTCAGAAATAGCGTGGGTGGGTGTGTCTGTGTGATTAGGATTTTTAACATAGCTTTAACAATTTTTCAGTCATATCGCTACGATGTCTGCAGTGTGGCAGCTTAAAGTGATGTCTAGCAATGGGGCATCATGCTGCAGACATGTAGCATGATGTCCCACCCAGTCACATTATCCTGACTCCAGGCCGACCAGTCCTAACAGTAACCTTTTAATGCTGAGCGCCTAGTGAGGTAGCTGTTAGTATCTTTTTTGTAAGTCTTTGGTATAACTTGGCCAGGGTTCGAACCCACGACCTCCCACTTCCAAGACGGACGCTCTAACCACAAGACTACTGGAGCGGTCAGAAATAGCAAACATTAACATACAAACTACAAACTACTTATAAAAAACCACATCAAATGCTCAAATGGCTTCACCGCTAGGTAAATTAAATATTTTTATCCATCAGGCAAATTTTGGTCTAACTTCTTTTCTTTGTTTATATGATGTTTTAATCCATACATAAGCATTAAACTGAACATTTTTGTAAAGAATAATGTATAATTAAACAAAATTTCTTTTAAAAATGACTAAGTTTCTATGTTCTAAGTTACTCATACTGTTCTGTCCCTATTCCAGACAGATCAAAATTCTAAGATCCTTATGCTATCTTCAAAGTACCAAAATTTATATTTTCAACACAAACCTCTCAATAATCAAATTATACCACACAAGCAGAGTTTTGTCATATCAAAGCGCACAGTGACACATTCAAAAATGGAAATGATCAAAAAAATGCCATGCTATTTCCATAAACTGTTATGTTATATAATACAAATAAAAACCAAAAATGAGAACTTTAAATGCACTTGTGCTGCTGACAGAATTATTGCCTATATACCATATGTACTCGCTTATAAGACAAGCCCAACTACAAAGACCCAGTTTGTTAGGAGTAATCAGTAGAACAAACATAGATCCTGATCTGCAGCGCAATATGCTATGACAGATCAGGATCTTTTTGTACGTAATATGACTCCACTAATAAGCAGGTATATACGGTGCAAGCTTTATTCAATATTATTTATTTATAGACATGGAGATAAATAAAGTTCTGTAAAAAGTTAAAACTCAAGATGAAATAGAGGAAAAAATATAACACATAAAGGGGCTTTATAATATATAAACAGGAAACCAAATACATAATATATATTACACTAACAACAGTAAAACATAAATTAGATTGAAATTTTCTTAATAGTTCAGCTCCATTTGATTGTTAATTTTTAATTATGAAGAAAAGTTAATGAATTGTGCCCATAAAATTACATCAGTGAACTTATTCAATGAATTTGGAAAAAAGTTCAAGCACACTATATATGTATATTTGCAAATATGAAACTATATCTTCAGTTTTTTTTTAATAATGCAAAATCAAAAGCTTGATTAGAGAGGAGGAAAATAAATGAAAGTATACCTTGAGGTCATATTTTACAGGGTCTTTTCTTTTTAAATTATCATCCTCTTTACCTGGTCATTTCTTTTTAAATTATCATCCTGTTTACATGGGATGGGGTCAGGGGAAGTTGAAAGGTACATCCTATTAGTTGGGGTGGGTTAAAGACACAGGAGAAAAAAACTTACCATCATGTGGAGGAAGAGGAAATGAAGCATTTACAGGTGAGAAAAGATCAAAGGGTCTAACCTACACTTCTGCAACACTACCTGAGGCAGAAGGGCAGCTGCAAAGAAGGTACAATGTATATACATGCTTTCTTGTTAGACTCTTAGCAGATACTTAAATATTTAAACTTTTAACATGCCCATAACGAAAAACAAACAATTTGTTTACTCGTAAACATGAACCTTCTCACCAACAACAGATTTAAAATGCCTGCCAACTGATTAAAGAAAAAAATACTCAGGTCACTCAAGCCTGAAAATCTGAGCTTCTCACCTTCAAATGCATCAACATGCCAATTTTCAACAGTATACATAAAACTGGGTCCATGATATTAAGGGCATAAAGACCAGATAGCTGAAAATACAAAATAAACTCAAGTACAACACTTTATCACAGTGACCCAGTTTTTATGAGTTACCCCCTTTCAGATGCCTCTACAAGCCAAGTTTTTTGGGTGGGTTAAATAGGATCCAAGATACTGAGGGTATCACATTCACACTGAAAGTGGCATCACTAAAAAAGTTGCATTTTTGGATTATTTAAGTAGCTTTAACAATTTTAGTCATATCACCAAGATGTCTGCAGTGTGGCAGTTTATAGTGATGTCTAGCACTGGGCATCATGCCACAGACATGTGGCATCATGTCCCACCCAGTCACATTATCCTGACACCAAACCAACCAGCCCTAACACTATTATATTAATGCTGAGAATCAAGCGAAGCAGCTGCAAGAGACCATATATATTTTTATTATTTTTTTAATTTTTTATATTTTTTTTAATTTTATTTTTTAAAGTTTTTTTTATTTCATGGTGTTTGTTTTTGTAATAATATTATTATATGTTTTTTATCTTATAGGTGTTGTCTAATGTTGTAAAGCGCTTAGAGCTTCTAAAAGATTAGACGCTATACAAACTCCTCATTATTATTATTATTATTATTATGTATAAGCCTTTGGTATGACTTGGCTGGGACTTGAACCTGTGACCTCCCCAAAACAAGGTAGACACTAACCACTTAGGCCACTGGGGCAGTGGTCAATTATTGATACACGAGGGTACTATGTCTCAAGTTTGTGGAAAACTGGTCCATTGATTGTATACAAGGGTACAATATATCAAATTTAACAACAAAATTGGTCCAATAACAATACACAAGGATACTATTTCTCAAGTCTGACAAAAATTGGTCCATTAATGATACAGAAGGGTCCTATGTCTCAAGTTTGATGAAAATTGGTCCATTAATGAAACACAAAGGTACTTTGTCTCATGTTCAACAAACATTAGTCCACTAATGATACATAAGTAGCAGCAGAGAGGGTGAACAGACCATAGAATTCCGACAAAACAAATAAAACAAACAAATAAATCATCTCGTAGAAAGGTCCAGATTTTACAAATGAACTTTTCCTTGAGATGTTTATTTTTGCAATGACCGATTGTGCTAATAAAACCTCAGTTCGAAATAGTAGCTGAAAAAATAAAGTACTCTACGTGTTTATTTATTTCTTGTTTATTTTTTTGACGACCAACGTTGGTAGGTACCCTCTCTGCTGCTCCTCTTCTGCTGATATTAATTAAATTATCATGTTATAATAAAATGATACATCCAGAATCTCATACTGCAAGAACAGCTCGAGAACGATTAGAAGCAATTAAAAAACTTCTTCCTGTCAAAGACTCATTTAGAAAAAATCTACAAGCGCAGCAAGAAGCAAAAGTTGAGTATGAAGAGGACACTAAAAAACTATTTAAACCCGTCACTGCAGCTACTGAACAAGTTACAACTGTCATCAAAGAAGATCTTCTTCCGGTATCAAAAAAAATAGCAAGAAGAACTAAACAGACGAGGGAGATTTTACGAGACCTTCCAACTGGCATAGCCGGGAAAATAGCTGCGGCTCAGCCTCCACCTGTTGGTGAGGAAATACTTGAAAAAATTGGACAACTTCGTGCTGAGATAGGTGATATGAAAGATCGTGAATCAACAAAATCAGAAGAAGGAAGAATGATTATGCTGAGCAATAAATTTACTAGTGCGGGTATCAAGTTCATAAAAGAAATTGAGGATATTAATACGTTATCAAAACTTGCAGTAGAAAGTTTTAATAAAAAAGAAGAACTTTTAAGACCTGAACATAGTTCCGCTCGTATTAGTGATCCTGAAATCTGGTATAAATGGATATATCGTATATATTACAATAAAGATAGAGTTTACTCTAGTGATGAGGTATATAATGATTATCGCAGAAAAATAGACATGTATCTTGCACAAAAAGAACCAAAATCTCTCAGAACAATAAGTGAGGAAGAAGAAGAAGTATCACCCTCAAGACTATTTAAGAAAAGATCACCCTTAAGACTATTTAAGAAATCAGAAGAAGAAGGAGCTACTGGCAGTGGTCTGGGAAATAATTTTATTTGTCCTGATAATATCATCAATGACGTGTCACGGTTAGAAGTTCTCATAGGAGGAAAACGAGCTGGAAATAATTCACCAGAAATAACCAATGAAGCAGCTGATATTTGTCGGCGACTATTTCAAGGTGGTATCATGGATATTGGCGTTTACCGAGAACTTATTGATGAGCTCGTTGATGACTAGTTGTTAGATAAATGGTAAATAAAATAAGATGATTGTGCATGATAATCATCGTAAACCCACACAGGTTAGAGCGGTAAACTCACGATTACCAATCTATAGTGTTATTTACGGAAATGGACTTGGTGATGTCATTCGGGGATTATTCACGAGGATAGCTCCAAAAGTAGCACCTGTTGCAAAACAATTATCGATGAAGGCTATTGATATTGTTCGTGATAAAGCTCCTGGTGCAATTGTCAATGTTGCTGGTAAGGCGTTCTCGGCGATCAAGGAAAGACTAGCACGATTATTGCGACGAAAACAACAACCACCGGTGAAACTGGCAAGTACTGAGGTGATGCCTGCAGATGTCAGTAAAATAATAAATCAGGCTGCAAATCAAAAACTAGCGGCGATATCTGAAGAAGCGGAAAAAAATATAACAGCAAATTTAATAGCAGGAAGTGGTCTTCGTCGACGATGATCATCATTTGGAAAAATGGTAACTATAATAAAATGTTCAGGCGCGAATCAGACCCAGCATTTGATATGGAGGCACCTGTCCTTAAGTACGAGTCAGTACGTGATTATCAGTTTTATTCTTATGACGCAAGACAACCAAATCATCCGGGGAGAATCGAATTACAGGTTCATGATACAAGTAGATATTTCTTGCCCGCTGAGGCGTTTATTGAAGTAGAAGGTAGACTTGTAACGAATGTTGTAGCTAATACGCCATATGCTGCTAATTTACGTGTTGGTTTTGTCAACAACGGGATTATGGCGTTGTTTGATAGCGCCACATACATGATTGATGGAAAAAATATTGAATCAATTCAGAAGGATGTTGATGTTGCTACAACAATAATTGGTCTGGCGAGATATTCTGACGACTTTACAAGATCAGCTGGTCCAACAATGATGTTTGCTAAGGATATTACTGACAACGCTGATCATGTTCAGTATACTAAAATACGAACACCAGTAGGTACTGCATCTGATCCACAACCGGTTGCTGATGGTCCTGAATACGCAGCCAGACCAGCTGCTGCTTTTGATATTGTAGGAAGCGTTAATGCGACTTACAACCTGGGATTTGCAACACGCCGAGCAGCGCTGTCGGGAGATAATAGAAATTTTTCGTGTGCAATTCCATTATCTCATATCTTTGGATTTTGCAGAAATGTTAGAAAAGTCATCTTTGGAGCTAAACACACAATTGTGCTCGTAAGAAAAGGTAATGATAATGATGCAATCTGGCGAGGTGCTGGTGTTGCCGAGGGTAAAGTAAATATATCAAAACTTTCATTGTGGATGCCAGTAATGACTCCATCTATTACTGAGGAACAAAAATTACTATCTTTTATGGATCAAGGCGGTAAATCATTGCTATCATGGTTAACAGTAACCACAGATGCTGCTCAAAGCAATATTAATGGTTTATTTACATGGCATATAGCATCACAACAGGGTGTTTCTGCACCACGACATATTTTTATTGCACTACAAGATAATGCTCGGACGAATAATCAACAACGTTCACATATGATATTTGACAACCTTGAAGTTAATGAAGTTTCCTTACGGATAAATGGACATCAAGAACCAGCCGAGGATATACAACTAAATTTTGATCAAAATCATGTAGCGCGCGCATATCATCGTTTAATGTCATTCATGGGACGTGATCAAAATATAGATACCGGCTTGCAAATATCACAACTAGATTTTACAGGTCTATATCCGATTTATTATTTTTCACTAGAACATCTTGATTTATCCAAACAATCTGTCGTTGATATACACTTTCGAGCTCATGTTACTAACCCTCCTCCTGATATACCCGGTCCACCAATTATTCCCGGCTTCTACAGAGCGATCGCGGTCATACTTAGCGACAAGGCCATGTTACTTGAAGGTGGCAGTGGTCGAATGAGGGTCGTTGATGCACCGGTGGAAAATCTTTAATCGTGTTATTTAGAAAAACATATTTTATATAAAAATGTCGTATAGTCATGTTAATGTTACTCTGACCCCGGGTCAGGTAAAAAAGCTTCAATCAAAAACCGCCAACAAATGCGGAACTAAAATATCACTAAAACGAGATCATATTAGTGGTGGTCCAAACAAATTATCGTTGACAAATAATCAGATTAAACATTTCAATAAAGCCCTAGAATCAAAAACTGGAGTTCAATTCCATCTCTCCCCGAGCGCCATCAAAGACATGGTTAAAACGGGTGGTATATTTCCACTTCTCGTGGCCATTCCGGCATTAATAGCTGCAGCTGCTCCAGCCGTAGCAAAAGCGGCCGCGTTAGGTGCTGTTGGAACAGCCGCTGGAATGGCACTAAAGAAAGCAACAGGGCAGGGATACAAAAAAAAGGGACGCGGTCTAAGATTACCGGGATCTCGTTGGGGGAGAGGCCTAAGGCTTCCAGGGTCATTTCGTTAGACGTTCCAGCATCAAATTTTGATTTACTTGATGCTGCTAAAAAATTAAAAATATCCGCCTTTAGAGGTGTTTTTATGCGAGATCAATTACCGAAACAACCAAACAAACTTGAAACAGGTATTATTAATCTTGACAAACGTTCCGGACCCGGTACTCATTGGGTATCATACGCGGTTGATCCGCGTGGAATTGTTTATTTTGATTCGTATGGGTTAGCTCCACCTGTTGAATTTATCAAGTATGTCGCACCACTCCACGCAACAACTAGAGGTTCCAAAGTTTGGTATTCAACACTACCCACACAAACAATGACAGATCCGCCAATATGCGGCCGTGAAGTAATTAATGTACTCGACGCTATATCAAAATCATCCAAGCCGCCACATAAAGTCGTGCACGATTATACAAGCAACCGATATGTTGCGCGTAAAGCATTTTAAACAACGGATCTTATTATAATGGTTGACATTTACGGAAGATCTTCTACTAGTAAGAAAATAAAATCCGACGTTGATCTGTCAAAGTATGCGACTAAAGATGACCTCGCTGATATTATGAACCTTGCTGGAGTTGACCCAGATGAAGTTATTATTTTTCAAGATCGATATGGTCAACTAAAAACCAGCAATATCAAATGGAATGATATAGTCCGGCGAGTACTTGGTGCAGTTACAGATAATATTCCTGTGTTTACTGATAGCGGCAAAATCAGAGATTCAAGTGTATCATTAGCAACCATCAGAGATGAAATTGCAAAAAGTGTTGCTAATCGCGTGAGAAACACCGGTGACACAATGACGGGTGAACTCAGCATGAACGGAAATAAAATAGTAGTTTTAAGAGATCCAACATCTGACGAAGACGCAGCAACAAAAAAATACGTCGACGTCAACTATGGCACCGTAGATAATAAATTATCCACGTTACGGGCCGAATATGATGTTCACGTAACCGGTTTTTCAAGGTTCCGAAGAAATTTTCAAAAAACCGATGAATCTATAGATAAATTCCTCGGTACTCCACACGTCATTGACATGAAACTCGTTGATATCAAAAATAACCTAGACACGATCAAACAAACACAGCAAGACGTCGTAGCGGGAATTCCTGAGATTGTCAGTAAAACCAATTTGATTAAAATTCCAGCTGCAATAACTCCCGGGCATATTACAAACATCGTATGCACGGTATCATCGGGATTTGCAACATGGTCGCAGCAAAATAATACTATCAAATATACCGCAACAGTCACTGGCGTGTACAGGTTGTCTGTGTTTTCCGCCGCTAAGTTTGAAATATTTACAACGTTTCCATGGCGTCATTCCACCGACAGGTTTTCCGGGGTTGTATCTGTTGTATTAAATAGCGGAACCGAAGAAATATTTATTCTGGAAGCAGCTGATAAGAAATTAACCGCAACATCCTTCTGGTGGTGTTTGGAATTTGTAGCTGAAACACCTCAATTGGTTACTGCATAAAAATATATGGACGGTGCACAATACAGATACAATCAAGCGCGTGAATGGCAGGCGGCGCTAAAAGATCAAGTCGATCAATATACAGTAAAAGTAAAAAAATATCGACGACGATTGGTTATCGTTGATGTGATTGTTTATTCAGTATCCGCTGTTGTTGCTGGAACCGGTGTAATATTATCAGCGTTGACAACGATGGCACCAGTAGCTGTAACTATCTGTATTTCAGCAGCAACAACTATTGCAGGTGTGCTTGGTATCATCACAAAAAAAATATGTACTTGTACGAACGAAAAATTATCCGATTACAAAATAAAATTACATACAGCGACGGTAGCATACTCGAAATTATCCTCGTTGTTATCAGCGAGTCTCAGTGATGGAATTATATCTGATTTCGAATTTTCAATGATAACCAAAATATACGATGAAGGTATTAAAGATACAAGTATCAATAATGACAGAATTACTCCAGCAGATCGTGACCAACACAACTCCGCCAAAGATAACGATGATCTCGGTAAGTTCAACTAATCCTGAATTTAGTGTTAATTTTCCTATTGCAATTCCAGTAAAAGAAATAGCACTAGCACAATTACGAGTATATTACAGCTGGCCAAATATCAGATCAAAATCATTTAACGGTACACTAGCAAATAATTCGCTCGTATTTACTAACAACAACAAACCCGATGGAACACCTGACTGGGTTGTTGTTGGAATACCAACCGGCAGTTACCAGATTGAAGAGATCGGTGAGGAATTTGCGCGTAGAATAAAATCAATAACGGGAAAGGAATCAAAAATATCAATAAACGTTCATGAGCCGACGTTGTCCTCGACGGTTGAAATAAACTCGCCTGATTATGCCGTTGATATTTATCAATCTTCAATCAGATCCGTGCTAGGATGGCCTGAAATATCACCACCGATAACACCGATACCACCAGAACCGAAAAAGTCTGATTATGTCACGGATAGACAATCATATCATGAAATTAATCCATCATACAGGGAAGAACTACGTATTATAAAAAATAAATCAATGCTTCACGAATTTGCCTTTTTCGGTGAAATTGAGGCATGGTTTTTTAAAAATCCGGGAGAAAAAGGACATTTTAGGGGTTTTTATCGAGAAGAGATTATTAGAGTTTTTCAGGAAATCAATCAAGAGTGTAAAAAACAACTAGATCAACTAAATCAATATTTTAACGAACATATTTTTGACATATCAGCGTCATCGCGTGAAAAAATCATCACGCGTGTGGAAATATTAAATCAGCTTATATCAGATATGGAATATATTAATAACCGAATAGTTCAGGCGACGGTTAGTCTTTTAAAATCACCTGAAAATCCTGATGTATATAAATGGTTAGAAAAATATAAATTAACAGAAGCCGATGTACCAAATTATAAATTTCCCGGGTATAGTGTAACCGAGTTAAGAAAATCTATCAATGATGTCATTGATGAGTTTTTTTCTAAACTACTCGATGCATGGAGAAAATTAATTCCACCTCCAACTGTTCTTAGACATGATAATGATCCACACGGCGGCGGAAGACACGTATCTCCGCGGATCGTTAATATAACACCGACGGTCGCGGTCAATCTGGTTTGTGACGTAATCGATGGCAGCTATCAAATAGATCTCGGAAGATCAAATCAGGCTCAACAAGGATACATCCTATACACGTTCACACCACAAGTTCCCCCTGGAAATTTAATCGTGCAAGAACCAACTAATCCCGTGTATTTGCGGTGTCACAATAATATGTTAACACGAATCAATTTTAAACTCACAGACCACCTTAATCGCTTAATTGACATACGTGAAGAAGAGCTTGTAATAAATCTGTATGTAAAGTCCTAGGACTTTTGTCTTAAGGATTTCTGTCCTAGGACTTCCGTCGTAAGGACTTCCGCCGTAAGGATTTCTGTCTAAGGACTTTTGTTGTAGATCTTCAGAATCAAATTCGATCAACTTAAAAAAATATTTTATTATTACTGGCACAAATTTGTGTTTGGTACAAATTAATCGGCCCAGGCAACTAAAAAAGCTAGTCGATGAAAGTAAACTTAAAATTTCTATCACAAAAAAAAAATAATATTTATTAATTTTCCTGATTTTTACTGAAATTGTACAAATTACTTGATTTTGACTACCAACTACCCCCTCAGAAACATAAAAATGCACGAACTACTTGATTTTGACTACCAACTACCCCCTCAGAAACATAAAAATGCACGAACTACTTGATTTTGACTACCAACTACCCCGTCAAAATCAAGAAAGTTCTAACCTTGTCAAATTGTTCCTAACAAATTTTATTTATTATAAATTAATTTTATTTATTAATAATATTATTTTTACTGAGATTTTTATTTTTTTTTTACTAAAATACAACGAAATTGCTCAATTTTCCTGATTTTGACTACCAACTACCCCGTCAGAAATCAAGTAGTTCGTGCATTTTTCTTTGATTTTGACTACCAACTACCCCGTCAGAATCAAGTAATTTGTGCATTTTTCTTGATTTTAGTAAAAAAAAATAAATTAATTCAGTAAATAAATAAATTAATTCAGAAATAAATAATTTGTAAAATTAAGAAATTTGTACAATTTTATGCTTTTGATGGGGTAAATGGTAGTCAAAATTAAGAAATTTGTACAATTTTATGCTTTTGATGGGGTAAATGGTAGTCAAAATTAAGAAATTTGTACAATTTTATGCTTTTGATGGGGTAAATGGTAGTCAAAATTAAGAAATTTGTACAAATTTGTTAAATTTCAGTAAAAAAAAAACAAATTACTAACCCATCAAATTCAGAAATAATATTTCTGATCAAAGATCTCAGTCATCTTCAAAATTACTACTCTGGATCGTTTCACCAGTAACGAAGTTACCTTGGATCGTTTCACGATCTGACATTATTTTTCTTAATAGTCTTATGCGAGTACTAATCGTTTTCTTTGCCTCATACTCGTGGGATAATAACGACTTAATTCTTTCTACGGCGGTAGAAAGAGGAACGAACTCCTTCACATGATCATCTTCTACGGTAGCTAGCGACTGAAACATTGCCGATTGAATCCGTTTCATGAGACTGTATTCAGATGATAGTGTGTGTGTCCCCATGGTTTTACGTTCTTGTAAAATCTCAAAGTCAGAAACTATTTTTTCAGGATTAAGTTCATCAGATATATTAATTCCATCTTTTTTTAATTTTTTAATAGCGACAATTACATCATTGATATTTTCATGGTTCATTATATAATATATAAATCTTTAAAATAAAAAAAATATCCCTAGAACACCTATCGAGTGTATTAGCGAGTTCGTCGGGATGTTTCAGGGACGGCACAACCAAGAACTCATAGCTTGCCACCGCAATCTACCAAGTTCATTAGGCAAATATTCCCTCTACGAGAGCCCCTAACCCGCCAAACAACGGTCTAGAGGCCCAAGAGGGAGGACGGCACAACCCTCATTAAACTCGTAGCTTGCCACCGCAATCTACCAAGTTTAGAGGATATACATATAACATATAACTAACTAAGGACAGCACAGTCCTCATTAAACTCGTAGCTTGCCACCGCAATCTACCAAGTTTATCGGACATACATATAACATATATACAATGAATGAAGAGCCCCTATCGAGTGTATTAGCGAGCTCAGATTATGAATGAAACGGCACTAACTAAGGACAGCACAAGGACAGCACAGTCCTCATTAAACTCGTAGCTTGCCACCGCAATCTACCAAGTTTATCGGACATACATATAACATATATACAATGAAATGGTTATATACAATGAAATGGTTATATACAATGAATGAAGAGCCCCTATCGAGTGTATTAGCGAGCTCAGATTATGAATGAAACGGTACTAACTAAGGACAGTACAAACATGTACGCTCAGCAAAATCACACCCACAATAATTAATCCAGTGGGTGATACGAAAATATGTATCAACCACAAGTCAATATTGTGGTTGTGAATTTGCTGAGCGGAGGGGTTCTTGCGGTTCCCTCCACTATTATAAAAATCGCAATTATGAGCACCACTGACAAATTGTCAGCCATGGGGATTCGATCCTGGACCGCGAGCGTCACAGTCCAATACCATACTGATCGAGCTATCAAACATTGTTACGAACATATGTTTCGGAAGTTAATATATAGCTAGCTATATAGCTAAGGAACCAATATTTACAGTAAACAGCGGTTTCTGAATAATAACGGTTTCTGTATTTGTAGCGGTTTCTGAATAATAACAGTTTCTGTATTTATAACAGTTTCTGAATAATAGTTTCTGTATTTGTAGCGGGTTCCTAAGTAGACTGAGAATCAATAATAACAGTTTCTGAATAATAGTTTCTGTATTTGTAGCGGGTTTCCTAAGTAGACCAAAAATCAATAATAACAGTGGCATTAATGCACAACTGCAGGTCGATTACAATGAGCAACGGTTTCTGTTTCACACACAGCTTCCTACGGATCAATAATATTATCATGTGTTGTATGATGGGGAAATATTTAAAAAACATAAATAATACTTCTACGAGTAATTAGTTACGATGTAATTAGTTACGATGTAATTAGTTAAACTGACTAATTACGATCATAAAAAACCAACCATCTACGAAGAAAACTATATATTACAAAGTAATCTCCCCTTATGTAATCAAAAATTCAGTAGTGTATGGAGGACCTACTGTGACATAAATTAAAAAATTAATTCAATGTGGTGATGATAGTTAATAATGTGGTGATGATAGTTAATAATGTGGTGATGATAGTTATTGATACTGAAATGTAATTTTCTGCTTATATTTTTTCGAGAGAGCAGATCTGGTTATATTATCTGCTACTTTTTGTACTGAACGCGAGTTAATATCAAAATATGTCGCAGCCGCGTTCATAGACTGAAACATAATTTCTTTACCGGTTTCTATGTTTGTAGAAATTACCCCCCTCTTTCCGATTGTCTTATATCTTCCTGTATTTCCACGTGTATTATTCTCGCTGTATGTGACAACACGAAGGTTGGATAAATTATTGTTTTGAGTGTCCCCGTCAATATGATCAATAACAAGACCGTCTTTGATCAAACCCTTGTGACACTCGTACGTAAATCTATGACATAGATAATGTTTCTTCCCAACTGTAAATCTAAGATAACCAACATTATTAATACAACCAACTGGTCTCTTCAACTTGCAGTGTCTGATGATACCATTAATATTTGATTCATAGTTTGTTATGACAGGATGTGGGACAAATATATTTTGCTCCATTATAATAATATTATATGTTTAAATCATTGTTTGTCTGAAATCTTGATATATATTCCCTCACGGATTTTATAGCGTTTTTACCGCTATTATTTTTTTTGTCATAATATCTTTTGAGCTCTCTGAACCGTTTCCCACCGCACTTCCCACATAATTCTGTCTTTCCTCGCACTCCAATACCACACCGTAGACATGGTATTGGTCCTAGACTTCCTCGTCGTATGTTTTGTGAGTGCATCCAACAAAATTCCCTTCTACAGGATTTGTTGCATCGATTTACTGAGGCGATCATCAACCATCTACATTGGGACATTGTATATATATATATAATTTTCTTTATTTAAATATTTGTTTTAATTATATGAACGAGTTTGAGAGATTATCCCAAACTAGGCCTGTTAAGTATAAATTCAACCTTGACAGATTATCTTCTGACTTGCCAGTACGAGATCTGGTTGATCCGAAAAATAAAAGTTTGATCTCGAAAATTCACGACGCCAAGAAAGAATTTTACACGGATGGTGCATCTCATACATGGTCAACGTTCAAGATTATACGCAACACTGTCACGGACGCCACAATGAACGACAAGCGAGCGGCAACTATCATTAACTACATCGCTGAATACGAGGGCAATCAAAAATATTTCTTCAGAGTAAAATTTATTGTATTAACAGAAACAGATAGTTGGATTATCTGTGACAAATATGATCCTGTCCTTGGTAATAATAAAACTATCATATTAAGTAAACATTCCAGACCGGGTCTACTGACGGGTATTGACAAACCGTATTATGAACGAGCGTATCCTGTAACAGCGGTTATTTATGGAATTTATGAGATAAATAAAAAACCCAACGTTGATAAACTAGCGCCGATGAAATTTTCAAGGTTAAATTGTGTAGCTGAACGAGTAATAGAACACTTTACAAACGCGATGCGTGGAAATGGATTAACTGATTTAAGGCGTGAAAAAATAAACTCGTGGGCTGATTCAGTTAAGGATACTGGTGCTACAATAAAAGATGTTGCTGAGTTAGGAAAAATATTAAAATTTCCAATAACTGTGGCGACAATAACGGGAGAAGTACTGTACCAGTCGAAATATAAATCGAAGGGAGCTCCAATAAATATTATCAATCATAACGCGCATGCATGGACTAACGCAGTAACAATATTTCCACGTGATCGAACTGTTAGATTTTACCCCACAGATATGAGTATGTTTGATTTTATCAACGAAATAAGTAAAACCGATCCTGTATCGGTATGGTTATTTAAAAGTAATGAGGAGGGTGAATTTGATCAGTTTGTCAAACCGAACGGTGAAATATATCGCACAGAATCCCTCCATGACGAGATGAAAAATCTTGCGACGTTTTTACAGTGCAAGTACGCGGAAAATACTGACAAATTACTAACTAATTGTTTTACCGTTCCATCTGTTGCGGCTCATTTCGCCAGAGAACGAAATTCATGGAAACCAACACGATTTGATTTACTCGAGGACGTACGCGCAAGTTGCGTCGAATATGGACATGGCGGATTATGGAATACCAAATACAATTACAATGATGTTATTTCGGTTGATATGGTTGCATGTTATCCAGGAAGTTTTCTGGGATACGGAGATTGTTCTACGTACTTTGAAAGATTTGGTCACCCTACAAACGAGATGACGCGAGTGGCAATTAATGGACCATTACCTGATTTTGATCTGACTGGATTCGCCTGTATTGAGTCGTTCGAGTTTAACGAAAATCTTCACAAGATTTGTTATGTTTGGTTTGGTAGACATTTTTGTGAAAAACGTTGGGCACCTATAGTTCTGTTGCGATATATGCTAGATTGTGCGATACTGACATCGTTGGTGGTCAGTGAGGCAATTATATCATATCATGCACAGACCAAAGTTTGGTTGCCCATGTCAGATTCTGAAGTTATTAGCGAGTTTAAGGATGTTTCCGAAGATGATATTCCTAATAAACTCAAAACCGCAAAAGATCTCTGTAGAAAAATTATAGGTAAATTTACTCAAGGTGGTGCATATGATTATAAAAGACATCACGCACGATTAATTTTAGATGATGCCGAGTACGATTTTATAATCGCTGATACAACGGCGAAAAATATATTTGTAAATCGAGAAAGTGTTTATTTATCCGACGGAACAAAATTAGGTATGATCGTTAGTTACATAAATGACGTATCCCCACAATATACTCATCTAAGATCTTCCATGTTGGCTTATGTTTCTATAAATTTATTATTGATGATTAATAGATTTCCTGAGACCGCAGTCAGAGTCGCAACAGATTCGTTTTATATTTCAAGTAAATATTTAGAACCTGTTATGAAATTTACAAGTAATGATGAACGATGGGGTTCGTGGAGAATAAAAAAGGAACTATTACACAATTATGTAGAATCAGCAGATGTTCCAATGAGAGATTTTTATCGTGAGGGTAATAAAATATCAGAAATGTCGAAGGCACCATCGTCGAGTGATCCAATATCCAGATATAAGACAGTATATCTCAATGGACCTGGTGGATGCGGCAAAACAACTCGAACGATTAATGTTTTTAGAAATTCAGATATAATCGTGCTGACACCCACACATAGACTTGCACGGGAGATGAAACAGCGGCAAGTACAATCGTGCACGTATCATAGTTTCTTTCGGTGGCGCGGAGATACATGGACTCCTGAACGGATGGGAGAAAAATATATACCTAAAATAATTATTTGGGACGAGATATGTACGGTGTCATTGGATACATTAAAAATGTTTCTTGATTGGTTGTTGACGAAAAATACCGCCATAATAATGTGTGGCGATCATGGTCAACCTCCGCCCTTTGTTGGACCATCTCCACATGATTGGTTAAAAAATTTCGTTGATTATTACGAAGAAATAGATGATGATCATAGAGCTCTTGATGCAAATTTGAAGGAGTTTAAAAAATTAATCAGATTACAATCAAACAAAATTCAGTGTGAAATAATACGTGGAGTGATCTCAGAGACATCAATGAGTGATTTTTTGAACTCATGGAGACCCACCGATTTGATCGTAGCAAGTAGAAAAATAATCAGAGACGCTTTACAACAACAGTTATTTCAACTACATAAAGAACAATATTCAGAACTACCCGTTCCGTTATGTTATAGACCATCAGATACACGAAAACAGAATATTAATGTTGATATTCCAGGACAGACAGAGTCAAGGAAACAGAATCTCGTATTAAATGATATTGTCGCCGTTGATATCAGTGTGGTCGAAGATGCATTACGCGCTGACAAATCTCCATGGGTGTTGGGATACGCCATGACAATCCACTCGTCACAGGGATTAACTATTTCTGATACACGAGTCTGGATTGTAGACGATCGCATCGAGTGGTCAAATTTAGTTTATTTAGCGGTATCGAGGGTCAGAAATATATCTCAATTACGTAGAATTATAATTCCTGAAATCGTTGATAAATTTAACATCATCGATGATGATATAATAACAAAAAAAATTAATCGGATACAAACAATCTGACAAAAAAAATAAACGTGACTTTGATCTTGATGTTGAATTTATTATTGAGTTAAAACAGCAGCAAAACAATCATTGCGCATGTTGTAATTGTATAATGTTATGGCGGTATTCGAGTAATGATTCAAGACAATTTACCGTAGATAGAAAAGATAATAGTCGCGGTCATACACGAGAAAATACCATGTTAACCTGTCTTGAGTGTAATCGACGTAGAGGCGCTAGTGCTAGTTAAGTGATCGAAATCACCGGAGTGATCGCGGTGGTAGTTGTGTATCCGCGGGAATTATTTGTAGTTGTTCACGCGTAAATCCACGCTGAGGAGCAGCAGAATCTAATCTGTAGATTGCAGGTCTGGAAACGCCTACATTTCTTCCAGTGGATCTTGTCACGGTAGATATTTTGTGTGTGGTAACACTCCAAATAGGATCAGTTGCTCTCGCGCTACCACCTTCAAGTTCACCAGGCTCATATAAATATCTGACTGTGACATCACCTAATATTTTTTGTTTTCCAGCATCTTTTCGTTGTGTTGGTATATTTTTTTTTGTGACCGCGCTAATGGGTTTCATGTTGGTTGTTCGTGTGATCTCATTATTTAATGCAGCTATCACGCCTGGTAATCTTGCAACCCATTCTCGAGATCTTTTATCCTGAATAAATTCCCTCGCGTATTGATATCCAAATAACCGTTCAGCAAGTGTTCGATTAAATCGCTCAACAATTGCTTGATCGCGGTGAATTGCAGTATGACCTCGTCGTATTTTGGTATTATGTTGTTTCATCAGCGATGATACTGGACCAAGAAATTCCTTACCAGGATCAACCTGTAGTAGCTGTGGCCATCGCAGACCACCTTGTGGTCCAAGTCCTCGTTGATAAATTCGTTCAAATGCATCGGCTACTTCAGATGATGTTTTCGCTGATAGCGGCTCTGCTTCTTTATATCTACTTGCAACATCAACTACGGTTAGCGCGTATTTGTACGTTTTTCCACGTACAGTATCATGCGGTAAAAACAGAATATCAGCTTGATGAACTTCATTAGGAACACTGACATCGAAATACGAGTACTGAATTTGTTTAGGACGTGGTAGATAAATTTGCCATATTGCTTGTTTAGATAACCACGTTTTAGCAGTAGAATGTTTAACCGATGCTGCATCAGCGAGTTTACCAATTGCTGCTTTGCCTCTCCAGTATCCTCTCGGCGAATAATAAATTGATTCCATTATTAATTACCAGCCCCAATCGCTAATTTACCTTTCATCAAGAATCTTACTAACCAATTAGCTAATGATTCTCTAATATTTTTATTTTTTATAGAATTTAATGAATGAATTAATTTTACATCTGCAATATGCCTATCTTGTAGATTTTTACTTTTATAAGCTACATCATGAGCATGACAAGCTCGATCAATAGTGTTTATTGGTTCCTCGCCTGGTTTTGGTTGATCTTGATCGTCGAGCCTGATATCAAGTCTGGTACCAGGACCGCAATAATTATATCCTGGTAGATGTTTTTCTCCGCTGTATTTAGCCCATGGAGCACCTGGAAACTTTGACATCAAATTAGCAATATCACCACCGCGCTTATTAGGTAAAAACGAAAATTTCTTTCTACCGCATATAGAACATTTTCCACCGTATGCTATTTTTTTGTTTTTTGTTATAACCGTAGCTAAATCAACAGTTGGAGTTTTAACTCTACAACATAAACAATATAAATTCATGTTATAATATATATGGATATAATTGATTTCTCAGCAACTCGGCAACGAGAGCCAGTTAAGCATCATCCTGCGCTACCGAACTCCATCAGAATGATTATCATAGGACCATCTGGATCGGGTAAGACGCAATTATTACTTAATCTGATAATGAGATGGTTGAAATGGGATAAGTTGTATTTAGTAGCACCATCCGTTGATGATCAACGATGTTATGATGTACTTAAAGATTTCAATGAAAACGCACGATTACTGGATGAAGATAATGATGTTATAGAGTTTATAACCGATATTGATGAAGCACCATCTGTAGATTCCATAGACGGATTTATTAATAATTTAGTTGTATACGACGATGTGATGCTAGATAAACAATCAAATCCAGCCAGAATATTTTCCCGAGGTAGACACAAAAATACAGACGTGATCTATGTTACTCAACGATATACACAAATACCAAAAGTGATCAGAGACAACTGCAACATTTTAGTTGTGTTTAATGGCGTAGACACACACACGTTGCGAAATATTCATCAAACCTGGTGTGGTGGTGACATGGATATAATTAAATTCAAAAATTTCTTCTCACGAGCGCAAGCTACCCCGCATGGATTTATAACAATAAATTTACATGATCCAAGAACAAGATATCGTGTGGGTATTGATAAAATATTTGGGTAACAGGGGTGATGATAAAATTAAATTGAATTAAACAGATATCATTAATATAATGAACAACTGTGCGTGGCTGCGTCAAGGAACAACAGATAAATGCAACAAAAGGTGCCGTGGAGAATATTGCAAGAAACATAATTATCTTATAAAGAAAAACCCTCATGCTGGTCCACGAAGATGTGTTGGATGTAACAACGGCGTTAGAGGATTATATCAGATTTGCAAAAATTGCGGTGGAGATCGATACAGAAGTTTGATGATATATTATAAACACAGAAAAAACATAAATCCAAAAATAGAAAAACCACCATCAGAACTTGAATATTACTTGAAACATAGAACAAATTCCGAAGATTCAGATGAAGATGAAACAGATGAGAAAAAACGACAGCGAGAACGCGTTGAAAAATATTCATCAAACTTGGTATGGTGGTAAATTAATAGCAGCAGAGAGGGTACCTACCAACGTTGGTCGTCAAAAAAATAAACAAGAAATAAATAAACACGTAGAGTACTTTATTTTTTCAGCTACTATTTCGAACTGAGGTTTTATTAGCACAATCGGTCATTGCAAAAATAAACATCTCAAGGAAAGTTCATTTGTAAAATCTGGACCTTTCTACGAGATGATTTATTTGTTTGTTTTATTTGTTTTGTCGGAATTCTATGGTCTGTTCACCCTCTCTGCTGCTTAAGTGTACTATGTCTCAAGTTTGATGAAAATTGCTCATTAATGACATGCAAGGATGTAATCCTACAGCTTGAACATTCAATGCCATTTTGTAATAGTCACCCCTCAGACATGGTTATTTTCACTGCAAAAAGAAGCTCGTATGGTACCTAGAAGCTGTTATGGTAACTAGAAGCATTCTTCAGTGACCTATGTCAGTTTTTTGCAAATTTTGTTTCACTACGGAGTTATAAAACCAAATAAACAAAAAACTCGACAGAATAAAAAGTATTTTCCTCTACCAGGAAACACTTAAAAACAGAACTAAATCTGTCTGTGAGTGCTTAATACCACTAACTCTAAAAGTAATAACCTGACAGAGCCCATTTTTATATGTAACATAAACTCACCATATTATAAAATGCATATCATGTTTTGTGAAGATACTGGAAAAGACTTACTGCATATACTCAGTTATAATTAGAGTCCTGCTGCTAACAGCATAGCATAATGTGCTAGCAGATCAGGGTCTGTGTTGTTTGTTCTACTGATTACTCATAGCAAACTGCATGGACCCATATTTTCTGATGAATTATGAGATTGCAAATGGGGGTGGGTGGATCTGTGCAGTTTGCAATTGGACTCCATTATTAAAAAGCAAGTAGGGTTTGGGAAAGCAACATATCATCATTGGTATTTACATTCATGGATTGCGGAAGGAGCCCTGTTGTTTACAGCAAAGGGTTATTCTCGTTGCACCCCTAAATCCACAAAAGATACTTCAAACCATTATAGAGTAAGAAAGTACAAATTTTATTTTCAAATATGGGAACATAACTATGAAAAGTACTAACCTAACAAAGTTGAATTTTTACATGGATCAAAATCTTGCCATAATACCAATGCATGTCAAGTTTTAAGAAACAATCTCAAATGGTTTAGGAGATACTTATTGAGTATGACAGATGGATGGTACAATTTGTATAAAAAAATGGGGACAAATCCTATTTGGTATGCCAATCCAACAGACTCTGTTTTTCTTTTACAGGACTCAACGTCTAGTCTTGATACAAAATTATACAAGTTTCATGTATTTATCTATAAAGGGTTTAGAAGACAATAAGCCAATGAAAGTGTTATGTATGAACAGACAGACAAGCTGACTCCAGTATACCACTCAAACTTTGTTCACTAATTTCTGGAGTCTTTGATGTGAAGATATAGTCAAAAAGTTCATTAAAGTCATTCAACTATGATTACTGCTAATAAACGCCATTTTATTGGTTAGAATTTAATCTTAACAAATACCATTTATTCCTCTATGCAACAGTTTAGCAACATTTTCATCTGTCAGTCAAGAAATATGTAATAATTTTAAGTGATTCTGGGGTACATTATTTCCCTTGTGTATATCACCTGTCACTGAACACTACCAGCTGAAATACACCTAGTTAACACCTGAATCTGGTTACTGCACAGGGAGTGTGAAGGATGTGCAAAGGTGAGAACTTAGTGAAAGTTTGCCAATAAAAAAAAAAGAAAAACGGTTGACTTCTGCAAATTAGCTAAAGCAAACTGAATTAACAACTACCCATTACAATAATAATTATACTAACAAAGCAACAACAAAAACAACAACAATAATAATAATAATAATAATAGTGCAGCCTCCAGACTTTTATATTGGATGACTAAGTAAACAGGTGATTTGACCAACCAAATTTACAGCAACCACATCAACAACAACAACAACAACAATAATAATAATAATAATAACAATATTGCAGCTTCTTGACTTATGCATAGGATGACAAAGTAAACAGGTGATTTGAACAATAAAGTTTACAGCAACAACAACAATAGTAATAATAATAATAATAACAATAATAATTTCATCCTCTTAACCTTTTGCATTTTCTGACCAAGCAAACAGGTCTGATCTGACCAGTTCCAATAATAATAATAATAATAATAATAATAACAGCAACAACTGGACATTGTCATCATCATTACCTTCACTGGTGTGTTTATCATTTTTCAACTTGTCACCCATTTAAAACCAGTAATGCAGAAACATTACGTTTTTTAAACCTAATTTATTAGAACCTTCATATGGTTGGTTAAGTTTCTTAAGCCCATATTTATGATGATTACTTGACATCAGTTTCTCAGTCAATAATAATGTTATCATTGACTTTTATTTATGTTTCAGGAAATGATTACATGTAAATAATCATTTGACATAGTCTATTAAAAGACTAAGTTTGATGAAATAAACTCTTATTTCAAACAATTTCTTTTGGCTACATGTTTCTTCTTTGATCTTCAATGTCTTTTTCCATCAATTATATTCATCACTGGTTTCAAAATTGGTTATATACAATAAACAAGTCAACTCTGAATTAATAAAACATTTAATTTAATGTTAATTATTTTATTGCATTCATATCTCTATTATTTGGGCATACCAGCTCCCTTATAACTAGGCATAACTGAAATGCTCATATGCAAACAAGCTTGAGAAATATGGGACCAGTAATTACAGTCTTTAGGATATCACTGCTATAAGAATGACTGAGGCTGATGATAAATTGTTAATTTATTTAAGAGAAGTAGGGATAATGATGACATAATGAGAGTTGAATGAGAGAGAATCACTTTTTTTATTTTTTTAAAAATGGAGTCTAATGGGCACTATAAGAAGGAAGCCAGATGAATTAAGGACATTCACTTATTGGTATAGACAAGAAAATACTAGTCTGATAGGCACTATAATGAGGCAATTATTTAGAGGACAATAAAAGAGGCAGTTTCTCAGATTCATCACCCTGCTGACACTCATAAATTGGTCATCATATTCACATTGACACACAATTCTTAAACCTAACTGACAATCAAACTACAATGAAGCAAAACAAAAAAATGTAAATTCAATACTAGTTACTATTTCTTTATCAGTAAATTCATGATTTTACACATCCAACGGTATTGCATATATATATATATATATATATATATATATATATATATATATATATATATATATATATATATGTATATATATATATATATATATGTATATGTATATGTGTATATATATATATATATATATATATATATATATATATATATATATATATATATATATATATATATATATATATATATATATATATATATATATATAGAGAGAGAGAGAGAGAGAGAGACTCCTCTCTCTCTTTGTGGGGGGGACACAATAAGCTAACATATTGTTAATATAGTTCTATCTACACAATATTAAGGAGCCTATCGTGTGCTGAAAAATGGTGTTAAACCCTACAACAACAACAACAACTATACAATATTAGAACATTCCTAAAGTTTCTTTTCTAATAATTCTGTTGTTGTTGTTGTTATAGGGTTTAACACCATTTTTCAGCACAAGATAGGCTATACATGGCGGCCAGTATTAATGGTGGAGAAAGAACCCAGGAAACCCCCAGAGAGAACCACCGACCCACGAGAAGCTAGCAGCAAGCTTTCTCACATATCCACATTGGCTGAGCCTGAGACTCGAACCCACGCAGTGAGATGGCAGTGATTCATGACGGAGAGTGCTTTAGACCATGCGGCCACTCTGTGATGACAAGTATGCATAATGTTATTCTATACTACTGCAATATTTGTTTGGATATATGCTTGGATTTTTCTCAAGCTATTTTTTTTATTGAGCATGCATGTGATATGTTTGTAAATGACTAAACATTTCAAGGATTCAGAGATGACTTGTCTGTTTTGTGAAGCATCTTTGTTTCTGAACATGGTAAAATTAATGAGTGATTTTTCTTTTGTTACATATTTATGCATGTTAATCTGAGGTATCTACATGGTGTACATATCTCTAGTTGAATTAATTATTTCTTTTGTTGTTGGTTTATGTCTAATCCAATCAATACTCTTTACAATGAAACCTAAACTGAAACCTAAATTTGCATGCTTGGTCCATCTATTGTCATGTTACAGAAACATTTCCCATCACATCAACCTATGTAAGAAATTATTTGGGTCCTACTTCAACATTTATTTTTACAGTTTTACAACAAAACTATTGCTCCTATCATGCCAGATATTTCACAAATTTAAAACACAAATGTAAAAGAATACATTTGAAGTTCATTGAAAAAAGTGAAACATTGATATTTTTGAGCAAATAAGCCACCCATCTTACTTTAATTAAAATGTCAGACAGACTGTATCTAACCTAAATTAATGTAAGAATCTGGTCCAAAGATTTTAACATAATATAAACAAAACTGTTGTCCAAACTCCTGAACTACAATAAACAACAAAAAAATTAAAAGTCTGAATTGATGCAATTGGCAAATACATTATCTTTTGTAAAGCCATTAGTACATTTTATTATTCTGAGCTAAATATTACTGAAGCATACATGGTAAATGATTCTTTTACCCCAAAAAATGTTTGTGTCTCTTTTGATAAATATGGGAGGTTCTTCTTGAAAATTAAATAGTTAATGATTCAGGAAGTGGGATGACTAAACTCCTGGATATATAATATTATAGGAACCAACATTACAATACCTCACAATTAGCCATGTCTATAGGAAGAGGAAATGCTTTCTTTGAATTCTGAAAAGATGTTTTCTCAACTGTCTAAAACAGGAAGTCCAGATAAGATTTAGTGACCATAACATGGCGGGGGGTCAAAATCCACCACCTCTGTTCTCATATCCTACAATGTTACAGGTCATAATCCAGTTGACCAGTCTAATCTATGCATCACCTCTTTAACATCCAAAGACACCAAGTGACTTTTAACTCTTTCCCTCTTCACCTTTCATTTAACCTATTGAACTGGGTGTTTTTACTAATCAAACACCTCAGGGCAAGAATTTTCTTGGGAGAAAAGCAAAATTGTGAAGAGTGGTGAACAAAATTAAACACAAGTCCAAAGCACTTGATTTTACTGTATGCTAGAAACATCTAATCCTGAAAATGTGCTAAGTCAGTAATACACCTTGTTCAGTGCAAAAAGTGAGTTTATGAATGAATCATGAGGAAAATGTACTGTTCATGAAAGCACCTCCACATGAAATCATGAAATGATGGGTCACAATTTACACCTTTGCATTCAATTTAAACGATATAATCAGAGCAAACAAACATGTTACTCATTGTAATGTTAATTTTAAAAATTAAACAACAAACTTTTTTCTTCATATTATGATACTTTAAAAATTCTGCAAAAACAACTGAGAATTTCTGGTTGTATATTAATCGTAAGAGGTAACCACCCTTTAAAACGTTTTTCAAACTGGGCATTGCCCATTAAAAAGTGTATTAATCTGGGCAATGCCCATTAAAAAATGTATCAATATGACCAATGACCATTAAAATGTGTATCAATCTGGCCAATGCCCATTAAAAAGTGGATCAATCTGGCCAATAACCTTTAAAAAATGTATCAATCTGGCCAATGCCCATTAAAAAGTGTATCAATCTGGCCAATGCCCATTAGAAAGTGTATCAATCTGGCCAATGCCCATTAGAAAGTGTATCAATCTGGCCAATGCCCATTAAAAAGTGTATCAATCTGGCCAATGCCCATTAAAAAGTATTAATCTGGCCAATGCCCATTAAAAAGTGCAACAATCTGGGCAATGCTCATTAAAAAGTATATCATTCTAGGCAAAGCCCATTAAAAAGTGTATTAATTTGAGCGATCTCCATTAAAAAGTGTATTAATCTGGGCAATGCCCATTAAAGAGTGTAACAATCTGCACAATGCCCATTAAAAAGTGTATGTATCTGGGCACTGCCCATTAAAAAGTGTATCAATCTATAATTGGCAAAATGTATTGTACTTACAAACAGAATCAATATCTTGATTAAAAAAAGGCTACATCCAAAATTTATAGCATAGCTTTCAAGATAAGATTTGACTCATTTCATGACAAGTTAGTAATAAGGCTGTGTCATACATGATGTATAGCACTATGCAAGTCACAATGAAGTAAATTATCTCAAAGATGTTAATGGATGCATCTCATCATGTTTCCTGCTTATTTCTAACCAATACTGCCCATAAACATGTAATTCAAAAGAAAAAAGTTTTGCAGCTCCCATTTTCATGTAAGCATATAAACAAGAGTCCCCTGATGGGACTGATGCTCTATTAACTAAAACAAATTGTAGAATTCAGGATCAAATTCTTTGTTTTTAAATATGAGTGCTGAACAATCTGATATTCTTCAGCACTGACAAGATTTTCAACTGCTGTACCAGAGAGTGTGTGGGGGTGGACAAGGGTAACAGTTGTTGTTGTTGTTGTAGGGTTTAACGCCATTTTTCAGCACACGATAGGCTATACATGGCAGCCAGTATTAATGGTGGAGGAAGAACCCGGAATGAACAACTGACCCATGAGAAGATGCTGGCAAGCTTTCTCACATAACCACGTTGGCTGAATCCGAGACTCGAACCCACGCAGAAAGAGGTGAGATGGCAGTGATCCATAACAGAGAGCGCTTTAGACCACTTGGCCACTCGGCCCCACCCCCCCCCAGGGTAACAAACGAACAGTGGATGGACAAGGGTAACATTATATCCCCATTCCAACAAGGATAACACCCACAATGTCTGCTATCCTACTTTTCAGTAATAAAACAGAATTCATGTCTGCTGACCAATCTTTCACCAATTCACTTTATCTCCCAACCTATTTTTGTTACTAAAACAAATTTTATCTACGGACTTATTATTCAGTTACACTCTCTCACATGTGCCTGATCCACAAATATGTTAATAAAGCTCACAACTGGTATCTGATGATCAACTTTGGCTCAGTCTAACTCACATTATATCTGCTGACCTATCTTCCATTAACAATGTACCCTGTGTATCTTGTGACTCATTTTTTTTAAAACTCACAAATATATGCTGATTTTTTTGTCTCAATATTATTCACATTACATCCAGTAATATAATTTCCACGAAATTTTAAGCTATACTGTATCTGCCAACTTAATGTAACCTGACCTTTCAGCTACCTTTTCTGCAAATTGTTTCCTTTAGCCATTTTATTAGATTTTATTTCCATCCTGACCTAATTTATACCATTTTTTGTCATTAAATTCCATCTGTTAACATAGTTTTCACAAAACCAACCTTTTTTTTTTTACCTTTGTTCCATTTTCATTGATCTAGCAATGCACAAGTAGTTTAAGATATTTAAACTGAACAAATAATAATAATAATAATAATTAAAGACTATATTCTCTCTCTCTCTTTCTCTTGGGGCAGAGACATTTATAGTAAACACACCTGGATAGACATTACTAATACATTAGGGTCACTGGAAAATTTAACTACATGTGCACATTTTTATATCATCCATTCAATAACTCTGTTATGAAATGCATAAATGGAGTGGGCTTGTTTGATTTCCTTTGGAATGAAATTGCAGAGTGCTGAGAAAGAGCAGTAGAGGCCTCAGGATGTATCCCTGGGGAATTCCATATTGCATGGTTCCCTCCTCTGATATTGGCCCATAATTCACAACTCTTTGCAACCTAATTGTAAAACTATCTCAGAGTTTAATTAATGCACTTGCAGCTGCATATCATAATTAACAAGATCAAAAGCATGTATATAATAAATTACAGCTACCCCAACTAATTTACCTTTATCCAAAGCTTCCAATGATTGATGAACCCGATACACTTGCTGTTTTACATAAGTAACTCTGTTTAACATGCAACTAATTTTCACATTTAAGCTTTTGATTTGTTAGATAAATCGGAAAGGAATTATATGATTTTCAAGCATGATGAATATGTTTTTGAAATTGTAGAGAGAATGAATATTAGCCTGTTCATATTATCATTTCATACCAGCTCTGGAAATTGGTCTGACCTTGGCAATTTTCCACATTTCTTGCTACTGTGCTTTTTTTTATAATTTGGTTATATTAGTTTCGGACCAACAACTTAATCTTTTGAGAGCAATGGGAAGGGCCTGAGATTTTTTATCCAACCAGGATGAGTTTTTATTTCTTTTATCTCAAGAATTCTTTTATAACTAATATGATTGATAGAATTAATTCTTTTTCTCCACAAATATGAGGAAGAGTATTTTTTAAAGCTATCTGCAAGACAATTTTGTTTTTAAAAAAACAATATCCCAGGAAATCCCCCTCCCCTCAGAATACTGAATGGTTGGTCCCTCACACTCTCAGCTATTGATGGTGCTGCAGATTTTCAATATCTTGGGCCAATCTATCAAATTTAGTTCACTATTCAACATCCAAATTTTGCAGCCATTTTAGAACAGCACTGAGAGAAATTTACTTGGTATAGTAAAACATAGGTTCTCAAAAATCTTAATAGACATTGGTCCTTTTATTTTGGATGCAATATTTGCAAAAGATCATTAAATATATTAACTATTTCATCAGCAACATTGACAGATTGATAATTTGCTCTGTTTACTTTAATTACTTTTCAATAATATGATCAATTTACCTCCTTATAAGCATGGTCACATGGTTTCAACATTTTCTATATTCATGTTCTTCTGTAAAGCCTTCATTCAATCTCTTTCTTTTATTGTATCTAGTATTTCTGCTGGAATGGTTACCTTTTTTAAGTCTTCTTCTGCATTGTTTAAAATATGATCAACTAAAAGGTCAGGTACCTGTAACCTAGTTAGTCCATTAAATCAACTAAAAGGTCAGGTACCTGTAACCTAGTTAGTCCATACAAATCAAATAAAAGGTCAGGTACCTGTAACCTAGTTTGTCCAACTTTTACTGATACAATTTTGGTGCAAATCCCAATTTTTACCTCAGATAAGTAAATCTATACTTTCACTTCAAACACTGTCCATTTATAATTCAAAATCATAATTCCATTTTACAGTTGATGCTTGGTGTCTGTACATAAAACCTACCTGGTATGATTTTGAATTATGAGATAATATATTTAAATGAATAGATTAAATTTCTGAGGATTCAAGGGTCGCATCCACATACTGTATTTATAACCAAACCTACCACAATTTTATGTTACACCCCATAGCCAAACTTCGTATATAGTATCAAATTTCTGGTATTTTATTAGTTACTTGCACATCAACTAATTGAAACCTATCTACAGTGAATGTCTGGATATAACAAATACTGGATAAGGAGCCCCCTAAGGAAGCAGCCTGATACTAACATCAAAGTATACATGATACTGACAACAAAGTATCTTTGATACTGACATCATCATCAGAAGAGAGTTGCAAAGAGTACAAGAGGAAATTAAGTGAAGTCAATACTGATAACAAGCTGCAATAAATAATGCTTTAATCCTACATTAGCTTGATGACATTTACAAAGTTTAATTAAAACTGAGCCAAAAATACCATATTTCAAGTGATGAGATGTTCATCCAATGCAACATCTCCAGATTACTAGGCTTGCTCACAATAAAACTTGCTGGATATCTTCAAGTTATAGGACAATTTCCAAAGTTTGATAAATATCTTATAAGAAATAAAGTCACTCAAGTGTTAACACACTTAATCAGGCAAGAGATCATCTCATTAATATGCACAGATTTCAATGTTGATTGTATTTATCCTGGATTTTCATGATTAAAGTCCACATGTATTTGTCAAGTTAAACTACAATCTTATAAAGTCTGACCATAGTCCACATACTGCACATATAAAAATTAAGAATGTAGGAGGATTTAGCTATATATGTAAATCACTGTTTCATCATTTAATAACAGCATGTTGAAATAATATTTAAAACGAAAGATCCTGATGATATAAGCCCATACTCCAGGTCTGATAAAAACCAGCTCAGAAACTTGTAACAAGCTTGGCCAATCAGATAAAAATCAATGCATTTGCATGCCCAAATCTTGCACACCATCAAACTAGTCCAAGATTTTGTCTATATACCAAATTCAATCCGTAACTAGATCTGACATATCATCTTCAGTGTGATAACAAACTCAGCCTCATCTGATGCAAGATACCTCCATAATATGCAGAGTGATAACAAACTCAGCCTATCAGACCCAAGATCACCTCAATAATATTCACAGTGACAACAAACTCAACCAATCTTATGCAAGATTACTTCCATAATATGCAGAGTGATAACAAACTCAGCCTATCAGATCCAAGATCACCTCCATAATATGCAGAGTGATAACAAACTCAGCCTGTCAGATGCAAGATCACCTCCATAATATGCAGTGATAACATACTCAGCCTATCAGATCCAAGATCACCTCCATAATATGCAGAGTGATAACAAACTCAGCCTGTCAGATGCAAGATCACCTCAATAATATGCAGAGACAGGGCTGATCTAATCCCATAGCCCTACAGCCTGGACTATTCATTTTCATAGTCGTACAAGTATATATAAAAAAAAAGTCCAAAGCACTAGCCTGGGAGAACTGGTGGTGTTTTATTCCTATTTCCAAACAAGATGGGCAAGCACTAATTTTCATACTTTAATCGCCTCATCTGTCTTTATCTGGCCATTCATGCCCTCTAGGCATTCTAAATGGTAGAATTTAAACTCTCTTCATTTATACATTCACAACCTGTGAATCTTCAATAAGTGATCATTGATAACTGTCCCATGTGTGTGTTTTCTGTTACTGCCTGATGTCAGATATTGATAAGTGACCAAATTATTGGCTAATCAAAACATTTTTAAAAAAACCAGATCCAATATGATTAACTAGCAGTGTTTTAAAATAAACTTGTAATTACTAATTAAAATTACTCACTAGTGGATCACCCTTTTATTTCAATCTGCCAAGTCAATTTGATGAAATTATTGAAAGGCACTTTACTGGCATAAGTCTCCATTTGCTTTATGAACTGACTAATGACAGTAATGAGTCTTTAATGTTTTTAAATTGATTACACAGAAGATCAACTTTAATATGCGATACAGCATTTAAAGCAAATTAATTATGTTAATTAGAAAGTGGTCAGTGTTTGCATTTAAACAACAAAATGTATACATGTATTATGAAAACTCTGGTAAAAAAAAAAGTTGTCAAATCAGGTGATTTTATCTCTTTTGCATAAAACAAGTTTACTAAGTTTTTCACAAGTTTCCAAGAAGGAAAATTCATGTAAAATTGACAGATAAAATGTAAGTCTGCCACTCCAAAAAGACACAAACTAAACTCAACGGTTGAAACAAATAAAATATGACACAACTAAGTGACAAAGAAATTTCTGCCACATTGGGCTGAAAATTATCCATGGCTTGAATTTACTGACTTTGAAAAAATATGTTTTACGGCCCTTGAAAACAATATACCAAACTGGCATGTGTTGGATATTGAAACAGTTTCTTTGTCAATGGAACCGACAAATTGAGGATTTAATCAACTGAAAGTTAGAGCAAAGTCTCTTGACCTGAGAATGTTCTTATAAATAGCACCAAGTTTAACACCGTTCTTCTGGAGTGCATTCAGCATTTCCAGATCAGAAAATGTCTTCCACAGTGGTCTAAGGTTATGCTGTGTTAGAGAAAGTATTTGTTCTATTTTATTTTTCATTTCATTCTCATTTAACTTTAAAACTGCTTCTCCTAGTGTCATGTTAGCAACTCCAGCTTCAGGGATTTTCTGAGCACATGGACTAGTGTCAAACATACTGTGGTACTCTACAGTTTCGGATTGTGTATAGGGTTAGAATTTTAAAGAAAAAGAATTTCCCCAGCTTTCCTCACTGGTTATACTGGCTATTTAAAAAAGATGTTGTTTATCTTAGGTATAGTTCAAAGAACCTGTAATTCCCTTTATTTTGGTGTATGATTGATGGGTGTAATATGGGTTATAGACTTCACAGCTTGGCCTTACTCCAGATGTGCACCTTTCAAAAAAGTGCTAACTCCACTTGGTCATTTTCACTTCCTGAACTTCAGAGGTAAATTGTATGAAAAAAGAGCCAATCACTTTTTTGACATTTTATATATTTGGTAATTCATTCATTGCACTTTCAGAAGCTAGTACTGTCTAGTCTGGCAAAATAATTTTTCCCTATTTTAATTGCTGCTATGGATAGTGTACTTTAGACTCATTCAAGCTGATTTTTTTTTAGCAGAAGGGAACAGTCCTTTTAGTTAGCAGTGTGCTTAGATCATGTACAATTTCCAAAGAGATGTCAGCCAAATTACATTAAAGTAGCATAGAGGTATGCCAACATTCTCTCCACTGTGCATGTTTAAATACAAACAACTTCACCTTACACACAACACTCTCTCAAAAGTACAAAATAACTGGTGAGCGCCCCCTATACTGTGCTGTACAGGCATTATGGGTCAAAAATTGTCCCAAGACATCATTGATTAAATCCTGAATTTGTGAGCTCCGTTAATATATACCTGGTTGCATATCCAACCCATGCCATACTGCATAGGTGCAAAATGTCTTTTCATTGGAGTTGGTGAATTCAAGACATGGATAATTATCATCCTAATGTAGTTGAAATTTCCTTGTCTCTTGTCTTTATCTTTGATACTTTTTTTGCTGCCACAGAGTCTGGTTTATATCTCTTTGAAAAAATAGATATCACAGATTTTGTGGCAGCCTTAAAATTTATCCCTCTAATTTTACATATTTCCTTCTTTTCTACTTTTATTTTCCTTCTTGGAATCTTCCTTGTTACTATCTTTACAAAAGAAATTGGTAAATTCATTTTATCCAAAATAGAAAACTTCACCTCATTTGAAAACTACTTCTACTTCATCTTTCATAATGAACATTTTACTGAAGATTTCAATATATACATTTAGTTATTTAAATGCAAACACCAACCACTCCTTAATTAACATAAACAATTCACTTTAAACACAAAATGGCACACTTAAGTTGACCCTCTGTATAATCATTTAAAATAACTAAAGATTCATTTACTGTCATTTAATCAGTTAATAAAGGACAGACACAGTCAAGTGCACAGGCTTGGTCGATTGAAATCAAAGGATGATCTACACAAGAGTATTTGGGTTGAGTAAACACTGCTATCATACCAGATTTGTTTTGTTTGAAGTGTTTTGATTGGCTGATATTTTGGTCGCTTTGCACAATGTGCAATCAAGAGTAATAGATCTTGTGTGCATGGGACAGTTATCAATGAGAACTTACTGAAGTATTACAGGAATGTGAATGAATAATGGAAAAGAGGTTAGATTCCAGCATTCAGAATGCCCAGAGGCAGAGCTGCCAACCCTCCAGACTCACAATCAGTGAAAAGAGGGATAAAAATTAGTTAATTCTGAACACAATTAGTGAAAAACTATAGCATTAAATCCAAATCTAAAAATAAAAATAAAACACATTATTAACACCAATTAAATGTACAAATTTATTTGCAGCCAAATTTACTGATACACACAAACTTCATTCTATTTGTCATGATATGATGCTGTGGCAGACTTGAACTTCCTCAACTGGGATATGGTAAATTTGTTTGCAAAAATGATCAGGTGACTTGCCTGGTGGTTGATCCTGGTGTCTAAAATTGTTGCAAATTTTCAGCACCTGTTATATTTGTCCTCATGACAGAAGATATCTTTCACTGTCAATATTGATGATCTCAAACAGGCAGGTTATGTTCAACAAGAAAACTCACAACCAATGCTTTAGCAATGGCAACTTGCAGGACTTGAGTAGGTGGCTTCAAGTATTTCAGGGCTGATATCTGATGGTACTCTTGATTTTTCCAGTATCTATGTGCTTTTTGCTAGCAGTGTGCTTTTTCACATCATCTCTGACACATGCCCACAAGGGATCATATTGCTGCTTACAATTTATCTGTTATACATGTACTATATAATAATATTAATATATAGTACATGTGTGACATGTAAACTGTAAGCAATGATACGAGCCACTGTACACATCCCCAATTCTAAAATCATGGAAAACTGCAGAAAAAGCATAATGTACTTTGACATTTGATGGCTGAATGCAAGTCAGATTTTGGTGTAGTCCAATCTGTACTTCACTTTTTGTGTAATACATTTCTTTTTCCTTGGATGTGAAAATATTTTAACTGTAGTGTAGCTTAATTACAAAATAGTATTAATGCAGAATATGAGACGTGCAGTTAATGATTAGTGGTGTGGAAAAATATGAACACAAGCAAATTATGATATATGCTAATCCTTCGATATCACAAAATTCCCACACCAAAAAACCTGTCTTCATTTAGTGTTTGTTTAAAAATACAATACAGATTCTATGAGTATGTACATGTGTCATTTACAAAAAAAATTCCAGTTGGGCCCCAGTTTTCTTCACATGTATTTGTTGCTGTTGTTGTTGTTGTTGTTGTAGGGTTTAATGCCATTTTTCAGCACAAGATAGGCTATACATGATGGCCAGAATAACTGGTGGAAGAAGAACCCTGGAAAACCCCAGGAAGAACCACCAACCCACAAGAAGCCACTGGCAAGCTTTCTCACGTACCCACGTTAACCAAGCCTGAGACTCAAACCCACACAGACAGAGGTGAGACCGCAGTGATCCAGACTGGTGAGCGCTTTAGACCACTCGGGGCCTATCACATGTATTTATAAACTTCTGTTCTAAATAAAGATTAAATACTTAAAAATGCTTGCTACACTGCAAAATGTAATTGGATATAGTATTGCTAACGTCACTATGAGCAGTACAGGACCATTATTGGCATCTGTGACTAAAACTTAATGGGATAAAAGCTATTTTATTCCTGACTAAAGCTCATTACATAATGGGGAATTCATGATTTTTTGGGCGGAGGCATGAATCTACAAATCACTACTGAGTCATGAAATTCATGCCAAAATCACGAGAGTTGACAGGTCTGCCAGGGAGCATGGATAACCATATAAAGGTAGATAAAGCGATTAAAGTATGAAAATTAGCACTTGAGTTGTTTTGATATAGGAAAAAAGCACTTGTCCCATAATAGTGCTTTGGAAAATTTTACTTGTCTGACTTCAAAAATGACTAGCCTGGAATGTCAGGCTAAGGGATTTAATCAGCCCTGCAGTGACAAAAACAAATACAGGAATGGAATGATGCTAGTAAACAAAATACAGTGAATTCAAAATGTTTGACGTCATGCCAATTTTAATGTATTTCAAAGTTGCTGCCAAATATAAAATATAAAGAATCCCCAGAAAGGACTGACATTATCCAAAAGAAATCTCCAGGAATTAAAGACTTTTTTTTATTGAACTGCTGAGTTTTGAACCATCTCTGCTATTCCTGAGCAATACAATTTTCAAATTAACTCCTTTGGCAACAAAAGTAGATGTCAGACTGGCATCATTTTCATTTAAGACACTATTTGATGACTTTTGGTGAAAACACCATATTAATATGACCATCCATTCAGGAGAATTAAGGACAAGATTTTCAAAATGTTCATTGTAGGAGTCAAAATTTACATCAGATTAGCACCATTTCATTCAGGACCAATTAGCAAAATCAGATTTCTGGTCAAAACATTGCTGACATGGCTTTCCCTTTAGGAGGAGTAGCCATAACAAGATTTTCAAAATGGCTGCAGCAGTGGCCATACCGATATCAAATCTACACCATTTTCATTCAGTAAGCACCATCATAAGAATTCTTCTTATGAAAACCCAATATTGATATGACTTTCAATTTAGGAGGAGCTGCAAAAAAGCTTTTTGAAATGTCTGCTGTGGTGGCTATACTGGACATCAAATTGGCACAATTAAATGTTTACAATTAGATACCATAAAAAATCTTCCAGTGAAAACTTCATCTTAATAAGACTTTCCATCAACAATAAAAATATTTTCAAACAATGACAAAAATTTCAAAGATGGCCATTGTGGTGGTCATAATGAATGTCCAAGCAGTACAATTTTAATTTAGTAAAACACTAGCCATTATAAGGCATCTTCTCACTAAACTCCATCCCACTGTGACTTTCTGTTCAGCACCATTTTCATCTAGTACCAACTAGAAGTCTTAAAAAGTCTTTTAAAGAAAGTGATGTTGATATGAACATCCAATTAGAAAGAGTAAAGATAACAAGATTTTCAAAATGGCCACTGGGACAACCATGTTTAAAATCCCAAAAGGAACCATTTTCATTGAGACCAAATAGACATCATAAAAAGTCTTCATGTGAAAACCCAATGTCAATATGATTTTCCATTTATGGGGAATTGTTATGACAAGAGTTTAAAAAAGACTGCCATGGTGGCCAAATTGGACGTCAATATAGGCACCATTTTCATTTAGGACCAATGATACATCATAAGAAATCTTGTGAAAAAATCACATGCTGATAAGACCATCCATTCAAAATTAGTGATAACAAGAGATTTTCAAGATGGCTGATAAAGCAGCCATGCTGTATGTCTGAGCGACAACCACTTCCATATAGGACCAACAAAACCTTAGTAGGAATGTGTGTGTGTAAAGTGTCAATGCAGTCCTCCAAGTAGTTTAGCAGGAGTAGTAATAACAAGCTTGCGATAACAGATGGATGAATGACAGACAAGAGAACAATTGTCCAGCCAATAAACTCTCCTGTGAGAGAACTGCTCTCCAAATACATCATACTATCAATCACTTACCAGCAAGTGTGTAATCCATATCAAAACCAAAGAACTTGACACTCTCCAGCATCAAACATACTATCTATAACTTACCAGCAAGTGTGTAGTCCATATCAAAACCAAAGAACTTGACACTCTCCAGCATCAAAGATACTATCTATCACTTAACAGCAAGTGTGTAGTCCATATCAAAACCAAAGAACTTGACACTCTCCAATATCAAACATACTATCTATCACTTACCAGCAAGTGTGTAGTCCATATCAAAACCAAAGAACTTGACCCTCTCCAGCATCAAACTGCGGTTCACAAAGACTCTGTAAATAGGAGATATTTCTGCTTTAGTGTATGAAGAGCTGAACTTACGACCATAAGACATGCTGACGTGAAATCCTTGATTTGGTGCCACAAAGAAATACAAGGTATTAGACTAAAGTTCTAGAGACAAAGGGCACTGATATATGCAATGGCAGGCATAATAACTTGCTTTAATGTCAAGCAAGACATCTACAGCAATTTCTTTACCTTTAGCAACAAGTCAATTTTTGTTCTAAAATATAAAATTTACATGTCATATAGGTTACAAAAGAAGACATCATATTTACAATTGATGGCTGAGGAACGACAAGTCACCTGCTGAAGATATCATATGACTGGATGAGTTGCATTTGAAACACATTCAGTATTATGTACAACTGAGGAAGGATAATTTGAAGTTCCAAGAAACTTGTCTTGCAGGACAAGTATCCAATCAAACAATTTTTAAGCACAGCACCAAAATCTGTCTCTTGTCTATATAATAAAGCTTCTTCTTTTCATGTACATATAAACCATTTCAATTGCCAACAACACTATCTCTGTATCGCAGTCAACATATTATACTCTCAATATGGTCAGCTTCATTTGAATTGTCACAAATATACCACACGAATGTTTTGCTATCCATTATGTTTTATTTGATATGATTGCAGCTTGGAGGTTTATTTACCATGCAGGTTATATACAACCAGTGGTTGGACTTGACAACAATAGCAGACTGTCTTTAATACATGAAGTGTCAGTACACTTTCTTTCATATCTACTTCATGATAAATCATTAAATGTTAACTTCATAATAAATTAGGAAAACAACTTCACAGTAAAAATCAGAAAATGCCAACTTCACCACAAAATTGTGAATAATGAGATCCAATATCCAGAATGAAAATGTTCACACACTCAGTGACAACACTTTTTAGCATGTTCACAATATCCAATGTATTATTTTTCTGCTGTAATATTCATGACATAAATGTCTCTATAGCAACACTCATCCTTACCATGAAAGGCCAGAAAGGTACAGCATCCAATGAAGTGCAGCCATAATTTCAATTCACTGTGAACCACTTGCCATTGTAAATGTCAACTGTAATAGCAATGGTAATTATAATTTTGTCACAGTACATGTTTAAAATCTCATCCCAATGGGTAAGCAAACAGAAATAACAATCTACCAGATATACAATATTCCAGTAACTTTACTGCACCTGATATATTGTTGGATTAAGCATACACTTAAATATTTTCAGAGTCTCTAATAGCATTAGACATAATGAATTTATTCCAACACACAGAAAGAATCTGATTAAACTTCCATCTAATGTTTCTTTCACAGACTAACAGAGATTCCATTACTGCTCACTTTACATCTCCTGTCAGACATTCTTCTGGACAAATCAATCAATTTCAACTCTTGCCTTCATAGGCAACAATCTCATGAATGTTTTACATCCAAATATGTCCGCCACAAACATGACTCCCTAGAAAAAACAATCATCAGTTTTGTCAATATTCCTTAGCAGTAAGGTAACGGCTGCATGTTCCATTGATCTGATTGGTTCATGTCATAAACTAATGGTCAGAGAATAACTGTGTTTTATACATCTGACTCATTTATGTTATAACCAAACAGTCAGGGAATGGCCATGTGTTTCATACATCTGACTGGTTCATGTCATACATTCAACTAGTTAATGTCGTAACCAAACAGTCAAGGAATGGATATGCATTTCAAAGATTTGACTGGTTCCTGTCATAACCAAATAGACAAACACAGAAAATTTAGTCCATGGAGTTTCTCTATGAGTACACATCAAAAACATTTGAAAACTTTCCTTTGTTTAGCATTGGGCTGCAATTCATGAAGACCAATTATTATCTATATACAGATGGTCTTTCTACATTTTGATACTGGTTACTGGGTAAGCATCACCATCTTAATGCATTTGTTCAAAGAATGCAGAAATGTTTTATACATCAATCTCTGGACAATTCTCAGATCATCCAAAACATAAAAAAGAAGCCCAAACTGTCTTCAAGTGAATTATATCAATGACTTCATGTCAATGGAATAAATGTTATGAACACTGTCATAATGTCTACTGCTCATGCAAACAGCTCCCATTTAGATGTATCTTAATCAAGCATGCACGCATGTCATCATCCACAAGTAGTGGTGGTGGATGGGTGTCTGTATGTCTTGAAGGGGGGGTCCTGGTAGATCAGTACCTCCCATCAACCTTACAAAATTACATAACATAATCAATATCCATGAAATAAAGGGTAATGTTTAAAACATGGGGCAGCTTTGGAATCATGACCATTGTTTTACTCCAAAAAACTGCTGAATATTAATACACATGTATCTCTGTCTTCCATTCAACATATTCCATCAAAAACATAGTCCAAGCTTCTAATTAATATTCAATTTACTGGCAACATTGACCTCAATTCTTGATAAGTAACTTCCTGTCATCAACACAGTTCCTAAATCTTAGCAAGATTTACCACTAAATTTTTAAGTCAAAAAGGTCAGACTGTTAAAATCTGTCACATCAAGGCTACAGGTAATGGAGAACGAAATTTCTCACAGTCTAACCAAGTCACTATAAACACAGCTACAGCAAAGTCCCATGCTGAAATGCATGTCTACAGACGCTGTCAATATTGAGCAAGGTGTTAATAATTGGCCAAATCAATGAGGTTCCCTGACAGAGCAAGTCAATTTTCATTTAATCCAAACAGCAGCCATCAATCCAATTCAAAGCATTATGACAAGAGCTACACCTAATCATGTGATAAATATCAAGCTGTACAAATTAATCATGAGGAAAAAGTATGTTGAATTAATGCTGGAATGGATAAAACATAAATGGTAAGAAAAAAAAATAATGCAATGTTTTTTTGTTTTCATTTGGTTTATAAAGTTATTGTGATATATTTTTTTTTTTAAATTCTTGCTGTTTGGGAAATTATAATCACTTTTCTTGCTGTCTTGGAAATTTAACTGCAAATGAAAATTATCATTTTTTTAAAATATTTTGTCCAGAAAATGTTCTCTACTGTATATGCATGACCCTGGTGGGGAGTAGTCTTGAAACACTTGGATGCATTTAAATTCTTACATGCATATAAAGAATACTGGTTGCAATTCTGGGTTTCTTTTTTATATTTTGTTTGTGCAGATGCCATTGGAAATAAATGTGCACAAGAAGTCTAATGGTGTTAGATGCCAAGTGGGTTATCATTTTCAGGACAAGTTTTTTGTGGCTGTGCCATATCTACTTCATGATAAATCATTAAATGCTAACTTCAGAATAAATTAATATGTATTTCAAGTAAAATTATTTTCACACTCTCTGCATACTATATGTTGATCCCTTAGAAGACAAAAATCTGTAGATTTTGTTACCTGCCAGTCTCTGGCACTCTCAACCAGTACAAAGATAAAAAGATCTATAAGTAAATAATACATTTGTTTCTATGTAACACCTTTGATTTATCAGAGGAGAACTCAATAAACATCTATAAATCCTTAAATATTTATATAACAGTTGTACTGGTCATCAGGCAGGGAAAGGGAGACTTTTCTAAATTGGTTGACATCCTATCCACACTTCAGCTGTTATGCTGATGAAGACATAACAAAACTTGGACAAGTACTGCAGTGCTGAGACAAGACATTTTCACAGGTTTTATCATTAGATTACCAAGGAAATAGGTCTTTTAACAACACAGTAATACTTCAAAAGCTTGCAAGCAGGTCTTTGAAACTGGCCATGTGTTGAATCATAAAACTGAGTGGCTTAATCAATAAATACATCCAAATAAGACAACACAGTGAATGCCAATTAGCCTAATTTATGTATATGTCATGCACAGACTGTTTTTCAATAAATCTTTAATGGTCTTCTCAGTGCCCCTAATAGTTACTTAACTTACATGCTTCTTCAGGTAAGTTGCAAAATAATACATGCTGCAATTTATCTTATGGGCTGATGGCATGGATGGATTGGAAAGGAGGGGGAGGGGACAAATTATCAATAAGAAAGAAAATTGCAAACAAGTTTTAAAAAGATGCAGGGGAACGCTGAGCCTATGCCAGTGGTGGGTATATAGGAAAGCACCCCAACCAATCCTTAAACTTAAATAGTGTAGACTGAAGTGTCACACTGTCTCTCCTCCATGGAGAAACGTTAAATTTGTTCAAAAATATTATGACAAAATAATATTTTTTTCAAATTCATAGTAGTAGTGTCTATCTCATGGTTTTTCTGATGATCAAAGGTTCCATCGTTATTAATAAGATAAAAAGTAACATTCAGAATCATAACGTTTAAAGATAATAACTCTGTTACTGAATACAAAATGCATTATCTTCTTCAATGAAATGAAAGACACATTACTAATTGTATGGAAAAATGGGAAACAGCCTGGAAGTGGGTGAACATAAAATAGAATATATATGGGTTTGGCTGGCCAGGATTGGCTGACAATGAAAGTTATTTTGCAGGAAAAAGAATCTTTTGAGAGCTTATCCTAGTTGTAATTGAAAAAAATAGAGATATTGTTTTCTTGATTAATTTTAGTTCTTGAACAGTCTTGATCTTGGAACACTCATGACTGAAATTAGCACCTGACTCTTTTGTATGGAATTGAAAGCACATGTTTCAAACACATGTAGGTACAGAAAATGCCATGGCTCATATCCTTTCCTCTACAAAGAAGCTACAATTCCGGGTTTCATCTAAACTGATAAATATAGGTTTGATCATGAGGACTAATTTTAAGTTATTTAATTTTTAATATCATGGTGTTTGCCTAGGTTTACTATGGGAACTGAATTAGAACCCTGAATGTTTTTACTATTTGGCTGAAGAATAAGAATGCAAAAACATAGACGGGAAATCCAAGTTATGAGATGGAAAAACAGAATGGAAAAAAATGAGGTTTTCAAATAATACAATATCTAAAATCAACAATCAAATATTACCAACTTAGCATGGTTGGCAACTACTCACTACTATTGTCCTGAATGGCAACTACTCACTAATATTGTCTTCAATGGCAACTACTCACTACTATTGTCCTGAATGGCAACAATGAGTGTACTATTCCTTTTATAAAACAATTTTGTCACTGCTTATTCTAGTTGATGACATGCAACAGAAAGTTCAAGTCATCTGTTATAAACTCAAAGATTCCCCCTTATGGGCATACTAATCACCTGGACTATTACAACAGTCCTCCAATGACTTTTCAAACTGTTCTGCATAATGTGGTGGCTCATCAAATACATATACCAAGATATTACGTTTTTGGCAGACTCTGAATACAACCAAATCTTTTTTTTAAAATCTGGGAAAGACTGTTTTACTGAAATATAAAGAATGACTATTTTAGCAGCATCCTCCCCGACATCTTAGTATGTTAAAACTGGATATGTTGTCTCCTGATAAAAGGCTTTGACCTCTGTAATGCAAGATGGCTACCAACATGCACTGATCCATCTACAATGAGTGGTTCTGCTGAGCACTTAATTATCACCAATAAAACTATTTACTGCCCAGTACACCAGTAAATGGCACTGTAGCAGTCTCTTTGTTCAAGTAAAACCTAAAAAAAAAAAAAAAAAAAATCCAAACCATTGCCATTAAAAATATCAGATAAAATGCTATGCGGGAATGTCTCTCCAGCAGATGATCGCTATGACAATGGCAATATCTGAAAATCCTAACATGACACAAATCTTAGCAAAACTGTAATACTAAGGTAAAGATTCAACTTAACATTGCAATGGATACATAAGTTACCAACAGATAACTTTCCCGAAAAAGTTTAAAAGACAATCTTAAACTAAATGATGAGACAACATCCACCAAAAGTGATACCGAAGAATCAACATCTTCAAAACATAGGCTTGAAATTTTGATTCAATAAATGGTCCCTATTCTTGACCTCATTTTAAATGAATATATAAACACAAGTCAGATAAAATGTGCACATTCAGAGCACAAATATTAAACCAACTGTTTGACTGGTTATGGTTTTATTTCCTAATACATGTACCAATATATAATTCCACAACCATTCTAACAGACATTTAGAACAAAAATACCAATGCAGACAAATATGCACTAAATACGAATTGTGATACAGTAGTTAACTAAATTTGTACCAATAAATGATTACATCACAACAAAACACTATACTTATGTCTTCCTCTGAGATCACTATATAATTTTTACACAAATATTTAGAGCCAATGAAAATGAGCCGTACTTTGCAAATAATTTCTTCCTACAACGGATTATCATCACTCTAACATGAAAATGAAATACATAAACACAATGAAAATTAACAAGTTTCATCTGCTCTGTGTGTGTGTGTGTGTGCACTGAAATACCTTTTGCTGGGCTCCCTTTTAAACAATTTGTGTGTCACTGTAAAAGAGCGTTCATAGTTATGTCTGTGGTTGTTGTAAACCTCATCATCCATATCCATCTGAGTTGTCATCTTTACTTGTAAAACAAAATATCGTCTTGTTCAACTGCTACAAATAAACAAAAAGGGACTTAATAAGGAAACATGTCTTCTTTCTACAATTCTTAATTAAGCAACAATAGTGCTAAATTCATCCAATCATACAATTCCAGACCAATAAATTTCTAATTAATATCCTGAACTCATCTATATGATAAATTAGGGAAAGAATGGTGATATCTCACAACAGGACAACCGCTTCCAGTGGCCTAAGTGGTTAGAGTGTCCACCTTGGATCTTGGAGGTCACAGGTTCAAACCCCAGCCAAGTCATACCAAACACTTATAAAAATGGTACCAGCAATTGCCTCGTTTGGAGCTCAGCTTTATGAAGTTAGTTAGTGTTAGGACTGGTCAACATGGTGTCAGGATAATGACTTGGTGGGACATGATGCTACCTGACTGCAGCATGATGCCCCAGTGCTAAACATCACTATAATCTGCCAAACAATTAAAAACTATAGTGGTATGCAGTAGCAAATATCTGTTTCATGACATTTGCCCACTGATATAAAGACACCTCCACATTTCCTATACAAGATGGGCCATAACTTAAATTCTGATGCACATATTATGTGTCCTTCTTCAAATGCATACAGAAAGTTTGGTATAAAAATATTCCAAATTTTCATGTTTTTAGTTGCTCAACCAGCCAAGAAAATCTTTCAACTTTTTAAAAGATTGTGGTTAATATAACAAATTTTGACCTAAAAGTACATTTATTAGAGGTTATAGCTCTTTTTAACCATTATACTTTATTTTATAAGTCTTTTCAAGAATTTTCACCTTTAATTTTTTTATCTTGATAAACCAGATGCAGTAAAAGCCATCCTAGAAGTTCAGTGCTTGTGAGATCACCTGTCATCAAAGACCAGGTTCTCCATGCACATATTTATTTATTAAGAGACCACCTGGAAGGATTTATCTCAAACAGTTTTTTTAAACATTTTTCCTTTACATTTATAGCACTTGACTTTTTTTAGAATGATGCTGACATGCCTTTAGACCACATACATGTACTGTGATACATATAAACATACAGAACATATACATATAATGACCTTTGACCCCTTCCAGGATCCCCAGGGTAGGCAAAGGTCAATAAATGAAACAAATTACCGTCTTGGCAACCTATGTACCATGTTTCATTAATTCCTCCCAGCAGCCTGGGGACAAACTGAAATACATATACAGATGAAGTTTATCAAAAATATCCCCCAGTTAAATAAAGAGTGGGAATAAACATTTTCCATGCACACCCCTGAATCTAGTGACCATGCAGAATAGTTTTAAATAAATGTACAAGCCTAAGGTCACATTTTCATCGGAAACCAAGAGTCCAGTAGAGCAGTATAAAGAAAACTGTAAACCACATTTTGAGTTTTACAAGTCCAGGACCAGGGATTCATGTTCATGGAAGAGGAACTCTAAGTTCATGCAGGTGGAGTAAAGCAAATTTATGAGCATGCTGACTAGATGATGCACATATACACTGATTCACAGACAAGCAGTATATCTCAATTCCTACTTTCTCTTTGAAAATGGTTTCTACTGCAGAAATAGTAACAATAGATCCAATCAGACACAATCCTTTGCTTATATTTTTAATGTACTTACTGCTGCTGGTATGAGGTCTAATGGATGATGTCTTTAGGACTATGAAGTAAAGAGCCCACATGAACCTGAGATCACTCACCTGGCTGATATTTGCCTTATACCCAAATGCAATCTGAATGAGTTAGTAGTCTGCTGAAATTTCTCCAATGCTGTAAACTGCAAATGTTATGAAAACAATGCTTCAAAGTTTCACTAGTTTTTGCATTGACTCCATATCAACATCATCTGTTCAGTTCTAAAAGGTCTCAAAGAAAGGGTGCTTTTTGTTACTGTTGATCAAATTTTTGTGTGGGTATGTTTCTTTGAGTTTTTTATATAATCAAGTTGTATAAATGGTTGTTTATTATTTTAAATAATGGCAGTCATAGACGATGAATTCATTCATACAATTTAAAACCCATTAATACCAGAATGGTTTCTGACAAATTAAATTTAGTGGTTTTGAGAAGAATCTATTTGAAATAGTTGTCATTTTTAGCAATGGTAGCAATAATTAACAGCAGATTGGCATCATTTCTAATTTTGATAGGTCTTCATGCCAGGAAGCTTTCGGTCAAATTTTCAGATCCTGTTTGGCGATATTTCAGAGAAAAAAAATCATTTAATGGTTATTATTTTTAGTAATGGTGGCCATATTTTATGTGAGACTAGCATAATTTGAACACAATGAAGTTCTGTCCATCTGTTTTGAGATGTTTCAAAGTTTTCTACTCTAGTAATAATGGTGAAAACTGATGGCAGAGCTGCGTCATTTGTATAAACCAGACAGGTCTTAACACATTAACCCCTGGTGACGAGTTTACATGGCAGGAGGTAGTAGCCTACTGCCAAGCTCTGTAGTGTCAAGGTCATGCATGATACACTAAAGTGGGTGGTATTAGAGAAAGGTAGACAGATATAGCTCTATATCGATACCAAATAATCTGAATTTCTAGTTGCACTACAAAATACAGAGGGAAAAACCTCAATTTTTTGACCCAATTTTTTTCTACCCAAAATTCGTCCATAGTCGGAATCCGATTTTGTGTATGGATTTTAGACTTTTTGGTCTCAAATCTAAGGCAGACTGGTATGAACTGCAAACAGATAGATGAACCTTGGTAAAAAGTAAGATAAGATGGGCATTTGGAATAAAGAGTGGTCTCGATACAAAAATAATGGGTTAGTTAAGCACAAAAAAAACAAGAAGAAAAAAAAAGACCTCCAACTTTTACCCTTCTACTCATGCGCGAGCCAAATAGCCAAAGAAAAACAATGTTTCTAACACAACTAGGCAGTATGTTATTGGAAGATCACCTGGAAGTTGGTGTTTTAGGATGTATTCAGAAATAGCTTTCAAAATGTGTTTCCTACTTGAATTTCAGACGAAAACAACAAAAACCTCCAGTGGTTAATGTGTTAATGGGTGCATTTTGATGACGTCACCGAATTTGAATATTCCTTGTGTATTTAATCACTTGTGCATCAACATTGCACATAAATTACAAATTTAGCGATTCCTTGATGATTTGTAAAAAAAAAAATCAAAAATCCTTGTTAACACATTAACCCCTGGTGATGAGTTTACGTGGCAGGAGGTAGTAGCCTACTGCCGAGCTCTGTAGCGTCAAGGTCATGTATGATACACTAAAGTGGGTGGTATTAGAGAAAGGTAGACAGATGTAACTCTACAATGATACCAAATAATCTGGAATTTCTAGTTGCACAAAAAAATACAGAGGGAAAAAGCTCATTTTTTGACCCGATTTTTTCTACCCAAAATTTGCATGTGGTCAGAATTTGATTTTGTGTCCGGATTTTAGACTTTTTGGTCTCAGATCTAAGGCAGACCGGTATGAACTGCAAACAGACATATGAACCTTTGCTCTAAATGGAAAATCTTACTCTAAATCTACAGTCTTTTTCACTATTTTTAAGCAACACTTTAAATTGTGTAAAGTTTTATGACAGAAAGGCCAGGTCTTTGACCTCTAGAATGAACAAAACAAACAAATATGAATTACACTAAATGTAATATGCCCAACAAACCACTAACTCCTCTATTAGCACTGATTATGACTAAAGTTTGCATTATACAAAGTATGTAATCTACTTTAACATGTCAACAGCCATTTCATACAGAATTTCTACTACAATAAGCAAAGTGGATGTACAATATAAATTAAAAATATGGGAAATGGCTTATCATTGGATAAGGCTTCAAAAAGTAGTGGACTGGCTTATCATCATTCATGTGTCTATCAATGAAGAAATATTGTAATCAGGAAACAAACAGGCAGAAAGCCTTGCAAAAAAGATGGTATTGTTGCAAAAATTTGTCCTCCCATTATGGAGAACCATAAAATTCCTGAACATTGGATCACCTCCAGGACATCCCACACATATCTGCCTACATGTACTGACACTTTGTTCTTTTCGAAGGGAGCAGTAGTAACTTAGTGGGACATTAGTACAGGGTGGGGATCTCAATCTGAAGTGGAGCAACCAATGGAAGCTGGTTATTTGCTAATACTTCCTGGTTAGCAAAGGAGAGAAACAGACTCATAATTCCAAGCGAACATGATACAGCACTACATGGATAGGACATGAAACTTGCTCCTTCACCAAGATGATAGGGCAAGCAAGCAAGAAAACTGTCTTAAGGGTAAGGTTCTTGAAGAAGCTCCATCAAATGCATCTGAAGTGGTTTATTAAGAGATCATAAAACACAAGAGAGTTTCCAGTTAAGCAGGACAGAGTAAGACAATGGTCTTTGCAGCTCAAGATAACTACTGGTAATCTGATCTGCTAAGGGAGAATATGTACCGATGACATGGCCTTTTGAAAATCTTAGTGTTAGAAAGGGCTGCTCAATAACCCTTAACAAAGCAAACCCAGCATTGTCTCTCTTCAAAACAGAGGAGAAGAAAATCAGAATATCAGCCATTTCCCTCATAGCGGGACAGCTGGGCCTGACACATTTCACTACACCATTCACAAAAGATTCTCCATTGGCATCATACACCTTAGATGTCAATGGTCTCCAGGATTAATTTGGCTACTGTGATCAAAATCTTTTCTATGTGGAGAGATCATTACAGATGAGCCAAGTGTGAAGGTGGAGATTATGGAGGCTGTTGTGAAGAAGGGAACCCCTGTGCTACGACAGGAGGTCCACCTTTTAATGTAATTTTTTACAGCAACGATGGATTAGCAACAACTAGAGTTTTGGTGATCTGCCAGTACAATCGCTGACCTTGTGTTCATTGATCAGTGCTAATTTCAAGCAATGGCATCATCATTCATGGAAGATTACTAATATCAGAAGCTGATCAGCCAAATTATCTCTCCCAGTAGAACATTAATAAATAGTATTAGAGGCTTGATTTGTCAAACAAAAGTACTACTTTATGGCTAATATTAGATGCTTGATCAGTCAAATATCTCTCTGAAAACAACTAATATAAAAATGTTTGATTAGCCTAACACTTCCGTGCTTATTCAACAAAACTATCACTCTCAATAGACTGTTAATATCAGATGTCAACCAGCCAATAACTCCAAGCATACTGCTAATATCAGATACCTGATCAGTCTATCACACTCAATAGACTTATATGGTAAGATGATCAGCCAAACTATCACACTCAGTATACTTACACTGTAAGAAGATGATCAGCCAAACTCTCACAATCAGTAAACTTATATTGTAAGAAGATGATCAGCCAAACTCTCACACTCAGTAGACTTATACTGTAAGAAGATGATCAGCCAAACTCTTACACTCAGTAGACTTATACTGTAACAAGATGATCAGCCAAATTATCACACCCAGAAGACTACTAGTATCAGAAGATGATAAGCCAAACTATCACACCCAGTAGGCTAGTACTAATATTAGTACCCTTACTCCTACCTCATGGACAGGGTACTAACATGAGCATATATGTGTCAATGGAGCAAGACGGGTGTGATTCACACCGACACTCTTTTAGCCTAATAATAATACTTTGAACATATTCCTTGCATATAATGAAATAAATTGAGTAGTCCTCTTATTTAATACCGAAAGTATAGAAAATCATTGTAGAAATAGTTGTAAAATCTTGTTTACCTGTTTTAGCCGATATTTTAGTTTAGATCGTCTGCCATATTAGTTCAAGTAATGAAAACTTCCATTCTCAGCTTTGTTTGTTTGTGTGCCATATAAGGACACTGACGCCTTATTTGGAAACGTAAACAAATCGTAGTAAAAATTTCGCACCGTTTGGTTCAGAAATTCTGTGCATTAAAATATGGTTTATCTGCAACTTTGAAATTCCACCAAGAAGTGATTATTCACCACTTGATTGATAATAACATAGCATAGAATATCTAAATATGGTCTCGCAAGCCTTATGTAGAAAAGGGGTTATGGCAAGAGTCTCGTGTTATCTGTCATGGCGGACAGGGTGAGGTTAGTGTAACCATGCCAATTTATTTTATCGTGTAAGGGCTTAATAAATTCAAAATAAGCCAAACTTCTTTCACAACATGATTATACTTATGTAGTAGATTTCTACAGTTTGTTTTTCTGACTTTAGTGATGAATTTTTTTGCTCTATTACATGATATGGGATCAGTTCGCAGCCTCAACCACAACAAATCAAGTTGAGGCTATGACATAGTAGCTACCAGCAGACTACTAGTGTCAGAAAATGACAAGCCAAACTATCACACCCAGTAGACTACTAGTATCAGAAGATGCTCAGCCAAACTGTCCCACTCAGTAGACTTATACTGTAAGAAGATGGTCAGCCAAACTATCATACTCAGTATACTTACATTGTCAGAAGATGATCAGCCAAACTATCACACCCAGAAGACTACTAGAATCAGAAGATAAGCCAAACTATCACACCCAGTAGACTTATACTGTAAGAAAATGTTCAGCCAAACTACCACACTCAATAGACTTATACTGCAAACAATCTGAATCCGAAAGGGAAATGGGGAGGTGTGCCAGTGATGTACCTCCAGAAAACTAACCAGTAGGTGGCCATCAAGACTCAAAGGAAATAATAACCGTGTATTTAAAAAAAAAAAGGCACTTTTGTGAATAATGTGACTAAATGTACATTATCATTTTGCATGTAAATCTGGGGGGAAATGCACGTGGGTCAGTACTGCTCGTCATATATGTGAAAGGGGACTTTCATTTCAATGCAATGTTGCCGATCCCAGGGGACATTCCCTAATCTACCAGTGTCTACCTAATTTTAGCAAATCGTCAAATCGTGATAGTGGGACATTGGTACATACAATTTCCCTTCACGGCTCACCATATGCGCAACACTGCTTTTAATAAATTAGTGAACGCAGTTTATGCAGGCGTTGTCTATAAAAGTGCCCCACCTTACCCTTTACTTCAAATTTCATAAATTCTTTCTAAAGCTTTAACAAGAAAGGTCAAAATCTATCTGTTAAGTATGGCACAATAACTAACAGTTTAGTGCGTATACAAATCATCTTAGAAATGTCTATATGCATAAGATAAATAACGTAAAATGTAAACTTGCGCAGTCAAACTGAATATTTTTCTAGTCGAGGTAGATAACGACCAGCCACTAGCGTGAAGTGTAGAGGGCTACCAAATATTATTGTGTCTTTCTCAACCTCCACTAAAGAAACTCATGAATTATCTCCCCTATGTTCATCTTCCCGTTCACGCAAGTACACGTTCAATAGGACATAGTACACAATTAATTGTACTATATGTTCTCTACATTTGTTTCTCAGTACTGACCTTTCCACTGTGTGACAATCAATGCAAATCATATGTTAATCTAAAATACCTTCAAAGATGACTTCACGGTGAAGTTCTTGTCAAAGGTTGACCTGCTCTTTTTTTAGATCATTGACTGTCAACATAACAGCATGTAACCAGAACACGTATTTCACTTCCGGATCATCACCAATTCCTTATTACTAACTGTGCACTGTCGCCAAAATACATACAGACAACAACACCCTGAGCTCATATTATCAAGAATAAACAGTTACCTTTAAATCCCTACCAAAAATGCATAAATAAAACTCTTCTATCACCACCAAAATGAGAGAGGAAAAAATGTTCTAAAAATAGACTTGAACAAGTATTAATTGTGATGTAATTCCAATAGAATCACCTTTTTCTATTTTTTTTTTTCACACCCATCTTACGTCTATATGTGAATAACAGCGAATAAAGTGTATGAGAAGATGACAGTAAGAAAAAAGGTTCACGAAAAGAAAAGCGATTGGGCGCTACAGTTCGAGAATAAAATTAACTCAAAATTCCAATAATATTCTTTGATGTAGATTATGCATTACTTATTTATAAGCTGAATTTAAAGCCACGATCGTGATATTCGGAACCACAGCCGCGTGCTCAGTGTACGAAAGAAACGTAGAAATATTTATCGACACATGAAAAAACGTTTTACACCTTTTGTTATCAAAGAATACATGGTGGATTAAATTAAATATATCTGGAGTTATGTTTAAAATAATTGAATCTGTCATAGTTTGTCTCTCCCTTAGATGTATTGAATGGCTGGATTTTATCTTAGGCGCATTAAAAAAAAATTTATAAATATCTTAGGAACATTACTTAATTAGGTAGTCGACTTGTAAATAAGGTTTAAACTTGAACATTTCCCATTATGGTAGGTTTTTTAAAGTTTTTTATTTTTTTATTTAAGCCAGATGTGAGATCACCTCAGATACCTGTATCTAAGTCTTTTGAATAAATTAGCTGTATTGTACCTTTTCTGGCAAAAGCACATCAATAACTTTATTTAAAAACTATCCATATAATAAAAATCTTCTACCCCAGTCACATACTACAAAATGTAACAATGAAAATCTTATGGACTAATAAATCTGTTAGTCTATAGGATTTTCTTTCTGTCATTGTTTTATTTTGATAACAGTTAGATGATTAGTTAGCCTGTATTATTCCAGCAATGGAATCCTTAACTTATTAAGGTGGGTTTGTGCAATACATCTTACCAGTCAATCACTATATATATATATATATATATATATATATATATATATATATATATATATATATATGTCCCTGGACCAAGTAGATGCAGAATCACACCTTGAGAATAAATCTGACTGCATTTTTTAGTTTAACAAGCACTAATGTTTTCTACATCACTTAACATTTAGAGTGCATCTCTTATAAATATTTTCCTAATTGTTAGTCTAAAACATATTGCAAAGCAAACAACTGCTGTTTCACAGATAGCTGATGCATTCCGGAAAATTGGTAAATATTATGAACATGTTGCAGTTTCACATTCAGCCCTTCTTTTCTTAAATGCTTTTTACATTTCAGTAATTTTGGTGCCAGTAATAGTCTACATCAGCCAATCATCCACACCTTGTACTGTACATGTACATTACCATTCTAAAACGCATTATCCTACATGTTATATGTCCTCTATTTTCAAGAGTTTCCTGCAATTTTGGTCTCCATCCCACACTCATGCATAGAAGATATCTCCCACATCTAGCAACAACAAAACATAAAGGGTCAAAATTTGTTTATCAAACCTCTGAGTAACTTAACAAATGAAAGACTAGAGTCGCTGGTAGAAATGAGTTTAAAAATTGAATACAGGTCATCATTCATTAGTCAAATTGATAATGCTTGCTGCACATATTTCTAGCATGTGTTTTAAACTTAGATTATTGCTATAAATTTGGAATATTACTACTGTGATCAGGAAGTTATTTTACTTAAAACTTGACAAATATATTCTTGGATAAAAGTTCTCTCTTATTCATTGTCTTAGAAATTCTCTCAGTTTTAGGATTACCTGTACCTATCAACCGGTATGTCAGAGTAATTAGAGATGAGACACATCCACAGATAACTGTAAAGGTGGGAAAATATTTAAAAATGTGAGATTTTATCAAATATTTTCATGCATTAACTTTGAAAATATTTATGCCTAAATTAATTTCTCTTTTTTATTTCATTTTAGAGACAAAAACATTGTTAAAATTATATGTAGTATAAATTCTCCAGCATTTTTAGAGTAAGTATTTAGCTGATGTACAGTGGCAGTAATGTGTATCAGTTATTACCACACTAATACACATAAACATATTGTGAAAACCGTTTAACATACAGTACCCAACCAATACACATAAACATATTGTGAAAACCATTTAACATACAGTACCCGACCAATACACATAAACATATTGTGAAAACCATTTAACATACAGTACCCCACCAATACACATAAACATATTGTGAAAACCATTTAACATACGGTACCCCACCAATACACATAAACATATTGTGAAAACTGTTTAACATACGGTACCCCACCAATACACATAACCATACTGTGAAAACCATTTAACATACATTACCCTATCAATACACATGTGTATTGATTGAAAGTGATGTAATGTACAGTATCCCATCAATACTCATTTTCATTGTGTGATACCTATGTAACATACAGTACCCCATCAATTTACATATGCATTGTGTAAAACCACTGTAACATCCAGTATCTCATCAATACCAATATACATTTTGTGAAAGCCATATAACATTAAGTATGCCATCCATGCACATATACATTATGTGAATACACATATATGATGATTGAAAGTGATGTACCCGATCAATACACATATACATTGTGTGATAGCCATATAAAAAACAGTATCCCATCAATTTACATATACATTATGTAAAAGTGATGTAACATACAGTACCCCATCAATACACATGTACATTGTGTGAAAAGCCATATAACATACAGTGTCCCATCAATATACATATACATTTTGTGCAAATGTAACATATAGTTCCCCATCAATACACACGTACATTGTGTGAAAGTCATATAACTGAGAGTATCCCATCAATACACGTATACATTGTGTGAAAGTGTTGTAACATATAGTACCTCATCAACACATACACATTTTATGCAAATGATGTACAGCACCCTATCAATACACATACGTTATGTGAAAGCCATGCTGAGCTTTAAAGAGATGTTTAACTAACAAAGGGATTCATCTTTGAAGAATTACGTTTCTTTTTCATAACAGTTTACATTAAAGTAGCTCATTTATTTCAATGCAAGTAGATTTATCAATGTATTTCCTGAATTTCATCCAATAAAATTACAAGTGTAGCCACTTATCAGGACATAGTACATAGCTTTGTGAATTTATTTCCTTGTTTTTACATGCTATATCATTTTGTTTAGTTTACATACAAATTCAAAGTGTGTGAATTCTAATCTTTACTGACAGTTTTGACAAGATTGAAACATGTCTGAACCTGAAGATTTTGATCAAATATAAATCCTCTGGCCTGGCAGTTGGCTTTCACCATGCTGCTGTTTACAGGTAAGTTTATGTAATGAATTTTTTCTTGGAACTCTTTCTAATTGATTTTTTTCAGTTTATAACTAGCAGTGCCATCCATACAATCACTGGAGTTTGGATTCTGTTCAGCAAATATAATAGACATGTTTACTATTCACCGTCCATGCAAAATTTTTGTTGACCAGTGGACAATTAAGTATTTACTGGTTTGAAAATCTAAGATGGCAGGTCCTACTGCTACTACCACTAATGGTGTTGTTGCTGTTACTTCACCTGCTACTACTACCACCAACACCACTACTGTCACTGCCGCCACCACTGCCCAGATGTATATTACTGCCATATATGATGTGGCTTAAGGTAAGCTGTGTGTAAAACCAAGTAACTGGGTGGCCAAGTGGTCTAAAGTGCTCTCCCTTACCATTCACTGCCCTCTCACCTCTGCCTGAGTTGGTTCGAGTCTCATGTGAGAAAGCTGCCAGTAGCTTTCCATGAGTCTGTGGTTCTTACTGGGGCTTTCCTGGGTTCTTCCTCCACCAGTTATACTGGCCACCATATATAGCCTATCTTGTGCTGAGAGATTGTGTTAAACCTCAGAATAACAACAACAATCTAGTAACTTGGGGCCATGAAACACCACTCTTCTATTTATATGCATTTTTTTAAATTATGCAGCTTTCCCATATTATAATGCCCTTTGTTATAGCAATTCTAGATTAAATGCAGTACTGTTGTGGACTCGTAAGACCAAACTTCAAACATTTAATTTGAATTGGTTTTTTGCTCCCTACCAACCCATCTAACCCTTACAATACCCACCTGCCCCAGCACACTTACATTCATCAGATTTGTTATCTATCCTGGTATATTGCTGTTCAGTATGATGAGGGAGAGATGAATAGTAAAATGAGATGTAACATAATCATAGTTTGATACTGTACATTTGCAAATGTAATTTTTTTAATAAGACTACACACAAGCATACACACATGTGCATGCACACACACGCTGTATTCATATCCTATCGTAGATATTTCGAATAACAACAAAGAAATGTGTCACATTCAATTATTCAGGTGCAAATGAATTCTTATCATTCCTTGTTTAACCATCATCTTAAAAAGTAATTTGTACCCATTATATTTATATTGTGAGGAATTATAAATGAAATGTACATTCAGCATAGACTTTTCTTTTATAATCATAATTTTTATTAAAATGACTAAATTTCTTGTCCAGTCTTCATCAGTTATGTTTGTGGATGGAAATCTTTTGTATGAAGAGGCATAATCTAACATGATCTAGCCGTGTCTACTTCAGCTTAAATTTAGGGCTACTGAAGAGCCATGATATTGTCTGTTTATCACCCATTGGCAAATCTTATCACTGGGAGATTCCTGTTATAATCACCTTTATCTGTAATTTCCATAGTGAAATATTTGTGCCATACACATTTCACTTCAATTACTAGTACAACCAAGCTATGATAAAGTTTAACTTGACTATTCTTTTTGCTGCCAGAACAAATGATGAATATGCATTCAAAATTAGGTTATAAATTAGACAAGATATCAAAGTTGGATAGAGTAGAAATAATTTTAAACTCTGTGAAAATGTAACCATAATTTGGTGATTTTTATATTTTAATTTGTATGTTTTCATAGTTTTTGTCCTCTTTTTCTGAGACCATTAATAAAGGTTAGTTAAGACTTAGCCCATGGCAACAAAAGGATCCATATAGGTCACTAATCAATGCCCTCTTGAAGTTCAAAGTGTCATATGCATATCTTGAGCTGAGATGCATCGGCTCAATTTGCAGATATCTTTCAGTTGATGCCACTAAAACACTTGTGTGTTCATTAGTACTTTCAAGACTGGACTATTGTAACTCAATTCTGTCTGGTTCATCTCAATATCTACTCCAGAAACTTCAAAAAGTTCAAAACACAGCGGCTTGGATCATACTTAGAGTACCACGATCAGAGCACACCTCCCCGCTGCTCTGTACCCTACACTGCCTATTCATTCGATCCAGAATCAAACACAAAATTTGTTCTCTGTGCTACATTTCAGTGTCGGACTCTAGTCCAACATACCTATCCAATCTCACCCATGTGTACACACCAGCAAGATACTTATGCTCCTCTTCTGACAATCGTATACTCATTATTCCCACTATGAAAACAAAGTCATATGGACAGCGTTCTTTTGCATACTAGGGCCCAGCAACATGGAATGAATTGCCCACTGAACTATGACACAAAGACACAGTGATCACATTCAAGAGGGCTCTCAAAACTCACTTAAAGACCTAATAATGTTTCGTACCTGAAATATTCTCAGCATGTTTTTTTATTTTTTAATGTTTTTCTAATTTCATGTTGTTTGTTTTTGTAAAAATATTATTATGTTTTTTATCTTATAGGTGTTGTCTAATGTTGTAAAGTGTTTAGAGCTTCTAAACATTAGGCGCTATACAGAGTCCTCATTATTATTATTATTATTATTTTCTTGAAAAACAGGGCCATTTTCAAAAGTTTACTTTATATTCAGCAATTCCACTGGTCACCTTAAGGATAACAAACAGTTAATTATATCGTAGTTTAGTATCAGCCATAGTTTGTCAAACCATTTAATATTGTATGACAAATATGTATTCATCAAAGTCACATTTCACTGTTAAGATTTAAACAAAATCACATGTGTTCTGAAATTTAACTGATTGTGTGCAAATTATCAAAGTTTATGTATCTGATGGTAGGTTAACAGGCTGTTTTTTTATTTTATGGGTGGATATAATTTGTACATGCTGTTATTTTATTATTAACTTAAGATCACAACATAATCCAAGAAATGAATCCCATATGTTACAACTTATGAGTACAACTGCAAGATGCACAGATCCAGATCTGCCACCACATAATGCACAGACAGACCTAGACCTGTGCAATTTGTTAGGAGGAATCAGTGGAGTAAGTGACATAGAGCCCGATCTGCTGGCACATTATGCAGGATCTTTTTTGTTTGTCATTGGATTCAAACTTTTATGCAAGTAAATACAGTATTGCAAATGTTCTGCATACAGTGTATAGTCATAGACATTCTGCAGCATAAGTACACATGAAAACATCTTTACATTGGCATTATTGTAATCCTTCGTTGGGAGATGTACTATTAGTTCCACTTGAATTCATTACAATTTTTAATGATATATGTTAGTCTATATTTAGCGCACATATACTGATGGGCTTGGAGTTATTTGACTTCTATTTAAAGGGACAGATTTAGAGGGGGTTGGGGGTTGACTGAAGAGGTTTTAGCTTCATTCTGTTTTTATTTGCCTGCCAAAAGGCAGAGCACATTACGTTATGATGTCTATTTGTCTGTCCACATGTCAATCCACAATTTCATTTCTGCAGAATAACTCAAGTAATCCAGCTTCTACGGTTACCAAACTTTCTGGGTGTCCTGCACTTGACATAGGGAAGAAGCCTATCGACATGGAGATCAAAAGTTCAAGGTCAGAGTCACTGACTGACTGAAAGAAGAAAGTTATTTAAGGAAAAAAACTATGGTTTTCCACAATGAACAGTTATGAAAAATTTTGTATACCTTTTGCTTATAGTGAGGAAAACCCTATCACTGGTCAAAGGTCACAATTATCGTGACTGAAAGATTAAACATGGTATTAGTACAATAATATGTTCTGCATCACAGTCCAGGACCAAACATTATGGATGGACTGCTTTTAGGGTAAGAAAGAAGTCTATCAAAATATTTACTTATTTACATAGAGGAATATTAAATGTAAGGTGGGCATATAATGTGCCATTGACAGTACTTTTGTTTAATTCTATAAATGGAAAATATTGTGGGATATAAATGGTTTTGTGATTTACCGAGATTCAAGATGAATATTTATAACCAGACAAACATGTGTGGTTTTTTGGGGCACTCTGTATACAAAAATTGTTGTACTTGTCAGATTTAATTATTTGCAGTGTCTTGTTTTTCTTTTGCTCTTATGTTTGGAAGAAAGTCTACATAGGCAATTACCTTCAAAATACAGTGTCAAAACTATCCTGTTGCCAGATCTATTGCAGAATCTATAACTCTTTGTAAAAGTAAGAAATTTGGCAGCTTGCATGAATTTGTTTAAAATTCACATTACAAATACATGCTTCACAGTTAGGCAGAAATATGTAATAAATGGTTTGTAATCCAGTCTCTTTCTCACAACTTTTATTTATTTAACCATCCCATTTGTATATCACAATTACATAAATGTTTTAGTGCAGTGTATATATTCAAATTCTGTAGACCCATCCCACTGAAGTCACTTAAGATGGATATCACCAAATGCAAGGTGTCCATTCCACCGATTTAGGTCTTGCAATATTTGATATTAGCTATTTTCAACAAGACATTTATGATCAGCATATATCCAATAAAGTTAATGACATAAAGCCTGTTTACTGCTTTTTTGTTGATTATGTCTTTCTTGAAATTCAAAGAATTTAGTTTGATCACTATATATTACCATTTATATTAACATAGCATATTTACTCGCATATAAGACAAATCCAGCTGCACTGACCCACTGACCCCAATCTGCCAGCACATAATGTGCGCATATCTTTGTGCAGTGTGTTAGGAGGAATCAGTAGAACAAACAACATAGACCCTGACCTGTAATGTACCAGGAGAGCAGACTTCTTATGATTACTCATAACAAACTGCATGGACTCACATCTACTGGTGCAGTAGCTCAGTGTTGGCAATTGGACCCAACTTTTATGTATGTATCTATGGTATCTACAGTCAAAGGTAAAATCTCTCAGTGGCCAAACAAAATGATTTCCAGGCATCTAAAAATGTTATTTTCAGGATTGTTTTGTAAAAAAAAATGTTTTTATGTCAGATGAACAATGCTGTGTTCGATCCAACTTAAATCAGAGCAAATGTTAACTCAGTAAACATAGTTTTACAAAACATACCGATGGGGTGTTGCACATACCAATAGGGTGTTGTACATAGTTTTAAAAACCTTCCCAATGGAGTGTTGTACATATTTATAACAACTTCCCCATCGGGGTTTTGTACATAGGTTTACAACCCATACCAGTGGGATTTTTTATATGGTACTGTTTCTATTTACATGTTTAATAAAACTGTCAGTTAAAAGTTGGTCATGGCACTTATGAGACAGCATCCCAGTTATGCTCATCCAAGGTTAAAATTATGAAATTAAAATTCATATAAAAGATAGATGAAGGTCATCATTCAATCAAGCAGTACACATGTTGTCTCTGATGTTATTTTTTATTACATTGATTGTAGATCAAGCCCCAAAATCTTATATTTATATGTGCATCTAGGTGCATGGTTAGAGATCATTTTTGAGGTGAAAAATAAGATAACCCCCCCCCAGCAGCCAAGAACCTTGAATGGGCAATAGCTTGTCCTTTCACCAGTGCTTGAGCATAGGATCATGGTAACACAGAGGTACAAAGGAAATGTATCAGCACTGCAGTCATGACCTCTTAATAGTGCATACAATTTTACACCAGTCAGAAAGTAAACCATCAATTATCTTTTGTTGTTTGTTGCACCTTTGATGAATCATTTCAGTATTATAGCCAATTTTGCATTTATCAGTTGGTATGCAGTTGGTATTTTTCTGTCTCACAGATTACATGGTTTTATTCTAACCCATACCAAGTGATAACATTTCCCACTACAAGAAATACCATATATACTCACTTATAAGTATGTCAAATTGCAAACAACAAAGATCCTGATCTGCCATAGCATAATGTTCCTACCAATCAGGGTCTATGCTGTTTGTTCTACTGTTTACTCCTAACAAACGGCACAGATCCAGATCTGCTGGTGCATAATTTGCAGGCAGATCTGGATCTATGCAGTTGCAGTTGGACTTAACTTAGTATGGACAGTAAATACATGACAAAAGGAACAAAAGTAGGTGCTTCTTATAATTGTATATCAAAAGGACCAGCAAAATATGTGAACATAATCTAGTTCAAAGATGTTAATGTGTACATTACTTTACTCAGTGAAACTAAATCAAATCTTTGTCATTCCAAAATTTGTTACATCTTGGTTTCATATAAGCAGCTTTCAGCATGACAGTAAATCTTTTTCTACTATGTTTAGTATACTTTTGCTTCCAGAAACATTGGTAGAAAAGGAATAACTTTGTTGATAATCTGACGAGTATTACACTCCGAAATTTGGATGAATATGTTCTTTCTTCATGTAAATGACTTTGTATGATGTTCATTTGGATAAATTTGTATGATGTTCATTTGAATGAATTTGTATGATGTTCATTTGGATAAATTTGTATGATGTTCATTTGGATAAATTTGTATGATCTTCATTTTGATAAATTTGTATGATGTTCATTTGGATGAATTTCTATGATGTTCTTGTGGATAAATTTGTATGATGTTTTTGTGGATAAATTTGTATGATGTTCATTTGGATGAATTTGTATGATGTTCATTTGGATAAATTTGTATGATGTTAATTTGGATGAATTTGTATGATGTTCATTTGGATGAATTTGTATGATGTTCTTGTGGATAAATTTGTATGATGTTCATTTGGATGAATTTGTATGCTGTTTATTTGGATGAATTTGTATGATGTTCATTTGGATACATTTGTATGATGTTCATGTCGATAAATTTGTATGATGTTCATTTGGATGAATTTATATGATGTTCATTTGGATGAATTTGTATGATGTTTTTGTGGATAAATTTGTATGATGTTCATTTGGATGAATTTGTATGATGTTCATTTGGATGAATTTGTATGATGTTTATTTGGATGAATTTGTATGATGTTCATGTGGATGAATTTGTATCATGTTTATTTGGATGAATTTGTATGATGTTCATTTGGATGAATTTGTATGATGTTCATGTGGATAAATTTATATGATGTTCATTTGGATGAATTTATATGATGTTCATTTAAATGAATTTGTATGATGTTCATGTGCATAAATTTGTATGATGTTCATTTAAATGAATTTGTATGTTGTTCATTTGGATGAATTTGTATGATGATCATTTGGATGAATTTGTATGATGTTTATTTGGATGAATTTGTATGATGTTCATTTGGATGAATTTGTATGATGTTCTTGTGGATAAATTTGTATCATGTTCATTTGGATGAATTTATATGATGTTCATTTAAATGAATTTGTATGATCTTCATTTGGATGAATTTGTATGATGTTCGTGTAGATAAATTTGTATGATGTTCATTGGATGAATTTGTATGATGTTCATGTGGATAGATTTGTATGTTGTTCATGTGGATAAATTTGTATGATGTTCATGTGGATAAAATTGTATGATGTTCATGTGGATGAATTTGTATGATGTCAATTTAAATGAATTTGTATGATGTGCACTGGATGAATTTATATAATGTTCATGTGGATAAATTTGTATGATGTTCATTTGGATGAATTTATATGATGTTCATTTAAATGAATTTGTATGATGTTCGTGTGGATAAATTTGTATGATGTTCATTTAAATGAATTTGTATGATGTTCATGTGGATAAATTTGTATGTTGTTCATGTGGATAAATTTGTATGATGTTCATTTGGATGAATTTGTATGATGATCATTTGGATGAATTTGTATGATGCTTATTTGGATGAATTTGTATGATGTTCATTTGGATGAATTTGTATGATGTTCTTGTGGATAAATTTGTATGATGTTCATTGGATGAATTTGTATGATGTTCATGTGGATAGATTTGTATGTTGTTCATGTGGATCAATTTGTATGATGTTCATGTGGATAAAATTGTATGATGTTCATGTGGATGAATTTGTATGATGTCAATTTAAATGAATTTGTATGATGTGCATTGGATGAATTTATATAATGTTCATGTGGATAAATTTGTATGATGTTCATTTGGATAAATTTGTATGATGTTCATTTGGATGAATTTGTATGATGTTCATGTGGATAAATTTGTATGATGTTCATGTGGATGAATTTGTATGATGTTCATGTGGATGAATTTGTATGATGTTCATGTGGATGAATTTGTATGATCATGTGGATACATTTGTATGATGTTCATTGGATACATTTGTATGATGTTCATGTGGATACATTTGTATGATGTTCATTTGGATGAATTTGTATGATGTTCATTTGGATCAATTTGTATGATGTTCATGTGGATGAATTTCTATGATGTTCATGTGTATGAATTTGTATGATGTTCATTTGGATAAATTTGTATGATGTTCATGTGGATAAATTTGTATGATATTGATGTGGATACATTTGTATGATGTTCATTTGGATGAATTTGTATAATGATCATTTGGATGAATTTGTATGATGTTCATTTGGATGAATTTGTATGATGTTCATGTGGATAAATTTGTCTGATGTTCATTTAAATGAATTTGTATGATGTTCATTTGGATACATTTGTATGATGTTCATTTGGATGAATTTGTATGATGTCCATTTGGATGAATTTGTATGATGTTCTTTTGGATAGATTTGTACGATGTTCTTTTGGATAGATTTGTACGATGTTCATTTAAATTAATTTGTATGATGTTCATTTGGATACATTTGTATGATGTTCATTTAAATGAATTCTAGTGATGTTCATTTAAATGAAGTTGTATGATGTTCATTTGGATAAATTTATATGATGTTCATTTGGATGAATTTGTATGATGTTCATTTAAATGAATTTGTATGATGTTCATTTGGATAAATTTGATTGATGTTCATTGGATAAATGTGTATGATGCTCATATAAATGAACGGATTGTACGATGTTCATTTAAATGAATTTTTGTGATGTTCATTTAAATGAATTTGTATGATGTTCATGTGGATAAATTTGTATGATGTTCATTTGGATGAATTTATATGATGTTCATTTGGATGAATTTGTATGATGTTTTTGTGGATAAATTTGTATGATGTTCATTTAGATGAATTTGTATGATGTTCATTTGGATGAATTTGTATGATGTTTATTTGGATGAATTTGTATGATGTTCATGTGGATGAATTTGTATCATGTTTATTTGGATGAATTTGTATGATGTTCATTTGGATCAATTTGTATGATGTTCATGTGGATAAATTTGTATGATGTTCATTTGGATGAATTTGTATGATGTTCATTTGGATGAATTTGTATGATGTTTATGTGGATAAATTTGTGTGATGTTAATTTGGATAAATTTGTATGATGTTCATGTGGATGAATTTGTATGATTTTCATGTGGATAAATTTGTGTGATGTTAATTTGGATAAATTTGTATGATGTTCATGTGGATGAATTTGTATGATGTTCAATTGGATGAATTTGTATGATGTTCATGTGGATGAATTTGTATGATGTTCATGTGGATGAATTTGTATGATGTTCATGTGGATACATTTGTATGATTTTCATGTGGATACATTTGTATGATGTTCATTTGGATGAATTTGTATGATGTTCATTTGGATCAATTTGTATGATGTTCATGTGAATGAATTTGTATGATGTTCATGTGTATGAATTTGTATGATGTTCATTTGGATAAATTTGTGTGATGTTCATGTGGATAAATTTGTATGATATTGATGTGGATACATTTGTATGATGTTCATGTGGATACATTTGTATGATGATCATTTGGATGAATTTGTATGATGTTCATTTGGATGAATTTGTATGATGTTCATGTGGATGAATTTGTATGATGTTCATGTGGATGAATTTGTATGATCTTCATGTGGATGAATTTGTATGATGTCAATTTAAATGAATTTGTATGATGTGCATTGGATGAATTTATATAATGTTCATGTGGATAAATTTGTATGATGTTCATTTGGATAAATTTGTATGATGTTCATTTGGATGAATTTGTATGATGTTCATGTGGATAAATTTGTATGATGTTCATTTGGATAAATTTGTATGATGTTCATGTGGATAAATTTGTATGATGTTCATGTGGATGAATTTGTATGATGTTCATGTGGATACATTTGTATGATGTTCATGTGGATACATTTGTATGATGTTCATTTGGATGAATTTGTATGATGTTCATTTGGATGAATTTGTATGATGTTCATGTGGATGAATTTGTATGATGTTCATGTGTATGAATTTGTATGTTCATTTGGATAAATTTGTATGATGTTCATGTTAATAAATTTGTATGATGATCATTTGGATGAATTTGTATGATGTCCATTTGGATGAATTTGTATGATGTTCTTTTGGATAGATTTGTACGATGTTCTTTTGGATAGATTTGTACGATGTTCATTTAAATTAATTTGTATGATGTTCATTTGGATACATTTGTATGATGTTCATTTAAATGAATTCTAGTGATGTTCATTTAAATGAATTTGTATGATGTTCATTTGGATAAATTTATATGATGTTCATTTGGATGAATTTGTATGATGTTCATTTAAATGAATTTGTATGATGTTCATTTGGATAAATTTGTTTGATGTTCATTGGATAAATGTGTATGATGCTCATATAAATGAACGGATTGTACGATGTTCATTTAAATGAATTTGTATGATGTTCATGTGGATAAATTTGTATGATGTTCATGTGGATAAATTTGTATGATGTTCATTTGGATGAATTTATATGATGTTCATTTGGATGAATTTGTATGATGTTTTTGTGGATAAATTTGTATGATGTTCATTTAGATGAATTTGTATGATGTTCATTTGGATGAATTTGTATGATGTTTATTTGGATGAATTTGTATGATGTTCATGTGGATGAATTTGTATCATGTTTATTTGGATGAATTTGTATGATGTTCATTTGGATCAATTTGTATGATGTTCATGTGGATAAATTTGTATGATGTTCATGTGGATGAATTTGTATCATGTTTATTTGGATGAATTTGTATGATGTTCATTTGGATCAATTTGTATGATGTTCATGTGGATAAATTTGTATGATGTTCATTTGGATGAATTTATATGATGTTCATTTAAATGAATTTGTATGATGTTCATGTGGATAAATTTGTATGATGTTCATTTGGATAAATTTGTATGATGTTCATTTGGATGAATTTGTATGATGTTCATGTGGATAAATTTGTGTGATGTTAATTTGGATAAATTTGTATGATGTTCATGTGGATGAATTTGTATGATGTTCAATTGGATGAATTTGTATGATGTTGATGTGGATGAATTTGTATGATGTTCATGTGGATACATTTGTATGATGTTCATGTAGATGAATTTGTATGAAGTTCATGTGGATAAATTTGATGTTCATTTAAATAAGTTTGTATGATGTTCATTTGGATACATTTGTATGATGTTCATTTAGATGAATTTGTATGATGTCCATTTGGATGAATTTGTATGATGTTCATTTGGATAAATTTGTATGATGTTCATTGGATAAATGTGTATGATGTTCATATAAATGAACGGATTGTATGATGTTCATGTAAATGAATTTTTGTGATGTTCATTTTAATGAATTTGTATGATGTTCATGTGGATAAATTTGTGTGATGTTCATGTGGATAAATTTGTATGATGTTCATGTGGATAAATATGTATGATGTTCATGTGGATACATTTGTATGATGTTCATTTTAATGAATTTGTATGATGTTCATGTAGATAAATTTGTATGATGTCCATTTGGATGAATTTGTATGATGTTAATTTGGATGAATTTGTATGATGTTCATTTGGATAAATTTGTATGATGTTCATGTGGATAAATTTGTATGATGTTCATGTGGATACATTTGTATGATGTTCATGTGGATACATTTGTATGATGTTCATGTGGATACATTTGTATGATGTTCATTTGGATGAATTTGTATGATGTTCATTTGGATGAATTTGTATGATGTTCATGTTAATGATTTTGTATGATGTTCATGTTAATGAATTTGTATGATGTTCATGTGGATACATTAGTATTATGTTCATGTGGATAAATTTGTCTGACGTTCTTTTGATAAATTTGTATGGTGTTCATTTGGATGAATTTGTATGATGTTCATGTGGATAAATTTGTGTGATGTTCATGTGGATAAATTTATATGTTGTTCATGTGGATAAATTTGAGTGATGTTCAATTGGATACATTTGTATGATGTTCATGTGGATAAATTTGTATGATGTTCTTTTGTATAAATTTGTATGATGTTCATGTGGATACATTAGTATGATGTTCATGTGGATAAATTTGTCTGATGTTCTTTTGTATAAATTTGTATGGTGTTCATGTGGATGAATTTGTATGATGTTCATGTGGATAGATTTGTATGTTGTTCATGTGGATATATTTGTATGTTGTTCATGTGGATAAATTTGTATGATGTTCATTTGGATGAATTTGTATGCTGTTCATTTGGATACATTTGTATGATGTTCATGTGGATAAATTTGTATGATGTTCATTTAAATGAGTTTGTATGATCTTCATTCACATTCATTTTTTATGATCCTCATTTGGATGCATATGTGTGATCCTCATCTGGATGAATTTTATGATCCCCATTTAAATGAATTTTTGTATGATCCTTATTTGGATGTATATGTGTGATCCTCATTTATCATAGAAATATCTGAATCTGATCAGTGAAAAGCGTTTGTGTTTTAAAAATGTCATGCTTATTGTGGCCAAATAATATATTTGTAACAAATATAAATTATTCTTTAAAGCTGCTGGTAAATTTATTTCATGATTTAGAATTGAGATTGTTCATTTCTGCATGATACTTTTATTAATTTCCAGCTGGTTCCTGTTTTGCTGTGATCTTTTTCCAACAAATCATGCAAAATCGAGTGTTTACCAGAATTATTAACATAGAAAAGTCGCCACCACCCACACCTCTCAGTCTAATTTACTGTCGGGTGATAATATATATCACATAAGACTATATCATCAAATCTTCCATCACTTACCACATTTATGTGGGAGGTAATCTGGGGGAGTAAACTGTCAGGTGTCACAGTTTATTTGTTTATAATTATTAAAGAAACTAACAAATGTCACAATATAAATATGAATTTTCAAGGTTGTAGAAAGATAATTTATTAAATAATTTTTAAAAAATGTATTTATGAACACTGTTGTAATAAATTTTCATGACAGCATTGAATTCTTAATTGATTGCTTATCAATAAGGTTAAAATTTAAAATAAAAATTACCAGATTTTGGAAAAACTTTCAACTGCATAAGCATGTACTGAAATGAGAGAACAATGCCATTTTGCATGAAATTTTATTTCCTTTTGTAAGATGTCAGACAGTTCTAATTCTATGTAGCAAACTATTAAATGCATATCTTAAAATTGTCTTACTTTATTGTATAGTCAGACAGTATGTTGGTGTCCCTCTTCTAATTTTGATGCACCACGGTACCAGACTGCAAGATCCTGATTTGTCATAGCATTATGCTCTGCAGACCAGGGTGTGTGTTGTTTATTCTACTGATTACTCCTAACAAACTGCACAGACCCAGATCTTCTGGTGCATGATATGCCAGCAGATCTGGGTCTATGCAGTTTGCAGTTGGACTGGACATGTAAGAGAGTATATACTGCAGTTATGGATCTCATTAAATTGGCAAATTTTGTATCTCTTATTGCCTTGCTAAATTTGAGTATGCCCTGTGATAAACTGCCTTGTTTTGTCACACTTCATTAAAACATTTATTTTATGCTTTGTGTATAAATATGCTCTATGATAAATTGCCTTGTTTTGTCACACTTCAGTAAAACATTTATTTCATGCTTTATGTATAAGTATGCCCTATGATAAACTGCCTTGTTTTGTCACACTTCAATAAAACATTTATTTCATGCCTTGTGTTAAATATGCCCTGTGATAAACTGCCTTGTTTTGTCACACTTCAGTAAAACATTGCTTACTCATAAGGCAGGTCACTTTTATGCCTCTCATGTACAAATGAGTCCAAAAGAGAATCACATGGCATGTATGCAAACACAACAAAACTTTTGTTTTAATTTCAGTGGTTTTCCTTAGCCATATTACATATATAATTTTCAATGGAAACTTTACCCATGGACATGTGATATCTGGATGGAACTCGATAACTTGGCATTTTTACATGTATACATACATGTATAATTTATATTATTATGTACAGTTCTGGAGGAAGGTAGGTCACTGCTACTTTTCACTTGGTGCATTTATGCACATAATTATAGATTACTTGTATTCAGTGCGAATTCACACTATGGTTTGACTGTTGAGAAAACTGGCAAATTATAGAACAGATTGTTTGTATTTCATGTACTGTCACAGGTAGATGCAAGAATTTTTTGTAAAGGGTTACAAGTTTAAATGGGTTGTTCATGTTGATAGAAATGGCTATCTGTTTTTATACTTCTTTTATTGCAAGGGGGAGGATTCATTTGACCTCTCATGAAATAAAATCCACCCAGTGTGTGACTTTGAGGTAACCTACCAAGAAGAATAACTACATTAGTATATAATAAACTCATACAAAACATGTATGTAGCAGGAAATACTTATCTTGTTAAACAAAATATGACAATATACAAATGAAATTTTATAACAATTTAAATTTGTTAAAAATCAAATTAAATTTTCAACTTATCCAATGTTTATTCTCTTAATACAAGCACCATACTAAGACTTTTAAGAATGTGCAAAACATTGAAAATATATTATGTCAGAATGACTGCATAGTCTCATGTTTTTATGGATACAGTTGCCTAAATATGGTAAACTGCATCAAACTGTGATAAACAGTTTGGAATTGGGATATACCATGAAACTTATGTTATGATTTGCTAGATGACAATAATTTACAATTGTGGAGAGAAAAAAAAAACAAAAAAGCAGCCCAAATTTTCCCTTTAGGTCAGCAAGTTTCAGATTATTTAAAACAGAAGATTTGTAAAAGCATTTATTGCATCTTGGACCTTTCTTGAGAAAGATTTGATCAAGAAGGAAAATTTTATAAATGTGACAAATAAGGCTGGAAATTTGGCAGGTAATGTTCATTGTTCCCTCCCATCAATATTTTAAGCAATATTAACTTTAAAAACAACAATATTGTTTGAAATGAGCTTTGAAACTTATATATCAAATATGCTGGAGCTCATAAATTTATTCTGCTATAAATTGATGTTGTTTGCTTAGTATTTGCATGCAGTTTTCTCTTATTTGGACCATACTTAACAGATGTCAAGATAGATAACCCTTCTCAAGGGCCATAATACACCAAATAACATGCTAATTATGCCTTATTAATATAAGTGCTTCCACCTCCACTTTTGTTACATAGTTTCCTCCCTCACATAAAGAAAATAAATCTGCCACAGCAAGATCATGCATGATACACAGAGCAACAGGACATGTTGCATATTATAGGGTGCGATCATAAAAATGCAGCCACACAAGACAAGACTAATGGTTCCATGACCTTCAAAGTGTCTCTAACATGCACATTATGTACACTCAGTGCAAATTCAGTGTTTTTATGAGTTGTCACATTTAATCTTCTGTATGAGTCACTTTGTAATCATAACTTCCTCAGGAAATTTGGCTTTCATTAAGTTTGCAAACTGAGCACTCCTTGACACTGGAAAAGCTTATGCATAAATTAAAGTTTAATAATCATTTGACTATACTTGAATTAAAGATCATTTACAAATTCTTTTATCTTATTAGCACAGCTCTGTAGTAACTAAAGTAATATGTTTTATAGTTTTAATTGTAATCTATTTAAGATACAGCATTTCCTTTCCTTGTGTGTAAAATATCAATTATTTTGAAGAAATCTTCATATGAGTTTTTCATTTCATCTGTCACCTTGTTGATGGATTTGTGTGTGCCCATCTTAATCTGTTCATCTGTCTCTCTGCATGTTACCAATTTAATTTCTGCAAAATAACTTGACTTGTCTAGCATCTACTATTACCAAGCAATATGAATGACTTGCATTTGGAGTATGAAAGAACACTGTTGATTTCAGGTACAAAAAACTTCAAGAAGCTTATCAGTATCAAGGTCAAAAGTTCAAATGCCAAGGTCACTTTGACTGAAAGAATAAAAAAGGTTTCCAGAGTAACTTTACTTCTATATCACTGACTTGGATCAAGCCTCTTGGATGATTTACATTTTGGGTAGGGAAGAAGTCTATCAGTTTCGGGGTCAAAAGGTACAAGGTCCAGGTCACTTTGACTGAAAGAATAATGGTGGTTTCTGCAAAAACATTTCACTTATCTACACAGAGGACTGTTCAAATCAGAGCAGGTTTATAATGTTCTGTTCAAGATACTCTTGTTGCAAATTTTGGGACAATAAATAAGATTTACTATTTCTAGAAGCATGGGATTGATCAGCTCTGATGCTAAGATAGAATTACAGAGCTAAAGCCTTAGACGTCTTTTTTCCCTTAAGCTGAATATGATATACTCTATTGGTATATGTTGACCTATCTGATTTGTAACTTTATGGACTATCCATGATTCAGTTAAATTTATGATCAATTTATTTATGATGTTTGATGAAATTTATTTGGAAGGGAGTCTTAGGCTCCTTCTTCTTTGGGTTGGAGTCCTGAGTTAGATTTAAGATGAGATGCAACATCCCAGTGCATATATAAATCGACATAATGAAACTAAGTTACACATCTGCTGTGGATTTGAATGGTCTCCTCAACACCCCAACCCCTACAAACATTTTTGAAGTGAAGTCTGAAAACTTTGTCATTTGCATGAAGAGAAGTAATCATCAAAGATGATGGTCCACATAAAAACAGAAGATTTTTTGTGAGTGATGAAATCCTTTCAGACTTTAACAGTAAAAAAGAAATTCATGTTTTCACAATCCTATTTTTATAGTTAAACAAGGAATCCAGATGAACTAATTTCTTAAAAGAATAATAGAATATAGAATTAAAAAGATTTTAACTACCATTTGGATACTAAGACATAATTTATCTCACACTATTCATTACCATGAAAAATGTTGGATAAACGCAATTATCAAATAAACTGTTTCAATTGGTATATGGTTTGTAAGGAATCCCATTTGTGGCATCGTATTAAAGCAATTTTTGAATAAATGTATGCTGGATTAACAAGATTAGACTAAATTAATTCTGTAATTGTGTATTATTGAAAATCTTGCACAAGATCTTTCATCCTGGTGCAGTGTTATCCATTCTAGAGTTATCCATTCTAGTGTTATCCGTTCTAGTGTTATCCATTCTAGAGTTACAGATTATGATCTGAGGCAGGGTAGAAGCATCAGCACCATAAATATCAAAACTGTCGCACATCCTCTGTTGATCAAGGAACCCCATGCAGCATTGCCAGTCCAGTGTGCCACAGACAGTTCAGAGCACAAATTGGACTGATAAGTCAATCTTGCATCAGAAACCAAAGCAGTTAATGATGTCATGATGATCTTTGAACTCAAAGGACAAACAGCACAGATTGTGTCACACATCATAAGGTACACAGTTTGCACATAATAAAAAGCTTTCTTCGTACCAATATATGCAGTTTAGCAGAGTACAGTTAACATTTTTGTTCTTTAGATTTAAAATGAGTTACATTCAGATTTAGTTGTTCTTGTGTCTAGTGATACTTTTTGTGGTTTAGTACGTGGTGATATGTGTACTTCACATTTTATGAGAGAGTCAAAAATTAGAACCAGTTTTTTATTTTAAAAATGTACAATTATGAATTTAACTTGTTGTTATTCCATTCAGTCAGGCACATAAGTGAATCTTGAAAAAATCAGTTTTATCTATAATAAATTTTTGTTTCAAAAAGTGTGAGAAACCTATTAATATGACCTCCCTTTTAATGCAATGCATTTTTATGTCTTGCCTATATACATTATAGTTGTCTCTTTTGCTCAGCCCCAGATCATAAGTCATGTATAAACTAAGGTAGTATTACAAACCAAGATTGATTTCTAATCACTGCCACAGGCTAGAGTTAATCTCTTACTCAAGTTTACCATGACCAGAGAGAAGATCTGGCATCTTAGATCAGCACAGGTGCTAGATCGAGCTACTTCTCATCTATGTGTTACAGCTTAGTCCTAAGATCACAGGAACCCGCGAGGGGAAAACGGTGCATGTTCTAAATCCATCCCCACCTGGACAGACAGTGAGAAGGACATTGTCTGCTAAGTTTGATTGGATCAATCAAAGCGACACCCAATCAGAATTGTAACAACAATTTTGATCCGAATTATAACTTCTGACTAGCAAGCAAAAATTAAGTCTCACCTAAGAAGATTGCTGAGCAAAATAGGGTTACTCCGAGGAAGACACTCGTAGTTTGGCAGTAAAACTTAGAGAGGAGATTCTAAGGAAAGACAAAGCTTTGTAAAGGAAGTTTTGGGGGACAGAACTTCTGGTTCAGTTAAGTCCCAAGTCTCTAAGAGGGGAGACATATGTGAGATTAGCAGAGCAGTTGGAATTGACAAGTCTAGTAGGGTACAGAGTCAAGGAGGAAGAGGAAAAGGAGTCGAGGAGGAGAAAGTATAGTATAGAGAAGTCGAGGAGTAGAAGGAATTTGGAGAAAGTCGAGAGGAAGAGGAGAAGGAATTGGAGGAATAGGAGAGAAGAATACACAGATGAGTAGAATACAAGGACAGGTGGAAATCTATCTCACACTACTAATCAAATGATGCAATAGGCTATCACAGAGTCGAGTGGAAGGAGAGTACTTGGGAAATTTTAATCATTTGATTATTGAATTGTCATTAAATTGTTATTTGTTGAATTTCACTTTTTGTATATTCAGTCATTTAACCATTGGCATTGCTGACTGGGGGCTCAGAGCTTTACATGTCTTTCACTGATTTTACTTCCAACCAAAATCAAGCCTGGGTGGGACTTCTATAATAATTTAAATAAAATATTGGGAGCACCCCACCCCAATCATAACACACCTACCACAGTGTCAGCATAACAACCCGTCACTTCACAATAGTGATGGACCTTTGTATATTACAGTTGTGAAATTTCAAGTATTTCAAATATTATTATTTTCTTATTCAGCAATAATTAATAGCGCTCTCTAATTGCCCACTTAATATAATTAAAAAAACATTAAGTCTCTCAGATAAATAAGGGATGTCACCAGCATAACAAAACTTGTCTATAGAGACCGACCTTTCTGCCAACAAAAATGGTCTCAAAACTAAGACAAGTGGTCTTCTGATAAAGGTTATCACATTATATAACAGAATTGATATATGCATTAAGAATATTTACAAATGACATGTGGTCATCCAAAACAGTGGCCAGCTTTCAAGACAGCTGTTACTGGATCTAGTCACTCAACAAAATATCTCCCATTTCCGGAGTACATTAAGTTATGTTGAAAATCACGTTTTTCAGTGACAGTTGTATGGTATCCCATGTATCAACCAAATTTTCTATTTTCACCTAAACTTATTACAAATGTTCTTTTTGAGTAACATCTCCCTTTAATTTTGTCCTCATTTAATTATAGGATGGGCACATCACAATACCTGACTATGGAAATTATCTAAGCAAACAAACAAAGACTCATAATAATTGCTTTAGTTGGTAGATTCATGTAGCAACTCCATTTAAGTGAAGGTACCTTGTAGATTTAATTCATTTTCTTTTTTCAATTAGGCGACAATCCTATAAAGACTCAGTGTAAACTGGTTAAAGCTACAGGTCCAGGAAGTGGGGATAAATTAAACTGATTTAGGTAAATGTTTACCTGTCCAATTTGTTTGCCAACTCTCAGGTTAGCTCAGGTAAATGTCAGATTTATGTCACTTTTCTACTTAAATGGCTTTTTAATTCCACACATATTAAGAGAAATAGGATCTGATAAGGTTTTGTGGATAGAAAAATTTCAAGTGGTGCTGTAGTAACAAATCATTGGAGTAAATACTGTTTTGAAATTTGAGTGTTCTATAGAGCTTTGCCATGTTTGTTATGGACTTTATCAATTGGTTCACACAGGAGTAAAAAAAAAAGACCTCTTTTTGTACACTTTTCAAAATATTTAATTTTGCCTCTTTACATGCTATATATATATATTTAATTTTGCCTCTTTACATAATATATAAAGATTATTTATAATGCATCCCTGGGGATGTGGATTTTTAGACTGTTATAATAGAGAAACATGCAAATTCAGCATTGAATTTTCAGAATGTCTGGCAGACATGTAGGTATAAATGTAGCAGACAATTTATACTGATATGATTACTATCAGAATTCATATGGTAATAATATTTTCAAGAAACAATATACTAGTACATTTTTATAAATATGTGTTACCTTGAGGGAATAAAATGATAAATCAGTATGATGAAATTGTCAACATACATGTACTTTTACTAACCAGTCAATCATAATTACTTTTATGTATAAACTTCTTTGTTCAGTAACTTAACAACTAGCCCTTTTTTATTTGGATTAAAAGAAATTGTCAATAGTTATGTTTTTTAATAATCAGAGATTCTGTTTTGCTTATTATTGTTTCCATGACATCCTCCTGAAGAATAGCACTCTGAGCTTGTATGTACAGACTAACATCTGCAGTGCCGACTTCAAACATCGCAGGCTCCAGGTAACGTATCTGGTACTAAATCGTCGTCATCCTCATCACTTCCAGCAGTAGTTTTCCGGTGATTGCTGATTGCACAAACGCTGTTGATGGTATCACATATGTGACAGTGTCACTATCAGAATTAATATAATCCAAGAAGGCGTGTGTGTGTGTGATTTGGATTTTTAACGTAGCTTTAACAATCATTTCTGCAGTGTGGCAGTTTATAGTGATGTGTAGCATTGTGGCCAAGGGCGGCGTTAGGAGTACGCGGGGCCTAGGGCCGTCCATGACCGCGCGGGGACAGATTATCGGTATCAGCAGAGTAAACTAAGTTGCTGTGGTACCTATAGGCGGGTACCTGAACAGGAATGACCATAGACTAGAGTTAGACGGGACATCGCCCGCCTAGCCCAAGGGCTCCCGGGCAACCCTGCGAAAATTTGAAAAACTGAGATCTACGTTATCGGACAGCCGTTGCCCGCCAGTGGCGTTGAGAAAATGGCTGCATCTGTGCTACCACCTGTTAATTGCGTTACGAAGTTGACTACCGGTAAGTTGACTTCTTAACTTTGCGTGCATTACGTCGGCCTGTATCAGCGTCTCCAATTTACCGGAGAATATAGCTTGACAAACTCATAAGGACGACCTTAGGCCTGAAGCGCGGGGCCCCCTCAAGAGCAAGGCCTGGGGCGTTCGCCCCACTTGCCACCCCCAAACGCCGTTCATGATTTGGGCATCATGCCACAGAGATGTAGCATGATGTCCCACACAGTTACAGTATCCTGACACCAGGCCGACCAGTCCTAACACTAACTTCTTAATGCTGAGCACCAAGTGAGGCAGCTGTTAGTACCATTTTTCAGGGTTCCCACACTACCGGTCTAGTAGACTTTTATTTTCAAAGTCGGCTTGATATCCGTATCTTTCCTTACGTGGAAGCTATGAAAACCACTCTAGCATCACAAGAGGCAAACATCGTGTTGGCAAAGCGTAGCCTAGCAAACTTTAAACGTTGTTAGATCGAGTGATACATGCATGAAATGGATATGAAAATTACTTATTTTCTCAGAAATTGTGAGTATTAAAATCGAAGTTGATGAAATGTGACCTGGTACTCGCGATTTGCATTACTAGTTGAATGAGTACACAAATCTAGCAACCCACATTTTCAAATGTTGTAGAGAAAAAATATATCAAAAATATTAAATGAAAGTCGTATACTGGTTGTAATCAAAATACAAAAACGAAAGAACACAAAGTTTTCCATATTTATGTATATTCCGAGAACAACTTCTGGAGTTTTTTTTATCACGGGACTACATGTTGACATGTGCTCTCTGCTAGATAAATCAGACTAGCCAGATTGCCGTTTAAAAAAAAAAGTATCTGACTTTCATTTAATATAATTGAATTTCTCTACAACAACATTAAAATGAGGAGTTTTGTTGTTGATTTGTATTCCAAATTGTTGACTCTCAGAGCTGAAATGAGAAATTGCCGTCCCTTTTATTATATATTAAATTATTATATATTAAAAAACGATTCGAGCCCCTGTATCAATACAGGTTTGGGGACTGGTTTAACGATTTACAAGAAGACAAGTTGATTTTACAGAAAATTCAGTCCTTGTTTATTCAACAGTATATAATTTTTAAGGTCTTTGTCAAAATTTAAATCAATCCTTTTGAAAATGTTTTTTAAATGATGGATTTTTAACCAGATCTTCTTAAGGAGATTAGATTTTGTGGCGTTTGGTAGGGTTGGGGTGGGGTTCTTGTAATATATTATTTAAATTACTATGGAAGTCCCACCCAGGCTCGATTTTATAGGAAGTGAGTGATAGAGAGAGGTAAAGCTCCGAGCTCCCAGCCATCGATGCCAACAGTTAAATTATTGAGAACACAAAGGTGAAATTCAAAGGAATAACAATTTAATACAATTCAATATTCAAATGATAATTTTCCAATCACTCTTCTTCCTCTCAACCAAATGATAGCCTATTGCATCCTGTGATTTATAGTGTGAGATCGCTTTTCCACCTGTCCTTGTTTTCTACTCATCTGTATCTCTCCTATCCCGCCAATTCCTACTCTCCTTCCGACTTCCCTCCTAACTCCTTCTCCTTGACTGCTCCTTTTCCAATTTCTCCTCTTCGACTCCTTTTCCTCCTCCTCTTCTCCGACTAGCCTTCGATCCACAATCGACTTCTCCACTAGGCTCTATTCCGTCTCTCTCCTAGAGACTCTGGACTAAACCACACCGGAAGTCTGTCCCCATAAAGCTTCCTTTACGAAGCTTTGTCTTTCCTTAGAATTTTCTATGTCTTCCCGCCAATTCACGAGTGGCTTCTCGGAGTTACTGCTACAACTTCTCAGCACGATATTTCACAATGACTGGGGTTTATAGTCCAAAGTACTCAGTTAAATTCGGGTTGAAATGGTGACCACACCCTCTCTCAATTCCGATTGGATATCGATTCTACCCTGTTCTATTCAACTTAGCAGACAATGCTCTGGCCGTCTGTCAACGTAGTGAGATTTACGATGCCGATAAGGGTCCTTTGTTCTTGAACAAAGCTTTCAATGTCCACATGTGATTTTTGACACCCAAAAAGCTGGGCTCTCGTAACAAATATGAACAGGACCACTATAGCTGTAGGGTCTAACATATATACATGGTTTCTAACCAATTCCTTTGTTTTTGACTTACGTAGTCGTGGTAGGCAACGTGACAAATCCCCCATGCTTGAGAATAAAATAGGGATTTTATTCCCCCAAAATTGCTTCAAATGCAAATGCCGTTACTACACGTAATAAAAGAACAAAATCATAGTGACGCTACTCGCTGACTACGGACAGGAATATACACACAACATACGGTTATCTACAGAGCGATATATGTCATTTCAGCGCTCCTACTCATGAAATGAGCGCCTACGTTCTCGGTTCCTTTCACGTATCTAATCTGCATCTGGTACTGCGAACTCGACAGGTGATGTTCTCCCGGGTGTTTCCGTTGGTACATTGGAATACCCGGCCATCAACGTCTCTTTATCTTCCCGTGTTATTGCAGTCAACATGGGGTTACTCTCCACGTCCGAGGGTGTCTCAGCCCTCGTTAACGGACATCTCGGGACAGTGTTTGCACCTTCCATACCGCCTTCGGTGTCCTCGGTGTTGATCATGGCGACGACAAAATCGCTGACGGTCTCTCTTTCCCGGTATCTCTCAAGGAGACCGGCATGGTACAGCTTCTCCTTATTCGGTAGTTGTATCCAGTAGGTTTGACCTCCGACCTTCCCGGTTACGACGTACGGACCTCTCCAAGAAACTTGCAACTTGTTGTGTTCTTGGGGCAACAGCAACAACACCTTGTCCCCTACTTCATACTGTCATGGTTTTGTGCGCTTGTTGTAATTCTTTGCCTGACGCGACTTCGCTCGCTTGAGGTTCACATGTGTGAGGGAACAAACTTCCTCCCGTTTGTTTCGCAAATCCGCGATTTACTGATAGGTAGTACGTACCTCTTCGACAGCGTGATCGTCCGTCCACAGCTGTCTCAGTACGGCGATTGGGCCACGTACGGTCCTTCCATGCAAGAGTTCAAAGGGAGAAAACCCTAAACTCACTTGTGGTACTTCCTGGTATATGAAAAGCATGGCAAGAATATGCCGATCGCAATCTTTGGGGCGACCTTCGCACAGCTTCTTGAGCATGTTTTTCTCAGTGTCCCGTTAAACCGTTCGACCAGTCCGTTACATTGGGGGTGATACGGTGTATTCGTGAGGTGCTTAATCGACATCAGTCTTTCACCTCTGCCATCACACAACTCATGAACTGTGTCCCTTGATCGGTCAGGATCTCGTCGGGCACTCCGACTCTTGACCAAATCCCAAACAGCACTTCAGCGACTGTTTCCGAATCAATATTACTCAACGCGACGGCCTCCGGATAGCGTGTAGCATAATGTACGACTGTTAAAATATACCGATTTCATTGGGACGACGCAGGTTTTATCGGTCCGATCAAGTCTATCGCGACGTATCTAAATGGTTCATCAATAAGGGGTGTACTCCCTAAGGGGACGGGTCGATTATCCGCTTTTGGTGCCATTCTCTGACACTTGTCACAGGAGAGACAGAACCGCTAAACATCTCCCTGAACCCCTGGCCAGTAGAATTCTGACATGATGGTCATGCGTCTTGGCAATTCCCATGTGTCCTCCCATGAGACTTTCATGCGCGAGTTTCAACACTTCACCTCGCTTCTCTTTTGGTACGACAACTTGCTTGAAGTGTTCGTTGCCTTTCCTGGAGTGGCGATACAAGATGCCTTTCTTATATGCGAACGTCACCGCGCCATTCAGAGTTTCTTTCTCTGTTCGTTCTGCAGCCTATTTGTGCAGCTGCGCCAGAGTTGCGTCTTCCTGCTGTAGTCTCCTAAATTCGGCTGAAAGAACGATACTGACCGCTGTCGACGTAACTTCTATCGGCTTCGCTTTCGTCTGTCGACTCTTGGATCTGGTTTCCACAGTACTCACCGGCATTGGTGTGCAGGTTTCAGGGTTCGATTGTGGCAACACATAATGACATCCCAGTATGACGTCATGTGATAGTCCAGCCAAGCATGCAGCTTCAATTTTCCCCTTCATGTACGGTGAATCGAGGTCAATAACTGCCACTGGCAATGAGTCACGTGCGCTGTTCGCATACTGGACTTCAATTACCTTCCCCGTGTAATCCTCAAGCTTCACGTATTTCTTGTCGACAATGGCTGGAATGCTACACTCAGTGTCATACAAGATGGTGGCACCTTCTCCGTTGACAGTTGCAGACGCGAGGTTTGCTGGGTTACAGCTTGCCTCCAGCTCGCACTCTTTCCTAGCGATGTCAATCACGTGGGCCTGCCTGCCCTTGGGACAGTCCCTGGCAAAATGCCCCGGGTGCTTGCAGTTGTAACACGTCGGTGGCCCTCGCCGACCTGCAAGGTCCGTTCTCGTGGGTGAGGCCTATCCTGGTCTATGGGTGGCATCCTTACCTGCGAATCCCCCTCCAACCTTCCCGTCACCCTGACAGTTACGGACAGCCGGCTCTCCTTCGCCCACCCGGCACGACTCGGTGGGTCGGGGTCGGTCCACACCCTTGGAACCTCCACTCTTTGAGTGCGTCTGCTCATATCTCTCCGCCATGCTGGAGATTTCTTTGAGCATCCGGTGTTCTCTCTCTGCTAGAAAGACTGTCAACTCGCAACGGTAAGTACTGAGGACATGATCCTTGAGTATGACCTCGCGTAGCCCGTCGTACGATCGTTCAATGTTGGCCATTTTCATACACTTCTCAAATAACTCTCGAACATGGGTGTGGAATTAAGAGTGGGTTTCTGTTGTCTTTTTCATCAAATCCCGAAAAAGTTTACGGTACGTTTCGGGGGTCAACTGATAATGGCTAGGGAGGGCCTTCTTGAGCGCACCGTAGTCATCAGCATCGTCTGCATCTAAGCTGTGGTAAACTTCGCGAGCTGCACCTTGCAAAAAGACTGAGACGTTAATCGCCCAATGCTGTGATGGAATTTTATGAGCTTCCGCGAGTTTCTCAAATTGCACGAGGAAATCGTCAATGGACTCTTCTTTGTCATTGAACCGCGGCATACTTATTTGTACCATTAGTTGATCTATAAATGGTCGTACGCTCTCTCTAAGAATTGTACTGGGGTTGTCCCTATCGGTGTCCCTAGTTGCTAACCTTACCTTCTCCATTTCGAGAGCGTGAGCGAGTCTGGACAGCTCTGGCTGTTTCTGTATTTCTCTGTCTGCTGCTATCTTGGTCAGGTCTTTCTGTGTTTCTCTGTCCGCTGCTATCTTGGCCAGCTCTTTCTGTTTCTCTGTCCGCTGCTATCTTGGCCAGCTCTTTCTGGGTTTCTCTGTCCACTGACATCTTGGCCAGCTCTCTGTCTGCTGCTTTTACTGCCTTCCATTCTTTGATTCTTTTCTCTATAAACTCAGCCAGGCGATCTCCCTCGTACCCGTGATCATCCGAGCCTATGGCATGGTACTCCTTAATCATTTATCTTTCTGTAGCCATTCTATTATGATACTAACAGTAAGTGATACCTTGTCTCGACTTACTAAACAATTGACAGATGTTACACGTTCCTAACCAAATATTTACTTGTTGACACCAGAAACTTTGGTCAGGTAAGATACTTTGCTTCACAATTACTGCAAGTAATTAAAGATCTACCAAGCAAGCAAATATAAAAACAAAAACATACACAAGATGAAAAATCATAAAAATTCAAAATACACAGGATGGAAAATATCTCACAACTAGCTCATTAATACTTCCTAACAAATAAAACTTTAGGTTGTAAAGATAATATTTATGCTTAATTCATATCCTGGACGAAGCGCCCACTGTGACATTTGGTAGGGTTGGGGTTGGGCACTTACAATATATTATTTAAATTACTATGGAAGTCCCACCCAGGCTCGAGTTTGTAGGAAGTGAAATTAGTGATAGAGAGAGGTAAAGCTCCGAGCTCCCAGCCAGCAATACCGACAGTTAAATTACTGAGAACACAAAGGAATAACAATTCAATATTCAAATGATAATAATTTCCCAATCACTCTTCTTCCTCTCAACCAAGTGATAGCATATTGCATCCTGTGATCTACAGTGTGAGATCGCTTTTCCACCTGTCCTTGTTTTCTACTCATCTGTATCTCTCCTATCCCAGCAATTCCTTCTCTCCTTCCGACTTCCCTCCTAACTCTTTCTCCTTGACTGCTCCTTCTCCAGTTTCTCCTCCTCGACTCCTTTTCCTCCTCCTCTTCTCCGACTAGCCTTCGATCCACAATCGACTTCTCCACTAGGCTCTATTCCATCTCTCTCCTAGAGAATAAGGACTAAACCACACCGGAAGTCTGTCACCATAAAGCTTCCTTTACGAAGCTTTGTATTTCCTTAGAATTTCCTATGTTTTCCCGCCAATTCACAAGCGGCTTCCTGGAGTTATTGCTACAACTTCTCAGCACGATATTTCACAATGACTGGGGTTTCTAGTCTAAAGTACCCAGTTAAATTCGGGTTGAAATGGTGACCACACCCACTCTCAATTCCGATTGGATATCAATTCTACCCTGTTCTATTCAACTTAGCAGACAATGCTCCGGCCGTCTGTCAACAAGGTGAGATTTACGACTCCAATAATAATAATGATAATAATAATAATAATAATGAGGACTTTGTATAGCGCCTAATCTTTACAAGCTCTAAGCGCTTTACAACATTAGACAACACCTATAAGATAAAAAACATATAATAATATTATTACAAAAACAAACACCATGAAATTAGAAAAACATTAAAAAATAAAAAACATGTTGAGAATATTTCAGGTAGGAAACATTATTAGGTCCTTAAGTTTGTTCTTGCAGTCGAAATAAGTGAGTTTTGAGAGCCCTCTTGAATGTGATCACTGTGTCTTTGTGTCTAAGTTCAGTGGGCAAATCATTCCACGTTGCTGGGCCTTGGTATGCAAAAGAATGCTGTCCATATGACTTTGTTTTCATAGTGGGAATAATGAGTATACGATTGTCAGAAGAGGAGCGTAAGTATCTTGCTGGTGTGTACACATGGGTGAGATTGGATAGGTATGTTGGACTAGAGTCCGACAGTGACACGTAGCACAGAGAACAAATTTTGTGTTTGATTCTGGATCGAATGGATAGCCAGTGTAGGGTACAGAGCAGCGGGGAGGTGTGCTCTGATCGAGGTACTCTAAGTATGATCCGAGCAGCTGTGTTTTGACCTTTTTGAAGTTTCTGGAGTAGATATTGAGATGAACCAGATAGAACTGAGTTACAATAGTCCAGTCTAGAAAGTACTAATGAACACACAAGTGTTTTAGTGGCATCAACTGAAAGATATTTGCGAATAGAGCTGATGCGTCTCAGCTCAAGATATGCAGCCTTGCATATGTTCATGACATGTTGGTGCAGTGTGAGAGTACTGTCCAGAGTAACACCTAGGTTTCGTACTGATTGTGTGAATTTAATGTTGGCGTTGCTGATATTTATTGTTTGAGGTAAAGGATGTGAATGAGGAAGTCTTTGTGTTGTGACCAGAATGGCTTCAGTTTTATCATCATTCATCTGCAGCTTGTTACATCCATGATTTCACATCAGAAATGCACCTCTCTACACCTTGGATGGTAGCATCAGCTTCAGTTGGGTGGCTAGATTTGTATATTTGGGTGTCATCAGCGTACAATTGGTGAGACACTGGATGATGATCTATGACACTTCAGAGCGGCTGAGTGTACAGAATGAAGAGAACAGGTCCAAGAACAGACCCCTGTGGAACACCACAACATAGATCACCTGGGCTGGAGTGTATTCCATTTGCAGATACAATTTGTGTCCTGTTGACCAAGTAGGACTTGAACCACAGTAAGGCTTTATCATGAATGCCAAATACATGCTGGAGAGGTGAAGTAATATATCATGGTCTGTTGTGTCAAATGCTGCAGACAAATCAAGGAGAGTGAGGACTATAATCTTTCCTCTATCCAACGCAGAGAGAATGTCATTAACTACTTTTAGAAGAGTAGTTTCAGTACTGTGGCAAGGGCGATATGCAGATTGTACATTGCTAAAAAGACTGTTTGAATTTAGATGAGATACAAGCTGGGATAGAACAACCTTTTCTAAGATTTTTGATATGAATGGGAGATTAGAAACTGGGCGGTAGTTCTTTAAATCGTTATGGTCTAGTGTTGGTTTCTTCAACAGAGGCTTTACAATGGCAGTTTTGAAAAATGATGGGAATTCCCCGGATGAGAGAGAGGTATTAATAACATCAGTTAGCGAAGGCAATACTGGATCTAAGCACTCAGGCAGCATTGATGTTGGAATTGGATCAAATTCACATGACCTTGGTGCACTCTTCATCAGGATTTTACGTACAAAATACATAGAGACAGGTTCAAATGCTGCTAATGGTTGCCGCTCAAATTCTGTATCCCATCTGTATGGTGACGACGAGTCAAGTGAAATTGTGGTGTCAAGCTTATATCTAATGGTTTGTACTTTGTCATGGAAGAAATTTGCAAACATATTCCGGAAGGACGACTGGAGAGAAGGTAGTTGGAAGTGGTGTTGATTTGTTCTTGAACAAAGCTTTCAATGTCCACATGTGATTTTTGACACCCAAGAAGCTGGGCTCTCATAACAAATATGAACAGGACCACTATAGCCACAGGGTCTAACATATATACATGGATTCTAACCAATTCTTTTGTTCTTGACTTACGTGATTGCGGCAGACAACATGAGAGATTTGTTGAAAAATCTTGCTTGGGATTTTATTGGCACAGATAAATTCAGGGTTAAACTCTTTGTTACAGGACAAGATTCTGATCTGCATTTATTGCTTTTTTTTTTAATACTGTAATAGGAAATGTTTTCTTTCTATAAGATGCACATATATATATATATATATATATATATATATATATATATATATATATATATATATATATATATATATATATATATGCACTTTGCGCCATGATTAGTATAGTAGTTTTCACACGTTTCTTTCGATATTCACAAAATCTTAAGTAAAAGTTATATGCACGCTGAAAGCATGTGTTGATTGGTAATTATTCTTGTTGTAGTCGTTCAACCGAATAGGCGTACAAGCGTTAGTTATTGGAAATTTGCAATGGATAAGTGTACACGGAAACGCATATGAGAAAATTTTAGCAGTAAGAAATTTGTACAGACACCATTCATAGACCCTGGAACGTAATGAACCGTACACGTGCTTCGTCTTCCTTAACATAATGTTGCTGTTAATTTTTCCCATTGAATTCAGACACATAATGATGTGTGACAAAAATATTGAATAGTTTAAATATGTATGCAATTTTTGCGATGGAATTACATATTTTGTTGATTAATTTTAAGCCCCGACGGTACGATAAACGGCGTTGATACTCTGTTCATGCTATATATTAGACGTTGAATTCAGATACAATGATCAGAGAAAAAAAAACTTGAATATTGTAAAGCTGTGTGCAATTTTTCAATGGAATTACATGCATAATATATGAACTGAATGCCACGACGGCACGATAGTAAACGGTGTTGATACCCCCTATTCATCATATACATCAGACATGAATGCATGTATATGTGTCGATGAGTTGTTCTCTCAAAAAAGTAAAATACTGTAAAACCCCGCATTAGCACTGTATATATATATATATATATATATATATATATATATATATATATATATATATATATATTGCTATAGAATTCTTTAGAATTAAAGGTTTGAAAGGAAACAAAACTAATGTATGTACAGTATATTGTTCCCACTTAGCAACATAATGCATGTCAGCAAAATAAGGTTAGAACTTTTATTTTGTACATTGTAATGACTTTATATACCAATTTAAAGGAATATAATCAAACTTGTTTCATGTGATACATTTTGTGGTTTTATATATGATCATCTTTTCTGGCTTAGATGTTTTGGAGAGTCTTGAAAGAGAACCATCTTTAGATTTAGAAAGTGCATGTTTTATAATCTAAAATGTTCTTTAATTCCATTCAGTAATGGTCATATGTGAACCTTGAAAAAATTAATTTCATCCTAGAAAACCCCTTGAAATGACCTGGAAATTTATCTTTAGCATGGGAACCATGATTTTTATAAGTTTTCAGTATGACTCAGCTGAAGTTCAAACCTATGACCTCCTGCATCCAATGCAGATGCTCTAACAACTAGGCCACTGAAGCAGTCCAAGAAGGCAACAACCTCATTACCAGAGCTCAAAAAAAATTACACATTTTCATGATTATATGAAATAGATCCAGACATTGAAAGTGGTAACTCAAAGAAATCAGAAATGTTTTTTTGCAAATGTTCTGCTTCCGTTTCTTGTATTGTTTGTAGTTTTGTGTCTAAAAGAGACATTCTTGTTCATTTTCTGGCCAACATATTTTGAGCCATTTTCATAACAGTCAGAATTTAAAATGAACACAAGATTTACTCAAAGCTACAGGTATCAAAAGATAGCTAAAGGATATTTCTAAGTTACGAAACCAAGAAAGTTCAAAACAAAGTATTCTTTTCATGTTTAATTGCATTGAACCAAAAACAGTGATGCTAAAGTTCCAATTACGAATAAGGTGTGATCATTATGCATTTGTTACCTTGCACCTTTGTTGTTATGTACTTGCTATTTAAACAACTTACATTGTTTTTCAGACTCCAGCACATCTGGTGATTAAAAAAAAAATGTTTCTCAGGTTGACAGCACAAATCAAATGCAGTAACCAGTTAAATGTTAGAATGTAATAAAGAATCTTTACTGTATATATATAATCAGGCTCGAAGAGCTTAACTTGAATGAATTCACTTTAGTGGCATATCAAAGATAAGAGATTCAGATTTGAAAATTGGATTGAATAAAGAAAGTGCAAATATTGTGTATAGATTGTAAAATTCATCTAGTTTAAAACCATAAAAAAACATTATTATGATATGTGTGTGCCTATTAGAAAATACTGTACAACATGGCCCTTGTTTTGCCATGATTTTCCACCATGATTGATTGGTATTGTATAACACTTTTTGTATTATCTATCATGGTGACTTGTTTTCTTGTTGTATGCTTGGAGTAAGTTCAAGTTCAAAGTATTTCACTCAACAGATTTCTGCTTAGTTTTCCCTTGCTCATGGCAAGAGAGAAAGAGAACAGGGAAAGCAGAGTGGATTTGTACAAAATTGTGAAACTTGTTTAATTTAGTTATTGACAATTTAATTTTCAGGAGGAGGCGCTGAAATTATTTGGTGAAAAATATATTCAGCCCTCATATTGCTTGAAACAATTTTCTTCAAGATCAGAATTGTTGACAAAAAGAACAAGTTGAAAAAAATAAAGAAAAAAAACCCATTGATTTGAAAGAAAATTTCAGGCCCAATACCCAAGCAAAACTTGAAGTTCATTATAAAATGTAAATTAAACAGTGAATATATATATTTTTCTAATTCATTGCTGGGTTTGGAGAGTATACAAGCAATGACAGTATAGTATTATACTAACAGTTCCAAAGCTGGGTAAAATGACAGCCTTACTGTTTTATTGTTGTTGTTGTTGTAGGATTTAACGCCATTTTTCAGCACATGATAGGCTGTACATGGTGGCCAGTATTAATGGCGGAGGAAGAACCCGGGAAAACCCTGGAAAGAACCACCGACCCACAAGAAGCTACTGGCTAGCTTTCTCACATACCCACATTAGCCAAATCCGAGACTCGAACCCATGCAGACAGAGGTGAGATGGCAGTGATCCATAACAGAGAGTGCTTTAGACCACTTGGCCACTCGGGGGCCCCCCTTACTGTTTTACAGTTAGTCCTAAACTTCTGAATGAACTATATTCTTTTAATAAGGTGTCCAAAATGTAGAGCATATATTGTTATGACAAATGTTCATCTTTCTGTTGCCTTTTTGTTTTTGCCTAATAACTTTAATTTTATACAGTCTACCTTTGAGAACATTGTGGATGGCTCCCTGTTGGGTATGGAAGCAGCCTATTAATTTGGGGGTCAAAGGTCACGATTATTGTTACTAAAAGAATGGTTTCCACATAATAACATTTGTTCTTTATTGCAGACATTAACCAAACTGTGTGGGTCTCTTTTACTTGAAGTAAGGGAAAAGTCATTTAATTTGTGGGTCAAGAGGTCAAAGGTCACTTTCACTGAAAAGCATAAGTGATTTTTTATAATACCTTAAGTTCTACTTCACAGACTTTCACAAATCTTTGTGGATAACTTGGACATAGAGTAGGAAAGAGACCTATTTATTTGGAGATGAAAAGTCAAAGATCAAAGCCATCATGACAGAAGAATGGCTTCTGTGCAAAGAAATTCAGTTCTTCACCATGTACCTTCACCAAAGTTTTGTGGATGGCAAAAACTTTCAGTTCGAATGTAGTATCTGTTGATTTTGGGATCAATATGTCAATGGTTAATGCCACTATAACAGAGAAATGGTTTTTTGCACACAAATTTTCATTTCTTGACTACATACCTCCACCAAATTAATATTAACACTCAAGCAGAAAAATACACATTGAGACACAAGTCATTTGTGTGTGTATATTCATAAATGTTCAAGATGGGTTCCCAAGCAGGAACTGACATGTGTGTGTGATTTGGATTTTTAGCATAGCTTTTTAATAAGTTTTCGGTATGATTTCACTCAGGTGTTCAAAACCCGCAACATCCCACATCTGAAGAGCCCACATCTAAAGAGGACACTCGAACCACTTAGGTCAACGGATCGGTCCACTTTTTATGTATTCAGTTGGGATGAAGGTTCAGCTTCCCATTTATGGATAGATTTGAGTCACATGAATTTTACACATGCACAATATAAGTGTAAATTTGGAGTTCACTGTACATTGAATTTTGTGGTCAAAAGGACAGAGGTCAATGTTACTATCACTGAATAAAGAATTTTTTTGTGTGTAATAACTTTAGTTAAAAAGCACATGCCTTGACCAAAGTACTTGGAGGACTTGCACTGAAGGAAAGGAAGAAGTCTGTTGATTAGGGATCAAAAGGTGAAAGGTCAGTTTCATTGTGACTCAAAGAAATAGGTTTTGTGCAGTAACTTTTGTCCTAGAGTAAGCTCCTTGATCAAATTTTGCTTGTACTTTAGATAAAATAGAAACCCATAAATCTTGGCTTTAAAAAAATGTCAAAAGACAAGGTAAGTCTAATAAGTTAATATTAGTTTAGTTCAAGACCACATACCTTGATCAGTCAAGGTCATTGAGACCTTTTGGTGAATAATCTCCAGATTCTACCATGCCTTTGCTAGTGCCTTCTTTAAATTACTCTATAAAACACATTACTACAGTTTGTGTAGCAGGATTATCAATTCATGATCAATTAATTTATCTACATGATTGAATTGGGGCTATCTTTAAATAGCATGATATCTGAAAACAGCAGATTTGTGTCTCTTATCAGTTACTTCTATCTTTCCTTTGTGAATCATGGCCTCAGTTGACTTGAAAAAACATTAACAGATAAAATTGCAACAACAATTTCTCTTTTCTTTTTTGTCAGCACATGAAACATTTGTGTGTGTGTGTGTGTGTGTGTGTGTGTGTGTGTGTGTGTGTGAGTGTGTGTGTCAAAAAGTGAACAATTCTTTATGTCACGCCATATAAAGAATAAAAATGGTCATTTAACAGAAAATTAGTAATATCTAATTATCCATACTTTATTCCCACTAGTCAGAGAGAGAGAGGGAGAAAAAGAATATGTTATCATATATGATTTATATTAATTCATGTTTCACATATACACCAAATCTGTCTTTTCATAGTGCACATGCTTCTCAAATACCATCAGTGTTTTCAGTTATATATTAATAATACTGTGTTTTCAGTGATGTATTAATAATGTTGTTTCAGTTTTCAATCCATCTACCAGGTTCAGATTTACAGCTGCAAAATTTATATATACAGCTGCGTAGATTCAGATCTGCAGTTGCATAGATTCAGATCTACAGCTGCATAGATTTAGATCTACAGCTGCATATGTTCAGCTTGACAGCAGCATAGATCCAGATTACAGCTGCATGGAATCAGATAAACAGCTGCATAGATTAAGATTGACAGCTGCATAGGTTCAGGTATACAGCTGCAATGGTTATAGCTACAGCTGCATAGGTTCAGATCTATAGCTGCATAGGTTCAAAAATACAGCCGCATAGGTTCAGATCTGCAGCTACAGAGATTCAGATCTACAGATGCATATATTCAGATATACAGCTGCATATATTCAGATCTACAGTTGCATAGGTTCAGATCTAAAGCTTCATAGATTCAGATCTACAGCTGCATAGATTCAGACTACAGCTGCATAGATTCGGATCTATAACTGCATAGGTTCAGATATAAAGCTACATAGATTCATATCTACAGCTGCATAGATTCATATCTACAGCTGCATAGATTCAGTTCTACTGCTACGTAGATTCAGATCTTCAGCTGCATAGGTTCAGATCTACAGCTGCATAGATTCAGATTGACAGCTACATTGGTTCAAATCTACAGCTGCATATAATCAGATATAAAGCTGCACAGGTTCAAATCTACAGCTGCATTGATTAAGATTTACAGCTGCATAGATTCAGATCTACAGCTGCATAAGTTCAGATATACAGCTAAATAGAGTCAGATCTACAGCTGCATACGGTCAGATCTACAGCTGAATATATTCAGATCTACAGCTGAATATATTCAGATTGACAGCTGCATAGATTCAGATCTACAGCTGCATATATTCAGATTTACAGTTGCATAATATGCCACTAGATCTGGGTTTGTTCAGTTTGTTAGTAGTAATGAGTAGACTAAACAGCACAGAAAAGTCATCTGCTGCCACATTATGCAACAGCAGATCAGGGTCACTGTTGTTTTCATTTGAACTTGACTTACAAGTAAGTATATACATTAAATACATTTGTAGTCAATAACATAAAATCAGAAAGATGTTTTCTGGTAGGTTTTTTACAGGCTTTCATATTAATGCATTTAATTATTTTACATCAAAATGTATTTCTTGCATTCAGAACTGCTATGATTGGTTTTGTCAGACTTGTAATGTTCAATACCTGCCCATGCAAGGCAGGGTCAGCTCCTCTGGCATCTTCTTGGGGAGGGGCACTTATCTGCCATTTTATTGGCATGTTTTAGACAAAATAGAGTGCCCAAAGTGCCATTGAAAATGAAAAGCATCCCACTACAACCGCATATGTGCAGGAAGACATACTTGCTTCATTTATTCAAGTGGCCCTCACTATTAGAACTCCATATACATTTTGGTCCCATCTTTAAGGCCATCCCTACTACAGCATTAGAATGACCATATAAACATGATGGAAAATGGTCAAATTTTATTCCTTTGATGCAGGATACTGTGGCCTTTTGGTGGCCTTTGACCAGATGGGGTCTTGAATTAGGAGGATTACTGTATTTGAAAATGTTTCTTTTCAAAAGTAGTGATGTATCCCAACACCTGTGACCACCAAAACAATACACGACTCAACAGCCATTTTATTTTTAAAAAATTCTTTGAAACAGTATCAGTCACTGTTTTTGTGTTTGCTTTGTTGTTCATGTGGACAAGTAGTAATTGACCTGGCCATAATTATACAGTCGAAATGGTTCTAATTTGAAATTTGAAATTTTTCATACCCCTGAACTCAATACACCCTTTTAAGTGAGTGTTATTCATAAATAAGGTATTTACTTATAGATGAAGAAAGTAGACAAAGACGTTGTTCCACCATGTTACTATGTAAATCGCAAGAAACATCTTTATTCCAATTAAATGGTGCATGTAGGGAGTGTGAAATTGACACCTTTGTACCTATAAAGAAGCTTGCCTGAAATACTTACAAACTATACTGTATCCAGAAATGGAGCAAACTGAGTTTTAACTATAGTTTAACCTCCAATCAATGTATACAATTTCATTTACTACTTTTTAAAGTCCTCCTCAGTACTATGGCTGCAAATTACAGTATGTATGACTCTGAGAGACCATGTTGGTAACAAATATGATTTTGTTATGATCATTATTGTTGTTGTTGTGTTAGTTTTTTAGTGGTGGTTTACTGTCATACACTTCTTTATTACATGTATAAATCTATATTTTTATGTTGGTGTGTAAAAAATATTCAAAAGATTTATTTGTAGTGTACACCACCATGCATGGATATTTTGAACATGAGTGTAATCTCAGTGAGAGAGTGTAGATGTAAAAGAAAACAGGTTTTACTGATAGTTTCAATCACATTTTGTATCCTGTCCTAAATTCGCAGCTGTTATTATCATTGATTATTGACATAAATCACTCACTTGTTAACCCAAAAGGATTTTCATCTCAAAATAATAAAAATCCAAGTCCCCTGATGCTTCATTTGATAACCACAGTACTGACACATTTAATTTAGACAGTTCAGTGACCTATTTCTGCTTATATAAACCCTTTATATGTTATGTTAAGTTTGTCATGTTTTGCATTATTATAGCTGAGAGCTCATTTAGTGGTTAACATGTCAAACTAAAAATCAGTTTCTTGCAGGTTCTGCCCTGATCAGTCAAGGTCATTTACCATGGTGTATCTTTGGGCACAGCACTTCACTCTTGCATTGTCAGGACTAAATAATTTATGTGCTGACATGCTTTTCAATGCAGATCCTCTGAAACATACTCTTTACAGTTGCCAATATTGTCTATTAAGGATATAGTTACCTTTATAATATCATAAGTAAGTAATAAGTTATTGTGCATATCTGCAGACTGTTCCCCCCTCCCCCATCATATTCCAACATTTGATCTCTATAATGAACAGTGTAGGAGGAGTTTTGCAGTATTGCAAACATACACACACATGCACAGACGGGTAGGATCACATCATCCACACCACTTTTTTGAATACTGAGTGAGTGATGAATACATACAGAATTTTAACTTAAAGAAAGTTTTCAGATTTGAACAGAATCAAAGCAAATTATTTTCTGAGATATTTAAGATCAATTTGCATATATATATATATATACATATATATATATATATATATATATATATATATATATATATATATATATATATATATATATATATATATATATATATATATATATATATATATATATTTTATAGTTCAGCTTACTACAAGGTAATGTGCATTATATAACTGCATACACCAGGTTCTACTTTTATAAAACCTCCCAACTTTAGTACATAGTCCATACACAATTTGTCTGGCTGTGTAATTTTTATTTTGTTGGTACAGTAATATTATATGCAAAAAAAAACATTGTTTCAAAATGTTGGTTTAATGTAATTTACCAGAGGGGTCCACAGGGGAAGATTTATCTCAGCTACTTGAATTCCATAGGAAACCTGGTCCAGTAAAAGAATCTTTTGTCCTGGCTTTAGTTATCATTTCCCTACCAATATAATCTTTTTGTTGCAGTACTGTAATAACATTTTCTGTTTTCAAAATATGTTTTTATTTAATCATATTTATTAAAATTTCATATATTACAAACAAGATTATGTGTTTGAAGGAGTCCATTATTGCCTTCTGTATTTTATTTTTTTAATTTCATTTAAATAACTTCTTTGACTTTTTTTAAATCAAATATAATTTAAGTGTGTCCTTCTGAATAAAAAAAATCTCTTAAATAATCTGCATAATGTTTTTATACTGTGTATAGTTAGGGCTAGTTTCATTTTCAGGTAAACACCAATTTTGTTTTGATATTTATCCACAGCATTTTATTTCATCTCGGGTCATAAATGGAGTACAGTGCTTGAAATGGGAGCCATGCCAGAAAATCCTTGATATCATGTAGCAAAGAGAAACACAAAATAATGTTCTACACTTATGATGTAATGGTTGTAATAAATTGACTTTTCCTGAAACAGGAGATAACTGTGTCAACGTTGGTTCTCATTACCATCTTCCAGCAGCAAAACCAGCACTGAGACATCCACTTGAGATGAGTATAGAGAAATATATATATATATATATATATATATATATATATATATATATATATATATATATATATATATATATATATATAGAGAGAGAGAGAGAGAGAGAGAGAGAGAGAGAGAGAGAGACAGAGGTGAGGGGAATTAATGATTTACATTACCCAATATATAGTAATAATATTGATGTATCTCGAAGCCTCATATTGGATGGCTTTTTTTTGGGATAAGAAGATTGGTATTAGTTAAATAGGTCAGCTGTTGAAAAGGAACTGACACCATGCAATGGATGCAAATTGGTTACTTCTCTCTCAGGAGAAGCAGATAGTGAGCTTGAAATGACTATATATTAGGTGGTTAATATTATTTTAAACCCGATTGTCATCAGACTTAGAAAGAGATTTGTTATGGCTCAAAACAGCCTAAATTAAAAACTAAAAAACACAGAGCATCATCTGTGAACGTGTAAATACAGTGGCTTCAGGCACACAATATAGGTCAGTTTTAACCAACAACAACAGAAAAAAGAAACTGGTAATAGTGTCCTGAAGACTTAATTTCCTAAGACTGCATTCCTTGGGAATCAAGGCATAAAAGTTGATTTTTCATATTGTTTTTCCGGTGCTGTTCTGATAAATCAATTGTTCAGTTTCAGTGAAATGGCTGTCTACTTTATTACGAATCATATGATTGATTTAGGTTGAAATTCACTTCTGTGCAATTCCTGCTGTTTTCAGATTTCATTCTGTTTGAAAATAGCCCCAATTCAGTGAAACATTATGTAGACATTATGTAGATAAATTCTTTGAATATTAATTGATAATCTATCAGCTGACAGGTCTGATGGTCATGAAATGTTTTCTGATTCCCATTAATACTTAGGTTATTTTTCTCGGACTGTTCAGATACCAGTGATGCAGGTAAGTATCCTAATTTTTAACTTGTAATCATCTCAGATTTTGAAACATTATAATTTTGAATGCTTTGTGTGTATAGGGATCATGTGTGTGTCATTGATTGTTTTATTTGTTTGTCTTGTCTATGTTTTTTATTTGCCTTTTAAAAAGACTCATTAAGAGTCGAAAGCGTTCAGGCTAGTTAGATACTAGTTTTGCACTATTTGTTGTCAGTTTATTGAATATATATATGCATCAAGCAGTACTGAAAACAAGACAGCTTAGTTCTTGACATCATTTTGTATCATATGTGTTAGTGAAAACTGCAGGAAGAATAGGTTGTGTTGCTTGAAATGCTGGACCGCTCTGGTCGCCTAGTGGTTAGAGCGTCCGCCTTGGATGCGGTAGGTCGTGGGTTCGATCCCTGGCTGAGTCATACCAAAGACTTACAAAAATGGTACTAACAGCTGCCTTGCTTGGCGCTCAGCATTAAGAGGTTAGTGTTAGGACTGGTCGGCCTGGTGTCAGGATAATGTGACTGGATGGGACATCATGGTACATGTCTGCGGCATGATTCCCCAGTGCTAGACATCACTATAAACTGCCACATCGCAGACATCGTAGCGATATGACTGAAAAATTGTTAAAGCTACGTTAAAAATCCAAATCACATCACATCACAACACATTGAGATGCTGCTTTTAAAGGCTTCTTATAGATCCCACCTACCCACCAACCCAATTAAGACCACTGATTGGTTTTTTTTAATAGGTGGACTTTAGATGGTATATTGACTGGTCAGTTCATTTTAAACAGCTCTTTTTAGCACATTAATGGCTGCCTCATACTGAGAAAATGGGAGCAGTGTTGTGTGTTCTTTGGACACATTGAGGCAGACAACCCCTAGGGCTGACCTGGGCAGGTATTGAACTTGCAACCCATAGATTACGAGTCTGATGCCCTGCCAACTGAGATATTGTGGCTCCCTTACAGAGAAAATGGGAATGATCCAGCTTCATTTGGGGAGTGATCTTATTACAGCTATAGTCACAAGAAGTTCTTTATTTTACCACAATAGAAGAATACCCAAGGGAAAGAAATTTTGCATTCTCCAGACTTTTTTGGTCACTATTCCAGCTTTTTCATTAAAATATCAGATGTTTTACTTCTTATCTTGCAACAGGTTTGTTTTTTAATTTCTGCCCACCAAAAAATATGATCCTCGATCGAAATGATAAATGTACCTTTCCAAAAGTAACACTATTCCATTTATTTTCAACCTATGTTATATAATGATTTAAATTCATAGTCGTATCCCACTTTATAAAATCAAAGAGATGTCTTATGGTGCTGTGACATTCTTTTATGGTGAATCCATTTTTACATATAATAAAAACCTGTCTTGATTTTGGAAAACCTATTTTATTATAACTAATAGAATTTATAAGTTCTGTCTAAGATGTGAAATTAGAGAGTGGTGTGATTTATGTACCATGTATATACACTTATAAGTTAAGTCATATTGCAAACTGGACATGACTTTTAAGTAACTATATACAGTATACAATTTTAACGTATTTCTGATGGGGAGTGTAATTTTTCTCCATCTTGTCTCCCGCTGATCTTGCTTTATGCGATTTGAAATTCCAGTATCTTTAGTAACATTAATCTAAACTTGTTGGACTTAACTGAGACTTAGAGAACAGTGAGTGATAGAAACAAAGTGCTCCTTGTATTTTACATGTTCATTTAATTTAGTTCAAGGAAAATTACAGAAAATGGAACACAGTGGATTATGGTTGGGAAAAAGGTTTTCCAGTGATGGGTACACAGAGTCAAGATATGTCATTTGTAATAATGAATGGTGGAAAAATATAGAAGGAGAACTTATTATGTAAGTGATGGTGCATTCTTCAGCAAGAAGTTGCATGATAAATGATGTAAGAAGAATGTTTATCTTAAATATTAATTTGGGGTTAAAGTCCTCTATGATTGATTAATATCACAACTAAAATACTTTATACATATGTATAGAACCCTTATAGGATTTACGGTGTTTATTATTAATGTACCCTTATAAAATGTGGGGATTTACATCATTTATAATTTAATGTACCCTTATAAAGTGTGGGGATTTACAGCAATTATAATTTAACATACCTTATAAAATGTGGGGATTTACATCATTTATAATTTAATGTACCCTTACCAAATGTGGGGATTTACTGCATTTATAATTTAATGTACCCTTATAAAGTGTGGGGATTTACAGCAATTATAATTTAACATACGCTTATAAAATGTGGGGATTTACAGCGTTTATAATTTAACGTTCCCTTACCAAATGTGGGGATTTACTGCATTTCTAATTTAATGTGCCCTTATAAAATGTGGGGATTTAAGGTGTTTATAGTTGAACGTCCCCTTATAAAATGTGGGAATTTACAGCGTTTAAAATTTAACATACGCTTATAAAATGGGGGAATTTACAGCGTTTAAAATTTAATATATGACTTACAGGGGTAAACATTTTAACATTGTACTGTACTCTATATTCCATAATCATGACTAGTTACTGTGATCAGCCATTCCCTTTACCTGTCACCTAATGGAAAAATAAAAGCAATTCCATTACATCTAAAAAATTGCTGTTTCAAAAGCACATCATTAAGAAATTTTAATGACCCCCATCAAAGGTACAGGTGCTGATTTTATCACTGGATTATTGCCATTAGTACAAGTCCTTTGCACTCTAATTTATAAAAGTAAATAATGGCTCAGATTTTGATCTTGTAAACATTAATACTTTTATATGATTTATTTGATAAACCTGTATGGCAACTTTCCATTTTACACATTACAGTCTCTGATTAGAGGTCAGACAAAGGAAACACATGACTGTTGGAATGAATCAGTTTATGTTCAATCCTTGACATTTAATATGAACCCAACAGCAAGGATCATAGACCCATATCTGCTTTCACATAATTATTGCAGTGGTATATCATGGTTTATAGTTTGTGCTTTACGTTACAGATAGAGCTAATTGTGTAGAACCAGATCTACTGATTACAGTATGTACTCGCATATAAGTCAAGTCCAACTGCAAACTGCACAGACCTAGAGCTTCCTTTTCATAATGTGCCAGCAGATCTGGATCTATGCAATTTGATAGGAGTAATCAGTTGAACAAACAACATAGACTCAAATTTGCAGGTGTATTATGCTACAGCAGATCAGGATCTTTATTGTTTGTAGTTTGATTGACTTATAAGTGAGTAAATATGGTACCCTAATATGACAGACCATGATCTATAGATTGTGTCTTAAATTACAGATAGAGCAAAGAGCATAGACCCTGATGTACCGACACACCCCAATATGGCAGATCAGGTTATACATTTTTGGCAGTGGAGTGGGGGATTTAGATGAGGCTAAACTGACACTTTCCATTATAAATAGGACTTTGTTCAGTGTAAAAATGTTTAAAAAATAGGTCATTTTATGCATGTTGAACCACTCTTCAACCTCAGCCTCTCTTACAATATGTATGCAATGAGTTGAATGATACTTCAGCACAATACTGGCTAAATGCTGGAGGGGGTTAAGTTTAAATACCATATATACTCGCTTATAAGACAAGTGCAACTGCAAACTGCACAGACCCAGATCTGCCATCATGTACTGCATTGGCAGATCTGGTTATGTGCAGTTTTTTTAGGAGTTATTAGTAGAACAAACAACATAGACTCTGATCTGCAGGCGCATTATGATACAGCAATCATGATTTTTAATTTCAACATGGAGTTTACAGATTTATTGAAACATACAGGAATTAAGGTTGAATTAAATTATCTTGCATCCATCTTTCTCAATTTTTAATGAGCAATCATTCATATTAATTAATTCAAATTAAATTTTGCCAAAACAATTTTCAAAATCTGTTGATCTATTGAAAGCCAGTTTTATTTTTTTGACAAAGCATTATTTCTGAAGACTGGTTACCAGGTTTTAAGTGAATGAAATAAAACTGTCCAAGAGTATATAATGATTGTTACCACAGTCAGAATTCCATTCTATCTGATTTCTAAAATCAGACATACTTTTAAAAATAAACACTGACAAAGTTTATCATTATCTTGGTTAAATGGTTTATCATTTATCTTCTCATCACCATCAGCACCACCACTACTCCTGGCTTTATTGGAGAAATCTGTCCATTCCTCTGTCCAATAACCCATTGTGCTCAGAAACCACTAGGTGGAAATTCACCAAATTTGTTCCATAGGTTGTCCATGTTGTGACGATCTGTGAGAGGGGTAGGAATTTTGGGTCCCTGGGGTCCCTGGTTAAAACCAGAAATTTTCATAATTTTAAAACAAACTTTGTACATGCATTCATGGGAGGAAGATGTATCATCTATGTAATGGGGGCACAGAATAGTAAATGTAATAAAAAGCATTGAGATCAACCGTGACGAACCATGGAAGTACCTCTAGGCTTTTTTCTTTTAGTCTTGTAAATATAGAGGCAGTCTTGTTTATAACTTACAAGCTTTTCAGTCAAAAATGCCATAGTACTTTAGATATCTTTTTTTGACAATTAACATTAAGAACATATTTTTAAAAACATTGTTAAAGGTAAATGACAAAGTTTTTCTCTCAGTAGAATTCAAACCACTCTTGTTACAGTATTCCAGAATATGTTTTGAGCTGGAAGACATGATGCAAATATGAATATTCTACACATGTATGTTTTAGGAAAAGCAACTTAATTGTAAAATTCCCTTTTTTGTATACAGTATATTTTTAGTTTTTATTCTTCAGATTGTACTAAACACACTGCGGTATTTTTAATTTTATTCATATAATTTTCATGAGATATGAATTTCTTTAATTTACCAAGGAAACAGAATTTTACAAAATATTATTCACAGTAAATACCTGTTGCAGAATAGTTCCTAGTTATCATCACCTTGTCAAAATGTTTGTGGCAAATGTACTTACAAATAGAGTTATGAAAATTTAACAGCGCTAAAATATATTATTCTGGATAATACATGCATTGTGAAATTGAATATTATTATTACGGTAAATTTGGTGAGTTTGAAACTTAATCATAGTATGTGTACACTGATGATGTCATAAACAGTATTCGTTTATTGTATATCTAGCTCCATTTTTAATTTGTTTTTTAAGATTTAACCCATAAATGGTGATGAGATGTGACATGCACAATAGAAAGTTCTAAGAAAATCAGGATATCTAGGTGAAGTTTTGCAGCCTTCTTTCAAACTGCACATACCAAGATGCAAAGTGTGTTTTTAGTGACAGGCATTTTTTCTTGAGTTTGATTAAAAACAGCGTGTACCATATTAAGGCACATGCATTTGTTGCTGTATGTACTCACTTATAAGCCAAGCCAAACTGCAAAGAAAAAGACCCTGGTTTGCCATAGCATAACGCACCAACAGATCAGGGATGTCAATCATTCTTACACGTTTACATTTTAGACTGTAGATATTATCGTGATTGTAGTAAACTTATCACAGCACAATGGTTTGTATCTCTTTACTTTGATTCTACCAATACAAAGGATAAATTTACTATTAAAAGCTAAATTATTTTCTCATATATAACATGTACCAATCCATTGATGAAGAAAGGATAAACTTTCCCAACAAAATCTGCTTAGACCCTGATATGACAGTACATTATACAACAGTAGATATACCATATTCGCCCTCTTATTTGTCGAGTCAAACTGCAAACAAAGATTGGATCTGCTGTAGCAAAGTACACCTGCTGATCAGGGACTGTGTTGTTTGTTTTACTGATTACTCATCACAAACTGCATTGACCCAGATCTGCCAGCACATTATGCAATGGCAGATTTGGGTCTGTGCAGTTTGCAGTTGTACTTGTCCTATAAGTAAGTACATTTGGTAGGTCTACACCATTTGCATTTAGAATGGATGATTACTGTACATGGGTAATTAGAATGGGTGTGTACTGTACACAGGTAATTAGAATGGGTGTGTATTGTACACAAGTAATTAGAATGGGTTTCTACTGTGCACAGGTAAATACAGTATCTTTGCTTGCATCTCTTTTCAGGATAAAATGAGAGCCTTGTGTAAAACTTTTTAAAATATGTACCTTAATTACAATTTGAAAAGTACAAACAGGAGTGATATTTTGCATAAGGAACTCCATTGTTACCCAAGCAATGGGTTAAAAGTGAAATGTTTCTTTTCATCAGTTTTAAAATACCTATCTCAAATTTGAGATGGGACCACAGTCTAACATTCAAATCCTTAAGAAGACCATGGCTGGAAATTATAAAATTACTGCATTTGAGTTTTTTAAAATTAAAATATCATTAATGATTTAGTTTCCACTATCAGCCATTCAGAAATGACTTTTCAAATTTAATATCATTAATGATTGAGTTTCCACTATCAGCCGGTCAGAAATGACCTTTCAAATGTAACATCATCTCTGATTGGGCAAAGGAAAACCATATGATCAGACTCAATTTCAATAGTTTTATCATTTCTAGGCCTAGGCTTGGCATGACTGAAAATAAGAGAATAAATTATACATTAAGAAAAGATTTCTTTGGTCAGAGTGTGCTACTGGATAATTAATATTTAAGCATATATCCTTAAATGGTCAAGATTATTATGGCTTACAAACATTTCATAGTTAACTTTTTTCATAAAATCTTTTTTTTTTCTTCACAACATATAATGAATGGACAATTTCCAGACTGACAAAGAATAATGTGTATGTGTAACCTAACTAATGTCACATAAGTGGTTTGGTTCAAATATGATGCTGTTGGGTATCAGTCATACTAAGCATTATTTTCAAGTACGCCCAACATCATTTTGGTGTACACTCAACATCATTTTGGGGTACACTAAGCAGTGTTTTGGTGTACACTCAACATCATTTTGGGGTACACTAAGCAGTGTTTTGGTGTACACTCAACATCATTTTGGGGTACACTAAGCAGTGTTTTGGTGTACATTCTGTATCATTTTGGTGTACATTCAACATCATTTTTGGGTACACTAAGCAATGTTTTGGTGTACATTCTATATCATTTTGGTGTACAATTAACATCATTTTGGGGTACACTAAGCAATGTTTTGGTGTACATTCTATATCATTTTGGTGTACACTCAGCATTGTTTTTGGGTACACTCAGCATCATTTTGGGGTATACTCAACATCATTTTGGGGTACACTAAGCAGTGTTTTGGTATACACTCAACATCATTTTGGGGTACATTAAGCAATGTTTTGGTGTACATTCTATATCATTTTGGTGTACACTCAACATCATTTTGGGGTACACTAAGCAATGTTTTGGTGTACATTCTATATCATTTTGGTGTACACTCAGCATTGTTTTTGGGTACACTCAGCATCATTTTGGGGTATACTCAACATCATTTTGGGATTCACTAAGCAGTGTTTTGGTGTACACAGCATCAATTTTGGGTACACTCAACATCATTTTGGGGTACACAAAGCAGTGTTTTGGCATACAATCAACATCATTTTGGGTACACTAAGCAGTGTTTTTGTGTACACTCAACATCATTTTGGGGTACACTAAGCAGTGTTTTGGTGTACACTCAACATCATTTTGGGGTACACTAAGCAGTGTTTTGGTGTACACTCAACATCACTTTGTTGTACACTAAGCAGTGTTTTGGTGTACACTCAACATCATTTTGGGGTACAATAGGCGGTGTTTTGTTGTACACTCAGCATCACTTTGGAGTACACTCAACATCACTTTGGAGTACACTCAACATCATTTTGGCATACACTAAGCAGTGTTTTGGTGTACACTCAACATCATTTTTGGGATACACTAAGCAGTGTTTTGTTGTACATTCTGTATCATTTTGGGGTACAATAAGCAGTGTTTTGGTGTACACTCAGCATCATTTTGAGGTACACTCAGCATCATTTTGGGGTACACTAAGCAGTGTTTTGGTGTACACTCAACATCATTTTGGGGTACTCAACATTATTTTGGGATATACTAAGCAGCGTTTGGTGTGCAATCAGCATCATTTAGGGTATACTCAGCATCATTTTGGGGTATACTAAACAGTGTTTTGGTGTACACTCGACATCATTTAAGGGTACACTAAGCAGTGTTTTGGTGCATACTCAGCATCATTTTGGGATACACTCAACATCATTTTGGGGTACACTAAGCAGTGTTTTGGTGTACACTCAGCATCATTTTGGGATACACTAAGCAGTGTTTTGGTTTACACAACATCATTTTGGGGTACACTAAGTAGTGTTTTGGTGTAAACTCAACATCATTTTGGAGTACACTCAGCATCATTTTTGGGTACACTCAGTGTCATCTGTGGGTACATTTTAAAACCACATTAAAAATTCTATAAATTATATAAAAAATAATATGTTAAAAACATTTTGTTTCATTTAAAACATGTTTGTTAAGTTAATTGATCACAGGTGTCAAAAAGTGCAAGATATTAAAGTGTCTTTTTATGTGATCATATTCAAAACGCAAATCAACATTGTATATTGTTCTTCTTACCAGAGTAACAATCCTTTTCTTTCCTTTCTTATGGTGAGAGTTTTATATATATATATATCTTCAGTGAAATGCTTGAAAAATAGAGTTTCCATTTCTAATGCAGATGCTAATCAGAAGTTGGTGTTTTGAAAATCCTTGTTTGATTTGCCACATATTCCAGACATTTTTTTCTTACTTTATGCTCTTTGATATTACCCACTTCACTGCATCTATGGACTGGTGTAACCAAGCTTTCACATTTTCTCATAATTGGTGGCTAATTAACAGCAGGATTACAGGTGATGCAACAATTACCATATTGCTTGTTTAAATGTGAAATTTGGAAACTGCTTCAGGGAGGTTTGTTCTTCATTTCAGGGTGATTTTTCCCAAATATAAACTATATGTTAGAAAAGTCTCTATTAGCTTCAGGGAGATTTTGAGTTTTTCTCACATTTAGGGGGTCATTTTTGTTTTGTCTGAATCAAGCAGAATTGCTTATAATTACAGTGATAACATTTATGTTACTTGTATCCAACATTTGTAATTAGGACAGACCCAGATCTACCATCACATAACTAACTAGCAGTTCAGGGTCTTCATTTTTTATTTCATTTATAATCTCAAACATATCTTAATCAGACAGTTCATAGTCTTTGCTGGGTGCAGTATTTTTCTTCAAATTATACACAGATAGGTATGGTAGATGTCTGTCTTTGATAGAATTTTGTTAAAAGCCTGTGGTATTTGGTCAGTTATTGCCAGCCAATAGGTTATTGCTGACAGAAATGAATATTGCTCAAGTATATACCACTAATTGTAATGCAGTTGAGAAAAGTCTAGCTTTAAATTTCATAAACATGTGAATCTTATGGCTGCTGTTGACTCATGACATTCAGAATACCGTAAATCATGATTGTATTGAAATGTTTTGTCATAGCTGATATAGTCTTAAAAGACATAGTGATATGGACTTGAATTTACATAAATAATTTACCATATTCATAACATTTTGTAATATAATTAATAAAAATATAATTTCCCATAGTCATAAACATTTTGTAATATAATTAATAAAAATATAATCTACCATATTCATAAACATTTTGTAATATAATTAATAAAAATATAATTTACCATATTCATAAACATTTTGTAATACAATTAATAAAAATATAATTTACCATATTCATAAACATTTTGTAATATAATTAATAAAAATATAATTTACCATATTCATAAACATTTTGTAATATAATTAATAAAAATATAATTTACCATATTCATAAACATTTTGTAATATAATTAATAAAAATCATTCCTCTAGTTGAAATTCCAGAATCATAATTAAACATGTAGGATCTTGCAAAGAACAAAAAAGAAATTTTCAAATATTCAGCAATTCAAAATCTTGCCATTATTTGGTATATTACCTTGTTTAAAATTATCTTGTGTCACTTCATGAAACATTATACTCTTGGAATTCATAAAACTATAATGTTACATATAGATACAGAGACAATTAACTTTTGCACATATAAAATAGAATAAGTATATATATATATAGCTGCAACATTTACTAAAACTTTTAGAATTTGTTAATGGTTTACAAAACCAGATGATGCCATTTAATAAAAATTAATAGAAACTCCACCTATTCTGAATCTAGCCATTAGACCTGCTGAATACCTGACAGCTATTATAATGTGAATGCCATATCTTACTCAGCTTGCAGTTGTTCAATTGCTGTACATCTTTTGCCACTTATTATGACATGATTCAGTATGTAATATATCTGACAATAATAATATATATATTGCTTACATGTACAAAAAAGAATTAATAGAAGAATCCTACTAAACAGCTCTATTGTGATGAAGCACACTTGTGTTAATGTTTAATCTAATCAGAACAGGTAGTTCCTGCATTATGACAGTCATATGCATGTTTACATGTTAATGATTTTGTAAATATTTACGGGAAGTAAACTGTATCTTTTGTGCATGTAAACATTGCAGCCTTATATTTAAATGAAGTAGATAGCCCAGGTGGTAGAGGTAATTATGGTGTATTATGGCTCACAAAAAGAGCTCCATAGTGATGAATCATTGCTTATAGAGGTAATTATGGTGTATTATGGCTCTCAAAAGTAGCTCTGTAGTGATGAATCATTGCTTATAGAGGTAAATATGGTGTATTATTACTATCAAAAATAGTTCAATAGTGATGAATCATTGCTTATAGAAGTAATTATGGTGCATTATGGCTCTCTAAAATAGTTCTGTAGTGATGAATCATTGCTTATAGAGGTTATTATGGTGTATTATGACTCAAAAATAGTTCTATAGGGATTAATCATTGCTTGTAGAGGTAATTATGGTGTATTATGGCTCTCTAAAAAGCTCCATAGTAATGAATCATTGCTTATAGAGGTCATTATGGTGTATTCTTACTCTCAAAAGTATCTCTATAGTGATAAATCATTGCTTATAGAGGTAATTATGGTGTATTATGACTCAAAAATAGCTCCATAGTGATGAATCATTGCTTATAGAGGTAATTATGGTGTATTATGGCTCTCAAAAATAGATCCATAGTGATGAATCATTGCTTATAGAGGTAAGTATGGTGTATTATGAGTCTCAAAAATAGTCTTATAGTGATGAATTATTGCTTATAGAGGTAATTATGGTGTATTATGGCTCTCAATAATAGCTTTATAGTGATGAATCATTGCTGATAGAGGTAATTTTGGTGTATTATGGCTCTTTAAAGCTAATCACACTCCTCCTTTTTGGGGTGGGGTGGGTGAACAAATTCTTTAATATTGTAATATAAGATAAATTTGCTAAACTTGTATGCAGTTTTGTTTATGTTACTGTTGCTGCTGTCATTTCAGTTATAAAATATTTTTTTTAAAAATCCCCTGTTTGACTGATGCAATGATTATTTTCCATTGCTTATACAAAGATAATTTATTTTGAGCATCAAGAAGTTTTAACATGAGTTATATTTTCAGTTGGGAGTGTATGTACTAAATACAAATCAATGAGAATGATAAGTGTATGTACTAAGGATGAATGAGAATGATAAGTCTATGTACTAAATAAGGATGAATCAGAATGATAAGTGTATGTACTAAATAAGGATGAATCAGAATGATAAGTGTATGTACTAAATAAATATCAATGAGAATGATAAGTGTGTGTACAAAATAAATATCAATCAGAATGACAAGTGTGTGTACTAAATAAATATCAATGAGAATGATAAGTATGTGTACTAAATAAGGATGAATGAGAATGATAAGTGTATGTACTAAATAAGGATGAATGAGAATGATAAGTGTATGTACTAAATAAGGATGAATGAGAATGATAAGTGATAAGTGTATGTACTAAATAAGGATGAATGAGAATGATAAGTGATAAGTGTATGTACTAAATAAGGATGAATGAGAATGATAAGTGTATGCACTAAATAAGGATGAATGAGAATGACAAGTGTATGTACTAAATACATATCAATGAGAATGATTGTATGTAATAAATAAGGATGAATGAGAATGATTAGTGTGTGTACTAAATAAGGATGAATGAAAATGATAAGTGTATGTACTAAATAAGGATGAATGAGAATGATAAGTGTATGTACTAAATATCAGTGAGAATGATAAGTGTATGCACTAAATAAGGATGAATGAGAATGATTAGTGTATGTACTAAATACATATCAATGAGAATGATAAGTGTATGTACTAAATAAGGATGAATGAGAATGATAAGTGTATGTACTAAATAAGGATGAATGAGAATGACAAGTGTATGTACTAAATAAATATCAATGAGAATGATAAGTGTATGCACTAAATAAGGATGAATGAGAATGACAAGTGTATGTACTAAATAAGGATGAATGAGAATGATAAGTGTATGCACTAAATAAGGATGAATGAGAATGATAAGTGTATGTACTAAATAAGGATGAATGAGAATGATAAGTGTATGTACTAAATAAGGATGAATGAGAATGATAAGTGTATGCACTAAATACATATCAATGACAATGATTGTATGTAATAAATGAGGATGAATGAGAATGATTAGTGTGTGTACTAAATACATATCAATGAGAATGATTGTATGTAATAAATATGGCTGAATGAGAATGATTAGTGTGTGTACTAAATAAGGATGAATGAGAATGATAAGTGTATGTACTAAATAAATATCAATGAGAATGATAAGTGTATGCACTAAATAAGGATGAATGAGAATGATTAGTGTATGTACTAAATAAGGATGAATGAGAATGATAAGTGTATGTACTAAATAAGGATGAATGAGAATGATAAGTGTATACACTAAATAAGGATCAATGAGAATAACAAGTGTATGTACTAAATACATATCAATGAGAATGATTGTATGTAATAAATAAGGATGAATGAGAATGATTAGTGTATGTACTAAATGAATATCAATGAGAATGATAAGTGTATGTACTAAATAAAGATCAATGAGAATGATAAGTGTGTGTACTAAATAAGGATGAATGAGAATGATGAGTATATGTACTAAATACATATCAATGAGAATGATTGTATGTAATAAATAAGGATGAATGAGAATGACAAGTATATGAACTAAATAGGGATGAATGAGAATGATAAGTGTATGTATTAAATAAGGATGAATGAGAATGATAAGTGTATCTACTAAAAAAGGATGAATGAGAATGACAAGTGTATGTACTAAATAAGGATGAATAAGAATGATAAATGTATGTAACAAATAAATATCAATGAGAATGATAACTGTATGCACTAAATAAAGATGAATGAGAATGATAAGTGTATGCACTAAAAAAAGGATGAATGAGAATGATTAGTGTATGTACTAAATAAATATCGATGAGAATAAGTGTATGTACTAAATAAGGATGAATGAGAATAATAAATGTGTGAACTAAATAAGGATGAGTGAGAGTGATTAGTGTGTGCACTAAATAAAGATGAATGAGAAAGATAAGTGTATGTACTAAATAAGGATGAATGAGAATGATAAGTATATGTACTAAATACATATCAATGAGAATGATTGTATGTAATAAATAAGAATGAATGAGAATGATTAGTGTATGTACTAAATAAATATCAATGAGAATGATAAGTGTATGTACTAAATAAGGATGAATGAGAATAAGTGTATGTACTAAATAAGGATGAATGAGAATGATAAGTGTATGTACTAAATAAGGATGGATGAGAATCATATGTTATATGTACTAAATAACGAAAATGAGAATGATAAATGTGTGAACTAAATAAGGATGAGTGAGAGTGATTAGTATGTGCACTAAATAAAGATGAATGAGAAAGATAAGTGTATGTACTCAATAAGGATGGATGAGAATGATAAGTGTATGTACTAAATAAGGATGAATGAGAATGATAAGTGTATGTACTAAATAAATATCAGTGAGAATGATAAGTGTATGTACTAAATAAGGATGAATGAGAATTATTAGTGGATGTACTAAATAAAGATGAATGAGAATGATAAGTGTATGTACTAAATAAGGATGAATGAGAATGATAAGTGTATGTACTAAATAAGGATGAATGAGAATGATAAGTGCATGTACTAAATAAATATCACTGAGTAATATGTATATGTACTAAATAAATGTCAGTGAGAATGATGAGTGTATGTACTAAATAAATATCAGTGAGAATGATCAGTTTATGTAATAAATAAGGATGAATGAGAATTATTAGTGGATGTACTAAATAAAGATGAATGAGAATGATAAGTGTATGTACTAAATAAGGATGAATGAGAATGATAAGTGTATGTACTAAATAAGGATGAATGTGAATGATAAGTGTATGTAATAAATAAAGATGAATGAGAATGATAAGTGTGTGTACTAAATAAAGATGAATGAGAATGATTAGTGTATGTACTAAATAAGGATGAATGAGAATGATCAATGTATGTAATAAATAAATATCAATGAGAATGATAAGTGTATGTACTGAATAAGGATGTTGTTGCTGTTGTTGTAGGGTTTAACGCCATTTTTCAGCACATGATAGGCTATACATGGCGGCCAGTATTAATGGTGGAGGAAAACCCGCGGAAAGAACCACCGACCCATGAGAAGCTACTGGCAAGCTTTCTCATATACCCACATTGGCCGAATCCGAGACTCAAACCCACGCAGACAGAGGTGAGATGGCAGTGATCCATAATGGAGAGCGCTTTAGACCACTCGGCCACTCGGGGCCCCCTAAATAAAGATGAAAGAGAATGATAAGAGTAATCACTAAATAAGGATGAATGAGAATGATAAGTGTATGTACTAAAAAAGGATGAATGAGAATGATTAGTGTATGTACTAAATAAATATCAATGAGAATGATAAGTATATGTACTAAATAAGGATGAATGAGAATCATAATGGGTATGTACTAAATAAGGATGAATGAGAATGATATATGTGTGTACTAAATAAGGATGAATGAGAATGATAAATGTGTGAACTAAATAAGGATGAGTGAGAATGATAAGTGTATGTACTAAATAAATATCATTGAGAATGATAAGTGTATGTACTAAATAAATGTCAATGAGTGATAAGTGTATGTACTAAATAAATGTCAGTGGGAATGATAAGTGTATGTACTAAATAAGGATGAATGAGAATGATCAGTGTATGAACTAAATAAGGATGAAAGAGAATGATAAGTGTATGTGCTAAATAAATATCAATGAGAATGATAAGTGTATGCACTAAATAAGGATGAATGAGAATCATTAGTGTATGTACTAAATAAATATCAATGAGAATGATAAGTGTATGTACTAAATAGGGATGAATGAGAATCATAAGTGGTATGTACTAAATAAGGATGAATGAGACTGATAAATGTGTGAACTGTGAACTAAATAAGGATGAGTGAGAGTGATAAGTGTATGTAATAAATAAGGATGAATGAGAATGATAAATGTATGTACTAAATAAGGATGAATGAGAATGATTAGTGTATGTACTAAATAAGGATGAATGAGAATGATAAGTGTATGTACTAAATAAATGTTAGTGAGAATGATAAATGTATGTACTAAATAAGGATGAATGAGAATGATAAGTGCATGTACTAAATAAATATCACTAAGTAATATGTATATGTACTAAATAAATGTCAGTGAGAATGATGAGTGTATGTACTAAATAAATATCAGTGAGAATGATCAATGTATGTAATAAATAAGGATGAATGAGAATTATTAGTGGATGTACTAAATAAAGATGAATGAGAATGATAAGTGTATGTACTAAATAAGGATGAATGAGAATGATAAGTGTATGTACTAAATAAGGATGAATGTGAATGATAAGTGTATGTAATAAATAAAGATGAATGAGAATGATAAGTGTGTGTGCTAAATAAATATCAGTGAGAATGATGAGTGTATGTACTAAATAAATATCAGTGAGAATGATCAGTGTATGTAATAAATAAGGATGAATGAGAATTATTAGTGGATGTACTAAATAAAGATGAATGAGAATGATAAGTGTATGCACTAAATAAGGATGAATGAGAATGACAAGTGTATGTACTAAATAAATATCAATGAGAATGATTAGTGTATGTACTAAATAGGGATGAATGAGAATGATAAGTGTATGTACTAAATAAGGATGAATGAGAATGATAAGTGTATGCACTAAATAAGGATGAATGAGAATGGTAAGTGTATGTACTAAATAAGGATGAATGAGAATGATAAGTGTATGTACTAAATAAGGATGAATGAGAATGATAAGTGTATGCACTAAATACATATCAATGAGAATGATTGTATGTAATAAATGAGGATGAATGAGAATGATTAGTGTGTGTACTAAATACATATCAATGAGAATGATTGTATGTAATAAATATGGATGAATGAGAATGATTAGTGTGTGTACTAAATAAGGATGAATGAGAATGATAAGTGTATGTACTAAATAAATATCAATGAGAATGATAAGTGTATGCACTAAATAAGGATGAATGAGAATGATTAGTGTATGTACTAAATAAGGATGAATGAGAATGATAAGTGTATGTACTAAATAAGGATGAATGAGAATGATAAGTGTATGCACTAAATAAGGATCAATGAGAATAACAAGTGTATGTACTAAATACATATCAATGAGAATGATTGTATGTAATAAATAAGGATGAATGAGAATGATTAGTGTATGTACTAAATAAATATCAATGAGAATGATAAGTGTATGTACTAAATAAAGATCAATGAGAATGATAAGTGTGTGTACTAAAGAAGGATGAATGAGAATGATGAGTATATGTACTAAATACATATCAATGAGAATGATTGTATGTAATAAATAAGGATGAATGAGAATGACAAGTATATGAACTAAATAAGGATGAATGAGAATGATAAGTGTATGTATTAAATAAGGATGAATGAGAATGATAAGTGTATGTACTAAATAAGGATGAATGTGAATGATAAGTGTATGTAATAAATAAAGATGAATGAGAATGATAAGTGTGTGTACTAAATAAATATCAGTGAGAATGATAAGTGTATATAATAAATAAGGGTGAATGAGAATTATTAGTGGATGTACTAAATAAAGATGAATGAGAATGATAAGTGTATGTACTAAATAAGGATGAATGAGAATGATAAGTGTATGTACTAAATAAGGATGAATGTGAATGATAAGTGTATGTAATAAATAAAGATGAATGAGAATGATAAGTGTGTGTACTAAATAAAGATGAATGAGAATGATTAGTGTATGTACTAAATAAGGATGAATGAGAATGATCAATGTATGTAATAAATAAATATCAATGAGAATGATAAGTGTATGTACTGAATAAGGATGCTGTTGTTGTTGTTGTAGGGTTTAACGCCATTTTTCAGCACACGATAGGCGATACATGGCGGCCAGTATTAATGGTGGAGGAAAAACCCGGAAAACCCGCGGAAAGAACCACCGACCCACGAGAAGCTACTGGCAAGCTTTCTCACATACCCACATTAGCCGAATCCGAGACTCAAACCCACGCAGACAGAGGTGAGATGGCAGTGATCCATAATGGAGAGCGCTTTAGACCACTCGGCCACTCGGGGCCCCCTAAATAAAGATGAAAGAGAATGATAAGTGTAATCACTAAATAAGGATGAATGAGAATGATAAGTGTATGTACTAAAAAAGGATGAATGAGAATGATTAGTGTATGTACTAAATAAATATCAATGAGAATGATAAGTATATGTACTAAATAAGGATGAATGAGAATCATAATGGGTATGTACTAAATAAGGATGAATGAGAATGATATATGTGTGTACTAAATAAGGATGAATGAGAATGATAAATGTGTGAACTAAATAAGGATGAGTGAGAATGATAAGTGTAAGTACTAAATAAATATCATTGAGAATGATAAGTGTATGTACTAAATAAATATCAATGAGTGATAAGTGTATGTACTAAATAAATGTCAGTGGGAATGATAAGTGTATGTACTAAATAAGGATGAATGAGAATGATCAGTGTATGTACTAAATAAGGATGAAAGAGAATGATAAGTGTATGTGCTAAATAAATATCAATGAGAATGATAAGTGTATGCACTAAATAAGGATGAATGAGAATCATTAGTGTATGTACTAAATAAATATCAATGAGAATGATAAGTGTATGTACTAAATAGGGATGAATGAGAATCATAAGTGGTATGTACTAAATAAGGATGAATGAGAATGATAAATGTGTGAACTGTGAACTAAATAAGGATGAGTGAGAGTGATAAGTGTATGTAATAAATAAGGATGAATGAGAATGATAAATGTATGTACTAAATAAGGATGAATGAGAATGATTAGTGTATGTACTAAATAAGGATGAATGAGAATGATAAGTGTATGTACTAAATAAATGTTAGTGAGAATGATAAATGTATGTACTAAATAAGGATGAATGAGAATGATTAGTGTATGTACTAAATAAGGATGAATGAGAATAATTGTGTATGTACTAAATAAGGATGAATGAGAATGATAAGTGTATGTACTAAGTAAGGATGAATGAGAATTACAAGTGTATGTACTAAATAAATATGAGAATGATTGTATGTACTAAATAAGGATGAATGAGAATCATAAATGTATGTACTAAATAAGGATGAATGAGAATTATTAGTGTATGTACTAAATAAGGATGAATGAGAATGATAAGTGTATGTACTAAATAAGGATGAATGAGAATTACAAGTGTATGTACTAAATAAATATGAGAATGATTGTATGTACTGAATAAGGATGAATGAGAATGATAAGTGTATGTACTAAATAAATATCAGTGAGAATGATTAGTGCATGTGTTAAATAAGGATGTTGTTGTTGTTGTTGTGGGGTTTAACGCCATTTTTCAGCACACGATAGGCTATATATGGCGGCCAGTATTAATGATGGAGGAAGAACCCGGGAAAACCCCAGAAAGAACCACCGACCCACGAGAAGCTACTGGCATGCTTTCTCACATACCTACATTGGCTGAATCTGAGACTCGAACCGGCGCAGACAGAGGTGAGATGGCAGTGATCCGTAACAGAGAACGCTTTAGACCACTCGGCCACTCGGGGCCCCAAATAAGGATGAATGAGAATGATAAGTGTATGTACTAAATAAGGATGAATGAGAATCATAAGTGGTATGTACTAAATAAGGATGAATGAGAATGATAAATGTGTGAACTAAATAAGGATGAATGAGAATGATAAGTGTATGTGCTAAATAAGAATGAATGAGAATGATATGTGTATGTACTAAATAAGGATGAATGAGAATGACAAGTGTATGTGCTAAATAAGGATGAATGAGAGTGATAAGTGTATGTAATAAATAAGGATGAATGAGAGTGATAAGTGTATGTAATAAATAAGGATGAATGAGAATTATTAGTGTATGTACTAAATAAGGATGAATGAGAATGATAAGTGTATGTACTAAATAAGGATGAATGAGAATGACAAGTGTATGTACTAAATAAATATGAGAATGATTGTATGTACTAAATAAGGATGAATGAGAATGATAAGTGTCTGTACTAAACAAATATCAATGAGAATGATTAGTGCATGTGTTAAATAAGGATGAATGAGAATGATAAGTGTATGTACTAAATAAGGATGAATGAGAATGATAAGTGTATGTACTAAACAAATATCAATGAGAATGATTAGTGCATGTGTTAAATAAAGATGAATGAGAATGATAAGTGTATGTACTAAATAAGGATGAATGAGAATGATCAGTGTATGTACTAAATAAGGATGAATTAGAATGATAAGTGTATGTACTAAATAAGGATGGATGAGAATGATCAGTGTATGTACTAAATAAGGATGAATTAGAATGATAAGTGTATGTACTAAATAAGGATGGATGAGAATGATAAGTGTATGTACTAAATAAGGATGGATGAGAATGATAAGTGTTTGTACTAAATAAGGATGGATGAGAATGATAAGTGTATGTACTAAACAAGGATGAATGAGTTATAAGTGTATGTACTAAATAAGGATGGATGAGAATGATAAGTGTATGTACTAAATAAGGATGAATGAGAATGATTAGTGTATGTACTAAATAAGGATGGATGAGAATGATAAGTGTATGTACTAAATAAGGATGAATGAGAATGATAAGTGTATGTACTAAATAAGGATGGATGAGAATGATAAGTGTATGTACTAAATAAGGATGGATGAGAATGATAAGTGTATGTACTAAATAAGGATGGATGAGAATGATAAGTGTATGTACTAAATAAGGATGGATGAGAATGATAAGTGTATGTACTAAATAAGGATGAATGAGAATGATTAGTGTTTGTACTAAATAAGGATGAATGAGAATAATTAGTGTATGTACTAAATAAGGATGAATGAGAATGATAAGTGTATGTACTAAATAAGGATGAATGAGAATGATTAGTGTTTGTACTAAATAAGGATGAATGAGAATAATTAGTGTATGTACTAAATAAGGATGAATGAGAATGATAAGTGTATGTACTAAATAAGGATGAATGAGAATGATTAGTGTTTGTACTAAATAAGGATGAATGAGAATAATTAGTGTATGTACTAAATAAGGATGAATGAGAATGATAAGTGTATGTACTAAATAAGGATGAATGAGAATTACAAGTGTATGTACTAAATAAATATGAGAATGATTGTATGTACTGAATAAGGATGAATGAGAATGATAAGTGTATGTACTAAATAAATATCAGTGAGAATGATTAGTGCATGTGTTAAATAAGGATGTTGTTGTTGTTGTTGTGGGGTTTAACGCCATTTTTCAGCACACGATAGGCTATATATGGCGGCCAGTATTAATGATGGAGGAAGAACCCGGGAAAACCCCAGAAAGAACCACCGACCCACGAGAAGCTACTGGCATGCTTTCTCACATACCTACATTGGCTGAATCTGAGACTCGAACCGGCGCAGACAGAGGTGAGATGGCAGTGATCCGTAACAGAGAACGCTTTAGACCACTCGGCCACTCGGGGCCCCAAATAAGGATGAATGAGAATGATAAGTGTATGTACTAAATAAGGATGAATGAGAATCATAAGTGGTATGTACTAAATAAGGATGAATGAGAATGATAAATGTGTGAACTAAATAAGGATGAATGAGAATGATAAGTGTATGTGCTAAATAAGAATGAATGAGAATGATATGTGTATGTACTAAATAAGGATGAATGAGAATGACAAGTGTATGTGCTAAATAAGGATGAATGAGAGTGATAAGTGTATGTAATAAATAAGGATGAATGAGAGTGATAAGTGTATGTAATAAATAAGGATGAATGAGAATTATTAGTGTATGTACTAAATAAGGATGAATGAGAATGATAAGTGTATGTACTAAATAAGGATGAATGAGAATGACAAGTGTATGTACTAAATAAATATGAGAATGATTGTATGTACTAAATAAGGATGAATGAGAATGATAAGTGTCTGTACTAAACAAATATCAATGAGAATGATTAGTGCATGTGTTAAATAAGGATGAATGAGAATGATAAGTGTATGTACTAAATAAGGATGAATGAGAATGATAAGTGTATGTACTAAACAAATATCAATGAGAATGATTAGTGCATGTGTTAAATAAAGATGAATGAGAATGATAAGTGTATGTACTAAATAAGGATGAATGAGAATGATCAGTGTATGTACTAAATAAGGATGAATTAGAATGATAAGTGTATGTACTAAATAAGGATGGATGAGAATGATCAGTGTATGTACTAAATAAGGATGAATTAGAATGATAAGTGTATGTACTAAATAAGGATGGATGAGAATGATAAGTGTATGTACTAAATAAGGATGGATGAGAATGATAAGTGTTTGTACTAAATAAGGATGGATGAGAATGATAAGTGTATGTACTAAACAAGGATGAATGAGTTATAAGTGTATGTACTAAATAAGGATGGATGAGAATGATAAGTGTATGTACTAAATAAGGATGAATGAGAATGATAAGTGTATGTACTAAATAAGGATGGATGAGAATGATTAGTGTATGTACTAAATAAGGATGGATGAGAATGATAAGTGTATGTACTAAATAAGGATGAATGAGAATGATAAGTGTATGTACTAAATAAGGATGGATGAGAATGATAAGTGTATGTACTAAATAAGGATGGATGAGAATGATAAGTGTATGTACTAAATAAGGATGGATGAGAATGATAAGTGTATGTACTAAATAAGGATGGATGAGAATGATAAGTGTATGTACTAAATAAGGATGGATGAGAATGATTAGTGTATGTACTAAATAAGGATGGATGAGAATGATAAGTGTATGTACTAAATAAGGATGAATGAGAATGATAAGTGTATGTACTAAATAAGGATGGATGAGAATGATAAGTGTATGTACTAAATAAGGATGGATGAGAATGATAAGTGTATGTACTAAATAAGGATGGATGAGAATGATAAGTGTATGTACTAAATAAGGATGGATGAGAATGATAAGTGTATGTACTAAATAAGGATGAATGAGAATGATTAGTGTTTGTACTAAATAAGGATGAATGAGAATAATTAGTGTATGTACTAAATAAGGATGAATGAGAATGATAAGTGTATGTACTAAATAAGGATGAATGAGAATGATTAGTGTTTGTACTAAATAAGGATGAATGAGAATAATTAGTGTATGTACTAAATAAGGATGAATGAGAATGATAAGTGTATGTACTAAATAAGGATGAATGAGAATGATTAGTGTTTGTACTAAATAAGGATGAATGAGAATAATTAGTGTATGTACTAAATAAGGATGAATGAGAATGATAAGTGTATGTACTAAATAAGGATGGATGAGAATGATAAGTGTATGTACTAAATAAGGATGAATGAGAATGATTAGTGTTTGTACTAAATAAGGATGAATGAGAATAATTAGTGTATGTACTAAATAAGGATGAATGAGAATGATAAGTGTATGTACTAAATAAGGATGAATGAGAATGATTAGTGTAATTTTCAAGGCAATAAGATCACTAAGTAAATTGTCCGTTGGATGCTTCTGAGTGACATGGAAGTCAGTCTTATTTTTTTGCATGGCAGTTTGTTATGCATGCAAATATTTTCATCTCAGGTAAATGAAAAAAAAAACATTTAAATGCTACAAATATATTTTATACCAAAAATTGGGATTGCCACTGTATTTGTTCACAGGTCCCGCGTGGAAAAATGACATTTAATACATCAGCATACATTACCATTGTCATTTACTAAAAATGCTAGCAATCACTGTCACAGATAGGTAACTCTATGTTAGTCAGCTGATTTTTATTTCTTTGTGCTTTTTTTTGTTATAGTATGTTTACATATACATGTACAAATAGCTGACAAAATTGACTAGGATGAAAATATTTTAGTGACTAAAACACCTGATTAAAGAAATTATTTTGCAGCAATGTATCAAAAAATATTTTTTCATGACTTGTATTAATCCGGGCTAATCATCCACGATCTATTAGTCTATTGTAGTTTTATCTCTTTTATCTTCATTTATATTTCATGCATTTCACATTAATTACATCTATACCTTACTGTACCCCACTACTTAAAACATACACATGCCTAGGTGTGTTCTAATTTCATATTAATTGCTACTACATTTTACTGGACACCACTGCATAAAACATACATGCTTAGGTGTGTACTAATTTTATATTATTTACTTCTGTGTTTTAATGAATCACATTTCATAAAGTATATACACACATACATGTGTACTTATTTCATATTATTTACTTAAATGTTTTACTGAACCCCACTACATAAAACATATACACATGCCAAAGTGTGTACTAATTTCGTGTTATTTACTTCTGTTTTACTGAATTCCCACTTCATAAATTATATATACACATGTGTACTAATTTTATATTTTTTACTTAAATGTTTTGCTGAAGCCCACTACATAATACACATACACAGCCCAGCTGTGTACTAATTTCTTATTATGTGCCTTTATGCCTTGCTTAATCACATTGCATAAAACACATACACAACTCAATGGCTATTCATTTTAAAAGATTGAGAATTAGAAGATTCCAACTACTTGACTGTTTTAAATTTATTAATTTAAAGGTCATGAATAAGAGATGCATTGGCTGTAAGATTCTGTATACAGTATTTAAATAATATTGGTCAGTTTTCTTATTTAATTAATATTGGTCAATTTTCTATCACACTATGGTGGATTCTCTTCTTTTTTCTTAAATGAGGTCAGTTGTACTGTTCAACTCCAGTCTTTGCATGCTAATGAGGTGTCATAATTTTTATGTGAAATTATTATGACAAAAATCAACACCCACTGCTTTGTGGATATTGTGACACAGTCTGTCCATCCATATGTACATATGTACAGTGCAGGTCTAATATTCTTGATCTTCTTCTGCACCAGTAGAGCTTTATACATGACAAAGTTCAGTCATTTCTAGAATTATGGCTGTAGATTGAATCATTAGTTTCTTAAATTTGATTGTTATTCAGGGATGGGGGGGGGTGTGGTAATTTTAAATAACTCCAGAGTTGTCTGTCTCATGTATCTTTAAATCAGTATACATGATCATTGACCCAAATGTCTACATTTGTTAGATAGGGAATCCTACATAATGCTCCAGGGCCTTGGTGTACCTGAAGAATCATGCCCTTGGGTCATAAAATAGAAACAGTGGAGTATCTCAGTATATAATCATAAATACACTGTATGGTGTGAATAGACAAATTTATACATGCAAATGACACTTAACCTTTATTCATCACTACTCCCATTGACTTACCCCTTGGGTCATAAATTTGGAAACTAATGAGATCCCCACCCATTAAACCCAATGTAGACTTACTTGGCATGAAAAGATAAATTCATACATACAGATGACATTGACCTTGTAGTTCATACCTACCATCAGGGACATAACCCCTGGGTCATATCATGGAAACTGTCAAGATCCCCACCCATTAAACCCAATGTATTGTTACTATGATCTTGGTACAGTTATGACTGGGATCTTGGTACAGTTGTGTGTGTGTGTGTGTGTGTGTGTGTGTGTGTGTGTGTGTGTGTGTGTGTGTAACTTAGATTTTTAATGTAGCTTTAACAATTTTTCAGTAATATCGCTAAGATGTCTGCAGTGTGGCAGTTTATAGTGATGTCTAGCACTGGATCATCATGCCACAGACATGTACCATGATGTCCCACCTAGTCACATTATCCTGACACCAGGTCGACCAGTTTTAACTAACCTCTTAATGCTGAGCACCAAGCGAGACAGCTGTTAGTACCATTTTTGTAAGTCTTTGGTATGACTCAGCCAGGGATCGAACCCATGACCTCACGCTTCCAAGGCGGATGCTCTAACCACTAGGCCACCGGAGTGGTTGGTACAGTTATGACTGGGATATTCATACTGTTATTTCTTGTCTAAGTTGGCAAAGAAATGGGATAGGATCGTAAGAGTAACTTTCTTGACATAAAAATGCTAAATAGCCTAACAGTACTGGTATGCCATAAAAATACAGTCAGTCATTAAAAAATGAGGCAGTCCCACCTTAATGAATATTCAAAAACATCAGTACATGAAAACAGAATGCTGGCTTGTTACTGAATTATAAATGCAATTGCACACAGTGTAAAAAATTGATATTGCCTACTAAACAATGTTATAATGATATAAATGGCATTAGGGATGACTAACTTTCATTGCAATTGGGCAATAAGCTTCTGCTTATTATAGGAATGGATTCATGTTTTCTTTCTGGAATAATGTTTTCTTTATGGAATAATGTTTTTATTATGTGCAACATCGCCCTCTTAGTAAGAGGGGTGGTTTATAGCCTGCTGACAGTGGATATATAGAATATCAACAGAGAACTGAGAAAAACTATTGGGAAGAAATAATGCAATACAAGCCCCCTTTGACAAGAAAAATAACAAAATTTAATCAATAACAATTAATAGCAGCAAGTCCAATTCAGTCGAAGTCATGTCAACAGAATTTAACAGCAGTATATAATTTGGATTTATTTCATATAATAACGAGTGGTGAAAAGAATGCAATGTCCATGACTGATTGTATCACCTTCCTCTTGTGAACCATGTATCACATCTTTCTATTCTCTAGTCTTCCTGTTCTGTATGTTTCATCTCTTCTGGACTTCTTAGTCTTTTATTCTGAATAAATCATCTTTTTCCAGACTTCCATCTTCAGATTGTCCTGTCTCTCCCAGAAAGCTGTTTCCTTAAAGGACAACATTACCTCTAAATCTCTATATGTATCACTTTCTATATGTGTATAAAATTTCCTCACTTACATTACTCAGAACATAACTAGCTATCCAAACACTGCATACATTTTGACATAATTTGATAGATTATCACTCTTGCTTCACAGTGACCGACCATAAATTAACATGTGAGCAGTATATCTAACATTACCGTATCTCTTTAGCTATGCTACTACATGCTTGATTACTCTAACTCACAGCAATCCCTAACTTACAAGATTATTTAAACATTACAAAATCAGATATAAATATATGATTATCGTTAACTCACGATAATCAGTATCATACTAATAGACAAAGGAAATTACTTCATATAACCCTATGAAATCCTACACATATGAAAATTTGGATAGCATGCACTCTGTCAAGTCTATGAATGAACTTATAACTATAAAACTAAAGAGATAAATTGCATAACAACTCTAGCATCAACAGAGTTCCATGAAATTGAATGAATGATATATAATATGGATCCTAGTCATATCAAACATATTTGCATCAAAGAAACAATCAGAAATAGAACATCACATGGAAAATAAATATTACGTACCTTAATGCTGTTCTCTTTCAGAAATTGTGTGTACTAGCACTAAAACCTGTCTTTTCTTACAAGACAGCCACCTGGTCCCCTTTTCTTGTTTAACGAGGAAAGCACTATTCTTTTTAGGCTTCCTTGGATCCAAACATCTCCTCTCTCAGCATTTTCAGACTAAAGAATTTCGACCCAGATTGTCACTTTAAATTCACAATACCTCCAATGTGTATGCCTTAATTTATGCAGCGGTTCCTAAATTTTTCCCAAGATAATCATTTCTTCCATAAGATTTTGGACAGCCTAGAATCTGTGAGCCATGTTGCATAACAATTTCCCTTTGAAAATGATAATTTGACATGGGTTCCTATCAAACGGTTATGGTTGGCAGATCAAATGTTTATTTTTGCAGGACAGCATTGCAATGCCCTGGTCAAATCTCAGTGAGATGTTGGCCTTTCAAGTTTAACACTGACATGGGGCGGGGAAGCAGAAAGGTCGAAGTGACCCATCACAAAGACTTTTTTGGCTTACATGTGATAAAATTTTAATGCTCAATGCATTCAACTTTAAGGTTTAGTACAATTCAAAATTCAACACTTTACATATTGGATTAATGTTTTCATTATGGATTAATATTTTCATATATTTTGTTAACCTCTTTCAATTAACATTTATGATATCATGCCCCTGCATTCTTTTTAACTTTACAAAATAATTTTTTTTGTGTATTGGTATATAGGTGATGAAAGTTTAATAAATTCAGATTTGAGACATATCAGAAGATTGTTAGACACTTTGTCTAACATAATTTTCTCTTTTAGAATCTTGTACAATGTACACATTGTGCGGGTTTTGGAAGACTAAAACCAAAGCACACAGAACCTCAGGTATATGACTTCAGACATTTAAATTCTATAACATTGTAAATTTGTCTTTCAATTATTCATTTTTACATGACATGAACAGCATGTTTCAGTAAACCTTTTTATGAATGCTTACTTTATTGTGACTGGTCCAATTAGAGAAAACTTTGACACATTTTGCTACTCCTCACATGAGCACGTAGGGTACTGTGAAATCCCATGTGTCCTCCTGACCATTTAATTAAAACTACAATAATCTGTCTTTGAAAAAGATTATGTCATAAGCATGCAGGGGTGGCTGGAGGGGATAGAAATCTCCAGATTGCCTTCTAATAGTTTTCTTCAAATTTCTTACATCACTCTACCTTTGACATCATCAACGAGGCAATGATATAAACTTGGACAATGAAAATGCATTTATCACACTTCACTCTACTTATGACATCATAGGCAAGGTGATGTTATCAACTTGGACAATAAAATGCATTTATCACATATCACTCTACTTATGACATCATAGGCAAGGCAATGTTATCAGCTTGGACAATGAAAATGTATTCATACTCAAGCAATTATCACATTACTTATGAGTGACATAATTTTTTCCATGTCTATCTGTCTAGTTGTCCATCTGTTCATTCATCTGACCTTTTTGCCATCATTTGAAATGAACGTGCTAATGCTATGGACCTCAGAAATAAATCACTTACTTTATTCACCCCATTGTCTTTACTTTGGTTGCATACAAGTTAAGTCCAGCTGCCAACAACATAGACCCTGATATGCTATTGAATACTGCACAGGCAGTTCTGGGTCTTTGTTATATGTTCTACTGGTTTATCCAAACAAACTTCGTAGACCCAGATCTGGCAGATCTGAGTCTGTGCAGTTGTTGTTGAACTTGAGTGAGTAAAGATGGTGCTTAATATTATTTCTGTTTTCAACTTTCATATAAGGACACTTGTCAATAAAGGACAAATCTGATGGGTCTTAAGTTTCCTTTATAGAATGGTTTAATTTTACTGTTAAACAAAATGGGTGGAGAAATGAGATTATCTGTAAATTTGCATTGAATCCTTCTATGTTATATTTGTGGAGGCATGTTAGTTCATTTGGTGAGTGTCAGACTGGACTCAGGTTTGATACCTACCCAGGTCAGTCCAGATTGGCTACCTCACTGTATCTTTGAGAAAGGCACTTAGTTCCCATTTCTTTGGAGTGTTATAGCTAGTTATTGTGTTTAAAGAGCTATTAAAACACACATACATACATACACATGCTTATTATACTTGTATATCTTTTGTTTATTCCTTGGTCCAGAACAGAAATAGCTGATAGTTATATTTTCATTCCCAGTAAAATTTAAGTTTAAAATTATCCTTAAGAAGTTAATAGAATCACCATGGCAACCATTATAAGGTTCTTTCATATGTCATCTAAAATAACAACAGGCTTAACTTATGATGTCCTGTCAACAATGGTTTACCAATACGGTAGCCAAGTTAGGTGATATGTTTAAAATGTATTCTATCCCTTTTAATGCCATAGAATCCTTACACACTCCAAAAAATGTTCAAGACACTAGTAATGTCTCTTGAAACATGATTCTTCTGTTACCATTAGAGATATTTGAACACTTAGTTTATCAGATTTCCTTTTGATGACTTGAATTTGAAAGTCAATAAAATCAAATACAGCTTTAAAAAATGCATGAAAATGCACCTTACAATCATGTCCATTTTTGTTTGTCTGCATATTTTACATGCATTTGTTTCTTTTTGGTTGATTTATGTCACCATCTTGTACATGTACTTTAAATCCCACCTAATGCACAAAACATATGACACCAGGCATATATTGAAAGATTAACTTTCATTTTTCTGAAGATTACTTGAATTAAGTATATAATTTTAGGTCTGTTTGAAATCAGCTTTTTAGCTGTCACTAATAGGGCATAGGAGCAGGTGATTTGCACCTTGATTTACCTTTTGGAATCCACATTTGTCAGTTTAACTGTATCAATCTACCTGATAATTCCATCAGAACTTGAGATGATTGAAGCGCTATCCTGAACCCTGGGTAACTTCGATAAAATGTATCAAATGACCTGATAAATGTTTCCATCTCTATGGGGGATGGTTGAATTTCAGTGGCAATCATACACAAATACAAAAAGTCCTTTATGTTTTTAACTATCCAAGACAGCTGAAACATCATTTTCCATATACAAATTCTCTCTCTCTCTCTCTCTCTCTCTCTCTCTATATATATATATATATATATATATATATATATATATATATATATATATATATATATATATATATATATATATATATATATATATATATATATAAAGTTTTGGTTTAAGTACAGTAACAATTCACTATATTTCAGGGGTACCAATATTTGAGGATTTAGCAGTTTTGACTAACAGCAAATTTGAAGGTACAATTGACAATGCATATTCTTTGGAAGCAATAGCAGCCCTTTTCCTAATACAAAGAATTAAGTACAGCATTAAGAGGTAAGTGTTAGAACTGGTCAGCTTTGTATCAGGACACACACACACATGCATGCACACACACACACATGCATGCACACATGCACTCACACACGCACACACACTATGAGGGATGTTTCAGTTGCATAGTTAGTAGAACATCTGACTTGCAATACAAGGGTTATGGGTTTAATACCTGCTGAGGTCATATGCATTGGTGCATCTTTTGAAAGACACTTAATTTCATTTCCTCAACGTAATATAGCCAATAAGATGTTAAAAAGGACATCAAAACCAAACAAACAACCCAAAATAAGGGTGCACCTGCTTTTGTAGATGTGGGATGTTTTTGCTGGCTATCAGAATGGACAAAATCATTTTATGTGCCATCTGAAGATAGCCATTCAACCAGTCTGCACTTAGATAACTGGGGAAAAGTGATTAGTTAATTAAATACCTCGACAAAATACCTTGGAAATTTAGAAATACACATAATGTGTTCAATTTATCTCTTTTGAACAAAACTAACATATTTCTTATCAATACATGTACCTGACCACATTAACCCTAGATATGAAATAGCACTCAGTTTTAACAGTCAAGGTCATGTGTACTTGAATTTAGCTCTGATAGAAGGGGAATAGAAACAGGCTTAAGAACAAACATTACTTACTAAATTTACTTACAGTTCATCTCATATGAATCAATTTCTGGATTAAAGTGCAGTGGTAACACACATAATTCTCTTTCGCTACATTCTTGACTTGGATCCTTTGTCTGACACTTTAATAAGTAAGTGATCACCCATGAAAATGTTTTAAAAATGTTGTCAAATCAACTGGAGTAAATTATAAGTTAACTTGCCTTTAGTCTAATGCATGGTGTAACATTGAAAAATTTAATCAGCTGCCTTCAAAACTAATTGAATTTGAAGAAGAAAATAAAGTTGGTTTTTCCTTGAAATTTTTAATGACCTCTTGACCTTGAACTTTGCCACAACTTACTGATGTTATATGAGGGAATACAAAATGTTAAAACTTAATAAAATATATATTTCATATAATAATTTTTATTATTTATATATCATTCTAAAATAATGAATGAATAAATAAATAAAACAGGATACAATTTGGTGGATCAAATGACAGAAAATCATAAATTAGCAAAGTAAGATCTGGAGAAGGTAACATTTTCTTAAGACAAACTACTTTTTGAAAACTGTTTGGAAGTCCTTGAAAAAAGCTCCATAACTGTAAGGCAAGTCCTTGAAAAACTCACCAGGACCTATGAACCATATGTTAATTTCACATCCTTAGAGAAATTACTTCATTAGACCTCATTTAGTGATATCTACTCTAAATGTAAAAGGAATGTACTTTAATCAGAGTCAAAATATTCATTTAAACTGAAACCAGACTTTTTCAAATATTAAAGGCAAGGAGCTAGTACCCAGGGCCAGATGGCTGCTTCATGTAAGTTCTCATGTACAATCTTTACCAGTTCACTGGTAAGTAGTTTTTGCCTTTTTTATCTTAATATCCATTACAATCCAACCACTCTTGAATATGACACCAATTTTATTGTCTTGCCTGTGTAGCATAAGCAAGACAGTAACATAGGCATCACTTTCTAATTTCATGTTGTCAGCATCAGCAGTAAGATTTCACATTTAGCTCAGTTTCTTTGACTCTGTTGCATGTTGGATGATGAAATTTGATGATTGCATTCTTCTGGAGCATACAGTAAGCAAACTTAAGTCACAATGACCTAAGTTTCATGCACTGGAGATTTTAATTAGCTCTTACATGTAACTCCATTCTTCTGCTTCATTTATGTATCCCAGGTGAAATTAGATGGGTGCTTTCATCATAAGGTGTATTACTCATTATGAACAAAAAGTAAATCACTATGATCTATTTTTTGTTCTACAGTGATGACATTCATTTTATGTTGTATTTATACTGGTGCTTTTAAAGATAGAAAATCTGATGAGGTCATTCATTTTTAGGATATATTTACACTAATGAAATATAGGTCACAGTGAATTATTTTTGTTGCTCTGGTGACTATACTACCTTTTTTATTGTTCCAGTGAGTGGGCAGGACATATTATTCAGTTCCATTCTTTTCTCAGTAAACTTTACACTATTGTAGTGATTGAAACATAGAATTCAAACATCTGGATTACACCTTTGCTCTGTAATGACTTCATGAGAACAAAAGAGTTCTATGGAGATCTTACATAACTCCTCAGTTAAAATGAAATTTATGAAGCAAGTAAAATAATTTGTATATTTTTCAAACCTAGGCAAGCAAAACAATGCAATTATTTGACACATTTCTTAAATTCATTTGAAATGAGCATAAATGCAAAAGTTGACTATCACACAACAGGATTTTATTTGAGAAAACCACAGAATAGCATAGTGAAATGACCTCGAAATACATTGGGATGCCTTTGGTTATTATGGCTTGCATGACATTATTCTGGAGATGGATCAGTCTGGAAGAAGCTGCAGAGAACATCTTGATATGGGATTTTTGTCTATGCATGAGTGCAGTTGGATAAATGAGTGATATACCTAACTCTGTCTCTGAACCAATTTTGTGTGAGTGAAAGCTTGCTTGGAATAGGATCTGAAAAGCAACTCTGTCAAAATACTATTAACCATTACATTGGCTGCCAATTGGCCATGTAATTGAGATTTTCATTCCCACTCATTGGAGATCACACAAGTTTAATTGGAAGGTTCTGTTGTTAATTAGTTTTCTTGAGTTAGAATTCAAAACATTTTCCTGTCTTTAGAAAGGTTAAAATGTACTATACAGTCCATCAGACACAATTTGTCCATTTAGAGTTTGGAAAATTTGGAGTATTCTGGTATTTGCCAAAATGTTCCCTTAGCCACAAGAGACCAAATAAGCTTACATGGAATATAACTGATATGTGGTGTGCATTTGTCACTTGTTTAATCAACAATGGTTTCCTGTTCTTTTGCACAAACCAGCATAGTTGGATGTTTTGTCTTAAAATTACAAAAAAAATTTACAATTACGTGTATATTTTTTTATATAAATTGCTCAATTATCTCTTTTTAAGGCTAAGACAGTGAAAAATGTATTTTGCAAATTTGTCTGCAAAGATAAAAATAGTGTCTCAAATGATGTATTGTTGTTACTGGAAGTACAATAGCATACCATATATATTTGCCTTTGAATCAGGTAGAACTGCAAACGACATAGACCCTGATTTGTCGTCAAATAATGCACAGACAAATCATAGTATATGTTGCTTTCTCTGCTAATTACTCCTAACAAACTGCATTGACCCAGAGGTGCCAACACATTATGAGGCAGAAGATCTGGGTCTATGCAGCTTGCAGTTAGACCCAACATATAAGTGAGTGCATACAGTTCTTGATTCTTTTACTATTGATGTTTTTTGTGTTCATTTCATCACCAAACATGCAATTTTCCCTTAAGGATCACTAATTTTGCAGAACATTTTTTAAAAATCAATTTTTAAACAAATTGATTTTGAAAGATCAGTCATAAAAACCACTTCCAATTATGTTAATAGGACACTGTATGTATCTGAAATTTGAATTTGAATGTTTTCTAAATCTTTTGCAGTCACCATATAAAGCGATTTTTGATTCAACATATAATTATGCATATCACTTTAATTTTCTTATCGTTTGTCGTTATTGTAAGAGTAGAATGTGGTATTGATTTTCTGTCATTCATCTATATGCTTCTGTGCTGTCACATCCCTCTTGAATATACTTTAAGGTGATAACACCAAACCTGTTACACTTAGATATATAATATTTTACACACATATTGCTGCCATAAATGGAGTCCTTAATTTGATTTTGACGTCCTTACAGCAATTGCTCGATCATAAACTCATTTTTTAAGTTTTTAAATTTATACCTATTCATTTACAACAATTCTTTTAGTACAACTAAGCAAAACCCCCTGAGTTAGACAAATATGTAAGAGACACATCTGTATTTATATTATAATAACCTGTTTAGGTAAATACAACAGTATTTCAACTTTTTACACATTTATTTTACATATTTTATGTGAACAATTTTTTTTCTCCCCAAAACCAGCTAGCATGATCCAACATAATAAAGCACAGGAGTTAAAAAAAAATTAAATTTGGTATGCATGTTTAAATATAGATAATCACATGACTTACATTAAATTTGGTCAGCATATTTATATTTAAATGTTAGTGATCACAGGACTTAAACAAACTAAATTTGGTATGCATATTTATATTTAAATGTTTGTGATCACATGACTTAGACAAATTAAATTTGGTTGGCATAATTATATTTAGATATAGATCACTGGCTGGATTAGTGTATCACATTATTGAACTTATTGGACTTGCACCTTTATTTTACAAAACCTCATTAGACTATTTCTTGACAAGAACTTCATTAGCACAGGAAAGCAAAATCCACTTGAGTTAGACAAGTGAATTTAGTATACATATTTGTCTGCATATCTTGGTGACTTGATTAAATTTTCAAGCCATTATAGTCATTTTTTCAAATGTTTCTAAGTTTCTGAATTACTGTTTATGAAACACTAATCTCCTTCCATACATTTGGTTATTTGTCAGGTACACTATAACACATTTCATCATTACACAGTTCATGGTATAAGCAAGTATCGTCATGGAGTCCATTTCAATAAGTGATAGTAAAATTATATGTATAATGTACTTTATTATAAGGCAGTCTCATTTTAAAGTGGTATACTCTATATTTCTCACTATAATCCATAGCTCCCATGGACAGTGCTATAATAAGGGACTATTCTATCATATACTTTATTATAATGCAGTCTCTCTATATTCCATGAACAATGTTATAATGAGAGTACTGTATAAGAATATGATTCCCATGGATAGTAACGTAATGAGGGTATAATACAGCATGTATTTCAATATAATATTGTCTAACAATAAGGCTGTATTCTCAGTATTCCCATGGATAGCACTATAATGAGCGAGTACTTATCATGTACCTCAATATAAGATTTTCTCACTATAGGTGGCACTCACCAGTTTCTTATTGTGCATAGGGTTAGAATTTTAAAGATAAAGAATTTCTCTGGGTGTCCTCACTGGTTATTCTGGCTTTTTTAAGAAGTCCTTGTATATCTTAGGTATTATTCAAAAAACCTTTCATTCCCTTTATTTTGTTATATGACTAATGGGTGTAATATGGGTTATAAAGTATACAGCTTGGCCTTACTTCAAATGTGCACCTTTAAAAAAATGATAGCTCTGCTTGGTCATTTTCACTTCCTGGACTTCAGAAGTAAATTGTTAAAAAAGAGCCAATAATGTTTTTTAAATTTTATGTATTTGGTAATTCATTCATTGCACTTCAGAAGCTGTTTTTGTCTAGTATGGCAAAACTCATTTTCCCAATTTTAACAACTGCTGAAGATAGTGTATTTTAGACTAACTGAGGCTGTTTTTTCAAGCACATTGGAGCAGTCATTTTAGTTAGCTGCATGCTTAGATCATTTACAATTTCCACAAGTACAATATCCAATGAAATTTCAGCCACAGTATATGAAAGTAACATACAGGTATGCCAACATTCTCTCCATTGTGCATGTTGCAAATGTAAACAACTTCACCTTACACGCACCACTTTCTCAGACATTCATAATATCTGTAGAGCACCCCCATAAGATACTCTCTTTTTGCCTCCCATGGACAAGTACTTCAATATATGACAGTCTCACTTTAAGACATCATACTCTATGACTTCCTTTGACACAGCATTATAATGAGGGAGTGATGTACTAGAGTAAAGTTTCTACAGAAATTAATATAATGAGGGAGTACTGTTCTGTTACATTTTGTATTGATTCTCATGCGCTTAATCAAGCATTAAGTCTGGTGACATTGTGTATATACTCTCCCACAAGCTGAGTGAGACAGAAAACTGAATAGACTCAGAGATGCCATCACATAATGTGCTGGCAGACCTGGGTCTATGCAGTTTCTTTGGAGTAACTAGTAGTAAAAAAAACATTGATCCTAAACTGCTGGCACATAATGTGGTGGCAGGTCATGGTCTGTGTTCTTATAAGTGAGCATATATGGCTGCATCAGCATTATGGATAAATGATATAGGCAAGTAAACAAAAGTGCCATAGATAATGCTCCAGACAACGCAAAAATTCTTGCAAATTTCTCATAAACAAGCCAAGATAATCATCCAACATCATTAGAAGTTTGTTTTAAACAAGTTAAAATACAACAAACAAATTATTAATTTCCAGTAATACGTGTGGGTGGTTCTAATAAGTCCATTCAGTTTTATTGCAAAATGCTGCAAAATTTAATGAGGCATGTGAAATATTCTTTCAAAAGATTTGTTGCTACAGTGGATAAAATAGTCAAGATCTATCTGCCATGCCTGGAGTGCTGGAGGTTAGTCACTAATTGATGAAGAAAAAATGTTCAAGAGAGTGCAGCTAATGCTGAAGATATAATATGTTTGTTCTAGGGTGTGTACTTTTGTTGATCTTTGAGCCACTGTATCTGTTTTCTTTGAAAACAGGAAATAAATTTGCAAGTGAAGTGTAAATTTGGACAGGGATGTAGTTATTGTACATACTCATGTATAAATCTCATCCATCTGTTAACAGCATAAACCCTCTGCTGCCATTTGCATAAAATGCTCTAGCAGATCAGGGTCTGTGTTGTTTTGTTAACAAACAACATAGACCTAGATCTGCTGACACATTATGCAATGGCAGATTAGGGTCTTTATGTTGTTTACAGTTGGATCTGACTAATAAGCAAGCATTTATGGTGATGGACGTTCCAGTACAAATCCAGGAAGTGCATTCTGCTGAGACTGTATTGGTTCATGTGTGACATACACCCAGACAATGGTACTGTATTGGTTCATGTGTGAGATACGCCCAGCTGATGGTACTCTATTGGTTCATGTATGACATACACCCAGCCGATGGTACTCTATTGGTTCATGTGTGACATACACCCAGCCAATGGTAAAGTATTGGTTTATGTTTGACATACACCCAGCTGATGGTACTCTATTGGTTCACATGTGACCTAAAACCAGCTGATGGTACTGTTACTGGTGCATGTTTGACATACACCCACCTGATGATACTGTATTGGTTCTTGTGACACCCAGCTGATGGCACTGCATTGGTTTATATATGGCATACATCTGACTGATGGTGCTGTAATGGTTCATGTGTGACATACATCCAGCTGATTGTAATGTATTGCTTTATATGTGACATACACCCTGCTGATCATACTCTGTTGATTCATGCATGACATACACCAGCTGATGTTACTGTCTTGGTTCATGTGTGATATACACCCAACTGATGGTTGAGTATTGTTTCATGTATAACATACACACAGCTGATGGTACTCTGATGGTTCATGTTTGGCATACACCATGCTGATGGTGCTATATTCGATACAGAAAACCACTAGGATATTATGCAAACAATAGGATCTAGGACTGTTCTGTTTATAGTTGGGGGCATTCACAGGGATAAATATAATATTTAGTTCCTTTTTGTTTACCAATTAGTCTGTAGTGGCCTTTGAATTAACTGATAATTGCTTTGTCTAGTTTATACTTGAAGGTTCCAGACAAAGGTCACAGAGACAGTAGTAATTTGTACAGATTACTTAAATATGTTTCTGTATTTTACTGTACAATTAGATTCTTACTAGATTGGATTATTGTGCAATTAGAAGTTTACTATATTACATTGCTGTGCAATTAGGTTTTTGCTATATTATATTACTGTAAAGTTAGATTGTTACTGAGTTTGATTAGTGTCCAGTTAGATTGTTACAAGATTAGAATATTGTAGATTTAGATTGCTGCTAGATTGGATTACTATACAGTTAGTTTTTTACTGGATTAGATTTCTGTACAATTTGATTATTATTATATTATATTGCTGTACAGTTAGATACTAGATTAGATCACTGTACAATTTGATTATTACTATATTATATGACTACAATTAAATTATTACTATGCTGGATCACTATACAATTAGATTATTACAATACAGGATCATAGTACAATTAGATTATTACTATATTGGACCACTGTACAATTAAATTATTAGTATACAGGATCACTATACAATTAGATTATTACTATATTGGATCACATTACCATTACAATTAGATTATTACTCTATTGGATCACTGTACAATTAGATTGTTACTATACTGGATCACTGTACATTTGTACATTTATTACTATATTATTAGGATCACTGTACAATTAGATAATTGTTATACAGTACCAATGTACAATTAGATTATTACTATATTGATCACTGTACAATTAGATTGTTACTATATTGGATCACTGTAAACTTAGATTGTTACTATATTGGATCACTGTGCAATTATATTATTACTATACAGGATCACTGTACAGTTAGATTATTACTAAAAAAATTATAAAACTTTAGCACCTCTCTTTATGTAAGCAATTTTTAAAAATGTTTTTTATACTTTCAGTGCTATACTTTTCTCACACAGAACTTTATTGACAAATTATAGTGCTATTTCTCCACATAGACGTTTAGTGACATTGTTTGCTCTATTGTTTCCTCATGTAGAACTTTCTTGACAAATTATAGTGCTATTGTTTCTCTACATATAACTTTATTGACAAATTGTTTGCTGTATTGTTTCCTTATGTAGAACTTTCTTGACAAATTATGGTGCTATTGTTTCTCCACATAGAACTATATTGACAAATTGTTTGCTCTATTGTTTCCTCATGTAGAACTTTCTTGACAAATTATATTGCTATTGTTTCTCCACATAGAAATTTATTGACAAATTGTAGCAATCTAGTTTCCTTACATATAACTTTACTGACAAGCTGCAGCGCTGTGGTTTATCACAGAGAAATCGCTTGCCTCTGTTTTTGTCCAAACACAGTATTTAATTCCTTCTGCTGATATTATACAGTAGTGTGACACCCGTGCGCAAAATTATGCTTTCTGCATTTAAAAGGGCATTAAACTGCACTTGCCATTCCAAATTTTAATGTTTTTTGGCATTATATTTGCACTTTCAGTACAGAGAAGAATTAAGGCAGCCCTCCCCTTTAAATATGAAAGTAATTATAATGTGTGAATGTTTATATTCACTGGAAAATTAGAAGGTAACAACACACTGTTAAAATATACTACTAACAGTACGCAGGATTCTAACTGATGGTAGGTCTTCACTTAACGTATATACTCGATTACAAGTGGAATCAAACTTCAAACAGCAAAGATCCTTCTCTGCCATAGCATAATACGCCTGCAGATCAGGGTCTATGTTGCTTGTTCTACTGATTACTATTAGCAAACTCCACAGAACCAGAACTGCCGGCACATTATGTGAAAGCAGATCTAGGTCTGTGAAGTGAGCAACCGGACCCATCTTATAAGTGAGTATATACGGTAAAATTGACTGCTTAATATACTAGTTTATACTGAACTCTTGTTATTTAATTTAGTAGACTAATTATAATGAACTCATGTTATTTAATTTAATAGCCTGATTATAATGAACTCTTGGTATTTAATTTGATAGACTTGTTATAATGAACTCTTGTTATTTAATTTGATAGCCTGATTATAATGAACTCTTGTTATTTAATTTGATAAACTATTTATAATGAACTCTTTTTATTTAATTTAATATCATAATTATAATGAACTCTTGCTATTTAATTTAATAGACGAGTTATAATGAATTATGTCTTTCGATTTGTTTGATTGATATACGTTCCTTAGCATTTTGGCAGAATCTATCTATCTATCTGTCTATCTATCTACCTATCTATCTATCTATCTATCTATCTATCTATCTATCTATCTATCATATATACCTTCTTTGTATCAATCTAGATATCGATCGATCGACCGCTCCGGTGGCCTAAGCAGTTAGAGCGTCCGCCTCGGATGCGGGAGGTCGCGGGTTCGAATACTGGCCGAGTCATATCATGGGTTCATAAAAATGTACTAGCAGCTGCCGTGGCTCACAGCATTAAGAGGTTAGCGTTGGGATTGGTCGGCCTGGTGTCAGGATAATGTGACTTTTGGGACATGATGCTACATGTATGTTGCATGATGCTCCAGTGCTAGACATCACTATAAACTGCCACACAGCAGATATCGTAGCGATATGACTGCAAGATATGACTACTTTGAAAATGTAAAACACACACACACACACACACACACGTATCTATTAAATTACTGACCTATGTATGTATCTATTGATCTGTCTTTCCCTTCTACCTACAGCAGCGGCCTTAGCAAATGCGGTGCCCCCTATAAGCACGGTATTTGGAAATAAACTTTTTAACAAGTTTTATATGATGCTGAACTTAAAATTTTCTTCCATCGCTTTAAAATTACTTTCTCTCCATAAATATATATTTGTTTAAAATTACTAACGCGCTTGGCCTCTGTGAGCGCGGGGCCCAATCGGTCTAATCGGCCTATGGCCGGCCCTGCCCGCCTACCTACCTAACTGTCTACTGATCATTGTATCAATGTATCTATTTATATATCCTACCTGCCTGCCTACTTATCTGTTTACCTCTCTCTCTCTCTCTGTATCTATGTATCTATCTATCTATCTATCCCCCGAGTGGCCGAGTGGTCTAAGGCGCTCTCCGTTACGGATCACTACCATCTCACCTCTATCTGCGTGGATTCGAGTCTCGGATTCGGCCAATGTGGGTATGTGAGAAAGCTTGCCAGTAGCTTCTCGTGGGTCGGTGGTTCTTTCCGGGGATTTCCCGGGTTCTTCCTCCACCATTAATACTGGCCGCCATGTATAGCCTACCGAGTGCTGAAAAATGGCGTTAAACCCTACAACTACAACTACAACTACAAAATCTATCTATCTATCTACCTATCTATCTATCTATCTATGTATCTATCTATCTATCTATCTATCTATCTAACAAAATAAATAAATAAATCAATAGAAAGCAAACAGGGATTTCAGACTTCTCTTCATTTTTGTTCAATGCTTATTGCCCGACAAGACAACTATAAAATTATACAATCATTTTAATTCATTTGCTTTTGTTTTAAAAGTATGTTTTATTGGCATGAGATATCACTTTATCCGAAGTACTATATATTTATAATTGCATCTTTATTATTCTGTTTATATATCTACTACATACAAAAGCTGTAAAGCCAATCCCATTTTTCTGGTTCACAGAACTTAGTTCAGATATGAAAAAAATAGAAGACAGTAAATGTTACCAGTCAGAGTTTTGGAGAATTTCATTGCAGAATAAATTACCTTACATAATGATTAAAAAAACAAGAACTTGACAGTAATGGTTTAGCAGAAGAGGAAAGAAATAATGAAGGATTGCTATAGTTCACTTTTTAAGTACTGCATCTAGCTGTTCAAGTTCTGGACCCTCAAGAGTTCTAGAGAATCATCTTCAATGATCCAGGATATGGCTTCAGTCTTTGCCTTGATGCCATAACTGCATCCATAACAAGTACTTGTTTTGGCTAAGTTTTATCGAAGCTCAAAAGAATTATACCCAAGAATCGCATCATCCAAGCCATTGTTATTTCAGTCATTGAAATTTCATATAAATACATTTCTCATTTTAAAAAAAGTGGGCACATCAGACGTGCCCAAATACATTGTTTTATATTTAGGAGAACAATTAAAACAATGGGCATATCAAAAGTGCCCAAATACATTGTTGTATATTGAGGAGAAAGAGTTTTAAAAACAAATTGGTCCCATCAGAAGTGCCCAAATACATTGTTGAATATCTAGGAGAAACACTGCTACGAAGGGGGTCCTACATCGAGTTCTGTACTCATTTCCATTCAGCTAAGTTGTATATTTCTCATATGTGTGTGTGTGTGTGTGTGTGTGTGTGTGTGACCAACATGGCAGGAAAAGGCATTAATTTTCTGGTCCTATCGTGGCCGCGACAACTTTCTGTCTGAGTGACTGCCCATGTACGGTATCAATGGTCATGTCATTGACACGTTGAATACATGTTCACTCAGGTTTAGATTAACCCTGAGGATAATGCGTATATCTTGGCATTATTGCAACTCAGAAAATAATGTGTTAAAAGTGCCGTTGACAAACAAAATAAATAAAAACCTGCAACACAGCTATTATTTTTTTTTTTGGATATAGTTGTGTTTTTGTTCCTTTCACGGATATAAAGGTGCCTTTGCTAGTGCTATCCTTTTGCATGGTCCATGTTTTGTGTTTTTACTGTTTAATATATAATATTGTAGCAAATCATTAATTTTTCTAATTTTTTCAGCTGACAGTCGTTGTATGTACATGTACTTTAAATCTAACGTCATATTTTTTATACATAAAACGTTTTTGCATACTATTGAATCAATATTTGGAAATAATTATTATTTGAAAACGTGAACCTTTCTATTTCTATTACGAAACCAAAGAAACTAGACTGCCAAACAGCTGAAGTATAACATATGATACATGAAGTTTCAGTGTTTTTTCCCTGTGAGAGCCGTTGTGGCTCAGAGGTTTCGATACCAGACTCGAGACCACAAATATGATGATTTGAATCCTGCCCGAAATCCTGCTGCTCTGTCGTCCCACAGGTGTATTTGGTCTAAAGTGCTCGCTTTTACGTTACCGATAGCTGCCATCTCACCTCTGTCCGCGTGGATTAGAGTCTCATGCTCGGCCAATGTGAGTACGTGCTGAAGCTTGTCATTAGCCTCCCTTTGGTCATTGGTTATTACCGGGATTTTCCCGGGTTCCTCCCACCGCGAGTTATACTGGCCGCAGTGCTGAAAATTAAACACACAACAACAACAACAACAGATTACTCTATTTGTTCTGCAGTGTGTTTATGTTCCGTTAAACACCAAATATATCAGTAGTCTCCGCGAAAGAAATGGTTGTTCTATTACATGCTGTTCCCTTAAAGATGTCAGTAGTTGACATTGTCACATAACCAATAACTAATAACTAAAAATATAACTAACAAATATTGATCAGTAGATCATCTTTGTCCTCGTCTGGTATCAAAATTTTCAGTTCTTTTTAAATCAGGGTCTCAAACACGCGGCCCGCAAAATGATTGCCGTCACAAGGTGTCATGAGAAATAACAAAGGTGGTGCGGCCCTTGAGCCATCGAAAATGCCCTCATGCGGCCCTCAGGGTGGTTTGAGTTTGAGACCCCTTTTCTAAATGATGATTTTGGAGCTCGAAGTGATGTGATTACGTTGAGTACTTTGCTTTTTAAAAAAAGGACATTTTGTAACAAGGAGCTCCCAAGGAATTTGGAGAGCTTAACTGTCATCAATACCTGTCTGTTAAATCCCTCTGATTATAATGGTTTTATGTATATTTCCTGCATTATGCATCGTGATACATTCTAGGCAAGAATAAGGTCACGCGGTTTTATGTCGGACGTATGTGATAAATCAAATGCCCACATAAAATATTTAAGTCCACTAGAACAATTCACGGTACAGTTTTGTGGCGCCTTATATCAGCTTATTGTAATTGTCAAGGGCAAACTGATTTTCAAAAACTATAAACTGTCAAATTAGCTCTGAACTTAAAACAAAAACTCTTCATTATTTCTTTTTACTTCTGAAAAGATGTTTTATGATGACGTACAACGAAAACATCATCGACCAACCAAAGTGTTACATGTACTGTTTTTGCTACAACTGTATATACTGACATTAAGTCTGGTTCAACTCCCAAACAACAAAGAACTGATCTGCCATCGCATAATATGCCGGTAGATTAGGGTCAGTGTTGTTTATTCTACTGATTAATCCTAACAAACTGCATATACCCACATCTACCCGCATATTATGGGAGAAGAGATCAATATCTAAGCAGTGGGATAAAACCAATACGAGTATATACGGTATTCGGCATCGTCTTTCATACTTCGAAATTTAGGTTTAGGTTAATGTAAGTTTTCTACGTCTCTGAAATATTCTCTTTAGTTACATGCGGTTTGTTTTTGTTATGTTCCAAAATACATACACACAAAAGAAGAAGAAATCTGGAAACTACCGGTCTTCACAAAAAGGCTGAGCGAAGGAAGATCTCAAAAGGCATTCCTGATGGCGCTTCCACAAGGTTTTCCAATAAATCATTTCTTTTATATATATATATATATATATATATATATATATATATATATATATATATATATATATATATATATATATATATCAAAAGGACCGCTCCGGTGGCTAAATGGTTAGAGCGTCCGCCTCGGAAGCGGGAGGTAGTGGGTTCGATCCCCAGCCGAGTCATACCAAAGACTTATAAAAATGGTACTAACAGCTGCTTCGCTTGGCGTTCAGCATTAAGAGGTTAGTATTAGGACTGGTCGGCCTGGTGTCAGGATAATGTGACTGGGTGGGACATCATGATACATGTCTGCTGCATGATGTCCCAGTGCTAGACATCACTATAAACTGCCACACTGCAAACATCGTAGCAATATGACTGAAAAATGGTTACAACTACGTTAAAAATCCAAATCGCAACAACAACAACAATATATCAAAAGGAAACAAACTAGTTGCTGGAGTAACATACGCTGCACTATCTTATGATTTGCACTGATCTCGCCACCACAGTAAACAGTGCAATTCATCAGCACGTACGATCTGGGTCGACCGAGGTATTTATTTTTGGTTCTAAAGTGGATTCCGCTTTCCATACGTGCAACGTACAGCTGATGTTACTGTACATGTATACCTTACTTTACATTATTGCGGATATAAATGTTTCTTTGATAAGTAAGATTAATGCATTAAGACGATTTTTTTTCAGCAATATTAGAATGTTAAATATATATTTTAGCTTCAAATTTAATTTCATGCAGGAAGAGAAGTTTTCAATCATGTGTCATATGGTTGTGCTTTTCTGTCCTTTCGATAGCAAATACATACCGTTTTAGTTTACAAGAAAATTGTGGATACCTTTATTACGACACAATAATTTGGCTTCGTGTCTCCGAGATGGGTACGGGCTGAGTTAATATTCGTCAATTTCTACACTTTGCAGTAAACGGGGTAACATCCAAAGCAAATTTAAGTTTGAAAATCGCACTATCGGTCTCCAGCCGTACCGATCTCTGTCGTACCAAAATGTTGAAATCCAGCAAACCTTTTTTCGCATTTTCTGCTCTGTTGTATGTACTCGTAAAACACGTAGTTAAGATGGTGTGTGTGTGTACGCTGGGAAATAGACGTATCAGTTTTTGACGACAATTGTTACGGACCATCTTTGCCATGACGAAATTCTGCCATTCTCTCTTATCGAAGGCTTGCAAAATGTCTGTATTATTTAGATTCCTCCTCTACTTCGGTGGCTTGCTTTTTGGGGGTGGATGGGTGGGTGTTTATTTACGTTTAAACGTATAAGCACTTTGCCTACCTATGTGGTGATGAAATATATCTTACTGTCTTCATAGTAAACTAAATTTAGAGTCTGTTACGTGATGGCTAAAGTATGATTCCTATCACTTGGAGTTTGGTATCGATGTTCTATCCAATTATACGATACGATTGGTAATCACTTGTATCCTGAAAGTCACCACAAAGCCCGCCTTGTCTAATCAACAAGATAACAAAAGATAGTTGAAAATTGATTTTAAAAATAACTTTATTTCTCACAGCTCTTATTTAAGATACTTGCAACTATAGTTATCAAAATGCAATGAACCGTCAAATGAGTAAGGCCTTTTCACTGAGTAGAACCGGTATAACGACCTTTTTGTGCGAGTTTATCATGATACTTTTACACCTTCGTGTTTCCAGAACCACGAAAATGTGTGCACTGTATCTACTCATCCCTGTAGAGACGAAAATATCTTCACGGTATCTAATAAACATTTATGTATAGACGAAAATATTTACGCTGTATCTGAACATCCACGAAATAAGATAATAAAATTATAACAATATTTTCATACACGATATAGATATACTTCCACATTGATGCAAACAGATGTTCCATACTTTTTTCTCTTTCATTTTGCAGAAATCTCGCTTTCGTTTCTTTCTCAGCGTGGAAGTTATATTTTATGAATTTTCCAGAAGAAATGGGCGTAAAAGTGACTAGTGTTATGTGTGCAATAGAGTTAGGTGCATCATAATTGTATTTCATTGCAGATTCCTCTTTCATACCTAATTTACCACTAAAGAAGAGGTTTTTTTTTTCGTTTTTTTTTTTTTTCGTATAGGGCTCAAGATGAAAGGCACCTACCCCTACCGGAGTAGAAAGTGATGGGCTGATTTTTTTCCATTTGCTAAATATAGCAGATTTCCTGTCTGGGTTTTGCTGGAAGAGAAAAAAAAATATCTCCCCTGTCTGTCCATGTGTTTCATAATATTAAGTGAAGCAAATGTGTCAAAAAGAAGCGAAAATACAGAATAAAATATTAACTCACCCACCCTCCCCTTCAAATGAAAGTGGTCGGTGCCTAAGTAGTATCAAGGTACAACTTAAAATCGGCAGAACCAGAAAGGTCTGAAATCGCTTTCGGTCCCATATTTGGGCGGCTGGAAATCTCTTGGGAATTTGATGTGAACATTTGTCTAACTCGCATTTGAATATAAACGTTTCGTTTTGGCAGTGTGGAGGTAAAATCCATTCTCAGATGAAAGTCTCTATTTTGCAGTAAGGTCTGACACCAAGCGTACTTTTCTTCAACAGAAACACTTTCTGCATGTGGAGAGGCACTTAACGTTTCCTTCACAGCTTAACGAACCGACCCCACTGACCATCAAAAAAGTACGGTAGTCGTCAACTAAACACCTTTCACTTACAAATGGATCATAATGGTTCTATCACTGACATCTTTGGGTGGTGGGGAGGTTGGGGGGGGGGGCATAAAAAACATAGTTATTGAGGGTCTTTGTTGACATTCCTTAGCCCCATCCCAGCATGTATGGCTGGTTAGAGCATAGAAAGGACACCCCGTTTTTCTAAAAGTGTATTTGGTGTGGGTTTCCCCCGTCCTTCCCTGAGGTCTGTAAGTGTATTTGTTAGAAAACAATGATGTGTTATAAAAAAAATTGCAGGGTTTTTCTTTTTTTTATCCATCAAATCTGTCAGTTTTATTATCCCATGAAGTTAAAAGGTGTACTTTCTTCCCTTTGTCCGGGCTGACAGTGGGCCTGATTTCCACCAGTTACTTCGGATTGGGGTTGTATTTTTAACCCAAAGGCTAGTTACGGCCCTGGGTTAATTTCCTTCCCTTTTTAAAGTTATTTTGATTATTGGAAGTGACTTTGCCAGTCTTTCTGTCCATATTGTGTTATTTGTAATATTTTTTTTCTCTATATTTTTTATATGTATGTATGTATAATGTTTTGTATGCTAAATGACCGGACGGATTATCTAGTCCAAATCTATAAGTTTTCTTCCTATCTACTATACCCACAAAAATAATAACTGTCTGAGATGTATTATTGTTTGTGTATGCATGTAGTATGTCTGTTATAGGAATATATGCCATAGCATATAGGGGTATGGGTTTTAGGTATTCTTTGCTTGATTTCAATACAAGAGTTTCCCACACATGGTGGTGGGGGTCATTCCTTTGCTTTAAGTTTTTTGGTTGTGCCATAGCAAAAAAATTTCATTATCAGTTGGAGATAGATGAATTCCTCCATACACTGTGTGTTGGGAGAATTTTCTGTTATTTTAAGTTTAAATTGAATGTACTGTAGCACATAGTTGTTGTGTTCAAAGTTGAAGTTTCTGTTATGAGGATGTAATGGCAACATCATTTATAATTTAAGTTTTAACTGATTTTTCCATAGCACATAATTCCAAATCAGGTTCTTTTTCTAGGTTTGTTCTGAAGTTATAGTGGAAGTCCCAAGTTTCCAAAGTTGGACCTCTCTGGTTGAGATCTCCACTATATTCTGTTGAAAAAGAAAAAAGACAATTACAGTTTAAATTATTAAATAGTCTTTTAAATAAAAAAAATTAATCCAAATGTGTTTATATTGTGTAAATTTGTAGTGAAGATTCCAAATCACAGAGCCCCTTCTAGGGAGTCAAATCTGACCTCTCTGGTTGAAACCTGCACCACACTCTATTCTAAAAGGAGAATGATAATTTGTTAAATATTTTACTTAGTGAAAAGGTTTGAGTCTAATGATATAGTGGAGATTCCAGGTTTCAGAGTCCCATTAGGGTGTCAATATATGACCTCTCTGGTTGAAATCTCCACCATATTCTGCTCTGGAGAAACAAATATTCTTTTTAGGTCAATTTAGGATCAATTATATCTATATAAAAGGATCTATGTGTTGGAGTTAAACTCTAAAGTTATAGTGGAGGATCCAATTCTCAGAGTCCCATTTGGGAATCAATAAATGAACTCTCTAGTTGAAATCTCCACTAAATTTTATTTTAGAAACATATAATTGTGGATCAGAATATTTTTTTATATTTTTTTAAATTAAAGTATTTTTTAATTTGGAGCCATGTTTGTTGTTGGTCTAGTTATTAGTGGAGGGGTCCCTGTGTGGGTCCCTTTGGGGTGTCACTGTATGACTTGCCCATCATAGACTCCTCCTCCAATCTTCCTTCATTTGTCAAGTAATTTCGTTTGAAGTTTTCAAGAAGTCTAAAGGATACATGTACAATAAAGTGACATGTATGTTAAGAAACTACACCGGCGAATAGATTGTATTCGCAGGTATAGTAAATCTCTTATTGTCAGAGAAAGAATGTGTTTATGTCCTATTTCCTATCCACCTGGTTCTACTGTTTCAATGTGTTGGTCTGGTATTATTTAACCAGCCATGTGGCTATCCAGACCGGTTCATTATTAGGTGAGCCATTTCTTATTCTTTCTTTCATTTATGGCTAAATTAATAAAATTAATTGTATCATTGTATAGTTGTTTGTCATTTATTTGGTCAGTGAAAAGTAAGTTTAATGGATTAAAGGTTCCTATTTTTCTAATGATTTTGTTAATTAAAATTTGCTTAGAGTTAGTTAAGTAAGTACAATCTAAAATTATATGATTTTTGCTGTCTATTGCATTCCCACAAAGTATGCATTTAGATGGGTAGGGTATAATTTTTCTATGATATGCTTCTTCATCCGTCCACCACGCATTATGTAAATATAAATAAATATTAGCTTGCTTGTTTGGTTCCTTTATTCCCTTACAGTGTTTCCATATGGTGGGCCAGTTAACATTTTTTTATTTTACTTTCAATATGATTAGGTTTGGAGTCTGTTAATTCTGATATTTCTTTTTCTAATATCTTTTTTTTCTAGAATTTGCCATATTTCTTTATTGGATTGAAACTTTTTCATTGTCAGTATTATCTTATAATTACTTTTAGGCTTCTTATCTGTCATTTTTAATTGTTTTTTTTAATGTCAGTTTTGTTACTTAATAATTTGTCAAACCAAAAGATGTAAAGTCCCTGCCAATAGTAGGTGGGGTTAGAAGATAAGTTGTTTAATCTATGCATTATATTTGTTTGCTATTTTATTATTAGATTAGGGAGACCTTGTCCCCCTAATTCTGTTTTTTTTTGTAATGTGTTTTTGGATACCTGTGTACTGTTTTCCATATAAATTTCATGATCAATGATTCTAGTTTTTCTAAATATAATTTTTCAAATTCTATAATATTAAATTCATACCACAGTGAGTTATATAAATAAGTCTTCGCAATTTGTATTTTGTGTACAAAACTAATGCTTCTGTCAGTCCATATTTCTTTGTGTAATTCAAGTCTATTTTTTATTTGAGTAAAATTAAGAATTTTGCTATCTTTTCCAAAATAAATCCCTAATGCCTTAACCTGGTGTCTAATCTGCTCACTTGGTAATCCTGTAAAATCATTTTTCCAATTGTTAATTAAAAGAATTTCTGTTTTGCTGACATTGATTTTAGAGCCAGAGGCTTTCCCAAAATTATTATACTGGTTAGTTAAGTGAAAATAGGATATTTTTGCTGTAATTATGTTAGTACAGTTATCAGCGTGTTGAAAAGACTTGCATTCTTCTTTTATGTTTGATATTTTAATTCCTTTAATTCTTGTGTCTTGGTGGATTGCTTTTTGTAGTATTTCAATTCCTAAGACATAGAGGAGCATTGAAATGGGGCAACCTTGCCTCACAGATCCAGTTATATTAAATGGTTTGGTTGTTGCACCATTAGTCTGTACTTTAGATGTAATATCATTATAGAGTGTTATAATCCAATTGGTGAATCCAAATTTTTTTTAATACTTTTATGATATAATTTATTTCTACCCTGTCAAAGGCTTTCTCCTGGTCAAACAGGATGAGAACCTTCCCACGCCTATTTTTTTGTCTTCCATATAGTCTAATATATTTTTAATTGATAAAGTGTTATTTAATATATCCCTTTTTTTCCCTCCACATGTCTGGTGGGGGTTTATAATTTCTTCCATTGTTTCTTTTATTTTGTTTTCCAAAATCCTACTTTAAATTGTATAGTCTAAATTAAGCAATGAGATAGGGCGCCAGTTCTTGATCTCCTCTGATGCTCCCTTATTTTTTAAATATTAATGTTATTATCCCTTCTTTCATAGAATCTGTCATTTCACCAGTTATATAAGAAGTGTTGTATATATTTGATAAAATAGGAATTAGATGAATTTTATATTTTTAATAGAATTCAGCTGTTATGCCGTCTGATCCTGGAGATTTGTTAGTTGCTAACTGATCTATGGCTATAGATATTTCTAATTCTGTTATTAATGCATCACATTTTCCTTTAATGTCATTGTTAATTTTAGGTACATTAATTTTTTCTAAATATTTGTTAATTATCTTATCATTGATGTTCTGGGAAGTGTATAGGTTTGAGTAGTATGAATGTATATAATCCAGTATAGTTTTTTTTGTATATATTTTTCCATTATCAGTTAATTTAGTAATGTTCCTTTCCGTGGCTTTCCTTAGTTCTTCCTTAGCATATATGTTCTTCCCTGTAGCAAATAGAGGGCCGAATTTTCCAGCCCTTATTTTGGATCCTTTTAGTTTATAATCTTCTATTTGCTTTAAAATCTTTTGTGTGGTTTCTTTTTGCTTATTTGTGTATTGGGGTTTTCTAGTATTCTTTTACATTCATATTCAGTGTTTTGGTTGTTTTGTAAGATCATTTTTGAATATTTTTTAGTTATATCCGCAATTTTTTTTTTTTTATATCTTCCCAACAGTAATATGCATATTTATATTCAATATTTTATAGCAGGTTAATTATTTCTTCTCTATATTTGGGGAAATCAAGGATGGAATTATTCATTTTCCATATCCCCCCTCCCCATTTTTATTTGTTCTGTTAATTTAAGAATAATTTATATAGGTCTATGGTCTGAAATATCAATTGGTAAAATTTTGCTATCAACAAGATTCGGAATAAGTCTGTTATGACTGTAAGCTCTGTAAATTCTGTTCATCCCTATATTTGTATGTATACTCTTTTTTCTTGGGATATTTGTGTCTAAAAGTATCAGTTAAATTATTGTTTACTATGAATTCCTGCATTTGTTTCAGGTATTTTTTATCAGACATTGTAATGCCTTTTGTTCTATCACATTCTTGGGTAATGTTATTAAAATCACCTATGATGACAGTATTTTCATTATTGTGTGTTTGCATATATTTCATAAATTGTTTGTAGAATAGTGTCTTTTTCTTGTTTGCTGGGGCATATAAGTAGTGAAGTGGGGCGATATAGCCTCAAGGGGGACTTTAATGTTAAAAAGGGGTATTTGCCTTATAGCCTCAATGGAAATTTAACATGGGAAAATTTTGAATGTCTTATAGCCTCAAGGGAATTTAACATGGGGTATAGATTGTGAGCCTGTGTAGCCTCAAGGGAATTTAACATGGGGTATAGATTGTGGGCCTGTATAGCCTCAAGGGAATTTAAAATGGGAAAATTTTGAATGCCTTATAGCCTCAAGGGGAATTGAACATGGGGTATAGATTGTGGGCCTGTGTAGCCTCAAGGGAATTTAACATGGGGTATAGATTGTGGGCCTGTATAGCCTCAAGGGAATTTAAAATGGGAAAATTTTGAATGCCTTATAGCCTCAAGGGGAATTGAACATGGGGTATAGATTGTGAGCCTGTGTAGCCTCAAGGGAATTTAACATGGGGTATAGATTGTGGGCCTGTATAGCCTCAAGGGAATTTAAAATGGGAAAATTTTGAATGCCTTATAGCCTCAAGGGGAATTGAACATGGGGTATAGATTGTGGGCCTGTATAGCCTCAAGGGAATTTAATGTGGGGTATAGATTGTGGGCCTGTATAGCCTCAAGGGAATTTAACATGGGGTATAGATTGTGGGCTTGTATAGCCTTAAGGGAAATTTAACATGGGAAATTGAACATGGTGGGTCTGTATAGTGTTATGGAACATGGGAGATTTATAGAACACAGATAATAGACAACAGACATTTAAAAAAAAAAAAGAGATGTAGGCATGAAGGTAATGTCTTTTCGAGGCATTGGAGTGGCCCTGAAAAGGGCCTTTGTGTTTCTTCTTCTTCTTCTTCTTCTTCTTCTTCTATTTCCTCCACTTCTTCATCCACCCCCTTATCTTTCCCACTATTCCTTTCTTCTTCCTCTTTTCTGTTTCTGGTATCCAGTCAGGATGACCCAGTGCTCTGAATTTCTGTTGGATCTTGATCCAGTTCTTGTTAGTTGCTCAAAGCTTTCTTTGGTCTTTAGGTTTTCTCTTTCTTTCCTCTCCTTTGTCCACTTTTCTTTGATGTTCTTTACCTCTTGGGTCAGCACCCGTCTCATCAGTTCCTCGGCTTTTATAAGTTGGTCTAAACCCCATTTCACATAGGACCACTCACTCCACACCAAGATATCTTGTAGGAAGCATCTCACTATTGTTACATTATCCAGAGCTTCCTTTAAGCTACCTACTCTCACATAGGGAGGGTCAATGAATCCTCTTATTTTTTTCACTTCTTCTAACATACCGTCAAGGAGATCCATAGCTATTGTCACACTCGTCACTTGTCTGGTCACAAAATCCCTTGTAACTGGATATTTCCATTCCTTCTCTAGTCTTTCCACCACATATACTCCATCTACTATTCAAAAATAACTGTGTCTCAAATTGTTGAATAACTCTGTTACAACCACCATCTTCTTTCTCGTTATTCCGTGGAATGATTCGAACGAAGAACATTGTGGGTTCTTATTTAAAAAGCGTGGACATGAAGGAAAACATCCCCTACTTTTGTCATCTCATATTATATACTATCCACACACGCCAAGCAGCAAAATCAAACCCAAATCTACTATCCACACATGCCAAGCAACAAAAACATAACCCAAATATACTATTCACACACGCTAAGCAGCAAAACCAAACGCAAATCTACTATCCACACACGCCAAGTAGCAAAAACATAACCCAAATATACTATTCACACACGCTAAGCGGCAAAACCAAACGCAGATCTACTATCCACACACGCCAAGTAGCAAAAACATAACCATAATTTACTATCCCCACATACGTACTTGAGCGCTTACAATCACACACACACATAAACACATACAATCACAGCAGGAAAGGAGTGAGTGTTTATATTCACACTACTCCCCATTCACACATTGGCAAATTGATCACTTTTTCTTTTCTAGAGTATTGGTTAGCCCTTAAAAGGGCTGTTTTTATGGAACTCCAGAGGTATCTGTTAGTGTTGACACCTTCCAGGCCTGGCACCGCACACGCATCTCCTACTCCAGTCACCTTCCCAGTTTACTCTTGTGGTTGGGAGCGCAGAGGGAGGATGATTTGCTTCAGCACCCCAAACCTCTGTCTCTGGAATAGTGTTGATCCTTCTCTCTCTTCTTCTGTTTTGCACACTTGGATGCTGAATTTGCTGTGCCACTATTGGTTGTAGCATCCTTACTGGTATTGGTTGTGGTGCTGGTTGAGGCTGAGGTGCTGGTAGTGGCTGTGGTGCAGCTACTGGTTGGGGAGGTGTCCTCACCATGGGTTTGACCTCCTACTTAGGTCTCATCATTGGGTGGGGCCTGATCTCTCATTGCTTTTCCTCCTCTTCTTCCTTCTTCTTCTTTTCTTCCTCTTTCCTCTATCTTAGCTTGTTCTGCAATGGCCAGTTCGTCCAGGATGAGCCTGGCGTATTCCAGATGCATCTGGAGTTCCATTACTTTTTGAAGTCTGGTGTTCATTCTGTAGTGTTGATCAATCAACAAGGGTAACCAGACTGTTTTTTCAATTTATACGAAAAGCGCGGACGTGAAGGAAAACACCCCCTAAGACCCAAAACTTATATTACCTAGATCATGACCGAAAAACGCGCGGACCTAAAAGAAACACTCATTCACTTTTTTATACTACCAATCACTATTCTAAAGTTTTTTGACAAGCCACTTAAAGAAAAAATATATATATATATATATATATATATATATATATATATATATATATATATATATATACACACACACACACACACGCACGTACACACACACACACTTTCTAAGCAAGATAAAGAATTCATATGCTTATACACACACTTTTATTTTTTTAACTTATTATAGGCAATAGATTGTTATTTCTTTTCTAGAGTATGGGGTAGCTGAAAAGGGCTGTTTTTTTGTGTGTGAACTTGAAGTTATGGCAATCTTTTAGGTTCTAAGATGGCGGCCTCCTCTGACGATAGGCTTTCTCACAGGATAAGGTCAGCTTCTTCGGAAAGAGTAGAAAAACTCTTTGGTATCGATACGACAGTCGACAAAGCCTCTGTCAGGTTCAGGTTGCTGCTGCTGCTGTTGTTGCTGTTGCTCCTCTCTCTGCTGTTTCTGAAGTCTGTACTTCTCTGTCCATTCTTCTTTCTCCCTGTTAATTTCTTCTCTGAAGAGCTCTTCTATCAGGTCTTCAGTGACTTTTAACATTCTAACATTCTCTATCTCTTCCGGCTTCGGTATCAGACTTTGTCTGACCCTATGCAAATTCATGTAGGCTTCGTTTAGCTTAGCTAGTCTGGAGCACATCTTCGTATTAGGATGAGTCGATAATGGATGGTTAGACTTTTGTTGTTGTTGCGTTGGATTATAGACGTGTGCGTCTGCGATAGATATGTACCTCTGGTTTGTGGTGCCACAGGCACCTTTTTGATTACTCCTGGGGGAAGGAATGGTGCCACATCCCCCAGGCATTTATGTTCTCACAGAGAACTTCTTGATTGTAGCCGTTAGGTTGTAGAAGCATTATGTTCTTAACAACCTAGATGTAAGGCTCTTACATGAGTGGGAACAGTGAAAGCACGCACTCATGTTGGTATACATTCAGTTTGCACTAAGTTCGCCCCAGGTGTCAACCCAAGCAGTATGTAACGTCCGCTGCGATTGGTCGGCAGCGATGACGTCACATTAGGACACCTGGTCGTGTGGCAAGTGGAAATCGTTCCACATCTTACCATGTGTACGAAATCCGAGCGTGGAAAAGGAGGAAAGGTGCTCGACAAGCCAGCCATGGATGTTGTGTACTCCCTGAAACGCCAGCCCGTACTTATTTCAAATCAAGTCCAGTTGTACTAATAGACAATAAAATACCAATATTGTGTAAGCCACCCGTGCAATTAGTTCAAATCCTACTAGTCTGTTCAATTTCCTATCCCTAACTGTTCTGTCTAATCTAGTACAAAGTGTACATAAACGAATTCCCTATTTTTCCCTATTTAATGTAATATGTCTGAGCGACATTTAAAAGTTTTGCCACTGTTAGGTTTTTGGTAGTTGTGAATTTTGAGCGGTGGTCCAGTGGTTCGAATTTGTAGGTTTTATGGTAAATTCAAAGAGGGAAACCAAGCCAATTTAGGTTTCCCTATTAGATAAGAGGCAATTTGATAGCCCTTAGAAGGACTGTTTTGGTGGTACGTCTCTGTATGGTTCTCCACCCTGATTGATGAAGTTTTTTGGTGGTGAGTATCGTCTCCGGGGGCGGTCTGCTGGTGGGCCTGGTTCGATTAGGTCTTTCAGGATCCAGTCTTGCATCCGAACCTGGTATGCTATGTTTTTTTATTCCAGCCCGTGATGTACTCTCACTATGGTAGCGATCATAACTGCTAGCTTTAGTGGGCATTCTTGGAGTGATTCACCTCTCCTTTTGAAGGTAGTCAGTGATTTTTTGACTTTATATCTGCTTGGCTTGGTGATGGTGGTTATTTCTTCTTCCCATTTGTTTAGTATCAGGGTGTTCAGTTCTTCCAAAAAGAGAGCGGCTTCATCTCTGTTGTACCAAATGTTAGTTTGACCGTAATCCTCTGAGTATCCCCAGACAGTATGTCTGTTTGCCTCGTACAGACTGTGTTTGCCCACCTTTGGGTCTGCTGGGTTTGCTGGCTTAGGTGGAGATGTAGCTGGATTTGCAGACTCCGATTTGTCAGATAAGGTTGGTGAAAATTTGGGAGATACGGATTGTAGAGGTGGTGGTGGCGGTATTGGAGTTAGTTTCAGCTTCTTCTTCGACTTCACAGTTTGAATAGTTGGTGTTACAGTGGTATTTCTGATGCTCTTCAGCATCGGTGAAATTTGTGGTGGTGGTGGTAATTCCATGACTGTTTCAAACTGCTGTTCTTCTATAGTTGTTGTCATTGTAGAAGCTTCCTTGGTGGTCGCCGCCCTTTGTGTTGGTTGCATTTCATTGGTCTGGGTAGAGATGGTGGTGGTGATGGTAGTCCCAGTTAATAGGGGCGTCTTTTTCGGGTGAAGGTGACCTTCTGTTTCCTTCGGTCTCGTAAAAGGCGTGGTAGAGTGGCTAGTCACCTGTTTCGGGTCTAGTTTCCTTCTCTGCCTACGTTGCCTATTATTACGTGAAGTCCGTTTCACGAAGTATAAGTCTTCCTTCTCGTCGATTAAATGGCCTCCCTCATTACTGGTTTCCCAGACGAGTAGTAATGTTGATGGTCTCGCTCCAGCTCGTAAACTCCAATTAGCTGCCTGTTGAAGACCAGTGGCTCTAATGGCTCTCAGTGCTGGTGCGGAGATTACTGCAATAGGCGACAGCTATTTTTTGTGACGCCTGGCTCGCTTTGTGCGCTCTGTGCAGTTCTGCTTTCCATCGCTGTCGTGTTACCTCTTGCTCTGTTCGACGCGACTATGTTTAGACTGGAGACTGCCCCGGTTTTATGGTCAAAGCGCGGACGTGAAGGAAAACATCTCTACACGGTTTTCGAGTCGGAACGTTCAAATAGTGTCATGGGAGGGATAGAGAGAAGTCAAAGAGCATCAATCAGGATACCTTTAGCCAAACAAACCACAAAGACATTTTTTCTTCAAAACACATTTTTATTCAAAATCACTTAACACTAACAAATAACTATAACATTTTAACATTAACTATCCAATATAACATTAAACATTTTTTCAAATATCACTCTATTTTGGACAGGGTTGACAACGTTGTGAATGAAATTGTGATTTCCACTGTTGGAAGTCATTAGGCCATTGATGGACACTACGTTTCCTAGCTTGAGACAAAAGATAAGTATAATGGTCACAGAACCATCGATCTACTTTCACATCGTTTCTAGAAGAAGAACGAGGATCAAAATGATTCACTAAATGTTCTAAAGAATAGTACAGACTGCGATGATGTAGAAAATACACACAATATTGTCCACACACCAAGGAATCTGTGCCTTGTAATTTCACATTATTGAATCGTGTGGTCTGAGCATTTCTTCTCATAAAGTCAATGATATCGTCTTCCAAAGGAGGCAATCCATACGAATCAAAATACTCCACACATCCTTCTTGAGGAAAGTAGACAGCTACCCAGTGGGCTCCTGGGAGATGACTGTCGTCCGTGTTGATCACATAAGCTTGATGGTCTTGAGGTTTGCGATGAGGATGAGGAAGTTCATCTTTAGCACATGCGACAGGATTCCAAGAAGCAGTGTACGAACTGTGGTTCAAAAGATAATAAAGTTCCCAGGTATCCATTTATTTGTGTTGTGTTTTTTTTCTTCACAGGTGATAATAAGTGATCAATTCGATCCTGATTTTCTCTTGGAAAATGTCAAGTAAAGGGGTACGAGCTCCGACTTCGGACCCTGGTTCACGAGAGTTTCGATGCGACGGATCTCCAGAGGCGTTAATGGAGGAGAAGAATATTTACGCAAGCCTTTATACCACTGATCAAACACGAATTCTGTCTCGATGAGACTCCAAGCTTTTTCCAGATACTCGTCCAATTTTTCTTCTTGACTCAACATCAGACATTTATCGTGCTGAATTTGACTGGGATGATAGTTTTGACATCCATAGCACTCTTTCTTGATCAATTCCTTCATTTTATCTCCCAGGACTGTAGCAGAACAAGAAACTAAATGCGCTTCTTGTTCTGGCCATCGGGACTTCATCATGATGACTTCTTCGTCTTTGTCTTCGTCTTTTTCGTCTCCTTCCACAGACTTCTCACATTCCATGTCCAAAGTTTCTCCACTAGGTAAAGAGGGATAACTGTCTTTCATAGCTTCTAATAGTCTAGAATGACTTCTGCATACAAGATGACGTTCACTATGTCGTCCAGTGCCTCTTTAAACTGAAGTTCCACTCGAAAATGGCCGGATTTTATAGGGTGGAAATATCCCTCGTCACTGCCTTGGTCTGGAGTGAAATCAAAAGCCCACAAAGCATAGCCTCTTGCATAATCCTCGTACGTAATGCCATGACTGGTATTGGTTCCTAACTGTCCGGTAGCTTCGTATAGGGACAAGTACGACCTCAAGTAATTCTTCTTGGTAAAGTCAGGTTCGAAAGGTCGGGTACACAAGGTCTTGCCATCGCGACTGACTTCAATCTTGGACACGTCAAAGTGTTGAAAGTGGAAAGGATTTTCTTTGTGGACTCCGTTGAAGGCTGTATTCTTGACAATGCCAAGGATTAAACGTTTGGGCAACTGTCCTTGGAACAGATGGTCTTCGATCATGGATCGCTGTCCAGTGGGAATGGGGAAGGTTTTCACTTCCACGCGTCGTATTGGATACTTGGCGGTCGTTCTGCTCAACGTGTGAATGGTGTCGTTTCCCACTTTAGGTAACACTTCCACACGTCGTACGTAGAGTCTGGCTTCTTGGATTTTGGTTTTGTAATCGGCGCTATCGGCCATTAAATGGAAAGCGGCACTGCTACGATTCAGTCTCAGACGGATATCCACCCCGTTCAGCAAATACTTTTCTTGCAACCACATGTCCAAATACAAACGATCCATCAGTTCTAAACTATTTCCATCTTTGATTTTGTATCTTCGTTCTACAAATCCCTCATTGTGTGCTTTGGCTGTGTCAATTACCAATTCTTCAAACTGGCCCGCATCGTCAGGTTCCCATACCACACAGGCATTGAGATGAGTGTTCTTGGCGTCTATTCCGTACGTCAAGAGATTTTCCAGGTAGGTGCAATAAGGGTAAGTATCCATGCTGCTACTGACTAGTTTGTTATTCAAGTACAAGTCCATTCCGCTAAACAAGGAATGCATGAAATTGTTGACGGGAGCTACTACTTCAGTGTCTATATCACCTCCAGTCTTATCTAGAACTTTGACTTTCAAGTACAAGTAACTGCTATTCAGAACAATGTAATCCTCGGGTTGTCCTTTGATTTCAAACTCGATGGGAGCTGAATCCGTCAAAGAGGAGACGGGATGAAATTCCACCCATTGGCATTCTTGCATCGTCATCATAGTGGGTGGTATGGCAAACAGATCCAGTTCAGACTTGGAACAAACGCAAGACTCCCGGTGCATCATTTTTTTCTCTTTCTCAATAATCGCAAACGTCTAAGTCTCGAACGGTTCTTCTTTTCTTTGTCTTTCTAGCTTTAGAAGTGTGAAGTCTGGTGAAAGGGTGTTTTCTTCGTCGTCTCTTTCTACCTTGTCCTTGCTGTGGTGTCAGGGAAGTAGGAATGCCTGACTCGGCAGCGTGCAGGGCATTTATAGGTGTTTCTCGTCGGCCCAAAATGTCTTTGCCTGTTTGCAAGAAGACATTTTTGCCTGCCCTCAAGAAGGCTTCTTTGGGGTTTTGTTTGTCGATGATGACATTTTGGAGAAATTCTTTACCGTGTGTCAATGCCGTATCTTTCAAGGCGTGCAACCCTGGTGTCACCATCGGTTTCAACACCGGAGCCACCGAACGAAAGGCTGATTTTAACATATCTCCTAAACCGTGTCCTCGCTGTTGAGCAACGCCTAGGTACACTGGTTACATGACTTACGAATCGTTAGAGAACCGTTTTCTAAAATGGAGTTTCACCGTGACTTTCCCTTTGGTGAATGGAATATTTTGTCCCAGATCTCCTTTTATAGCAATATTGACAGTGTCCAAATAAGACTTGCTGACGGGCAAATAATGAGGATGTACAAATTCGCGGTGAACGTGATAAGTGTTTCCACCTTCCTCCTCAGCGACCGTTGCAGAATCCACTTTGACAGGAATGACAGGCAATAACGGTACGGAGGTGTGTCCCACCACGTTGTACTCCACTACATCAGAGTGCACAAAGATCATATTCAGTCCTTGGTTCAGTTCTACCGGGGCACGAAAAAACTTGGCGAAAGAATCGTTGTCGTAAATGCCTGGTGATTTGGGTTTTTGTTCTGCTCTCTTCCTCAGCTCCATGTCCCCCGCCCAACATGGCAAACAATTCAGGACAAAATAAAATGGACATGATTTTACCCCCCTCAGGAAAATTTCATCAGGAAGCGACGAGCTACTATATGGTACTCCAGGGTGACACTTTTTTTGACACTCTCCAGAGCTTTAAGAAACACGACATTAAACCTGGAAGCAATGGTGCTCACCAAATGTTGACCACTAAAATAATAACCTGGGGGAATGAACAAGTGATAGGTAGTAGACTTTTGATTTTTTGTGCTAGGGGTTTTCTTATTATATTTGACATGGGTATCCAAGTACTGTTGCAATTGTTCGTCATGAACTTCCACTGAAAAAATTTTGATTGGGAAGGACATTGAGGACTTGGGTCGGGTGAATGATTTCTACCAAAGCCACTTCCCAATGGGCTTCGTGATCTAATTGGATGGCCTGAGGTAATTTGGCCGTGTAACAGCACAAAGTATTATGGGGAAACACCACGGAACTGCCACTGGGTAAGGTTAAGTAAAATTGGTTATGGTGACTCATAATTCCAGAGTTCTGTGGCTGTCGGAGGGGTTACTGGAAGTCAGAGGAGTGTCTCCACCCAAAATAGGGTTGTTGTTGTTGGAGTGGTGACTAGCACTGGACACAAGGTTCCCGTTCGAGGAGAATTTCAGGGAGGGATTGGGAAGCAGGTAACCGATGCAACTGCTCAATAAAATGGTCCACAATTGTTTGTCTCCTTGTTGCAAACTCAGATTAGCAATGGCTGCACCGATGACACAATACACCACAAAGATTTGACAGAAAAAGACGATTTGCGTTTTAGGCACACGTTCTCCACACCACACCCACAAGGGTTGTTTCTGTAAATGTTGCAGAGAAGAACTGGGTGAAGGAATAGTCGCAGTAGCTGAGTCTTTGTGAAAGGGCCTGATGGTCACTTCTTTTTATAGTCGATGACTTGCGAAGCGTCGATCCAAGAATCAAAACTGGGTGGATATCCTTTCCAACGTACTTTGACTTCTTTGACACGTCGCTTGCATACTTTACGGGTTCTGCATTCGAGAATACTTTCGATGTCGCACACGTCGTCTTCTTTTTTGGTGATACGTTGTAACTCGGGTAAGTAAAACGTTCCTTTTAACACTTCTCCGTTCATGTCTTCCAATTTATAGACGGAAGGATGACGGCCATGCATTCGTCCAGTGACACGAAACAATTCGGTAGTCCAGTTAGGTAAGTAACCTTTGTCGAAAGTGCGTTTGGTTTTGCCAATGCGTACCCAGACTCCTACCGCCAACACTCCACTTTTCTTGGGGACAGCCCCCGTCGGGGACGTACCAAACAGGCGATCAGAAACCAGTACTTCGTTGTCGGGAGTCACTTCTTGTGGGGCACGTCCAATGCTTCGATGGTAAGAATGGTTGTACGCTTGTACCAGGTGCGGTAAGATGTCGATGTACTTCAGAGTGTGGTGATGCGTAAAATATTTCCACATGCGTTCTTTCAAAGTGCGTTGAAAACGTTCCACGATGCTGGCTTTGGTTTCAGGATTCTCGGTGGTAAAAAAAATGAATGTCACGTTTCTTTAATTCTTTTTGGAAAGCTTGGTTCAGAAATTCGGTGCCTTTGTCCGTTTGCCGTCGAAGAGGGTGACGACCACTTTGTTTCAACACCCGTTGCAGGGCTCGCACTAACTCGTGGCTGGATTTGGAAGTCAATGGTTCGACCCAGGCAAATTTGGAAAAGACGTCGATGACACAAAACAAATATTTGTGGCCGCGATTGTAGCTGGCCAAATGAAAGACATCGGCTAAATCGGCTTACCATTGGTGATCGATGCCTTCCACTTGGGTGCGACTTATGGAAAACTTGCGTCGAATGGGTTTGTGTAAAGTGTAGGTAGCTTGTTCTTGTGACCATCGTTGCACTTGAGGTAAACGGAGACTTTTCAGTCGAGTTTTGGCAGCACGATACAATTTTTGAACTCCTGCGTAACCTGCAGGATGGAATGGATCGTAGTAAATGCTGGCTAACACCTTTTCCATTTTGTTTGTTAATAAGGCACCCACTCTTGGAGGATGCTACTCTTTTTCTCGTGGGGTATTTTCTTGGTTTGTAACGCTTTACGTGTGCGACCAGCGATAGGTGTCGAAGAGGAGGATGTCTGAGCAGGGGATGTCGATTCTTGTTTCACTTCTGTCTTCACCTTCTTTTTCTCTTCTGATGAAGAAGGGGTGGTCATCATCTTTTTAATCCATCCAATTCTGGAGGTAGGTCTTGTTGTTAACTTGCGTACTTTTTCTGGTGGAGTTTGAAACCCTTCTTCTTCTTCTCCTTTTTCTGTCTTGGTGACTGGTAGTGGTGGTGGTAGTGGTGATGGTGCTGGGCTTTTCATCAAGGTCTTAAAATCTTTCAGAGTGGGAAGAGCTGTTTCGTCTAAAGCTTTCTGGTGAAAGAGTTGCAGTCGTTGCAAGAGTTGACCGTACTTTTGCGATTTTTCTGTTTCGGACAAATCTTGGCGATCCATCAAGGACTGCAATTCGTGTTGTAACTGGGACATCTCGCTCAAATTGGGATTGGGAGGTAAATGCGGGGTGCGTTGTTCTTGGCAACGATGGTATTCCATCCATCGTTTGTAAGGCACTAAAGCTAGTTTTCGTCCTTCCATTGAATGTCAAGGGTTACGTCTGAGATCTTGGGACTTCAGAGGTCCTTTTTATCTTGCTCCCACCAGTCCTCCCAACATGGTTCCCAAGACTCCTTTCAGCAATGGGCCTAACAAGAGGGGTAAAGTTCCTCCACGTTGGACCAACATCTTCTTTTGACGAATGGGGATTTTCTTTTGAACCATTTGGCGAAGAACGTGACGATGTTTGCCTAAGTATTGTTTCTGGTGTTTGGAGAAAGGGATCGTGCCTTTCAAAACGTTCAAACAACATTCGCACACGGTATCGATGACCTCTTTGGAGGCTGTTCGAATGAGTTTTTTTCGCATGGGTGGAGAAGCTTTGGACAGGACAGATAACATGACCCCATGTTTGACTAAACGAGGAGGCAGTCCTTTCCTTTTCTTTCCTTGGGGTTTAGAAGAGGGATGTTTTCTGGAGGGTGACATCTTTGAGTCTTCAGGAGCACCAAAACACTGATACCCCTACTTTGTCACAGACCTTTTTTATACTGGAACGCGTCGCCACTGATTGTCTTTACGTCGTTTCAACTTGAGGACAGGCATGACACGTCGTGCAGGGGTACGTAACGGACTAAATCGAGCCAGTTCTTGCTTGGATAAATACAGTAAACTCTGTAACATGCCCGATCTCTCTTGGACTTTGATTTTGGGAGAAGGTACTTTGTGAGCAGAGGCCACTGCCGCTATAGAGGAGGGTCCTGCCACTGGAGAAGTTCTTGGTGTCATCAACGGAGACGTTCTTGGTGTTATCAACGACTCCAAGTACTTCTCAGTTCTTGGTGTCATCAACGGAGAAGTGGATGAACCTGAGGCTACCGGAGACGCGGTCACCGTCCTTGCAGGTCGTGGTTTGCGAGTGTAAGGTTTTGTCCTGGCTGAAGTGCCTCTCTTGCGACTAGTTTTCTGTGGGCTTTTCTTTTTCGGAGGAATTCTCTGTTTCTTTTTCTGGGGGCTTTTCTTTTTCTGTGGGCTTTTCTTTTTCCGGGGTGGTGACCGGAAAGAGGAGGGTCCCGCCACTGGAGAAGTTCTTGGAGACACGGGTCTCCTTGGGGACCTGGTCTTGACACCGTGGCTCTTTTTCTTCTTGGAGCTTCGTTTGGCTTTTTTCTTGGGGAGAACTTTGGGAGCATTAGGATCCCATCTTAAGAGAGAGCAATGATGACACCTCCTAGAGTACCGCTTCCTCCAGGTTTCAAAATGATTTGTTTTTTGGTTTGAGTGTCGATGCGGGGATCGGCCAGTTGGGTCAAAGCGACTTTGTTTCGATCAAAAAAGCGTTTGGTTTGATGAGGAATCTGAATGATTCCTTGTAGTAATTGACGTGTTGTCACCGTGAACCATCGTAAGACTTCTTTGAGACTGGCTTCTAAGACACGAGCACGTATTTTGCGACTGAAGGGACGTCATGTTGAGACTGTGTGAGACAGACGAAAAGTGTCTAAGGTTTTTATAGATTTTTTGGGGTTAAGTCTAGGACGGAGACATGTACAGGACAGGCCCTCCGTCTTCGCACCAGTGGTGAAACAATTGGGTACGAAATCGCAAATCATCAGGGGTAGTGGGTTTCAAATCGACGAGTAAATAGGAGTGTGGAGTTTGAGTGGCATCGTCGTACGCCTGAGTGAGCCAAGGTGTTCGTGACTGTTTGGCTAAGAGACTTGCACTTGCGATTTATCTCGAGGGCTTTTAAACAAGACCACGTAATGAGCACTGAGCTGATGGTGCGATGGGCTTTACTTTGTTGAAACAAATTTTGAGTGATGTAAATGACACTGGCATTACGATGATGCCCTTTGCATGTAAACCAATGTTTAATTTCTTCTTCGTCTTCTCCTAAGATGTCGTCGAAAATGACCAAATGGGTTTGACGGAAGTCAGACACGATTCCATCGTCTTCTTTAGGAATGCCTTCCACAAACACGATGGAATCTCCTTGACTTTCTCGCAAGAGGCTGTACGCCGATTGCCACTCGTTGTAACACAACACGATGCGTTGAGGTGGACGATCGATCAAATGATGTTTATGTTCGATCAAACGTTTGACAAGTTCTGTTTTACCTGAACCGCTAGGTCCAGCAATGAGCATGTTAAAGGGATGGCGAAGATACAAAGCCTCCCAACTGGCACGATCTAAGTGTTCGTCGATGACTTTGAAAGTGGAGGAAGAGGGAGCAGAGACAGCAGAGGTAGCCATAGTGTTAGGAATGTCACTTGTGACACGAAAACAGACAAGACAAGAGTTTTTATACTTTTTCAGGACACGTTTATTGATGTTTTAAAAATTAACACGAAAGACAAAAATACATAAAAGCCAAAGACTTAAGTACAACGATAAAAGGCACATGAAAACGATCAACGTGGAAATAGAAACAAGTTTCTGTACAACATGTTTTGGGTAATGTTCTGACCAGTTCAACAGGGGGTAAGGTCACACAAGTGTCCTCCCGAAATGGTCTTTCATGAATGTCCACGACAGTCCTATCCTGAGTGACGAGTTCTTCTTCTGGTACTGTCACTAACACAGGTTGAAAAGTGACTTTTTTCTTTGGACGTTGAAAGGAAGGATCACAACTCTCGAGCATACTGGGCCACTTCTTGGGTCCAAGCCTCAAAACCCCATTTTTTCCAGGCACGTACATCTGTCCAATGGGGGGTGTAAGTCATAAGCTACACACACATCGTCATACACGTCTTCGGTAGCTAAAAGTTGACGAATCTTTTTTTCCTGGTGAGGTCGAGAAGTATCCAGATGAAAACGCAAGGCTTTGAGCAAAATGAGTCTTTCGTGACCATTTAAGGCCATTTGGGTGGTAAGTACTGTTCCTAAAGAGTCCACAAGGAATCGGCTGGTAAACGAAATCCCAGAAAACAAGTCACTAAGACACACACCACTTATCGACCCAAATTGAACGGAAACAGTTCTTGTAATAATTGATGGTAATGATCTGCGGTTTGAATATTGCCATTGAGTTCCTTCCACGGAATCTGTTCAATCACATGTGATAAAAGCCTTGGCATGGCAGCCTGTTTTTATACTCTCTTTTTTCAGAAGCAATACACGTACTTTCTACCCAGAGATCTTCGTTCTCCAGTTGGAAATTTAAATGCTCCAAACTGTAACCTGCACTTCAGAGTTCGATTAGAAGTTTCCTCTTCCACTAAGTAGATTCCACGTAAAATATGTTGGTAATCCTTTAACTCTTCTTCCTTAATTCGTTGCTCTAGGTGAATCTCGAAGTAACCAAAATTATGAACATGTCGATCATTGGCGACCTGGAAGTATTGAACAAGGTCTGACCACTGGAACAATTTCTGACGAATCAGTTCTCTTATAGCATTCAGGTACCAGTGGTTCAAACACCGGTGACGTAACGAATGCAATTGTTCTTTACGTTTGACTTGTATTTTGACCAGTTCTCGGTAAATGCGTTCTTTCAACTCCACAGGTAAGCCACGAATGTTCTCTTGTAAAGTATCCATGAATAGGTCATACTAAATCCTCTTTTGTCTGACCCATGAAATGTCCTCTTGGCTCCATGTCTTGTCAATGGGGTCTAAGACCCATCGGGTAAATTCGGTCAGCGTGTTCGGTCCCCGAAAGATTTTTTCACGCCCTCCAGGAATCTTGCTGCAGTGAGGGCAATGACTGAAGATAGTTTCTTGAATGCACTTCTCGCACGCTCGATGAGCCACGCAGAAATTAGGAATGTGAATGCCGGTCTCTTGCGTGCATTCGAAATCGAAAAAGATGAAATTGCCTTTCTTCTTGTGACCATCTTCTTTTTCTTGTTGGGGTTGGTATTTTTGCATGTAGCATTGATGTTCCAAGTCCACGATTCGGTGACAAATGTGACATTTTTTCTTTCCTGGACATACGTGTGCCTTGGCATTATTGGTAAGTATGCCTTGTCCACACGTAGGGCACAATCTCAGCAGTTGACACGCACATTTCTTCTGTGAACCTTGCGTCTTCAAATGCTGTTGGTAACAGGCAGGGCTGACAAACGTGCGCAGACAAGCAGGACAATGCACTCGTTCTTGTCCTTCGCTCAGACAGGGTGGAGAGGCCAAACATGCTGAACATTTCGATCCACAATATTTGTGTTGCTCTCGATTGTTATAGCCATAGTCACATTTCTCACAGTAATAACTGTATCCCAGGAATGCGGTGATACTGGTAATGGTATCGAAATGGTCATCGTGATGATAGAGGTGAATGTATTTTCCATCTTTAAAGTCTTGGCCTCGAAACAACAGAGACCCACGCACTTCTTGAGGGTGCACTTTCAAGGTGTAGCGTGGAGCTAGGATATCTTGCAATGTTTGCATCTCAGGAATGCCACAGGGTGTGTCTTTGGACAGGCCGGCTTGTTGTAACAGGAGTTCTGCTTCGTTTCGTTGTTTGGCTCGGTCCGATTTTCGAATGTTCTTCCAGGCTCTTTTCCATTCTACCGTATCGTTCTTGTCGACATAGGTTCGTCCCAGCACGATAGCCCTGGCTAAACACATGTGGTCTTGAGAGTTGTGAATTTGAACGAGGCTACGCTTAATGCTGCGAAGGCCGTTCACCAATAACACCTTTTTGCGTTGTCCAGTCCCTTGAGGAGGAGAGAAGTGGGTCATGTCCAGTGTGGCTTTTCCATCGGTGATGTCAAGCTTGTCATTGGATTGTTGCACGTGTTGAATCTTGTCCATGACTTTGGAAGGGGTCAGTTCTGCAGGGCCACTAGACTCGATCCAAACAGGGGATTTCAAGCCGTCGTGCTGTATGGAAAGTCTCAAGCGATCGTCTTCTTTGGGTTGACATTGTCGCTTGAGTGTGGTGAGCAAAGAATCCCACATCTCGGTGATGAACCCTTCTGCTTTCTCCAAGGGTACGTCGGACTTGAAATCTTTAAACTTCACCGTGTATTTGTAAGCCGTGGTTCTAAAGTTTCTAGACGTGCGCTTTTCCGTCTCTCGAATGTGATAGTACTTTTCATGGTTGACTAAGGTTGGTGAACTTGGGCTAGGTGCAGACTCTCTGGGTTTGGATTCTGGTTCACTCATGTCCTCTTCAAAATCACTGGCATGAATTTGTGCCAAGACTTCAGCAATGGTACGAGGCGATAGATCACGTTTCTGTCTCTTACGTTCTTCTTCTCCTTTCTTCTCGATTCAATTGGATCGTTTCATCTTGACTGCAAAAAGTCAAATGACTAAAGTTTAAATACCATGGGTTACTTTATATCCATGACAGACCAGCATATATAAAGGGCATGTGTCTTGTCCTTCCACTGTTCATTTCACTCTCAAACCGAGCAGAACATGGACGAGACTACACAAATCGAACTTTTCATCAGAGCTTTGCGAGAGGTCATCAGAAAATTTTCTTCAGACCAGCCGACGGACTAGTCACCCTCCTTTCGAGATAAAAGTCAAGATACTTGCTATATCTGTGAGAAGAAAGGGCATTGGTCTTCAGAGTGTTCAGACCGTCAAAAAAGCAAAACTGGGGTTAAAAGAGACAAAAGTCAAGATACCTCTTATCATTGTCAAGAAAAAGGACTTTGGTCTTCATATTGCCTTAAGAAACAACAGGAGCAAGAAGAAGAGGGGAGTTATGGAGAGGAAGAAGAGGAAGAAAGCAGACAATTGAGAGATAAAATGTTTAGTCTGATTTTTTCTTCCATCTTTTCCAAAAAAGGGGTTAAAATGGTTTAAAGTAATAATAGTTATGCGTAGGGAGTGTTTGTACATGTTATTTAGTGTCAGCATTGTTGTTAGAGTTGTTGTTGTTGTTGTTTGTTTTGTTGTCATTGTTGTTGCTGTTGTTTATTTCTTTCGATACTACTTCTTCAGGTTTGTTTTGGGGAATTTTTTGTTGTTCAGAGCTAGTTGTTTTGTTTTTCCTTCTGTTTTTTTTTGGGGGGGGGGGGCTTGTTGAGGGTGTTGAAAAGATATGTTTTCCTTTTTTGTTTTGCTTTCCTTTAGGCTGAGTTTGGGTCATTGGTGTTGGTGTACAGGTTGGGGTATTGGTTGGTAATGGTGTTTGTGGTGCTGTAGCTGTCATTGTTAATGTTGTTGTTGTTTTGTCTTCTGATAGTTGCAGGAGGGTCGAATATCGTGCATTCAGAGACGGAAAATAGCAAATAGTAGCAGAAAGCTGCTAACTTTAACACAGCGAAATCTGCGTTCCAAAACATAAAAGTTGTGCGCCATTGTTGGTGTAATGTACCGGTAGTAAACAGAACACCAAGAGTGGACAAGAAGGCTAATAAAACCAGACCCTATGGTAACACAAGTGAGACAAAATCATACTCAAAACTTCTAAAGTTATAGCCATTTTATGATTATTTAATACCAGGACAATCATGCAAGTAATCATCTAACCCTGAGTTATCGGAACCTTGGCTAGCGAAGATGGCAAATAATATTAATCTTTATCTTCAATTTGGCTATGTTTGATTTTAGTTAATTTTATTTAAGTTTGACTTTTAGTTTATTAAATTTGACTCTTGATTTCTGGTCATTTGATCTATAGATTTCTGATGCACCATTCAGCTTTACATGGTTCAAGTAGGAAGCAATTTCAGACTGAGCCAGACTTTCGTTAATTTTAGTCTAAAGTCTTAAATATATCAAACATATTTGAATTTGTAGTAGTTGTTATAAGTTCCATCTTCAACGAGTGTTAAACCGCTCCGGTGGCCTAGTGGTTAGAGCGCCCACCTCGGATGTGGGATGTCTCGGGTTCGAACCCATGCCGAGTCATACTTGTAAATATGGCACTAACAGCTGCCTCGTTAGGCGTTCAGCTTTAAGAGGTTAGTTATGACTGGTCGACCTGGTGTCAGGATAATGTGACTGGGTGGGACATGTCTGCGGCATGATGCTCCAGTGATAGACATCACTTTAAACTGCCACACAGCGGACATTGTAACGATATGACTGAAAATTTGTAAAGCTACGTTTTTAATCTAAATCACACACAATCAAGTGTTAGGTTTCACACAGTTATGCCCGTGTGCTCTTGAACGTTAAATAGGTCTGATTCTCCCTCAAGCATGCGACCGAAGGACCACCAGTTCGAAGCCTGCAATCGGATCAGATGAGTTCTGCTACTGTGGGGAGTCGCTTGGCAAGAATCAACCATGTCTGCTACCGTGGGGATGCACGTGGAATGGCCGGATCAGCCCTGGTCTCCTACCTTGGTGATGCATGTAGCAAGTATTTTACATCAAATGCCTCAGTACTAACTTGTGTAGCTGTGTCATAAAAGACCAAATCAAAAGATGGTACCAGCCATGACTTCATAAAGTTGAATGAGCTATTTTCCGTTAAAGAAATTAAATTGCTTGTTCATTTGGCAGGTGATTGAATAACTGTACCAATTTCTAATTATAATACGGCGATCTAGGTACTCTTTTCAGTTATAACTAACTATTATACAGAGTTTCTACTATGCTTATTTTAAGTCATATCATCATATGGCACAATGCATGGTGTACTGACAACATCCGGAACGATTCTTGAAGGATCATTTTGCCAAAGTTCTTTCCTAAAATCTTGCAGAACACGCCAAACCTCAGTAGCAAATTGCTGCAGTTGGTATAATCAACGTTTATATTTATATTTGAAGTATTTTCCTTTAATTTTACTAAGAAGATAGAAAGAAATTAAACAAGAAACTAATAAAGATAAAACTTTAAAGACTCGCAGCATGATAAAAGATGCTTGTTTCATTTGCTAACAAAAGATGTGCATACGAAATTTAAGAGGCAATATAAAGACCATGCCGTACTCAATTGAAGCCGTATGGCGTGATGGCCAAGACGGAAGCATAAACCCTTAGCCGTCGCAATGTATTTTAACGCTATATATCGGTAATACTGATTTTAAAAAAATATCTATATAATTAGGGGTTTTCAAACAGTTTTGTATATTTTAAATGAAAATAATTAATGTTTCTAGTTCTGAATAAGGATCTCTGTAATTTTCCTTGTAATATTTCATAAGATGATGATATAATAAAGGTATAAAAGAGAAAAAATAGTGTGCAAAAATAACTTGTTCAGTTATGTTTTGTGGGTCATCAGGTGTTGCTTGTTTATAACAGAGCGAAGGTGAGGCCAGAATAAACCTAGCTGGAAGAAACAATGTTTAATTCAATGCTGGTTTTAGAGGAGAGTTTTCTTCCTTCAGATAAATACAGATGAGAACAATCATCGTCCGTTTCTTTCCTGTGATCATATTTAGAAAGTTCATAAACTTGAGATGGGGCATATGGTAAATAAGAGGCCTATCCTTTTTCGAGATTGGAAATGATTTTTTTAAAATTTTCAGATATTGAAAATCTGTTACATTTACGGTGTGCTTTTATTTCTTCCTTATTAGCGTGGGCAGTACTGGTCAGCTGGTCAAGCCTGCTCATAATATAGGTTTTATACTGGTAACAAAAATAGATTATGATATTTTTCTTCAAAATCCTTGGACTGATCATATAATTATATAACTATAACTTTACCTCCTTCTTAAGGTGACCACAAATAAAAACACAAAAAACAAGCACAAAAAATTTACGTTGATCCGCATTTAGGGGAATCGAACCATATTTTAAAGGAGACTAGAAATCAAAATTTTCCTTTTACGTATGTAATTCTCTACAGATTTTAATTCGACTGCAATGTTTATAAATGAAATATCGTAAGCGGGTAGTGATTATATTGCGTGGAAGATACCACGATTCCGTAAATTGCCGAGTTTTTCCGAGTTTTAATGAGACGACAGATCACGTGGTACCGTGACGCTATACTAGCGAGTCCTCGAATACAAACATAAACATTGGCGAGCGAGGCAGACAGAAGACCACATTTGGGTTGCACATTCAAAAGTTGAATCTGCAGTCTGATATAACAGTTTATGTACTGTACTGATAAGTACTAAAAGAAATTTGTTAGGCACAGGCCCCGGGCTGGTGACTTAAATAAACTAAAGTCCTGAATGAAATTCCACAAGCCCGGACAGTTCATACCTGTCAACTCTCAAGCCGGGAGAAAAACCTCCCGATTTTGGGGGTATTTCCTCATCTACATCCCGATCTCGTAATATCTCTCAATTTTGCGCAGCGAATTCCCGATTATTACATTATGTCTGTCAATTTTCATTTGTCAGAAGAAAAAAAAAACAACCCCAAACCATTTTTAAATATAACGTATGCAATCCACAGGCTAAACTGCCACACTGCTGACATCGTAGCGATATGACTGAAAAATTGTTAAAGCTACGTTAAAAATTCAAATCACACGCACACACGTCTAAACCCGGCACTGGACGAAATAATTAATATCATACAACAGCTTTTTTCTTCTTTTTTTCTTCTTCAGTAAATAGAACGTGAAGATTAAACATTATTCAAGTAAATTTCAGATTTTTTAAACAACTACAACAGTACTAGCAGCAGAGAGGGTGAACAGACCATAGAATTCCGACAAAACAAATAAAACAAACAAATAAATCATCTCGTAGAAAGGTCCAGATTTTACAAATGAACTTTCCTTGAGATGTTTATTTTTGCAATGACCGATTGTGCTAACAAAACCTCAGTTCGAAATAGTAGCTGAAAAAATAAAGTACTCTACGTGTTTATTTATTTCTTGTTTATTTTTTTGACGACCAACGTTGGTAGGTACCCTCTCTGCTGCTCCTCTTTTGCTGATATTAATTAAATTATTATGTTATAATAAAAATGGTACATCCAGAATCTCATACTGCAAGAACAGCACGAGAACGATTAGAAGCAATTAAAAAATTTCTTCCTGTCAAAGACTCATTTAGAAAAAATCTACAAGCGCAGCAAGAAGCAAAAGTTGAGTATGAAGAGGACACTAAAAAACTGTTTAAGCCCGTCACTGCAGCTACTAAGAAAGTTAGAACTGTCATCAAAGAAGATCTTCTTCCGGTATCAAAACAAACTGCAGCGCTGACTGAACAGACAATGGAGATTTTACGAAATCTTCCAACTAATATAGCTGCAGCTCAGCCTCCACGTGTTGATGAGGAAATACGTGAAGGTATTGGAAAACTTCGTACTGAAGTCGCCGATGTGAGAAAAAAACTTGCATCTGAACCCAAAACAGCAGAAGAGAGCTTAAGATTAATTGCAAGATTTAACGAAGGAGTTGTTGAGGAAATTAGAAACACTGAAAGAGAGAGATTACCTGAGTTGATATCAAAAAATATATCTAATAAATCTAATTTTTTAAAACCCTTTTATGGAAAAACAAATGACGATGATTTCATTAAATGGATATATCGCGTATATTACAATAAAAAACAAGCTAGAGGTCAAGAATTTAAAAGACTTAAAGAAGAAGTAGAAAGATTTAGAGGGGGACGGGAACAACCAAAACAAGGAGAGTCCTCCCAGTATCAGCTTCCTCCACCTCTGCAACAAATAGAACAACAACAACAATCTTCTTCGCCACAGCAAAGGTTGTTGTCGAAAATTAAAAAGGCTAAAGAGTCACTTAAATCACCCTTCTCGAAGAAAATTTCTGCACCGAAAATGACATTTACACCGACAGGTTCACCACATGGATTTCGAGAAGGTGAATCACCCCCGGACACCACTGAAGTACCTACTCCGGTAATGCAACCACCACCCCAAGATGAACCTAAAACAGGATCTGGTTTATGTCCTGATAATATCATCAATGATGTGTCACGGTTAGAAGTTCTCATAGGAGGAAAACGAGCTGGAAATAATTCACCAGAAATAACCAATGAAGCAGCTGATATTTGTCGGCGACTATTTCAAGGTGGTATCATGGATATTGGCGTTTACCGAGAACTTATTGATGAGCTCGTTGATGACTAGTTGTTAGATAAATGGTAAATAAAATAAGATGATTGTGCATGATAATCATCGTAAACCCACACAGGTTAGAGCGGTAAACTCACGATTACCAATCTATGAAGCAATTTACGGAAATGGACTTGGTGATGTCATTCGGGGATTATTCACGAGGATAGCTCCCAAAGTAGCACCAGTTGCAAAACAATTATCGATGAAGGCTATTGATATTGTTCGTGATAAAGCTCCTGGTGCAATTGTCAATGTTGCTGGTAAGGCGTTCTCGGCGATCAAGGAAAGACTAGCACGATTATTGCGACGAAAACAACAACCACCGGTGAAACTGGCAAGTACTGAGGTGATGCCTGCAGATGTCAGTAAAATAATAAATCAAGCTGCAAATCAAAAACTAGCGGCGATATCTGAAGAAGCAGAAAAAAATATAACAGCAAATTTAATAGCAGGAAGTGGTCTTCGTCGACGATGATCATCATTTGGAAAAATGGTAACTATAATAAAATGTTCAGGCGCGAATCAGACCCAGCATTTGATATGGAGGCACCTGTCCTTAAGTACGAGTCAGTACGTGATTATCAGTTTTATTCTTATGACGCAAGACAACCAAATCATCAGGGGAGAATCGAATTACAGGTTCATGATACAAGTAGATATTTCTTGCCCGCTGAGGCGTTTATTGAAGTAGAAGGTAGACTTGTAACGAATGTTGCAGCTAATACGCCATATGATGCTAATTTGCGTGTTGGTTTTGTCAACAACGGGATCATGGCGTTGTTTGATAGCGCCACATACATGATTGATGGAAAAAATATTGAATCAGTTCAGAAGGATGTCGACGTTGCTACAACAATAATTGGTCTGGCGAGATATTCTGACGACTTTACAAGATCAGCTGGTCCAACAATGATGTTTGCTAAGGATATTACTGACAACGCTGATCATGTTCAGTATATTAAGTTACAGACACCAGTAGGTACTGCATCTGATACACAACCAGCTGACTTTGAACACGCAGCCAGACCAGCTGCTGCTTTTGATATTATAAAAAGTGTTACTACGACTTACAACCTAGGATTTGCAACACGCCGGGCGGCGCTGTCGGGAGATAATAGAAATTTTTCGTGTGCAATTCCATTATCTCACATCTTTGGATTTTGCAGAAATGTTAGAAAAGTCATCTTTGGAGCTAAACACACAATTGTGCTCGTAAGAAAAGGTAATGATAATGATGCAATCTGGCGAGGTGCTGGTATTGCCGAGGGTAAAGTAAATATATCAAAACTTTCATTGTGGATGCCAGTAATGACTCCATCTATTACTGAGGAACAAAAATTACTATCTTTTATGGATCAAGGCGGTAAATCATTGCTATCATGGTTAACAATAACCACAGATGCTGCTCAAAGCAATATTAATGGTTTATTTACATGGCATATAGCATCACAACAGGGTGTTTCTGCACCACGACATATTTTTATTGCACTACAAGATAATGCTCGGACGAATAATCAACAACGTTCACATATGATATTTGACAACCTTGGAGTTAATGAAGTTTCCTTACGGATAAATGGACATCAAGAACCAGCCGAGGATATACAACTAAATTATGCACAAAATCATGTAGCGCGCGCATATCATCGTTTAATGTCATTCATGGGACGTGATCAAAATATAGATACCGGGTTGCAAATATCACAACTAGATTTTACAGGTCTATATCCGATTTATTATTTTTCACTAGAACATCTTGATTTATCCAAACAATCTGTTGTTGATATACACTTTCGAGCTCATGTTACTAACCCTCCTCCTGATATAGCTGGTCCACCAATTGTTCCCGGCTTCTACAGAGCGATCGCGGTCATACTTAGCGACAAGGCCATGTTACTTGAAGGTGGCAGTGGTCGAATGAGGGTCGTTGATGCACCGGTGGAAAATCTTTAATCGTGTTATTTAGAAAAATATATTTTATATAAAAATGTCGTATGGTCATGTTAATGTTACTCTGACCCCGGGTCAGGTAAAAAAGCTTCAATCAAAAACCGCCAACAAATGCGGAACTAAAATATCACTAAAACGAGATCATATTAGTGGTGGTCCAAACAAATTATCGTTGACAAATAATCAGATTAAACATTTCAATAAAGCCCTAGAATCAAAAACTGGAGTTCAATTCCATCTCTCCCCGAGCGCCATCAAAGACATGGTTAAAACGGGTGGTATATTCCCACTACTTGCGGCCATTCCGGCATTAATAGCTGCAGCTGCTCCAGCCGTAGCAAAAGCGGCCGCGTTAGGTGCTGTTGGAACAGCCGCTGGAATGGCACTAAAGAAAGCAACAGGGCAGGGATACAAAAAAAAGGGACGCGGTCTAAGATTACCGGGATCTCGTTGGGGGAGAGGCCTAAGGCTTCCAGGATCATTTCGTTAGATGCTCCAGCATCAAATTTTGATTTACTTGATGCTGCTAAAAAATTAAAAATATCCGCCTTTAGAGGTGTTTTTATGCGAGATCAATTACCGAAACAACCAAACAAACTAGAAACAGGTATTATTAATCTTGACAAACGTTCCGGACCCGGTACTCATTGGGTATCATACGCGGTTGATCCGCGTGGAATTGTTTATTTTGATTCGTACGGGTTAGCTCCACCTGTTGAATTTATCAAGTATGTCGCACCACTCCACGCAACAACTAGAGGTTCCAAAGTTTGGTATTCAACGCTACCCACACAAACAATGACAGATCCGCCAATATGCGGCCGTGAAGTAATTAATGTACTCGATGCTTTATCAAAATCATCCAGGCCACCACATAAAGTCGTGCACGATTATACAAGCAACCGATATGTTGCGCGTAAAGCATTTTAAACAACGGATCTTATTATAATGGTTGATATTTACGGAAGATCTTCTTCACGCGTTAAGAAAAAGCTCGGCGACGTTGATCTGTCGAAGTATGCGACTAAAGATGACCTCGCTGATATTATGAACTTTGCTGGAGTTGATTCAGATGAGGTTGTTATTTTTCAAGATCGATATGGTAAACTAAAAACCAGCAATATCAAATGGAATGATATAGTCCGGCGAGTACTCGGTGCAGTTACAGATAATATTCCCGTGTTTACTGATAGCGGCAAAATCAGAGATTCAAGTGTATCATTAGCAACCATCAGAGATGAAATTGCAAAAAGTGTTGCTAATCGCGTGAGAAACACCGGTGACACAATGACGGGTGAACTCAGCATGAACGGAAATAAAATAGTAGTTTTAAGAGATCCAACATCTGACGAAGACGCAGCAACAAAAAAATACGTCGACGTCAACTATGGCACCGTAGATAATAAATTATCCACGTTACGGGCCGAATATGATGTTCACGTAACCGGTTTTTCAAGGTTCCGAAGAAATTTTCAAAAAACCGATGAATCTATAGATAAATTCCTCGGTACTCCACACGTCATTGACATGAAACTCGTTGATATCAAAAATAACCTAGACACGATCAAACAAACACAGCAAGACGTCGTAGCGGGAATTCCTGAGATTGTCAGTAAAACCAATTTGATTAAAATTCCAGCTGCAATAACTCCCGGGCATATCACAAACATCGTATGCACGGTATCATCTGGATTTGCAACATGGTCGCAGCAAAATAATACTATCAAATATACCGCAACAGTCACTGGCGTGTACAGGCTGTCTGTGTTTTCCGCCGCTAAGTTTGAAATATTTACAACGTTTCCATGGCGTCATTCCACAGACAGGTTTTCCGGGGTTGTATCTGTTGTATTAAATAGCGGAACCGAAGAAATATTTATTCTGGAAGCAGATGATAAGAAATTAACCGCAACATCCTTCTGGTGGTGTTTGGAATTTGTAGCTGAAACACCTCAATTGGTTACGGCATAAAAATATATATGGACGGTGCACAATACAGATACAATCAAGCGCGTGAATGGCAGGCGGCGCTAAAAGATCAAGTCGATCAATATACAGTAAAAGTAAAAAAATATCGACGACGATTGGTTATCGTTGATGTGATTGTTTATTCAGTATCCGCTGTTGTTGCTGGAACCGGTGTAATATTATCAGCGTTGACAACGATGGCACCAGTAGCTGTAACTATCTGTATTTCAGCAGCAACAACTATTGCAGGTGTGCTTGGTATCATCACAAAAAAAATATGTACTTGTACGAACGAAAAATTATCCGATTACAAAATAAAATTACATACAGCGACGGTAGCATACTCGAAATTATCCTCGTTGTTATCAGCGAGTCTCAGTGATGGAATTATATCTGATTTCGAATTTTCAATGATGACCAAAATATACGATGAAGGTATTAAAGATACAAGTATCAATAATGACAGAATTACTCCAGCAGATCGTGACCAACACAACTCCGCCAAAGATAACGATGATCTCGGTAAGTTCAACTAATCCTGAATTTAGTGTTAATTTTCCTATTGCAATTCCAGTAAAAGAAATAGCACTAGCACAATTACGAGTATATTACAGCTGGCCAAATATCAGATCAAAATCATTTAATGGTACACCAGCAAATAATTCGCTCGTATTTACTAACAACAACAAACCCGATGGAACACCTGACTGGGTTGTTGTTGGAATACCAACCGGCAGTTACCAGATTGAAGAGATCGGTGAGGAATTTGCGCGTAGAATAAAATCAATAACAGGAAAGGAATCAAAAATATCAATAAACGTTCATGAGCCGACGTTGTCCTCGACGGTTGAAATAAACTCGCCTGATTATGCCGTTGATATTTATCAATCTTCAATCAGATCCGTGCTAGGATGGCCTGAAATATCACCACCGATAAAACCGATACCACCAGAACCGAAAAAGTCTGATTATGTCACGGATAGACAATTTTATCATCAAATTTATCCATCATACGAGGTGTTACTAAGTATTTTAAAAAGTAAATCGATGCTTGGCGAGTTTTTCTTTCGCGAAGATATTGAGGCATGGTCTTTTATAAATCATGGCGAGTGGCAATATGATGTGAGGTTTGATCGGAGTGATATTATTGCATATTTTCGGGAAATCAATCAAGAGTGTAAAAAACAACTAGATCAACTAAATCAATATTTTAACGAACATATTTTTGACATATCAGCGTCATCGCGTGAAAAAATCATCACGCGTGTGGAAAGATTAAATCGGCTTATATCAGACATGGAATATTTTAATAACCGAATAGTTCAGGCGATGGTTAGTCTTTTAAAATCACCTAAAAATTCTGATGCAAAGGCGTGGTTAGAAAAATATAAATTAACAGAAGCCGATGTACCAAATTATAAATTTCCCGGGTATAGTGTAACCGAGTTAAGAAAATCTTTCAGTGATGTCATTGATGAGTTTTTTCCTAAAATACTCGATGCATGGAGAAAATTAATTCCGCCTTCAACTGTTCTCAGATATGATAATGATCCACACGGCGGTGGAAGGCACGTATCTCCGCGGATCGTTAATATAACACCGACGGTCGCGGTCAATCTGGTTTGTGACGTAATCGATGGCAGCTATCAAATAGATCTCGGAAGATCAAATCAGGCTCAACAAGGATACATCCTGTACACGTTCACACCACAGGTTCCCCCTGGAAATTTAATCGTGCAAGAACCAACTAATCCCGTGTATTTGCGGTGTCACAATAATATGTTAACACGAATCAATTTTAAACTCACAGACCACCTTAATCGCTTGATTGACATACGTGAAGAAGAGCTTGTAATAAATCTGTATGTAAAGTCGTAAGGACTTCCGTCGTAAAGACTTCCGTCTTAAGGATTTCTGTCGTAGATCTTCAGAATCAAATTCGATCAACTTAAAAAAATATTTTATTATTACTAGCACAAATTTGTGTTTGGTACAAATTAATCGGCCCAGGCAACTAAAAAAGCTAGTCGATGAAAGTAAAATTAAAATTTCTATCACAAAAAAAAATAATATTTATTAATTTTCCTGATTTTTACTGAAATTGTACAAATTACTTGATTTTGACTACCAACTACCCCCTCAGAAACATAAAAATGCACGAACTACTTGATTTTGACTACCAACTACCCCCTCAGAAACATAAAAATGCACGAACTACTTGATTTTGACTACCAACTACCCCGTCAAAATCAAGAAAGTTCTAACCTTGTCAAATTGTTCCTAACAAATTTTATTTATTATAAATTAATTTTATTTATTAATAATATTATTTTTACTGAGATTTTTATTTTTTTTTACTAAAATACAACGAAATTGCTCAATTTTCCTGATTTTGACTACCAACTACCCCGTCAGAAATCAAGTAGTTCGTGCATTTTTCTTTGATTTTGACTACCAACTACCCCGTCAGAATCAAGTAATTTGTGCATTTTTCTTGATTTTAGTAAAAAAAAAAATAAATTAATTCAGTAAAAATAATATTATTAATAAATAAAATTTATAATAAACGGGGTTACTCTCTGACATAATTTTTCTTAATAGTCTTATGCGAGTACTAATCGTTTTCTTTGCCTCATACTCGTGGGATAATAACGACTTAATTCTTTCTACGGCGGTAGAAAGAGGAACGAACTCCTTCACATGATCATCTTCTACGGTAGCTAGCGACTGAAACATTGCCGATTGAATCCGTTTCATGAGCCTGTATTCAGATGATAGTGTGTGTGTCCCCATGGTTTTACGTTCTTGTAAAATCTCAAAGTCAGAAACTATTTTTTCAGGATTAAGTTCATCAGATATATTAATTCCATCTTTTTTTAATTTTTTAATAGCGACAATTACATCATTGATATTTTCATGGTTCATTATATAATATATAAATCTTTAAAATAAAAAAAATATCCCTAGAACACCTATCGAGTGTATTAGCGAGTTCGTCGGGATGTTTCAGGGACAGCACAGCCAAGAACTCGTAGCTTGCCACCGCAATCTACCAAGTTCATTAGGCAAATATTCCCTCTACGAGAACCCCTAACCCGCCAAACAACGGTCTAGAGGCCCAAGAGGGAGGACAGCACAACCCTCATTAAACTCGTAGCTTGCCACAGCAATCTACCAAGTTTAGAGGATATACACATAACATATAACTAACTAAGGACAGCACAAGGACAGCACAGTCCTCATTAAACTCGTAGCTTGCCACCGCAATCTACCAAGTTTATCGGACATACATATAACATATATACAATGAATGAAGAGCCCCTATCGAGTGTATTAGCGAGCTCAGATTATGAATGAAACGGCACTAACTAAGGACAGCACAGTCCTCATTAAACTCGTAGCTTGCCACCGCAATCTACCAAGTTTATCGGACATACATATAACATATATACAATGAAATGGTTATATACAATGAAATGGTTATATACAATGAATGAAGAGCCCCTATCGAGTGTATTAGCGAGCTCAGATTATGAATGAAACGGCACTAACTAAGGACAGTACAAACATGTACGCTCAGCAAAATCACACCCACAATAATTAATCCAGTGGGTGATACGAAAATATGTATCAACCACAAGTCAATATTGTGGTTTGTGAATTTGCTGAGCGGAGGGGTTCTTGCGGTTCCCCCCACTATTATAAAAATCGCAATTATGCGCACCACCGACAAATTGTCAGCCATGGGGATTCGATCCTGGACCGCAATCGTCACAGTCCAATACCATACTGATCGAGCTATCAAACATTGTTACGAACATATGTTTCGGAAGTTAATATATAGCTAGCTATATAGCTAAGGAACCAATATTTACAGTAAACAGCGGTTTCTGAATAATAACGGTTTCTGTATTTAACAGTTTCTGTATTTGTAGCGGTTTCTGTATTTATAACAGTTTCTGAATAATAGTTTCTGTATTTATAACAGTTTCTGAATAATAGTTTCTGTATTTGTAGCTAGTTTCATAAGCAGACCGAAAATCAATAATAACAGTAGCATTAATGCACCAGTCAAAGAACTTTCCAGAATTGTAAGTTCAGTGAACACACAACTGCAGGTCAATTACAATGAGTAACGGTTTCTGTTTACACACAGCTTCCTACGGATCAATAATATTATCATGTGTTGTATGATGGGAAAATATTTAAAAACCATAAATAATACTTATGAGTCTAATGAGTTAGGTTCGTCGGCACTATACGATGTAATTAGTTAAACTGACTAATTACGATCATAAAAAACCAACCATCTACGAAGAAAACTATATATTACAAAGTAATCTCCCCTTAAATAAAAAATTCAGTAGTGTATGGAGGACCTACTGTGACATAAATTAAAAAAATTAATTCAATGTGGTGATGATAGTTAATAATGTGGTGATGATAGTTAATAATGTGGTGATGATAGTTATTGATATTGAAATGTAATTTTCTGCTTATATTTTTTCGAAAAAGCTGTTTTATATATATTTTCTGCGACTTTTTGTACTGATTGCGGGTGAATATCAAAATATTTCGCAGCAGAAGATATTGAACGAAACATAATTTCTTTGCCAGTTTCTATGTTTGAGGAAATTACCGCCCTCTTTCCGATTGTCTTACATCTTCCTGTATTACCGCGTGTATTATTCTCGCTGTGAGAGATAGCTTGTAAATTGGATAAATTATTGTTTTGAGTGTCCCCGTCAATATGATCAATAACAAGACCATCATTGATCAAACCCTTGTGACACTCGTATGTAAATCTATGACACAGATAATGTTTCTTTTCCCCCCCGCATGTGAACATTAGATAACCAGCATTAGTAATATAACCAACTTGTTTCTTCAACTTGCGGTGTCTGATGATACCATTAATATTTGATTCATAGTTTGTTATGACAGGATGTGGGACAAATATATTTTGCTCCATTATAATAATATTATATGTTTAAATCATTGTTTGTCTGAAATCTTGATATATAATCCTTCACGGATTTTATAGCGTTTTCACCGCTATTATTTTTTTTGTCATAATATCTTTTAAGCTCTCTGAACCGTTTCCCGCCACACTTTCCACATAATTCTGTCTTTCCTCGCACTCCAATACCACACCGTAGACATGGTATTGGTCCTAGACTTCCTCGTCGTATGTTTTGTGAGTGCATCCAACAAAATTCCTTTCTACAGGATTTGTTGCATCGATTTACTGAGCCGATCATCAACCATCTACATTGGGACATTGTATATATATATATATAATTTTCTTTATTTAAATATTTGTTTTAATTATATGAACGAGTTTGAGAGATTATCCCAAACTAGGCCTGTTAAGTATAAATTCAACCTTGACAGATTATCTTCTGACTTGCCAGTACGAGATCTGGTTGATCCGAAAAATAAAAGTTTGATCTCGAAAATTCATGACGCTAAGAAAGAATTTTACACGGATGGTGCATCTCATACATGGTCAACGTTCAAGATTATACGCAACACTGTCACGGACGCCACAATGAATGACAAGCGAGCGGCAACTATCATTAACTACATCGCTGAATACGAGGGCAATCAAAAATATTTCTTCAGAGTAAAATTTATTGTATTAACAGAAACAGATAGTTGGATTATCCGTGACAAGTATGATCCTGTCCTTGGTAATAATAAAACTATCATATTAAGTAAAAATTCCAGACCGGGTCTATTGACTGGTATTGATAAACCGTATTATGAACGAGCATATCCTGTAACAGCAGTTATTTATGGAATCTATGAGATAAATAAAAAACCTAACGTTGATAAACTAGCACCGATGAAATTTTCAAGGTTAAATTGTGTAGCTGAACGAGTAATAGAACACTTTACAAACGCGATGCGTGGAAATGGATTAACTGATTTAAGGCGTGAAAAAATAAACTCGTGGGCTGATTCGGTTAAGGATACCGGTGCTACAATAAAAGATGTTGCTGAGTTAGGAAAAATATTAAAATTTCCAAAAGCCGTAGCGACAATAACGGGAGAAGTACTGTACCAGTCGAAATATAAATCGAAGGGAGCTCCAATAAATATTATCGATCATAACGCGCACGCATGGACTAACGCGGTAACAATATTTCCACGTGATCGAACTGTTAGATTTTACCCCACAGATAATTCTGTGGCAGATAGTATGTTTGATTTTATCAACGAAATAAGTAAAACCGATCCTGTATCGGTATGGTTATTTAAAAGTAATGAGGAGGGTGAATTTGATCAGTTTGTCAAACCGAACGGTGAAATATATCGCACAGAATCCCTCCATGACGAGATGAAAAATCTTGCGACGTTTTTACAGTGCAAGCACGCGGAAAATACTGACAAATTACTAACTAATTGTTTTACCGTTCCATCTGTTGCGGCTCATTTCGCCAGGGAACGAAATTCATGGAAACCAACACGATTTGATTTACTCGAGGACGTACGCGCAAGTTGCGTCGAATATGGACATGGCGGATTATGGAATACCAAATACAATTACAATGATGTTATTTCGGTTGATATGGTTGCATGTTATCCAGGAAGTTTTCTGGGATACGGAGATTGTTCTACGTACTTTGAAAGATTTGGTCACCCTACAAACGAGATGACGCGAGTGGCAATTAATGGACCATTACCTGATTTTGATCTGACTGGATTCGCCTGTATTGAGTCGTTCGAGTTTAACGAAAATCTTCACAAGATTTGTTATGTTTGGTTTGGCAGACATTTTTGTGAAAAACGTTGGGCACCTATAGTTTTGTTACGATATATGCTAGATTGTGCGATACTGACATCGTTGGTGGTCAGTGAGGCAATTATATCATATCATGCACAGACCAAAGTTTGGTTGCCCATGTCAGATTCTGAAGTTATCAGCGAGTTTAAGGATGATATTCTTAATAGACTCAAAACCGCAAAAGATCTCGGTAGAAAAATTATAGGTAAATTTACTCAAGGTGGTGCATATGATTATAAAAGACATCACGCACGATTAATTTTACATGATGCCGAGTACGATTTTATAATCGCTGATACAACGGCGAAAAATATATTTGTAAATCGAGAAAGTGTTTATTTATCCGACGGAACAAAATTAGGTACGATCGTTAGTTACATAAATGACGTATCCCCGCAATATACTCATCTAAGATCTTCCATGTTGGCTTATGTTTCTATAAATTTATTATCGATGATTAATAGATTTCCTGAGACCGCAGTCAGAGTCGCAACGGACTCGTTTTATATTTCAAGTAAATATTTAGAACCTGTTATGAAATTTACAAGTAATGATGAACGATGGGGTTCGTGGAGAATAAAAAAGGAACTATTACACAATTATGCAGAATCAGCAGATGTTCCAGTGAGAGATTTTTATCATAAGGGTAATAAAATATCAGAAATGTCGAAAGCACCATCGTTGAGTGATCCAATAACCAGATATAAGACAGTATATCTCAATGGACCTGGTGGATGCGGCAAAACAACTCGAACGATTAATGTTTTTAGAAATTCAGATATAATCGTGTTGACACCCACACATAGACTTGCACGTGAGATGAAACAGCGGCAAGTACAATCGTGTACGTATCATAGTTTCTTTCGGTGGCGCGGGGATACATGGACTCCTGAACGGATGGGAGAAAAATATATACCTAAAATAATTATTTGGGATGAGATATGCACGGTGTCATTGGATACATTAAAAATGTTTCTTGATTGGTTGTTGACGAAAAATACCGCCATAATAATGTGTGGCGATCATGGTCAACCTCCGCCCTTTGTTGGACCATCTCCACATGATTGGTTAAAAAATTTCGTTGATTATTACGAAGAAATAGATGATGATCATAGAGCTCTTGATGCAAATTTGAAGGAGTTTAAAAAATTAATCAGATTACAATCAAACAAAATTCAGTGTGAAATATTACGTGGAGTGATCTCAGAGACATCAATGAGTGATTTTTTGAACTCATGGAGACCCACCGATTTGATCGTAGCAAGTAGAAAAATAATCAGAGACGCTTTACAACAACAGTTATTTCAACTACATAAAGAACAATATTCAGAACTACCCGTTCCGTTATGTTATAGACCATCAGATACACGAAAACAGAATATTAATGTTGATATTCCAGGACAGACAGAGTCAAGGAAACAGATTCTCGTATTAAATGATATTGTCGCCGTTGATATCAGTGTGGTCGAAGATGCACTACGCGCTGACAAATCTCCATGGGTGTTGGGATACGCTATGACGATCCACTCGTCTCAGGGATTAACTATTTCTGATACACGAGTCTGGATTGTAGACGATCGCATCGAGTGGTCAAATTTAGTTTATTTGGCGGTATCGAGGGTCAGAAATATATCTCAATTACGTAGAATCATAATTCCTGAAATCGTTGATAAATTTAACATCATCGATGATGATATAATAAGAAAAAAATTAATCGGATACAAACAATCTAACAAAAAAAATAAACGCGACTTTGATCTTGATGTTGAATTTATTATTGAGTTAAAACAGCAGCAGAACAATCATTGCGCATGTTGTAATTGTATAATGTTATGGCGGTATTCGAGTAATGATTCAAGACAATTTACCGTAGATAGAAAAGATAATAGTCGCGGTCATACACGAGAAAATACCATGTTAACCTGTCTTGAGTGTAATCGACGTCGGGGTGCAGGCACCCTTGGCGCTAGTTAAGTGATCGAAATCACCGAAGTGATCGCGGCGGTAGTTGCGTATCCGCGGAAATTATTTGTAGTTGTTCACGTGTAAATCCACGTTGAGGAGCAGCAGAATCTAATCTGTAGATTGCAGGTCTGGAAACGCCTACATTTCTTCCAGTGGATCTTGTCACGGTAGATATTTTGTGTGTGGTAACACTCCAAATAGGATCAGTTGCTCTCGCGCTACCACCTTCAAGTTCACCAGGCTCATATAAATATCTGACTGTAACATCACCTAATATTTTTTGTTTTCCAGCATCTTTCCGTTGTGTTGGTATATTTTTTTTTGTGACCGCGCTAATGGGTTTCATGTTGGTTGTTCGTGTGATTTCATTATTTAATGCAGCTATCACGCCTGGTAATCTTGCAACCCATTCACGAGATCTTTTATCCTGAATAAATTCCCTCGCGTATTGATATCCAAATAACCGTTCAGCAAGTGTTCGATTAAATCGCTCAACAATTGCCTGATCACGGTGAATTGCAGTATGACCTCGTCGTATTTTGGTATTATGTTGTTTCATCAGCGATGATACTGGACCAAGAAATTCCTTACCAGGATCAACCTGTAGTAGCTGCGGCCATCGCAGACCACCTCGTGGTCCGAGTCCTCGTTGATAAATTCGTTCAAACGCATCGGCTACTTCAGATGATGTTTTCGCCGATAGCGGCTCTGCTTCTTTATATCTACTTGCAACATCAACTACGGTTAGCGCGTACTTGTACGTTTTTCCACGCACAGTATCATGCGGTAAAAACAGAATATCAGCTTGATGAACTTCATTAGGAACACTGACATCGAAATACGAGTACTGAATTTGTTTAGGACGTGGTAGATAAATTTGCCATATTGCTTGTTTAGATAACCACGTTTTAGCAGTAGAATGTTTAACCGATGCTGCATCAGCGAGTTTACCAATTGCTGCTTTGCCTCTCCAGTATCCTCTCGGCGAATAATAAATTGATTCCATTATTAATTACCAGCCCCAATCGCTAATTTACCTTTCATCGAGGATCTTACTAACCAATTAGCTAATGATTCTCTAATATTTTTATTTTTTATAGAATTTAATGAATGAATTAATTTTACATCTGCAATATGCCTATCTTGTAGATTTTTACTTTTATAAGCTACATCATGAGCATGACAAGCTCGATCAATAGCGTTTATTGGTTCCTCGCCTGGTTTTGGTTGATCTTGATTATCGAGCCTGATATCGAGTCGAGTACCAGGACCGCAATAATTATATCCCGGTAGATGTTTTTCTCCGCTGTATTTAGCCCATGGAGCACCTGGAAACTTTGACATCAAATTAGCAATATCACCACCGCGCTTATTAGGTAAAAACGAAAATTTCTTTCTACCGCATACAGAACATTTTCCACCGTACGCTATTTTTTTATTTTTTGTTATAACCGTAGCTAAATCAATAGTTGGAGTTTTAACTTTACAGCGTAAACAATATAAATTCATGTTATAATATATATGGATATAATTGATTTCTCAGCAACTCGGCAGCGAGAGCCAGTTAAGCATCATCCTGCGCTACCGAACTCCATCAGAATGATTATCATAGGACCATCTGGATCGGGTAAGACGCAATTATTACTTAATCTGATAATGAGATGGTTGAAATGGGATAAGTTGTATTTAGTAGCACCATCCGTTGATGATCAGCGATGTTATGATGTACTTAAAGATTTCAATGAAAACGCGCGATTACTGGATGAAGATAATGATGTTATAGAGTTTATAACCGATATTGATGAAGCACCATCCGTAGATTCCATAGACGGATTTATTAATAATTTAGTTGTATACGACGATGTGATGCTAGATAAACAATCAAATCCAGCCAGAATATTTTCCCGAGGTAGACACAAAAATACAGACGTGATCTATGTTACTCAACGATATACACAAATACCAAAAGTGATCAGAGACAACTGCAACATTTTAGTTGTGTTTAATGGCGTAGACACACACACATTGCGAAATATTCATCAAACTTGGTGTGGTGGTGACATGGATATAATTAAATTCAGAAATTTCTTCTCACGAGCGCAAGCTACCCCGCATGGATTTATAACAATAAATTTACATGATCCAAGAACAAGATATCGTGTGGGTATTGATAAAATATTTGGGTAACAGGGGTGATGATAAAATTAAATTTAATTAAACAGATATCATTAATATAATGAACAACTGTGCGTGGCTGCGTCAAGGAACAACAGATAAATGCAACAAAAGGTGCCGTGGAGAATATTGCAAGAAACATAATTATCTTATAAAGAAAAACCCTCATGCTGGTCCACGAAGATGTGTTGGATGTAACAACGGCGTTAGAGGATTATATCAGATTTGTAAAAATTGCGGTGGAGATCGATACAGAAGTTTGATGATATATTATAAACACAGAAAAAACATAAATCCAAAAATAGAAAAACCACCATCAGAACTTGAATATTACTTGAAACATAGAACAAATTCCGAAGATTCAGATGAAGATGAAACAGATGAAGAGAAAGTACAGCGAGAACGCGTTGAAAAATATTCATCAAACTTGGTATGGTGGTAAATTAATAGCAGCAGAGAGGGTACCTACCAACGTTGGTCGTCAAAAAAAATAAACAAGAAATAAATAAACACGTAGAGTACTTTATTTTTTCAGCTACTATTTCGAACTGAGGTTTTATTAGCACAATCGGTCATTACAAAAATAAACATCTCAAGGAAAGTTCATTTGTAAAATCTGGACCTTTCTACGAGATGATTTATTTGTTTGTTTTATTTGTTTTGTCGGAATTCTATGGTCTGTTCACCCTCTCTGCTGCTGTACTATAGTAAAAAAAATAATTAAAAGAATAAAATTGTCACCAATTAGCTTAAATGAATGATCACGTTGAAATTTTCTCTGCAAACAAAATCGCATCTCCATTTCCGCCAAAGAAACTCGGCCAGTTAACACCTGACATTCCTCTACCGTATATGAAAAGTTTAATTACCATGATTAAATTACAAGGAATAAAACAAAATATACCATGCAGTATATGTGGCCCTAAAGAACTAATTCTGAATAAATATTTTAATCAGCAAACAGTGTTAAATGCATTAAGACTTAAACCTAAGAAAATAAGGTGGGGCATAAAACTTGAGAAAAACAGTTGCCAGATGTACGGTAACTTGTGACTGCAGATTTGAACTGTTAAAATGAAGTCCATGGCATCGTAAGTAACAACAAAATAGGCATCGTTTATTTGGTAATCAATTGCTGGTGCTTATACATACACACTGTCGAACATGGTTTCTTGGAAGTATGTCCGAAGGGCAGTCCTTTTCACAAGATCAATGTAAGGATAAGGATTCTGTTCATTAGTCACACAGGCTTTATTGTTTGCGTACTTAAATCAAAACTTTAGCTATTTTGCAATTTAGCCAGAACTGACCAGAGTATGCAAAAGGGGCTTGTCATGGGGGAATAATAAGGCGTATCACAGCGAGAAAAGGCACGTCAAATGGGCGGTCGCACATTGGGGCAAGGGGGGGGGGTCAATAGTCCCTCCCCCGTTCTATTGTCAGACAGTTAATGTGAAACTTTGACCTTTTTTTTTAATCGCTCCTTTTTAAACTGCCCAAGGAATAGTTTTATATCAGTTCCAATTAATACAGATTACCGTTTATGCATGCTACATGTATACAATGCATTTTTTTTTAAATTTAATTTTTATAAGATTACTGAAAATTGTGTTTTCTTGAAACACGACAGGTTTAGAATCTTATTTTTAGCAAAGCTTCGATTTGATTAAAATCAAATCTAAATTTCACCTACGACAGTGGTGATTTGATTTAGATTGTGCCGTGTTAAGGCATGTATGTCAACATCTTGAAAATACATTTACTCATTTCACCAGCGCGATCAAAGTTTCCTCAGGCAAACACTTTTTGTTTCGACAAGCCTGACGGGCACCTCACTTTGAATACAGGATGGGCCGGAACTAAAACCAGAAGGGGCCCAGGGTGTCGGGCTATCAGATTTGTTTTTAGCACTGCTGTTTTAGATAAAAGATATGTGGATTGATTGTTGCATTTTGTGGTCACTTACTCGTCCTTCTGCCCATTTTCGTAACTCACACGTTTAACGCTTTTCCCAGGATTTAAAATGTTCAAAGGTATGTCTGGAACAGCGCCAACTTTTAGTCTAGGCCTAGCATTTGCGTATCTTTGAGCTGCTATTTTTTCATAATCCCTCTCGTAACATTCCTTTGAGAAATGTAACGTGCACATAGTGCTGTATGGTGTTGCTTTGAAATCGACTCGTTTGTAATAATGTACCCATTCTTTCATGATGCCTTTATCTTTCGGAAAAGAAAAAAAATATGTTCGCAGGCTTTTCTTAATGTTCTATTACACCCGTAAGCAACGCAAAACGGTATTGTCTTTTACTCTGGCAACTCCCACTTGGGTTGCTGGAGTCGCTACTATGACGTCACATCCCGAAAGTAACCGAATAGGCGCGGAAATTTTGCATACGAGGTCACGGAAATTCAGCTCCTAGAAGATAGGCCAATATTTAAATATTGGCATTACAGTCGCAGATGATACTTCAGAATAAGGTTTTCTGCTATAGTACTTTTATTATTATTCTATATTTCCATTGGTTTCTGGTCTCCTTTAAGGAAATTAATAAGGACATTGGTAAAAACATCTTCGCTAACCAATGGTCGTCACCCACTTCTGTTGCCCATTGGCTGGCGACGATTTGGTAGCATCAGCTAAAAGAAATTATAAAGCATATATGCCGAAATTTAAACTAAAATGAAGGTTTTGCAATTTAATTTTGATTGTGACACAAAACCGCACTTTGGATCAACTGTCTAAATATCCACATCTCAGACAAAATAAAAATTGCTGAAACGTGTTTTCATATTGTCAGCCCACCTTCCGTACCAAAATAGGTTCTCTTACATTCTGAAGAAGCGGACAATACTCGGAGCATAATGTATCTTTAACATCGTTACAACAATGGGATGGGGGGGGGGATTGCTCTCTGATTCAGTTTTCAGTTTTACTCAGAATTATCTCCATGATCTATTTCCCAATTTAACTTTATATATATAATGACTTGCATGCATCCCAGGAGCATGACTCGATCTGGACAGTGTGCAATTCAAATATCGTTGTGTTTTTTTAATGCGTATCAGATAGCATAAACAATGGGCATTTGATAGTTTCTAACTTGGAGAGCTCCTACAATAGTATCTTACTCAGAAAACTCTTACAGTAGAGTCCTACTCGTAAAACACAAACAGTAGTGTCCAACTTGGAAGTTCTTACAGTAGTGTCTCACTCGGAAGTTCTTACAGTAGTGTCTTGCTCGGAAGCTCTTTTAGAAGCGTCTCACTCGGAAAGTACTTACAGTAATGTATTGCTCGGAAAGCACTTACAGTAGTTTCCTAATTGGAAAGTTCTTACAGTACTGTCTTAATCGGAAAGTTCGTACAGTACTGATTTACTCGGAAAGCAGTTACATTAGTGTCTTACACGGAAAGCACTTACATTAGTATCTTACTCGGAAAGCACTTACATTAGTGTCTTACTCGGAAAGCACTTACAGTAGTGTCTCACTTGGAAAGCACTTACAGTAGAATCTTAATCGGAAAGCACTTACAGTAGTATCGTACTCGGAAAGGACTTATAGTAGTATCTTACTCGGAAAGCACTTACAGTAGTGTCGTACTCGGAAAGCAGTTACAGTAGAATCGTACTCGGAAAGTACTTACAGTAGTATCGTACTAGGAAAGCACTTACAGTAGTATCGTACTCAGAAAGCAGTTACAGTAGTGTTTTACTCGGAAAGCATTTACAGTAGTGTCTTAATCGGAAGACAGTTCCAGTAGTATCTTAATCGGAAAGCACGTACAGTAGTGTCTCATTCGGAAAGCAGTTACAGTAGTATCTTACTCGGAAAGCACTTACAATAGTGTCCAACTCGAGAAGAGTCTTCCACGGAAAGCTCTTACAGTAGTGTCTTACTCGGAAAGCTCTTACGGTAGTGTCTTACTCGGAAAGCACTTACAGTAGTGTCTTACTCGGAAAGCTCTTACAGTAGTGTCTTACTCGGAAGGCAATTACAGTAGTATCTTAATCGGAAAGCAGTTACGGAAGAATCTTAATCGGAAAGCAGTTACATTAGTGTCTTACTCGGAAAGCACTTACAGTAGAATCTTACCAGGAAAGCACTTACAGTAGAATCTTACTCGGAAAACACACTAGTGTCTTACTCGTAAAGCACTTACAGTAGTATCTTACTCGGAAAGCACTTACAGTAGTGTCTTACTCGGAAAGCAGTTCCCGTAGTATCTTATTCGGAAAGCACTTACACTAGTGTTATACTCGGAAAGCACTTAAGTAGTATCTTACTCGTAAAGCACTTACAGTAGTATCTTACTCGGAAAATAGTTGCAGTAGTATCTTATTCGGAAAGCACTTACAGTAGTATCTTACTCGGAAAACACTTACAGTAGTATCTTACTCGGAAAGCATTTACAGTAGTATCTTACTCGGAAAGCACTTACAGTAGTGTCTTACTCGGAAAGCAGTTACACTAGTATCTTACACGGAAAGCACTTACATTAGTGTCTTACTCGGAAAGCACATACATTAGTATCTTACTCGGAACGCAATTACAGTAGTGTCTTACTCGGAAAGCACTTACAGTAGTATCTTATTCCGAAAGCACTTACAGTAGTGTCTTACTCTAAAAGGTTTACCATAGTGTCTTACTCGGAAACCACTTACAGTAATGTCTTACGCGGAAAGCTCTTACAGTAGTGTCTTACTCGGAAGGCACTTACAGTAGTATCTTACTCGTAAAGTACTTACAGTAGTATCTTACTCGGAAAGCACTTACAGTAGTATCTTACTCGGAAAGCACTTATAATAGTAACTTACTCGGAAAACGCTTACAGTAGTATCTTACTCGGAAAGCACTTACAGTAGTATCTTACTTGGAAAGCACTTACAGTAGTATCTTACTCGGAAAACAGTTCCAGTAGTATCTTATCTTACTCGGAAAACAGTTCCAGTAGTATCTTACTCGTAAAGCACTTACAGTAGTATCTTACTAGGAAAACACTTACAGTAGTATCTTATTCGGAAAACACTTGCAGTAGTATCTTACTCGGAAAGTACTTACAGTAGTATCTTGCTCGGAAAACAGCTCCGGTAGTATCTTATTCGGAAAGCACTTACAGTAGTATCTTACTCGGAAAGCACTTGCAGTAGTATCTTACTCGGAAAGTACTTACAGTAGTATCTTACTCGGAAAACAGCTCCAGTAGTATCTTATTCAGAAAACACTTACAGTAGTATCTTACTCGGAAAGCACTTACAGTAGTATCTTACTCGGAAAACACTTACAGTAGTATCTTACTCGGAATGTACTTACAGTAGTATCTTACTCGGAAAACAGCTCCAGTAGTATCTTACTCGAAAAACACTTACAGTAGTATCTTACTCGGAAAGCACTTACAGTATAATCTTATTCGGAAAGCACTTACAGTAGACTCTTACTCGGAAAACTGTTCCAGTAGTATCGTATTTGGAAAGCACTTACAGTATAATCTTATTCGGAAAGCACTTACAGTAGACTCTTACTCGGAAAACTGTTCCAGTAGTATCGTATTTGGAAAGCACTTACAGTATAATCTTATTCGGAAAGCAGTTAGAGTAGCATCTTACTCGGAAAACAGTTCCAGTAGTATCTTATTCGGAAAGCACTTACAGTAGTATCTTACTCGGAAAGCACTTACAGTAGTATCTTACTCGGAAAGCACTTACAGTAGAATCTTACTCGGAAAGCACTTACAGTAGAATATTTCTCGGAAAGCACTTACATTAGTATCTTACTCGGAAAGCACTTACAGTAGTGTCTTACTCGGAAAGCAGTTACAGTAGTATCTTACTCGGAATGCACTTACAGTATAATCTTATTCGGAAAGCACTTACAGTAAGCACTTACGGTAGTGTCTAAATCGGAAAGCACTTACAGTATTGTCTTACCCGGAAATCTCTTACAGTATTGTCTTACTCGGAAAGCACGCACAGTTTAATCTTATTCGGAAAGCACTTACAGTAGAATCTTACTCGGAAAGCAGTTACAGTAGTATCTTACTCAGAAAGCACTTGCAGTAGTATCTTACTCGGAAAGCACTTAGAATAGAATCTTACTCGGAAAGCTCTTACAGTAGTGTCTTACTCGGAAAGCACTTACAGTAGTGTCTTACTTGGAAAGCACTTACAGTAGAACTTACTCGGAAAGCACTTACAGTAGAATCTTACTCGGAAAGCAGTTACAGTAGTATCTTACTCAGAAAGCACTTACAGTAGAACTTCCTCGGAAAGCAGTTACAGTAGTATCTTACTCGGAAAGCACTTACAGTTGAATCTTACTCGGAAAGCTCTTTCAGTAATGTCTTACTCGGAAAGCTCTTGCAGTGGTGTCTTACTCGGAAGGCACTTACAGTAGTTTCTTACTCGTAAAGCACTTCCAGTAGTATCTTACTCGGAAAACAGTTCCAGTAGTATCTTATTCGGAAAGCACTTACAGTAGTATCTTACTCGGAAAGCGCTTACAATAGTAACTTACTCGGAAAACACTTACAGTAGTATCTTACTCGGAAAGCACTTACAGTTGTATCTTACTTGGAAAGCACTTACAGTAGTATCTTACTCGGAAAACAGTTCCAGTAGTATCTTATCTTACTCGGAAAACAGTTCCAGTAGTATCTTACTCGTAAAGCACTTACAGTAGTATCTTATTCGGAAAGCACTTACAGTAGTATCTTACTCGGAAAGCACTTGCAGTAGTATCTTACTCGGAAAGTACTTACAGTAGTATCTTACTCGGAAAACAGCTCCAGTAGTATCTTATTCAGAAAACACTTACAGTAGTATCTTACTCAGAAAGCACTTACAGTAGTATCTTACTCGGAAAACACTTATAGTAGTATCTTACTCGGAATGTACTTACAGTAGGATCTTACTCGGAAAACAGCTCCAGTAGTATCTTACTCGAAAAACACTTACAGTAGTATCTTAATCGGAAAGCACTTACAGTATAATCTTATTCGGAAAGCACTTACAGTAGACTCTTACTCGGAAAACTGTTCCAGTAGTATCGTATTTGGAAAGCACTTACAGTATAATCTTATTCGGAAAGCAGTTAGAGTAGCATCTTACTCGGAAAACAGTTCCAGTAGTATCTTATTCGGAAAGCACTTACAGTAGTATCTTACTCGGAAAGCACTTACAGTAGAATCTTACTCGGAAAGCACTTACAGTAGAATATTTCTCGGAAAGCACTTACATTAGTATCTTACTCGGAAAGCACTTACAGTAGTGTCTTACTCGGAAAGCAGTTACAGTAATATCTTACTCGGAATGCACTTACAGTATAATCTTATTCGGAAAGCACTTACAGTAGGCACTTACGGTAGTGTCTAAATCGGAAAGCACTTACAGTATTGTCTTACCCGGAAATCTCTTACAATATTGTCTTACTCGGAAAGCACGCACAGTTTAATCTTATTCGGAAAGCACTTACAGTAGAATCTTACTCGGAAAGCAGTTACAGTAGTATCTTACTCAGAAAGCACTTACAGTAGTATCTTACTCGGAAAGCACTTACAATAGAATCTTACTCGGAAAGCTCTTACAGTAGTGTCTTACTCGGAAAGCACTTACAGTAGTGTCTTACTTGGAAAGCACTCACAGTAGAACTTACTCGGAAAGCACTTACAGTAGAATCTTACTCGGAAAGCAGTTACAGTAGTATCTTACTCAGAAAGCACTTACAGTAGAACTTATTCGGAAAGCACTTACAGTAGAATCTTACTCAGAAAGCAGTTACAGTAGTATCTTACTCGGAAAGCACTTACAGTTGAATCTTACTCGGAAAGCTCTTTCAGTAATGTCTTACTCGGAAAGCTCTTACAGTAGTGTCTTACTCGGAAAGCACTTACAGAAGAATCTTACTCGGAAAGCACTTACAGTAGAATCTTACTCGGAAAGCACTCACAATAGTGTTTTACTCGGAAACCACTTACCAAAGTATCTTACTCGGAAATCACTTACAGTCGAATCTTACTCGGAAAACAGTTCCAGTATTATCTTATTCGGAATGCACTTACACTAGTGTTATACTCTGAAAGCACTTACAATAGTATCTTACTCGGAAAGCACTTACAGTAGAATCTTACTCGGAAAAATAGTTCCAGTAGTATCTTATTCGGAAAGCACTTACAGTAGAATCTCACTCGGAAAGCAGTTACAGTAGTATCTTACTCGGAGAGCACTTACCGTAGTGTCTTACTCGGAAAGCACTTACAATAGTATCTTATTGGAAAGCACTTACAGTAGTATCTTACTCGGAAAGCACTTACAGTAGAATCTTTCTCGGAAAGCACTTACAATAGGATCTTACTCGGAAAGCACTTACAGTAGAATCTTACTCGAAAGCACTTACAGTAGAATTTTACTCGGAAAGTACTTACATTAGTGTCTTACTCGGAAATCACTTACTGTAGTATCTTACTCGGAAAGCACTTACAGTATAATCGTACTCGGAAAGCACTTACAGTAGAATCTTACTAGGAAAGCACTTACAGTCGTATCTTACTCTGAAAGCACTTACAGTAGTGTCTTACTCGGAAAGCTCTTACAGTAGTGTATTATTAGAAAAGTTCTTATAGTTGATCATGGTTATTACATAACCGAGGTCCAGGCTGAAATGATTTGTCATTACATTCAGAAAACAAAGCCCTCTTTCACACCCATAATTCATTTCGCGCAAATTAATCATTACCAGCATGGTACGGGTGTGATCTGCCATTCCTCTCCTATCAAATGACCACTTCAATCCGAACGGAAAGGTCTTAGCTTCGACTTGCATAATGGGAATGTTATCCATGACAGAAGGGAAGAGCAGTATTGACTTGAAAATAATTTCAATAAATTAAAAGACAGTTATCAGATCCAGCAGGGCCGGAATACAAGGTTCTTGTAGCCCCTAGGCACTTCTTTAATAGATCGTTTGATACTGACATGACACTTTTCAGTAACATGGTTTTGTAAGTCTCAGGCACAGTGCCTACAGTGCCTGTTAGATAATACGGCCCTGATATCAAGGCTAATCAATTAGTATTTGATCATAAATCTAATATAGCAGCAGGGGGGGCGAATCCGACATTTTGTCCAATCGTCATTTGGCTTAATTAATACTTTCTGCACTCAGCGGATCCGGTGTCGTCAGCGCCTGGTAAAAAAAAAACGACGTCGTCGTTGGGGGATCGTCCGGACGTCATTTGGTTTAATTAATACCTTCTGCGCGTCGATCCCCGGCGTCGTCAGCGTCCGGTAAACACAGCGACGACCGCGTCGATGTCATCGCCCCCCCTGCTGCTATGATCTTACAAACAGAGTAACCACTAACTCCTCCTCTTGCAGATCAATTAGGTTATTTGACTGATCGGTAAGTCTGAAATTAATTCTCGTTAAAAACCGATTATGGCATCGCATATAGACCGGATTAATCGGACTCTCAACGATTAAAAATCCCGGAGGGGCTGTTGGTGAGAATGAATAAAGGATATACCCCTGTTGAGCCTGATTTGATTGCTTGGTATCTACCTGGTAACTCCCTTCGATAACATCGCACACTAGATTAATCGCTATCACCGATGCGATATTTACGTTGTATGGAGCAATATGCCTACCACCATCTCCGTTATCGTGTCTGAGGATATAAGTTGATGGACCGAGAAAATCATTAAGAGACTTTCTTAGTTCTGTCGCGTTGTATCCTGGAAACTTGAAATCGGGTAAATCGGCTTCTGTGATATTATACTCGGTTAGGAATTTTTGTTTACTACCATCGCTGTTATCGGATATCATTTTAACGATTCGTTCATTGACATATTTCATGTCTGATATAAGTTGATTTAACACCTCAACGTGTTTTCGTGCTTTTGTTTTCCGTAGTTGTTCTAGTTGCAATTGGTAATAATGATTAATCTCGACAAAAGTATCAGTGATATCACTTAAAATAAATGTTAATATGGCGACCGATTCAGGAGTTTCCTTATGCTGAAAATACCACTGCATGATATTCCTGTCTTGAAATAAAAACCAACTGGGTGATAACGTGCTTTTTATAATAGATAATTTATTTAGATACCGGGGGGTAATTTCATGATACGATTGCGCATTCGTGTGCAAGTCCTCGGGGGTTTCACGAGGTGGATTCTCGGGCCAACCTAGTATGGTTCTTACTGAACTGTTATAAATATCAACCATATACCCCGGTGTGCTTATTTCAATCGTCGACGATAACGTCGGTTCATGAACCGTAATAGCGATTTTTGATTCCTTTCCTGTGATCGATTTTATCCTGCGTTGAAATTCTCCATTGATTTGTTCTATTTGGTATGACCCAGTTGGTATTGTAACCTCCTTCCAGTCTGGGGTCCCATCGGGCTTATTTGTCCATGCAAAAACCAGCGAGTTGTTAGGTTGTTGTCCGTTAAATGCGTCCGCTCGGATATTAGGCCAACTGTGATATATTCGCAATTTTGCCAGCGCTATTTCCTTCACTGGAACCGGTGATGGGAAGTTCACACTGAATTCTGGCTTCGTTGACGTTATCGATATCATATTTGTTTGTACCGGAGTGGTGTTCTCCGCGATCCGCTGAAGTAATTGAAACCCTTCGGGGTTCAGCGACATTATTATTATTCGTTGTTTTTAGTGTCTAATTTCAACAACCAGGTGGTTCCGGCTTCCAGTTGAAAATCCTCGATTTTTGACATCGCGGAGCTATACAACTGAACCATCGTGGAGAATTCAACATCGGATATGAACAAATTATCAATCGATAACGAGATCAACCCGGATAATTTCGAGTACGCGTCGGATACTATTTGATGTTTTACTGTATACTCGTCGAGTTTTTTCTGAAAACACGATGATATCTTCCTAGTGATTGCGTTGGCAACTCCAGCAATTGTTGTCATCGCGGAGATAGCGATTGGAACAGCGATCGGGGCTATCGTGGTCACCGTGGATAAAATAACACCGGTACCGGCTACTATACCCGACACCGAGTACACGACCGCGTCGATGGTGGTTATTTTTCTGCGGTATTTTTTTATTTTTACGCGGTATTGTTCGGAAAGCGTTTTCAAGTTCGCGGAGAACTCTTTTGCGGTATCGAATCGATATTGATGTGACGTCGGTGATACCTCTGATTCAATTACCCTGGTGGTCATTTTTATTTTAAAAGAGCTAGTGTTTTTAATTACTTAGATTCGCTACAAATTCCACATACCATGTAATGTTTGCCCCGGCTAGATTTCCATCAACGGCATAAATTGTAAACTGTTCAGTTGCGTTCCTGTCTATAATTGTTGATATTGTATTGTTAAACCCGGATGAACTCGACGATAATATATTAAACTGCATCATTGAAACCAGTGTCAATCGATAAATGCCCTTAACAGTTGCGGTGATATTTACTGTATTCTGTGTGGGAGTCCAATCGAATGATCCATGCCGAATTGTGTATACTGTGTTGATGGTGTTCTCATGAGGGGTTTTTATTTTTTCGAATTGCTCTACTACTCTCGGTAGTCCGTCTTTAATCGCTTCAACATCAGTTTTGATTGTTTCTATTTCCCGTGTATTCTCGGTCATACTTTTTTTGTTCGCTGCAACATCAAGTTTGATTGTTCCTATTTCATATGTATGCACGTCTATACCTTTTTTGTTCGCTGCAACATCAGTTTTGATTATTCTTATTCCCCGCCAATACGCGTCTATATTTTTTTTGTTCGCTTCAATATCAGTTTTGATTGTTCCTATTTCCTGTGTATGCGCGTCTACACCCTTTTTGTTCGCTTCAATATCAGTTTTGATTGTTCCTATTTCCTGTGTATGCGCGCTCATATTATTTATGATCATTGTAACATCAGTTTTGATTGTTTCTATTTTCCGTCTATGCGAGTCTACATTATTTATGATCGTTGCAACATTAGCGCCGATTATTTCTATTTCCCGCTCATGTACTACTACACCATTTCTGTTCTCTGCAACATCAAGTTTGATTGTTCCTATTTCCTGTCCATACGCAGTGATATCATTTATAGTTGTTGTGATTTCATCCAGCTTGGTATTTTTTTTACCAAAAAATTTATCAAAGTTGTCATCGATCCTGTTAACATTTTTTCGTAACGTGTAAAATTGGCCCGACAGCGTTGCAAAATCCAAAATAGTATTCCTTATTGTTGTAATATTCGGTTCGGTTACCGTCGGGGTCCCGAAAAAACTAGCGGTAGTGAGCTGTATATCGGTGATAGATTTTTTCACCTCGGTGGCAGATTTTTTCACCTGCGCGTCAAGTTCGGACACCGATCTATCCAACCTTATAAAACCGTCTTTGACTAATGTTACCGCCGATATATGTTCACCCGGTTTGAGTCGTCCGTCGCTGGTATACAACGCGATAGTGTCCTCGGCGGCATCACGCTGTCGTGTTAAAACATCATCCAGCGACACATTACTGGATTTCAATTTACCCTGGCGGTCCTGAAATACGACTATTTCACCTGGGTCAACACTGGTTAAATTCAACGTATCAGCGATTTCATCCTCAATTAGTTTTTTTATGTCATCGGTGGCGAGCGTTTCCGTGGATTCTTTCAGCGCCGAAATAGGTCGTCCCCAAATATCAATCATCGTTATTGTAAAAAAAAACGGCGTTTCTAATTAACCCGCCGGGCCTCTACGACCCCACTAGTGTATTCGTTTACAACCACATGAGGTGGTTTTCGCGATGATGAAATCGCCGCGAGTACGTTCAATACCTCACGGCCGCATATCGGTGGGTCACTTAATCGCTGTGTTGGCAGCGTGGAATAAAAAACCCGGGCTGAACACGCCCGGATATACCGCATAAACTCGTTCGGCGGGGCTAACCCGTATGAATCAAAATAGACGATTGCACGCGGATCAATCGCGTACGCAACCCAATGAGTTCCCGCTCCGGAGGACCCATCGAGGTTAATTATGCCTGTTTCAGTATTCCTTGGGGCCGCCGGTAATTGATCCCTCATAAAAACACCTCTGAAGTTTTTTATCGCTAGCGCGTTCGCGGCGTCTATTAAATCAAAATTAGACATGGGAGTCATTGACTCCTGAGTCAATAAACGGTTCCCGGTAGTCTTAGACCCTTTCCCGAGTACCATGAATACGGGGTTCCCGGTAGTCTTAGACCCTTTCCGGCCACGGATCGTTTTTTTTATAACCTTTCCCGGTTGCCTTTTTCAATGCCATTCCCGCCGCGGTACCAATGGCTCCTAACGCTGCCGCCTTAGCCACTGCTGGTGCGGCCGCGGCAATCAATGCCGGAATCGCGGCTAACAGCGGAAATATCCCACCGGTCTTTTCCATGTTTTTGATTGCTGCGGCTGAAAAATCTATTTGAACACCCTTTTTATTCTTCATCGCATTATTGAAATGTTTTATTTGACGCGCCGTCAACGATATCTTATGATTACCACCTGCCATCTGTGACGGCTTCAGCGTTATTGTGGTCCCGCATTGTTTAGCCGACTTTGATCGTAATTTCTTGACTTGACCATCAGTCAACTCTACACTGACGACACTATACGACATTTTATTGTAAACGTGTTTGTGCTTTCAATTACATGTTTTCCACTGGCGCATCAACGATTCTCATTCGTCCGCCAACACCTTCCAGCAGCATTGATTTATCGCTGAGAATGACAGCAACCGCTCTGTAATTAACACCACCCGGGGCTATACGAGCTCGGAAGTGTATATCAACGACGGATTGTCTCGTTAAATCAAGATGTTCCAACGAAAAATAATAAATCGGATACAGCTTTTTAAAATCAAGTTGTGATATTTGCAAACCAGTGTCGACGTTCTGATCACGGCCCATATATGACAGCAATCGATGATACACACGTGCGATATGGTTGTCGCCGTAATTAAGCTGTATATCCTCGGATGGTTCCTGTTGTCCGTTTATTCTCAGCGAAACATCCCTGACTCCTAATTGATCAAATATCATATGGCTGTGTTCTTGACTGCCCAATCGTTCCCTATTCTGTAGCGCTATGAATATATGACGCGGGGCTGAAACACCCTGTTTTGATGCCAGGTGCCATGTAAACGTATCGGCGACGTTATCCTCTTTAGCATCAGTTGTTACCGCTAGCCAACTCAACAACGATTTTCCTCCCTGTTCCATAAATGCTAACAATCGTGCTTCCGTGGTAACTGATGGAGTCAGCACCGGCATCCACAATGCCATTTTAGTTAAAACAACCTTACCGGCAGCGACGCCAGCAGCATGCCATATTGCATTGTTATCATCGCCCCTTCGCGTCAGCGCGATTGTATGCTTGGCCCCATAGATAACCCTCCTGACATTTCTGCAGAATCCAAATATGTGATGGAGTGGAATCGCGCATGAAAACTGTCGGCGTGGTCTTTGCAACATTTCTACTCGTGTTGCAAATCCCATATTGTAATTATCGTTAAGACTTTTTATAACAGTGAAATTAGCGCCTGGTTTTGCTCTGCGATCTGGATTGGTTGCTTCATCCTGGTCAATTGTGGTATTTTCTTTTATTAGCACGTTGACGTGCTGAAGATGGTCAGCGTTATTAGTGATATCCTTTGCGAACATCATAGATGGGCCCGCCGATCTTGTATAATCATCCGAATATCTCGCTAACCCAATTATCGTTGTTGCAACATCAACCTCGCGTTCTATTGATTCAATTTCTCGCCCGTCAATAAGGTATCTGGCGCTCTCAAATAACGCCATGATACCGTTGTTGACAAAGCCAACTCGAACACGATTGTCATCTGCGTATGGCGCATTATCGGCAGCATTTGTCACGAGTTCTCCCTCAATTTCGATAAACGCTTCACACGGCAAAAAATATTTACTGGTATCTTGGACCTGAAGTTCAATTCGCGATCGTAGGTCGGGTTGCGCTGCATAATAAGAATAATATTGATAATCACGGACAGAATCATCCCTGCGTACTGGGGCGTCCATATCAAACGCGGGGTCAGCGGTTCGCGCAAACATTTTATTATTTATCATGTTGATGTTTTCAATTGAAATCCATTAACGTCGTTTTCGTCGTAGACCACTCCCCGCTATCGCGTTCATGAGCGCGTTGGTTGCCGCATCGGCTGATGGCGAAGTCGCCAACGACGGAGTCGTCGCCGCCAACGACTCTAGTTTTTCTTCCACGGCGTTATTTATTACTTTACTGACATTCGCAGGCATCACTGTCGTTGATGGCATCTGTTTTTTTCTTGAAAATCTCTTGGATTTCACCAACGACATTAGTTTGTCCCGCGCGGCTGAAAGCGCCTTTCCGGCAACATCTCCAATAGCACTAATACCCTTATCACGAATAACATCAATAGCCTTCATTCCTAATTGTTTGGCTAACGGCGCTACTCTTGGAGCCATTCTTGTAAATAACCCCGCAATGGTGCTACCGAGACCATCTCCATAGTACGCGCGGTAAACGGGCAATCGCGAGTTTACCACGTAGACGAGTACTGGTTTATCGTGGTTGTAGTGTATGATCATCTTTATTATAAAAACACCGGTTTTTCAATTAGTGATTGTGATCACCAGTGATTGATCACCCCCTTCCCCTTTCCCACCGCCGTGTGGAAAACCGGAATAAATTTTATCAAAATTTCCTGGGGTTTTTGCCCTTGATAAAAATCCGGTTTTTTTCCGGTTTTTTCTTGATTTTTGGTCATTTTTTGTTGCCTATAGTCGTTTTTTTTTTCGATTTTTCAGCGAAAACATTGATTTTCTCTAAATGATTTCCTGGGGTTTTTGCCCTCAAAAAATGGCAAAAAACGGTCAAAAAATGGCCAAAAACAGTCAAAAACGATAATTTTATAATTTTATAATTTTTTTAATCATCCACGAGTTCGTCTATGAGCGTTCGATACGCACTAACGTCCATGATACCGCCCGTAAATAACCGCTTGCAAATATCAGCGGCCTCATTGATTATTTCCGGAGAGTTATTTCAGGCTCGTTATCCTCCGATTAGTACCTCTAGCCGTGATATATCACTGAGAACACTGTTGGGACAGGTAACGCCGTAGGATTCTTTGCCAACAGAGTATCCTTTTCCTTTTTTTTGTTTTATCCTTTTTTCAACTTCCTTGTGGAATGCGTCGTAATCGGGGCCACCACCACGTGGTATTTCGTCCCTGTGTATTCTCGCTAAATGCACTATTCTTGTCCAATCCTTTAACGACTTTATATTTTTCTCGTAACCGCTATTGATATGCTCCTTATCTCGTATGCTCTTAGCAAAATTGGAGGCAGTAAAATCAATTAATTCTTCCCCCCCCCTGCTGAAGCCTCTAATTTGATCCCTTGTGCTCTTCTTAAGTACATTACGGGGTATATTCCTCTCTTTTTCTCCTTCTGGTATTTCTTCTTCCGGTATTTCTTCCGGTATTTCTTCTTCTGGTTCTCTTGCGGTAGCACCTAGTTCTTCTTCGTCGGCCATTGTAACATAAGGTTCTTGTGGTTCGGTTATAGCGAGTGGTGGTGGCCTCCGTGTTGCAGCAGCCGCTATTTTTGCAGGGAGTGTTTCTAAAGACTTTTTTGTTTGTTCGGTCTGAGCCGCTATCTTTTCAAGCGCATCGAGGACGGGTACAGGTGCCGCCGTAACATCTTTGGTCGCTTTAGTTACCGGGGCAAAGAGTTGCTCGCTTCCAACAGCAAAATCAGTTTGCATTTGCTGCCGCGTTTGAAGTTGCTCTCGGACCCTGTCTCGTAACGGTATGAACTTTCTAAGCGCCGCTAGCCGCTCTCTGGCTAGCCGAGTAGTAAGTGATTCGCCTACCATTATTGCAATTGCGAAGCAATTTCTAATTTCCCGCCGAAGTTTTCGTCTATAATCCTTCTAATGTTTTTGATCTTGCTAGAAATCTCCCGGCGTCGTTCATAAACACGTCCAAGTTTTTTTCGTATTATTTCAACGGCAGTGAATAGTCCAATGAATGCATTTGCGTCATTGTGGTACAAGTTTTCATTAATCGTATGTTGTAATCGTTTTATAAAAAAGTACTCGCGGGCCAGGGTAAAACGCCCCCGTTTCGATTGTTCGTTAATAATCTCGTAATCGGATAATATTTTTTCACTGTCGAGACCATCAGATAATTCAATTCCTTGATTTTTTAATTTTGAAATCTCGGCTAATATATTATTGATGTCTTCGATATTCATTATTCTTATAAAACATCTTGTTTTTAAATTAAAAAAATGAAACCCCGCGTATCAATCCCGGGGTGTTCAACAATTCGTTTTCTTTGAAACAGACGTGACCTCGTCAGCGCCATAGGCGCCGGTGACTTCGTCACTCGCTGATTTCTGTTACATATGAAAATCGAATTCTGTGGCCCGTCTTTTTTGAGATCGCTGTTTGATATACTCGTTCTGCTACTTTTCGTATTGAGGCTCTACAAATATCGAAATATTTTCCTGCCTCGTTCATCGACTGAAATATTTTTTCTTCGTGAGTTGTTGTATCAAACGATTTAACACCCCTTGCTTGCTTTGAAAACTTACCAGTTTGGCCTTTTTTATTGTTTTCACTCTGAGAGATGGCTTGCAGGTTTGCAAGAGAATTATTTAGACAATCAGAATCAATGTGATCAATAACGAAACCATCCTCGATTGGCCCCTTAAACGCTTCATATACCACCCTGTGAACAAGATACTTCTTCTTTCCGGCACCAAACATTAAATACCCGTGATTGTTTTTCCATCCAACCGGCTTCTTCAGTTTGCGGTTTCTAACAATGCCGTCGCGAGATGCCTCGTAAGTGACGAGCAAGGGGTGAGGTCTGAACTCTTGGTCCATTTATATAATAATACTACTTGTCTAATTTATTATTTGGTTTAATTATAAATCTTTCAATGTAGTCCTGGGGGGTTTTGATGACGAAGTCAGCGGTGGGGTCAATGACGGCGTTTTTAATTCGCTTGTCATAATAGTGTTTTAACTCTCTGTATCGCTTTACGCCACAATTAATACACAACTGTGATTTTCCTCTTACACCGACGTGACAAACCAAGCACGGGAGGGGGCCAAGAGAACCATTACGAACGCTTTGTAAATGGTACCCGCAGAATTCACCTCTACATGATTTATTGCACGGGGTTGTCGACCCAATCATCAACCATTTGCAGTGATTCATTATACTATATTCTTTCATTTAAATACTTGTTTTAATTATATGGATGAGTTCGAGAGATTAGCAGCAATTAAGCCCTGGAAAAATATTAAGTTCAATCTCGATAGAGTCCTCAAGGACACACCAAAAGCGTTAATAAACGATAGAACCCTGTTGAGTAAAATACGCGATTGTATCAATGAATTCAGGCGTGATGGTGCATCTCATAGTTGATCAACATTTCGAATTGATGGCGTTGTTGATGCTACCATGAACGACAACCGCGCAGCAACGATAATATCACAACTTGACGGTAAAAAGTATTTCTTCAGAGTAAAATTCATTGTCCGGGTGGAATCAGGTGATTGGATCATACGTGATAAATTTGAACCAGTTCTCAGCGACAAGAAAACAGTCATTGTTAGCCGCGACTCCAAGCCGGGGCTGTTAACCGGAATTGACAGACCATACTATGAACGAGCGTATCCTGAAACAGCAGTTGTTTATGGAATATACCCGTTAAATAAGAAACCTGATATCGGAAAACTGAAACCAATGAAACAGTCAACGGGGATAAATTGTGTAGCAGAACGAGTAATAGAGCATTTTACAAATGCGTGTCGAGGAAACAAATTGACTGATTTACGACGTAGCAAAATCAACCAGTGGGAACTAACCGTAAAAGAGCGTGGAGCAACCATCAGCGACATAGCGAGATTAGAAACGTCGTTGAGATTTCCAATAACCGTTACAACGATAACCGGTGAAGTATTATACGAATCAAAGTACAAATCAAATGGGGCCCCAATCAAAATTATTGATCATAACGAACACGCATGGACGCCCGCGATCACAGTGTTTCCACGGGATAGAACGGTAAAGTATATCCCGGGGGAATTTATACAAGATGGTTTTCTCGCGGAGAGGAAACTATTTGATGCTATCGCTTATTTGTGTAAAAACGACCCTGTATCAGTGTGGTTACTTCGCAGCGCTGATACCTTTGATCAGTTTGTAAGACCAAACGGTGAATTATATCGCACTGAAGCATTTCACAACAGGATGAAAAAAACCGCCATAGAATTTGAGGAGCATGATGAACAACTGCTAACAAATTGTTTTACGATTCCATCGGTTGTAGCTCATGTTGCAGCAAGGAAAAATGCGTGGAGTCCAACGCGCAAGGAATTTCTACCGGATGTACAATCCAGTTGTTTGGAATACTATCACGGTGGACTATGGAACACTGAATACAACCGCGACGCTATGATTTCCGTTGATATGGTTGCCTGTTATCCAGCGAGTTTTCTCGGGTATGGATCCGCCGCTGAGTATTTCAAACGATTTGGACACCCCAGACATGAAATGACTCGTGTTGCTATTAATGGACCACTGCCTGATTTTGATTTAACCGGATTCGCTCGCATAGTATCATTTGAGTTCGCGGCAGGACTTCATCGCTGTTGCTATATTTGGATCGGTAGACACATGGCTGAAAAGAAGTGGTTGCCAATAGCACTGCTACGGTATATGATTGATTGTAAAATGCTAGTTTCGTTGATTGTCAGTGACGCGATTATATCATATCGGGCGCAGACTGAAGTCTGGTTACCAGAACCAGAGCGTCTAGATAGCATAATTGACGAATCCAGAAAACACATCGATGCCGACGAGGAATATATCGTCGAATGGTCCAGGAGGATATTCAACCAACGAAACCACGAGGCAAAAGATCTCGGTAGAAGAATAATCGGTAAGTTCACACAAGGCGGAAAAAACTGCGATTACAAACGATATTGCTCACGGCTGATTATAGATGACGCAGAATATGATTTCGTAATCAAGGACGCAGTGGCGAAAAATAGATACGTGAACTGCGAAACAGCTTTCTTGTCCAATGGAACAAGGTTGGGTACAGTTGTTACCTACAGCGATGGAGACAGCCCGGCATACCCGCATTTGAGGGCATCTATGCTGGGTTACGCCGCTATCAATTTATTCTCGATGATAAATAGATTCCCCGACACCGCGGTTAGAGTAGCCGTTGATTCATTTTATATAGACGTAGCGTACAAGGAAAACGTAGCCGGGTTTACTAGTCCGGACGAGAGTTGGGGTACATGGAGAATTAAAAATGAAATACGACGCGATTATTCCCCGTCAGCAGATGTCACCGTTGAGAACAACTACTTACGCGGTGATAAATTATCGGAATGGTCTAATGCACCACCGTGTTCTGATCCAATTTGTAGACACAAGACGGTTTATTTAAGCGGCTGTGGCGGGTCAGGAAAGACGACTCGGGCAATTGAATTATTTCGAACGCGGGCAAGTATAATCGTGCTTACACCGACCCATAGACTAGCGCGAGAGATAAAACAACGAAATGTTGACGCCGTTACTTATCACAGCTTTTTTCGATACAGCGGCGGTGAGTGGACTCCTGATCGAATGGGTGAAAAATTTATTCCTGAGGTTATCATCTGGGATGAGATATGTACTGTTTCGTTAGATGTTTTACAAATGTTTCTTGATTGGTTGCTGCTCGCGAATACAGCGGTGATCATGTGTGGCGACCATAGCCAACCACCACCATTTGTCGGCGAGGGTCCACATGATTGGTTAAAGGGTTTTGTGGACTATTATGAAGAAACCGATACTGATTACCGAGCACTTGATGAACAACTACGCGAGGTTAAAAAATTAATCAGATTACAGCCGGATAGAATTCAATGTGAAATAATCCGCGAGGTGATTCCGGAAACGCCGTTAAATGAATTCTGGGAAACATGGAGACCAAACGATTTGATTGTAGCGAGTAGAAAGATAGTCAGAGACACACTTCAGCGGAAGTTGTTTACGTTGCATAAGGAAAAGTTTCCAACGCGTCCAGTGCCGTTATGTTATAGACCCGCGGATACACGGCGGCAGAACATTGAAGTTGAAATTCCAGGCCTGACAGCGTCAGGGACAAAAAAACAAATTCTCGTGCTGAATGATATTGTGCTCGTTGATATCAGCGTCGTCGAGGACGCGCTACGTGCTGATAAATCCCCGTGGACGCTAGGATACGCAACAACAATACATTCCTCGCAGGGACTAACCATCACGGACACAATTGTTTGGATGGTTGATAATCGCATCGAATGGTCAAATCTAGTCTATCTTGCAGTGTCCAGAGTACGGAGGATAAATCAGCTTCGAAGAATTGTTGTTGACGGAGTCAGTGACGAAGCCAGTGACGGAGTCACCATCGATGCAAGCGTCATTGATAGAAAACTCTCGGGTTACCGCCAACAGGATAAAAAAAAACAGCGGCGTTTTGATATTGATGCCGAATTAATAATCTCGCTACGACAACAACAGAATAATCACTGCGCGAGTTGTAATTGTGTAATGCGCTGGCGTTATTCGGATAAAGACGCTCGCCAATTTACCGTGGACAGGATCGATAACAGTCTCGGTCATGTCAAAAACAATGTAAGGTTGACCTGTCTTGAGTGCAATAGACGCAACGGCGCTAGTTAAGACCACGCGGGGGTAATTGAGTATCGTCAGGTATCACTTGTAGTTGCTCGCGTGTAAATCCGCGCTGAGGAGCAGTTGAATCCAGTCTATAGATCGGTGGTCTATCAGTTGATCGTGTTATCGTTGATATGTTATGTGTGGTAACACTCCAAATAGGATCAGTAGCTCTTTTTTTACCGCCTTCAAGCTCTCCTGGTTCATATAGATATCTAACAGTGACATCGCCGAGAATCGGCTTGGAAACGCTATCTATTTTTGATCTTCCGGGTATATACTCGTATTTAATCGCGTCGCTGGGCTTCATGTTGATTGCTCGGGTAATCTCGTTATTTAACGCTGCAATTACGCCTGGTAACCTTTTGACCCATTCACGAGATCGTTTTTCTTGGATAAATTCCTTCGCGTATTGATATCCAAATAACCGTTCAGCAAGAGTCCGATTGAATCGTTCAACAATTGCCTGATCACGATGTAGCGCAGTATGACCTCGTCGTACCGCGACGCTATGATGTTTCAGCGTTGATAAAACAGCGCCGCGAAATTCACTACCAGGATCAACTTGTAATAGATTTGGCCAGCGCAGAGGACCCCTTCGATAAATTCTTTCAAACGCAGCGGCTACTTCAGTTGCTGACTTTGTTTTTAACGGCTCCGCTTGTTTGTATCGACTCGCAACATCAACTACGGTTAGCGCGTATTTGTAACCGTTGTCATGCGGCAGAAATAGTATATCAGCCTGATGAACTTCATTAGGTACGCTGACATCAAAGCGCGAGAAGTTGATTTGTTTAGGCGGTGGTAGATAAATTTGCCATATAGCCTGTTTGGATAACCAATTAGCCGCGGTGGCCCTCGTTACTTTTGCAGCGCTTGCAAGCTTACCAATTGCGGCCTTCCCCTTCCAGTATCCTCTCGGAGAATAATAGATGGATTCCATGTTGTTATTATAAACGCTAGCGTTTTCAATTACCAGCGCGAGAAGCTCCGCTTCCAGTCATTAATTTACCTTTCATAGCCGATTTTACCAACCATGAGGCCAATTTTTCTTTGAAGGATTTATCAGGAATAGCATTTAACGCGTGAATTAAAATTTTACGTCCGCGATATGACGCTGTTGCAGATCGCTACTTTTGTAAGCAACATCATGAGCATGACACGCCTTATCGATAGCGTTTATTGGATACTCACCGGGCCGGGGTTGATTTTGATCATCGAGTCTGATATCTAATCGCGTTCCGGGGCCACAGTAGCTATATCCTGGGAGGTGTTTTTCTCCTGGATACTTTGCCCACGGGGTTCCGGGGAGTTTTGATAACTTGGCTGCAATATCACCTCCTCGCTTTTTTTTAAAACATCTCCGGGTCTAATAGAAATAAATCTAAATTTCTTTATACCGCATTGTGCACACTTGCCAGTAAGCGCCGATCTGTTATTTCTTGTTGTAACGGTTGTCATATCATTTGTGCCAGTACGCACTCTACACTTTACACAATATAGATCCATAATTTATGTATAGAGACATGAATATAATTGACTTTTCAGCGACTAAAACAAGAGAACCAGTTAAGCATGTTGCAGCGTTACCAAACTCGATCCGGATGATTATCATCGGACCATCTGGATCCGGCAAGACGCAATTGTTACTCAATTTAATAATGAGATGGATAAGTGGGATAAGTTGTATTTGGTTGCTCCTAGCGTAGATGATCAACGATGCTACGAGGTGTTAAAAGATTTCAACGAGAATGCATCAGCGATCGCTAAAAAAAATGTTATTGAGTTTATTACGGATATCAATGATGCACCGGGTATCGATGATATTGATGGCGACGTTAACAATTTAGTCGTGTACGATGATGTTATGTTAGACAATCAAAAAAACCCAGCTAGGATATTTTCCAGAGGCAGGCATAAAAACACTGACGTGATATATGTCACTCAACGATACACTCAGATTCCAAAAGTAATCAGAGACAACTGTAATATTCTTGCTGTATTCAACGGCGTTGATACACACACGCTACGAAATATTTGGCAGACATGGTGCGGCGGTGACATGGACTTTAATGTTTTTCGAAACTTTTTTAGTCATGCTCAGTCGACCCCACATGGATTTGTAACGATAAATTTACATGACCCTCGGACACGATATCGTATCGGACTTGACCAAATATTCGGTTAAATTGTAAATAACCACTTAGCAGCAGGGGGGGGCGATGACATCGACGCGGTCGTCGCTGTGTTTACCGGACGCTGACGACGCCGGGGATCGACGCGCAGAAGGTATTAATTAAACCAAATGACGTCCGGACGATCCCCCAACGACGACGTCGTTTTTTTTTTACCAGGCGCTGACGACACCGGATCCGCTGAGTGCAGAAAGTATTAATTAAGCCAAATGACGATTGGACAAAATGTCGGATTCGCCCCCCCCCCCTGCTGCTAATATATGTATTAAACTTTTCTATTTTTTTTTTAAAAATGTATCAGGCTTCCAAAATGCAATAATTTTGTAATATATGCATTACCCCATTACATTAGTCGAAACCGTGGATACACGTGAGTGATCGATATTTACTTGTATGACAGTGTTTACTTTCAATGCAGGACGGGAAACGTATATATACTTGCTATAAATAGACGAAAGAAACATTATTATTTTTACCTGACTCGTTGAAATGAATTTTATTTATTGAAAGTCTCTCAGAAATGAGACCAGAACATCGACGGTACAGCACCCCCTCAAGAGTCCCATTTTCCAGACCCTGTCCAACCATGCGTTTTCCCTATGTTACGAAGGTTGATTAGTTTTTCTTACTATCTAAATTTATTGCATGACATAACCTCCATGACACATGCACAAGTAGTTATTTAGAAAAGATCATATATGTCGCATCGTAACAAATGCTTACATAAATATTCTTTTCTTCATAGAGTGACAGTCGTGTACAAAGGAGCTTGTCTCAAACCATGTTCCAATATTTAGTCGCCTTTTTGCGATTTAAAAAAAAACAAAACAACAGAACCACAAAGCCTCTTTAGGATTCGTGGTCATTTTATTTTCCTTCCCTTTTTGTAGAAAATAAAAACTCGTCGAAATTGTCGTTTTGGGGCGATTTTAAACAATCACTAACGTCCCACATATTATATCACTTGAATAAAGGTGGTTATCATTCCTCTTCAAATTCCACTCCTATCATTTATTTCTCAATGCGTAAATGCAATATGGGTTTTGGCTATAGGAAGGGGAACAATGATGAGATAATATAAGCGAAAAGTAACTACATTTGGGCAGCGGTACACTTTAAAGTTTTCCACTATGCAGCATTTATCTGTCGTCAATACCGTTATTGTATTAGCGAAAAATATCTACAGTTGCACAGTCCTTAAAGTTTACCACTATGCAGCAATTATTTGTTCTCAGTTATTGATGTCCTTATTTTGGCTTCTTAAGGGAAACGGCTAATACATGTTAATTTCTCTTTGAAGTTATTTAAACTTCAAAGATTCAAAGAGAAATTAACATGTATATGCCGTTACCCTTGACTTAAGAAGCCAATTTATTCTACTTCTTAGTAGTACCAGTTCAATAAATGCTCGACTGCAAGTTAGGAACTTGAGAAGTATTTTTCTCTATATTATGAACATTTTCTTGGTAAATTTAGTTGATTTATTTTTAATTTGAAAAATATAATGATAAACTAGATATATGGCCTATTTTTCCCTTAGAAAGTTTCCAGCGTCATAGCCAAGTCCCTAGCTCACGGTTATCAGCAGTTATATAGAGGATACACCTTTCATTAGTTGGTTATGAAAGTTCAACCGCTCCGGTGACCTAGAGCGTCCGCCTCGGATGCGGGAGTTCCTCGGGTTCGAACCCCGGTCGGGTCATATTAAAGCCATACAAAATGGTACTAGCAGCTGCCTCGCTTGACGCTCGGCATTAAGAGATAAATGGTAGGACTGGTCGGATGTTTCCGGCCTAAACAAACAATCGTTACCTAATGGTTATAGCAATCCTCATGCGTTTCCAAAGGATTAAATGTCTCCTTCATTAGACTCCAGCATTCGGTTTTAGTAAATGTGTATTCTCGTTTGATTAGTCCAATGTATTTTGTTTTAGCTGTCGCAAAGTTACTATTTTAACCTGTCCCAAAGTGTACATGTTTAAGCAGTCGCAAAGTGAATAGTTTTAAGCTGTCGCAAAGTTACTATTTTAACCTGTCGCAAAGTGTACATGTTTAAGCAGTCGCAAAGTGAAAAACTTTATACGTTTGAAATCAAAACAGTTAAAATATAGAGTTAAACATTCAGTTTGGGCAATATAACTCAGATCTTCATTGTTTTTTATTGGTGTTATTTTTAAACATTTTGGCAAATTGAATGTAACAACAGACTTAACTGAATGTAAAACGACCCTGAAAATCCTGCTATTAAAAGCATGATTTTTGTTTTTCCAATATTATATATGACTCCATGTTACAATGTTGATTTTGAACTTTGAAATTTTGATAAGAAACGTCATGAAAATAAACTTTACACTAGATTTATAAACATGCAGCTGCTTTCATTATTTTTGACTGCATTTCTTTGAAAAGGGATGTATAAGAAAACTACCATCTAATAAAGAGTGCAAGATGTTTGCACCTTAACACCACCACACCAGCTGACTAAAGTCTATTTCTCAATGAAATAAACATTTCATCTGTGTATAATATTCTCCGACAGAAGTAAGTTATTAACGACTTTTTGGCCCATTTACTAATTTCCCTGGCTGAGGCATCTAGTCCTAAGCTTCTGCAGGAGTGGTTAGGATGAATTAATTCTGATCAATTAGCACACCCACTATCCTTGATCCCCGTTGTGTATGTCCGCATATGCCATCTCTCACGTGTGCCGAATGCCAATTTGACGGAAACAATCCTTTGTCGGCGATGCAGAGAAGGCAAAAAAGTAAAACCTAAAACCTAAAACAATGGTACTCTGTGACCGCAACTGTTTTGTAATCATCACATTCATGAAATTCTCTGGAACATAGATACCTATATATATATATATATATATATATATATATATATATATATATATATATATATATATATATATATATATATATATATATATATATATATATATAATTTTTTGGTGTTATATAAGTTACTTACAAAGGAGTGTGAAGTAAATCTATTTGCAACATTTACTCCGCTCACAGTCTGAATGAGATTTGACTTTGTTCAATTTGTTGTTATTGCATACACTATGTCAGCTTAGGTCCAATTACAATGTGAGTTTCTATACGTAACAAAGATTCGCTGATTTCTTTAATTCAACAGAACAGCCGCAGGCTGTTTGGCTCCCACTGAAATTGAATCAATGGAAATTTGTCAAATGGTAAATGTTCCCATTTCCTTTAATCATTTTGTGTTAATTTTTTAAAAATCTTTTCCAAGCCATTTCGCCCACTTTGATTTTCCCTGACAGTGATTGAAGTTGCTGAAGTTGGATATTTTTTTTTCTGGCACCGACTGACTGTTGGGTTGTGGAGGATTGGCAGTTTAACTTCATCAACAACCTTAAGCCTTATCAAGGAGTGTCTTGTAAATCTGGTTGCAGACACATTTACTTCACTCACGATTTTAATCGGATTTGACTCTTTCGTTTTGCATTTATTACATAAGTTATATCAGCTTACAAAAAAGTTCTTAAAGCAAAAAACATTTATCCTAAAGTGGTTAGGTTGGAAGTATCTCGGTTCCATGAGTGTAACCACCAAACTCGTTTGTCCGTCCACAGTTGTAGCATTATGAATGTGACAGACTTGGAACTTCTTGGAATCCGAAGTGAGATCTTCTTCACAATATAAGTTTGTCACTCACTTTTGAAAACACAAAAGCAGCAACGATCTCGCACAAGCACAGTAAACGGACATCACTTAGAGAAAAGACAAAAATTGTATGGATGGTCACTCAGAAGATCACAGCCTGGACAATCTAACAACGGAGACTGCCTATCCAATAAGTAGGTGCATGAAACAAGCAGTCTACGCAATCACAGATCTTGCGACTAGGCTTACGTTGGTTTTTGTCATTTATTAATTTCATTAATGAAGTCCGTGTGAAGCGAATAGACATAGAACACAATTGATTTTACTATATGTTCTCTACATTTGTTTCTCAGTACTGACCTTTCCACTGTGTAACAATCAATACAAATCATACGTTGATCTAAAATACCTTCAAAGATGACTTCACGGTGAAGTTCTCGTCAAAGTTTGACCTGCTCTTTTTTTAGATGCTGGACTATCAACATAGCAGCATGTAAACAGAACACAGATTTCTCTTCCGGATCATCACCAAGGCCTTATTACTCACTGTGCACTATCGCCGAAATACACACAGACAACAACACCCTGAGCTCATATTATCAAGAATAAACAGTTACCTTTAAATTCCTACCAAAAATGCATAAATAAAACTCTTCTATCACCACCAAAATGTGAGAGGAAAAAATGTTCTAAAAATAGACTAGAACTACATTCGTGGGTACTGAACTGGAAGTATTAATTGTGAACCGATTCCTGACAGGGTTAGACAATTTCACCTCCATGGACAAAACTTCCATCCGTGATCAAATCAATGTCTCTTAAATACTGCTGCAAAGTTTTAAGGGATTTCATCCATGAATAGGACAGTTACAGGCTTTTAGATGACACCACTGTAACACAAGCACAAGCCAATTCCAAATGGCCGAATCTCAAAAATGCACAAAACTTAAAGTTTAATTGTGATTTTGCTCATCAAGATAAACACTTCAAATAAACTGCAATTAGTTTTTAGTTCAAACACCAATCTGGAAATTACTAGAAATTAAACCTGACTGTTTAACTTTCTTAGAAAATTCAATTTTAAAAAATGAAACATATTTTGATATGAAAATTTATATTTAACTTAGATTTTAATGACAATTTAAAACCTGAAATTGACAAATTTTGTTCTATGGCAAAGTTTCTCCATTCCTTTGTCATAAACATCAATGGTTTTCCTTATCAGGTGTGAAGCAATTAAACCAGAGCTTGTCAATGAAAGGTAACACCTGAATTCTGGTAGCATCTAAATACGCAAGCTAGGTCTAACCAAGTACATGACATCATTTCCACTCATGAAGGGGAGGAGTCTTCAGATGTTAGGCTTCCAGTAGTATTGAAGAGTTGGTGAAGTTCTCTGAAACCAAGCTAGCATGCCTTCTCCTAGTTATATAAGTGAGAGATTGAGGATAATTCTTGTATTTTACATGCAGTTATTGTAAATGAAACCATGAAAGGGTACAAGAAGAGGAAGACAACTTTTTTAAACCTGGATATATTCCACATAACAAAGGAGTCACATATTTGACTGATGATACTCTACCAAGTTCCAGTGCTGCATCTGTTCCAGTGACCAGAAGAATTGATGCAGACAAGTTCTCTCTCATAGCAGTGACTAAGCCGAGAAATGGGGGTCTCAAGTCAGTTCAGGCACCAGACTGTAATGGCACACCTGGGTCTGCACAAATTCTACGACCATCATCCAAAGCAAAACTGGACCTGAAAGAGACAAATTTGAATGAACACGATGGGGCACGTATGATCTTATGGAAAAAAAATGTTGAAATGTGGAATGATATCATTTATCGCCATGGCAATCAAGTCAACATGTGTGGCAGACCAGAGTTCCAAACTGTTAATGAAATAAAATGGGGACTTGCTTGGAAGCATACTATGATGTGTCAAAACTGCAGCTTTAAGTCACCAGAGTATAAGTTGTATGATGAAATAAAAACAAAGAAACCTGGGCCAAATCCTGCTGCTGTAAATATGTTTCAAGCTGGACTACAAGATACACGAATGGGCAACACCAGGGCTAGAAACTTCCTTGCTGTCACTAACATTCCGCCACCTAGCAGAACATCTATGCAAAGGGCCTCCAAACTTGTAGGCAAAGCAACTATGGAGCTCAATGAAATGGACATGACAGACAAGCTGAAACGAGTCAGACAAGTTAATGTTATGCGTGGTGTTCAGCATCCTGAGCAAATAAATGTTGCTTTTGATGCAAGATACAATGCCATTAGCTTTGGACATGAAAAGAAACCTGGTCAAAATTCATCACAAGCTGTTGGAATTGCCTGCGAAACTGTTACAGAGAAGCAATACATTGTGGGAACTACAATAGAAAACAAGCTGTGTTGGACTAGAGCATGGCTGAAGGGGAAAGGTTTTGATGTGAAATGTCCCGGAGGCCATGTTGTCTGCACAGCAAATATGTCACCAGTTGCACCACATTCAGAGTATGAAATGGCAAGAGAAATGGGAAACAAGTTTGTGCTGCAAGAGATTCTCATTAGACATGCAACAACAGATGGAGATGCACAGGCTGCTGCTGGCTTCCAAAATGCTTACACCATTCTGCATCCAATGTAGAAAGTAGAAAGACTGTCGGATCCCATCCATTTGGGTCGTTTACAGTTCAAACGGTGTAATTCTGCAATATTTAGTGAAAATATGTTTCCAGGAATAAGAACAAGAGAAGGAAAAAGGCTCAAACAGAAATTTGTCAGCCAAGACATTAAAGCACGTTGCGGATTAATCTTCAAGCAAATGACGGAGGACAATAGTGGTGATGTTACAAAAATTAAATGTCAACTTCCCCAAGTATTTGATGCCACTCTGCGCTGTTATTCAGGGGACTGCTCCAAATGCCGGCATTATTCAAAGGTCTGTAGGGGAGGAAGTACTAACAGCTGGTGGATGCGATCAGCATACCTGGGCCCTCATCAAGTGACTCATCTCAACGTGACAGAAAATGATAAGAACATCCTGCTAGAAGTTCTGAAAATGAAACTCTCCTGTGATGTTGTAGAAAGACTACGACTGAACACAAACACAGAAATGTGAGGCGGTGGACAGATCAATCAGTGTTTCATTACCTAAAAATGTGAACTATTCCAGAAACTTTGAGGCAAGAGTGCATTCAGCAATACACAGACTCAATAACAGCCTGGGATCATCACTGAAAATAAAAGTGACACACTTGGGAGGTAAACTTTCAACAAGGACTCTGAGATCACTGGAGACAATGGATAAAGACTGCACTTACCATCAGTTGTATCAAAAGCATCCACAAACCAGGAAACGTATTCTAGCAAGACGAGGAAATATGATACAGGCCCATCTGAGGTACAGGACACAGCAAGGCAATAGGAAGTCTGACTACTGCAAAGGACTGCTAGATACCAAGGGCGATCACTCCTATGCAAAGGTTTAGCAGGAGCCAATGGACACTGCAGACAGAAAAAGTTATCTTAATCCCATGTGCAAAATGAAAGTGCTCAAAGACACCATGAAGAACACATTGTACAGAAGGGAAAACTGTAGTGGGGAAATCCGTAGGTAACACAACGCATGTTATGTGCAGTTGTGTTACTTACTACCACCTGATGAGATCTATGGAGAGGTCGAAACAGTTTTCTCTGAATATGAAGACACAAATAAAGAAATTAAAAAGCAAAATAAATAAAGATTTAAAAAATCAAAATTAAAATAACATGACATGACAAGACATGACTTACTAGACTAGCTGAAGGAAGGAAGGAAGGGAGGGAGGGAGGGAGGAATGTATTTAAGAAAGCACTGTCATACAGCATGGTCTACTAAAATAAAGACCACACTCTTTCCTTTCTCCTTGTTACTCAACACATCCATCCATCCATCCATCCATCCTTCCTTCCATGCCAGACATAAATTGATATGGATGTGGGTGTGTGTAAAGGATATATCATGATACCTGAATTTATTCCATATTACAATTTCAACTTTAGCATGCAGTCTGGATAGTCACCATGGCCAATGCAATGACCATAACCTTTGCAATACTGCCTATTATTGTTAATGGAATGACGCTCTAGAACCAGATGATCCACATTCACACACAAACTATTATGGCATAAATGGGATGCATCTAACTCCTTTGGTATAGTCAGACTTCTCAACTTCACCATCAGTGCCAGTCTGTGAACATGTTTTTTCTTCCATGTGTTTGTCACGGGATCCTTATATGACAATAGGCCATATAATCCGTTGGCTGTTACATTTCCTGTCCATATTTTACAAACACTATATTGTGCTATTACAGAATTCAATGAGATTTTGGCTGACAGGCTTTGAAACAAATCATCAATTGCAACTTCTATATGGTGAAGGAATACATTGCTGCTAATAATAATGAGTGTCATCTCCAACAGATACCATTTCTGTGAATTTATAGGAAAATATTTATTTTTAAATTTTTAACGTTTTTAAAATAATTTTTAAAAACATTTAATGAAATGTTTTAAATTTTAATTATACTTTCTGATTGATACAGTCAATATACACAGGATGTGAAAATCTCATGTGTCTATCATTAATAATAAAATGTTTATAGCAATTTAAAGTTGAATCAATGCTGCCCTGACAGGACATAGAACACAATTCATTTTACTATATGTTCTCTACATTTGTTTCTCAGTACTGACCTTTCCACTGTGTGACAATCAATACAAATCATATGTTAATCTAAAATACCTTCAAAGATGACTTCACGGTGAAGTTCTCGTCAAAGGTTGACCTGCTCTTTTTTTAGATGCTGGACTGTCAACATAGCAGCATGTAAACAGAACACAGATTTCTCTTCCGGATCATCACCAAGGCCTTATTACTCACTGTGCACTATCGCCGAAATACACACAGACAACAACACCCTGAGCTCATATTATCAAGAATAAACAGTTACTTTAAATCCCTACCAAAAATGCATAAATAAAACTCTTCTATCACCACCAAAATGAGAGAGGAAAAAATGTTCTAAAAATAGACTAGAACTACATTCGTGGGTACTGAACTGGAAGTATTAATTGTGAGCCGATTCCATCATGTACCTGTCAGTTATGCGGCCAGTTTCCAAAGCTAAACCGTAATTTCGGTAACTTGTCTGTTATAGAGGAGTTTAAAATAGGTACGTTTCACATTCGCCGGTAATCAAAGTAGCAATGACCATCGTATTATCATCAATTAAACGCGAGTCTTAGAGTGTGCGCCTCATTTTTGTGTACCGAACACAATGCAGGACTATCATAGATGATCAAACTCTTCAGATTCGTTACATGATTTTGCTTGTTATATGCCCCTCACTTGTAGCTGAATGCATTATGACATGACCATGTCTGTATGTCAGTCTGTCTGTTAACCTTTTCATTTTCCCAATGATAATTTAAGGGGCCCCAGTGGCAGAGTGGTCCAAGGCGCTCGCCTTTACAAATCACTGACATCTCACCTCTGTCCGTGCGGTTTTCAGTCTCGGCTAGACTAGTGTTAATATGAGAAAGAGAAATCTGGCCAACAAATTCCCGTTGGTCGTTGGTTCTTCCCAGATTTTTCGTCCACGAAATATTCTTGCTGCCATTTATAGCCTATCGTGTGCTGAAAAATGGCACTATACCCACACAACTAACTAATGATAACCTAGGTTGCACACCACCTACTTTTGCCAAACTTTAAAGGTGAAAAGAAACAATATTTGCTGTAAAGCCAAGTTGATACTAATAAACTCTTACGTCCCAACGTTTGACTGCGCCACTTTTCCTACATCGTTCATAACCAGGTTTTGGAATATTCATGTTAACCCTTTCCTCGTTAAACTTCATACAGTGTTCTTGCTGCACAAATTGTGGCCACCACCAATATGCCTGCACCAGTCTGCCCCATGTTTTGGTAGAAGGGTCACGATGGATCGTCCTGCACAGAGACAATCTCTTGAGTGAACTGCGAGGGAGAATATTTATCGCACTCCAGAGAGTGCCCTAACTGGAAACTCGAGGAGATCCAACGCGTGAAAGAGGAGCTTTGCTGGGGCCACAACTCCACTTAACACATTAACCCCTAGCGACGACTTTACGGAGCAGGAGGTAGTAGCCTACTGCCGAGCTCTGTAGCGTCATGGTCATGCATGATACACTAAAGTGGGTGGTATTATAGAAAGGTAGACAAAAAAAAAAGAAGTCCAACTTTTGCCCTTCTGCTCATGCGCGAGTCAAATAGCCAACGAAAAATGATGTTTCTAACACAACTAGGCAGTATGTTATTGAAAGATGACCGGGGATTTGGTGTTTTCGAGTCTATTCAGAAATAGCTTTCAAAATGTGTTTCCTACTCGATTTTCAGGCAAAAATGGCAAAAAGCTCCAGGGGTTAATGTGTTAAACAGTCCATTTTGATGACGTCACAGAATTTGAATATTCCTTGCGTATTTAATCACTTGTGCATCGACATTGCACATAAATTACAAATTTAGCAATTCCCAGAAGAATTGTATACAAAAAAAAAATTCTTGTTAACACATTAACCCCTAGCAACGACTTTACGGGGCAGGAGGTAGTAGCCTACTGCCGAACTCTGTAGCGTCATGGTCATGCATGATACACTAAAGTGGGTGGTATTATAGAAAGGTAGACAGATGTAGCTCTACAATGATACCAAATAATCTGGAATATATATTGCACTACACAAAATACAGATAGAAAAACCTCATTTTTTGGACCCGACATTTTTTTTACCCAAAATTCGCCTGTGATCGGAATCCGATTTTGTGTCCGGATTTTAGACTCTTTGGTCTCAGATCTAAGGCAAACCGATTTGAACTGCAAGCAGACAGATGAGCCTTTGCAAAAAGTAGGATAAGATGGGCATTTGGAATAAAGAGTGGTCTCCATACAAAAATAATGGCTCCGTTTAGCAAAAAAAAAAAAAAAGTCCAACTTTTGCCCTTCTGCTCATGCGCGAGTCAAATAGCCAACGAAAAATGATGTTTCTAACACAACTAGGCAGTATGCTATTGAAAGATGACCGGGGATTTGGTGTTTTCGAGTCTATTCATAAATAGCTTTCAAAATGTGTTTCCTACTCGATTTTCAGGCAAAAATGGCAAAAAGCTCCAGGGGTTAATGTGTTAACACAACGGGCAAAACATACGCCAGTGCAGCTAACGTGGAGACGAAACCTCCCAATAAATACTCTCTACTCAAGCAGTCATTACAAGATTAGAAGGTTAACCTAAATTCATTTGTTTGATTTTTGGAGGTAGGAGAGTGGGTTTTTTCTGTTTTTTGTTTGGGGTTTGTTTGGGGGGGGGGGTTGACACCACCAAAACTCTTGCTAACAGTCACTAGAACAGAAAGCGAAGCAAATAAAACAAATAAGCAGCGTAAGAATGCAGCGAAAAAGAAAAAAAAATACTGCAAACGAAAGACCACGTAAACCCAGCCCAGACAAAGGGCAGCAAACCACTGACCCTGGTTGACATAATCAGTGAGACATAGACGATCCCATTGTTGCTACTGAGAAACCGTTTATATCCGTCCCATCAAAAAGCAACAGACTGCTAGCGCCAGTGGATCTGCCTGTTCCAAACCAAATAGAGACGATTTAATTGTCAACTAGGCTTTTGAAAGGATCCGACGATCCTATATAGCTTTATTAGTTATGGGTGTTTAGATTGTTGGACTCTAGTGAGCCCTCAGATACTCCACCAGGGAAAGTACCCTGAAACCCATTAGTTCCATCATAAATATATTGGACACGATAATGCAATGGCATGACCGAGATTTAAAGGCAAATATTAATTAAATTACTCTTCTATTTAAGAAAATTGATCTAACAGCAACCTGCCTTCACGAGACATGTGAAGCAGCTGATTAAATAGCAATCTGCCTTAAAAGAAACTGATGAACCTGCTACAGAACGATTCAACAGCCACCTGTCTTCACGAGACAAATGAAGCTGCTGGAAGACTGTCCATCATAAATAAAAAAAATTCCTCACAGCCAACTTAATCTCAATGCTACGTTACAGGGTTTAGTAGGTTTTTTTTGTACATATATAAAACTGTCACTTTTCTCAATATATCTCCCTCAAAGAATTTCAATCAATCAATCTAATCTTGGCCAACTTACTGAACAGTTACCAACAGCTTTTGTTTTGATAATGAGAGAAGGAAAATAAATCGGATGACTTTAAAAATACAATCTGTGCTTATTTCATGATAAGGTATATGCCTACGTGAATCCTGAGGATCGCCCACAGTCTTGGCAAAAATAAACATTACCCAAACCTGGAAAGACTATGCCCACCACTACAACTGTCGTCCTGTATCATTAACAGTTTGTATCACAAGACCATATAACGGGTTCAATTGGTATTTCGAATCCAGCAAACCACGACCAGACGTGCAATGTGGACTCAAACGCCAGAGAAGCACAATAGACCATCTTATCATAGTTGAAGCGAACATCAGGAAGCTTCCATAAACAAAGAATATAAAGTCACCATCTTTTTCGACTTGGTGAAAGCTTATGACAAATAGATGGAAGTATAAAATAATGAACAACCTAGGTCTAATGGTTCGTCTGCCTAACATTAATTCCAATTCTTTGAAAGATAGATATGTCAGAATTGCACTAGACAGCACCCTTTCTGTAAGCAATGATCTGGAACTGGGTGTACCTCAGGGCAACATAGTGTCAGTCAACCTGTTCAACATCGGAATCAACAGGATCGTTCCGATAAGTTGTCTGTAATATAATCGTTATTAACAGCTTGTCAAATGTAAGGTTTTGCAAGGTTTCGGTGTAAAAAGGGAAACAGCAAATATTAATGTTGTAAATACTGCATATAATATGATCCAAAATCATCAACTTGATTATTAACACACACACACACGAACAAGAAAAATATATATTTTCATCTTTGCCAGTTAAAAACAATCCTGAACAACTGCTATCCTGTATAAGGATGCATTGAATAAAATCGGCGAATTTTACCTAAGCATCCAAGTATACCGACAGTTCAAAAGACGGAGACAAGGCTTGGGGCTTCCATTGCAACAATCTACGGCACCATCTCGATCTCGCTAGTGAATAATAAATCGATTTTTCCCGCGGAAATTACAATCATATTCAAAACCTTTGCTAATTTTAAACCTCTCAAAAAACAATTTTCATCATCTTTTTGGTTCTATTTTTATGACGAAATCTTACAAATACTTATATTTGACGAACCCGCTAATAACTGAGGTATTACAGACACGTATTTTGAACATAAATGTGTTAAAGGTATTGTGTTGGCTGCCTAGTTACAAGGGTATAGAGTCTTATGAAAAGGTTGAAATAGCAGCCAAAAACCGCCCTACAGTCATCCGTAAGGCTCCACTGACAAGCTTGAGAACACCAAAAACACTATTAGAGAGTGTCAACCTTCGCATTTAATATATCGCAGAGACGAGGTGGTATTGTAACGATTGGATACACATACTTGACTCAAGTATACCTCCTGAAGGGTGATTCCCGGCCAAACTGCATACACTGACAGTGGACGACATTCTTGCTGAGTGTGTCCATTTCCACCGTTTGAGACAGCAGTATTTTGATCTCATCTGGACAAAGAAAGTTTATGATGACGTACATACACACACACCCCACCCCCAAAAAAAATCTTGTGCTTTCTAAGGCGGCTTTTTTAACATGTACCTTATGTTTAAAGGATTTTCTATTTTTACCTTTTTCTTGTGATTTATGTAAATTTTATTGATGTTTTTAAAATTCTTTACCTGTTACTTTTATGTTGTACTTCATATTTACATTTATTTGGTAGGGTTTTTTTTAATTACATTTTTCAAACTTTAGTGTGCATCTTCCCCTTGACTGACTGTCGTACAGACTAAACATATGTAGAACATAACAAAACCAGATCAAAATGTGCAGTGTATATAAAAAGTACATACCCCTAATCTAATGAAAATCTCAACAACAAAAAAATAACTAAATAAAGCCGATACGATAGAATGACTTGTAAGGGAAGTGCGAATCGCTTGGTATATAGGTAAAGTTCAAAATTCTGAATGATTTCAATAATCAATGGATTATTTTATGTTTTAAGTTTAATACCGAATCAGAGATTCAGATATTTTAGACGTCCCAAGAAGTAAAACTTCTACGTATGGAAAAAAATATATTGTACATAAGCAGCTGCCATTCAGTGGGTTACCAAAAGTGACTTTGGCGAAAAATAAAATTAAAATTCATTTACATTAAATTTGTTTCCTTGAATGGTAAAGACGGTAATGTAATATATCTTTAAATACACCCCCACCCCAACCCCAGTCTCATGCCACAGTGACGATAACTAATATATATGGTTGTACCATTTGTGTCACTGTCTTTATGTGACATCAAGTGGCGTACTGTTGTACAAATCAGAGTGCTTTGTCCTAATCTGGTTCTTCCTTATTAATTTACCGGTAATTTATTTTAAAATTTAACTTATAATTAAAGTTACCTTGAAATGTTTACTCATTTTTGAGGGGGGATGCATACTTTATTCGTTCGTATTTATACTAAATTCGGTTCCAAATTAACATTTTTCTTGCCTATATTTTATGTTATGGATTTGTCCCATTGTATGTGGGACCTCGGATGACCGAGTATTCTAAGGCACTCGTCTTTACAGATCGCCGATATCTCACCTCGGTCCACATAACTTCGAGTCTCGATTCGGCCAATGTGGGTATACGAGGAAGTTGGCAAATCGACCTCCCGTAGGTCGATGGTTATTTCCGTGGTTTTTCCAGAGTTCTTCCTCCATGTATAATTGATATGCTGTTAATGGCGTTAAACACACAAAACACAAACGTCCATTGTGTGTTTATTTGTCCTGCAGGTAATGTTGATTTGATATCTTTATATTGTTTTATGTGATGTTGGCAAAAGGAACATATGGGCTTATTTAGAATTGTTGATTTAAATCGTGTAAACTATAAACAAATTGTATCATATCAGTCGGTAAAGGAGTAAGGGAAGATAATTCCAGCCTTTCATAATGAATTGAAACTACTGCTTTGTCCGTAAGGACATGGAACACAGTTAATTTTACTATATGTTCTCTACATTTGTTTCTCAGCCGAAATACACAGACAACAACACCCTGAGCTCATATTATCAAGAATAAACAATTACCTTTAAATCCCTACCCAAAATACATAAATAAACTCTTCTATCACCACCAAAATGAGAGAGGAAAAAATGTTCTAAAAATAGACTAGAACTACATTCGTGGGTACTGAACTGGAAGCACTAATTGTGACCCGATTCCTGACAGGCCCCACTTTTTATGTCAATTTCAGTCAAACATTTATATTTGAATGCTACACCTATTTCAACTTTATACATGAAGTCTTTTTGAATTTCCCTGCAAACAAAACATGTGACACCTGTCAGAAAGTATGTAGTGCTGGTGTTCCACAGGGTGTAAGTTTTGGTCCAATTGCTCTTGAGAAACCAAAACTAAATTTGATGTATCTTCCTTAATTATAGGGATTTTTCAATGCAGTAAAAAACCTAATTGTAATGCAAGATAAAAACCTGTTGAAAGTATGTTTGAAAATTACAAATATTGATAAATTAAATTTTAATAGCAATTTAAATAAACATTTAAATTTTAAAAACTAAATTTTATTTGAAAACTTAAATTTTCATACAAGTTTTAAAACACAGTTTGACAAATTTTAGACAGAAAAGTTGACTAATGAATGGTATCTAAAACAAATGGTAGTTTGGGTCTGTACAACGGATTTTTCCCAGGGGTAGTGAAGCAACATAGCTCATAGTGATTTGGGCAGCAAACCGCAATATGCCTGTCCAGATGCATATAGGTGTACACACTAAAGAAACAATGACAGCTGCTATGTTCCACATTTATTGTGTCAGGTACTTAAGCAGTTGTTTCAATAACTAATAGCACATTCAGAGTTAAAGTTCTGATGGGACCACTACCATGTTTTATAGCAAAAATGCATTCCATTTCAATGTCGGGTACTGAACTGGAAGTACAAATTGTGACCCGATTCCGTAAGGCTGAGAATGCAACACTGGGCGTAATTCGGCACCATTGAGAACTATAATCGGAACTACGTTTGTTCATATGGCACAATATGTCGACGGAATGAGAGAAAGTGAAAATAGAAACATTATCGGCATTTTCTGCCGCAACATGTATAGTGCACTCCGCGCAAGACAAATCGCCAGACGCACCACAATATGTGTATTCCTACAGCTTTATCAGAGTCTGTCTCTCGACTTGAAAGAAATGGCTGAGTGATGTTTCGGATGAAAAACATGATATGCAGGGCCGTAGAGAGCGATCACAAGCCCTGGGGTAAGAAACACCAGGGCCTCTCCTAGTTCTTCTTCAAACAAAATTTTTCTTTTATAAAATTAAAAAGTCTTTTTTGGCCCTGGCCCCGGGGATATATCCCCGGTTGCCCCTCTCCCCATCGGCTCTGGTGATATATGTACAAGAATAAAATTGGTGCTTTAGAAAAGTACTAAATATGACGCTATTGAAATATTTTATGAAACAATTTTTAGTTTATTTCCCATTTATAAATCTCATTAATAAAATTGATGCTAAAGAACGATTTTTCTCTTTTCTCTTCTTTGTGATTACTGATGGATACAAATATGAAGGTCTGTGGTCTGTTGAATAATTGGTCTGGCCCACTTCCCCTGTACATAACATAATCCAGCTACAATTTTGTTTTATGGATTTTCTAGTAAGTGATGTGAATGCAGAAATGAAATTGCATGACCTTACATGTTGCAGAGTCTAGTTGACTGGTCTACAAGCTATAAAGAGTGTCTGGTTTACTTTGCCAAGAAATTATGATAACTGGATATATCTAACTACAACGAGAGAGAGAGAGAGAGAGAGAGAGAGAGAGAGAGAGAGAGAGAGAGAACTTAAGTGTAAACTTTCATTTGATAACTTACCGAGAGAATCACCACAATCTCATTACACAACAAACGACTTGTTTTATTTGTTGCTCTAAAACAGCGAAACAAACAAATGCTTTACTACTGGGAAAATACATTATTGTACATTGGAATTATTTCATCCCATCAGCAACAGTAGTAAAACTTATATTTTAACCAAAGAATTAGGTGAAAGAGTATCTATGTATACCTGCTACTTCCTGCAGACTTTTTTTATAATTTGGTTCACATTTCTCATCTGTATTTAACCTGAGAAATGTATATTTAAGGTTTATCACCACCTCCAGCCTATCCACCCACCTACCCTTAAATAAATACTTGCGTGAGTGCATGCATGCATGCATGCATACAGACATACATACATACGTACGGAGGAACAATTGAAAATAAAGTTTAATTAAATTTCGTGAGTCACTGTTTAACTGTAAGTAAAACTTGCAGTTAAGAGTGTTACGGAGCTATTCATACGACTTCTTATTTCTTAAACTACACTACTAAAGCTTTCTGCAACAACAGCAACTACTACTACCACCACAAAACAGATCACTACGATTTTAATTGATTAATCACCGTGATCGCGTGAGGGTAGTATCTTGACAACATGTGTAGTCTGTATGTATGGAAGTTGTTGAAGCAGTCCAAAAAATTAATAAACTTTCAGTGCCGCTCAAGTAAATAGTTTACGTTAAGTAAGTGAGTGGAGAATGGAAGATGGGACCATGTGGTTATAATTTTCAGGGGGCACCGACTTTTTCAAACGGCAGCAGGTCTCATTGTATGTGTACGTGTGACCCAGATAATATCACATGATTTGAACCAACCCCGGGTCCTTTATCATTATCGTAAATCTGTGGGGTTTACCTCAAGAGCTGTACCCTTTGTGAAACTCTAGAAAATGGGATAAACAGTCATACCGTATATTCTCACGTATTCCTAATTTCAATTTCCACAAAATACACTTTTTCCTCTGTATATTTTCTAAGGTGAAAGCATGCATTATTTGACTGAGTGAACTTGAAATCTACTTATACATTGTATGTTTACTACGCGTGTTTCAATACCTACATTAAGTCATTTTAAATTCTTATAAAAATATTATGATGATTCAGCTTTAGGTTTCCGTTGCTTCTTTGTTTTCATAAAATACCTCGATAACCAAACTGTATGCATATGTAGGAGGGAACCTGGTTTCCAGCATACCATTATGTATTTTGGTGAAAGTGCGTCGGATCCATGAAAAAAAAAGAAAATATTACGGTTGACCTAGTTGTCATAAGACTTAACCAAGACCGTCATAGTTTGAGTCAAATTGCAAACAACAAAGGTTCTTATCTGCCATAACATAATGCACTAACAAACCAGGGTCTATTCTGTTTGTTCTATTGATGACTTCTAACAAACTGCACACACCCAGATCTGCCCGCGCATCATGCGACGGCAGATCTGGGTCTATGCAGTTTGCAGTTGGATTCGTCTTTTATTAGCTCGTATTATATATGTTATTGCATAGTTTTCCAAATGCCATTTTTAAAACTTTGACTATCACAATGTAATGTCGCCCTCGTAGTAAGTGGGGTGGTTAATTGGGTTTGGCTGGCGTTATTTAGAGGATTACCTTCCTCAATATCATAGCCCGGCAGGAGTGAAAAAAGAATGGAATTCCAACAGAGAACTGAGCGAGAATACTGGGGAGAAATAAAGCAATACGTGCCCCCTTTGACAAGAAAATAACAAATTGAATCAGAACAAATTAATAACGGCAATTCAAATTCAAGTTAGATTATATCAATAGAATTTAATATGTGTGTCTAATTTGGATTTATTTCATCATCATAACGAGCGACGAAAAGAGCACAATGTCCACGATTGATTGCATCACCTTCCTTCCCTTTGACCATATATCAACGTCTCCTAGTTCAACTTTCCTATTCTCTATGTTTTGTCCCTTCATGGACTTCCTAGTCCTTTTATTCTGACCTCGTCCTTCTTTCTTGCCCCGGACTTTTGTCTTCAGACTGTCTCGTCTTTCTCGCACAAAGCTGTTCCTTATTGCTGCTCTCTTTCAGAACTTGTGCGTCCTAGCACTAAACATGTCTTTCTTTTGACAAGACGACCACCTGGTCCCTTTCTTGTTTCACGAGGAAAGCACTAATCTCTTTATGCTTTCCACGGAGTCGAGACTAAGTTTCCTCTTCGAAGAAATTTTCAAACTTAAGAATTTTGACTAAGGTCGTCACTCTAAAGTCTGATTGCTCTAAAGTGTACGCCCTAATTTATTCTGCCCAATCGTAGGCAGCGGTCTCTACTTTTTCCCAAAGAAATAATTCCTTTCATCGGGTTTAGACAGCTCGGAATATGTGTACGACAGTGTGTAACAATTTCCCTTTGAAAAAATGATATGTGGACATAGGTTCCTACCAAGCGGTTAGGTTTGGTAGCTCAAATGTTTACTTCCTAAGGACCGTGTTAAGATACCCCTGTCAATTTTACTGAGTCGGAATGTTGTCCCTTTGAAGTTTAAACTGACATGGAAAGGGGGTGAACGAAGAAAGGTGGAAGTGACCCTTCACAAAGACTTTTCTGGCTTAAATGCGATAAGATTTTAATGCTCAATGCATTAAACTTTAAAGTTTACCGCAATTCAAAATTCGACACTTCACACACAAATTCAGTCAGAACAGTTCATGCTGTTTTCAGACAAGAAACAAGCATTTCCAACTGTCTTTAGAGATTCGTCAACAATCTAATTAAAATCGAGAAATACAACAAAATGGAGTTCCGACGAAAGTGACATTGGGTAACGTTTTGTTAACCTTTCTATTCGCCAATCAAATTACATCTTTCATATCTTATGAAAGTGCGCAATTTCTAACGAGATCTCTAGTTTGAAATGCAACGCTTAATCAGATAGCCTACTGAAAATAAACGAATCTGGAATTCCAAATCTCACCAAGCATTTACATTTATCTGTATCCGTGAGATCTAGTATTATAAGTAGACTGATATACTTTATTCCCCACTGCTCTGTACCCTACACTGGCTATCCATTCGATCCAGAATCAAACACAAAATTTGTTCTCTGTGTTACGTTTCACTGACGGACTCTAGTCCAACATACCTATCCGACCTCACCCATGTGTACACACCAGGAAGATACTTACGCTCCTCTTCTGACAATCGTATACTCATTATTCCCACTATGAAAACAAAGTCATATAGACAGCTTTCTTTTGCATACCAGGGCCCAGCAACGTGGAATGAATTGCCCACTGAACTTAGACACAAAGTCACAGTGATCACATTCATGAGTGCTCTCAAAACTCACTTATTTCGACTGCAAGAACAAACTTAAAGACCTAATAATGTTTTCTACCTTAAATATTCTCAGCATGTTTTTCTTCTTCTATGTTTTCTAATTTCATGGTGTTTGTTTTTGTTATCATATCATTATAAGTTGTTTTTTTTTATCTTATAGGTGTTGTTTAATGTTGTGAAGCGCTTAGAGCTTCTAAAGATTAGGCGCTATACAAGATTTTGATGCAATAGCGGCGCGAGGGTTCGAGGAGCCCGGGGGCAATGTTCTTTAGTGGGGCCCCAACTTTGCTAAGGATAACCGTTTTTATGTCAGTTACCCTGATTTTGTGATAAATTGTTTTCTCTTATAAAACACTTTTGGGCACTATTTGAAAGGAGTAGACATGTGACGTCATCCTTTCCGTTCGTAAAATAAACCAAATCCTGACAGCCATATGAAAATAGATGCCAAACGTTTGGAGACTGGACGCGCCTAACGAATACCCCACATCGGAGAAATACCGGCACCGGCAGAAATACTTTGAAGCAATTGGTTTGTTAGTTGTATGAAAGACATATTTTACCAGCCAGGGTATCAGTGTTACCGGCACCTTCAAGACATGCTTGCAATGCGTTACCGACGATGCAACGTTCAGTGACGATATGGACTATATCGTTGCCTTCTACAAGGACGACGTTGATAAGATCACCTTTGCAACACAGCTACAGCCATTGAAAGCGCTCGTCAAAAGTGAAGTTGGGGATATGAATATGCTCACTGTGTAGAACATGGTTGAAATGATACAAGAGATGAAATCAGCCTCTCGCGAACTCTTACTAATGCCAGCTACGAATACCGCAAGTGAAAGATTGTTTTCCGGGTTACAAATAATAAAAACATATCTACGCACCAGCATGACTCCGGAATGCCTTCACGCATTAATGACGATATAGCGTTCACAGACACGCTATGGAAAGTTAGACATAAGTGCTATCACAAATAATTTTGTGAAATCTAAGGAAACACGCCAGGCAGTTTTCAATCATAAGTGTTTTAATTAAATTTCTTAATCATTTGTATGGCCTCATATATTAAATTAGATAAAGAGAAGAAGAAAAAAAAAACAATGTTTAATATGAATAAACGCAGAATGTTCTAATATGCTGCATGAAAAATATCCCTGGGGTAGGAACCCTCCGGCCCCGCCCCCCAGCAGAAGTTGGAAACCCCCTCTAGCACCCATCCACCATGTTGGTCGCCACTCTAATCTCATAACTGCTCCAGCGCCCCCGATGAGAAAGTTGGATTATATTTTGATTACCGACGCTTAAAATATTTGGTTTAATTATCATATTATATAGTTCCCGAAGTACGTCATTTGTGACCATATTTGTGGTATGCTGGCAGATTTCCCATTGAGTTTGAAGTTTATGGAGTTTATATGGTGTTTAAAATTCGTTGAATCTCAATATACTGTTACAAAAGATACACACATAAACATAACGCAAATCAGGCTTCCTGTTAGTATCTATATTTGTAATTTATACATTGAATTTTGCTTCAGTGTGCCTTTTTAAAATTGTCTATTTTGGGTGGTCGCATATAGGAGAAACTGCCAGGTTGCCCATCGTCCAAGTAAAATGGTCAGATTATCGTCTGCTAGTGACCTTATCGTGAAGCATCTATTCCACGTGAAGTTTAATGGAAAACATGGTGCAAACCTTTTCCAGGTGGAGTGTATCTAAATAGAAATGAGAAGAGAGTTAATTTTCAGCGACTATCATTAGAATGCGCATTCTTAACCGGATGCCTTGCCTGTCATAATATTAGCATTGAATTAGCAAGATTACACAGCTAGGTAATGTCACTGCCGTTCATTTTGTCACATATTCGGTACCAGACAGGGCGCACACCTGATGACGTAATATGAGGAAGATATTTAAGTCGGGCTCATTTATCAAAAAGGGGATTAAAAATTCTTTTGCGTTTTGCTTCTTGTCGGGTTTCTAGGTAAAATAGAAGTATTGGTGTTTTAAGTTAACACGAGCTTAGAGCTTTGCTGTAATTTACAACAATTTGAAACCGAGGTCTACATCCCTTTCAGTGCCCGGAACACGAATGGGTGTGTTTTGAGGGAATAGTTAGGTTAAGAGGTTCACGTTGTTAAAGCTTATACTATTCCAAAGCATGGCGCATTACCAAATATATACTTACTGAGATAGTAAGGTTCAGCGTCAGTGTCAAATTTTCACAATGACTTGTAAAGTTTGTGAATATGAGTCAGTGAGGGTCACAATATCTGTATAAGTTACACTGTCACGGTCACTGAGATTTCAAAAGTGAATCACAATACATGTTTCTAAAGGTCATGTGACTTAATATTACCAGGGTGACCGAGGAGGGCCAAATCTGGTAAACGCAAAAGTATAGATCCGTTGCTTGTCAAATATCAAATTGACTAACCTCTGCTAATCAGTGCCACGACATGTTTAGTCAAGTCAAGAGAGCTGGGCAAACGCGAAGCTCAAAGTACGGTTACCTGTAAAATTTAAGGCATTACCTCTCAGTTTGGCAACAAACTACTGGGTTGTTTTGTTGGGTTATTTTTTTTTATATATACCATAAGCAGATTAAATTATGGTCAATGTGTATTTTATAAATTGTGGTAAAGCTTTTTACCATATTAGATAGCCACAGTAAGCGTCCGAATCCATCGGCTGCAGATTTAATACTCGCTCAGGTCGGCTTACTCGGTGTGTCTTTAGAAAATGTTGTTGGTGTTGTTGTTGTTAAGGGGTTTAACGCCATTTTTCAGCACGCGATAGGCTGGCTTATACATGGCGGCCAGTATTAATGGTGGAGGAAGAACCCGGGAAAACCCCGGAAAGAACCACCAACCCACGAGAAGCTACTGGCAAGCTTTCTCACATACCCACATTGGCCGAATCCGAGACTCAAACCCACGCAGAGGTGAGATGGCTGTGATCCGTAAAGGAGAGCGCTTTAGACCACTCGGCCACTCGGGGCCCCCTTTAGAAAATGCACTTAGTTCCTATTCATGAATTTCATGTTTGTTTTATACGCACAATATGTATTGAAAGTGCTGTATAAAACAAGCAACACATATTTTAAGGCCTTAAGAATACTGTGATATATTCATCAACAACAAACTGGAAGTTATTCTAATTATCATGGGTATTATTGACTCATGTTTCTTCAAGATGAATTATGGCTCTCTTTGACCCACACGCCTGTATAATCACAAAGTAATTTACCTCGTACTCTTCATTGCATTTGTTTTCCTACATGATAAAGTGCATCATGTTTCATAGTGGGGAAGCAAAAACAACAGTTTACTGTGATCTATTTATATAAACGCGAAATGAAGTCAGCATTTTGATTTGTTGTAAATTATATGTTAGCTTTCATAGCAAGGAAATAAAATATCTCGTGTGACATTTATGTTTCGGTTCAAAAGAACTGTTAAAATTAAGTAAAACTTTTATCTATATTTATCTACTTTTTATTCAGTCACTTTGACACATTACTTACTGAAAAGAATCCATCTCCATCGGATCAGAGAATCTGTAAAGATTTAAGTTCATGGCCCCATTAATGAAGATTTGTTAAAACGGAAAATATTTCATGTCGGAGGGTATATTTACATCTTTTTGTATACGATAGCATCAAGGTTTATGACAAAGAATATTTCACTCAAACACTAATGCTGATAGTAGGTAAACAAAATGATTGCACAAATTTACTTCTTTTTTTCATCACCCTTCCGTGTAGACTGTATTATGATGTCACACAAACAGGCTGGTTTTTTAACAGCTTTGAAGTGATTGGGGGAACTATATAGACATGTGGTTGACAGCTATGTTTCTGCACACAAGAGGTACTGATGCTATTGTATCAAATTGCACGAGTTCTTAATATGCTTTATTTGCATTAAAACACATTTTATCGATAAAAAGCTCTGTAGTTTTCGGAACAAATGCAAACATCGTAGCAACCAGATTAAATAGTGACTCAATGAAGGTTATACCTCAGGGTTAATAAATTTTGTGTGTGACATTCTGCAATTGTATGTAGTATCCTTTGATGTGCCGTAGGGGTTGTCGGTATCCATAAAGTAAATATTTAGCATCCAAGTTTGTGTCAGAGTTTGAAACAAAATTAGATTCATAAAATGTGACAAAATGCACTTGAAAACTAATCTTAAGTGGTCAAATGATTATCAAAATCAGCGGAGAGAGGGGTGAGGACGAATTTATTGAGTTCATGGTGGTAACTGGAGGTACTTAGCGAGACGAACAAATTTAGAAGTGAAAAGCTCTTACATGGGAGTGTTTAAAAAAATATAAATCCTTTAACTTGATTAAAACAGATAAACCCGACATCCCTTATATAATCAGAGTTCTGTAATTTACTTGCTTAAAATCTATAAACATGCGTCCCTTATATAATCAGAGTACTGTAATTAACTTGCTTAAACGCGATAAACGAGGCAAACTTTACTGCCAATGGTCTTGATTCAGGTCTTCATTTTCAGACTTCACTAGCCAGCAAGGGTATTTTTAGGCAGATGTATTTTTATCTATTTTCAAGCATGTATGACCATGTTTTATGAAATTTAAAAAGCAGAATTTTAACCGTTCTGTTGAGAAGAAGAAATACCAACAACAAAATTGTTGTCAAAACACTTCAGAGGTTTCAGCTCAACCAAGCCAGTTACTGATATTGTGCTCCTGACCCACACCAGTAACAGTAAAAGTGGCCAGGAAATACATTGATCAGTGAAATTCACACATTATCTCAGAATTTAAACATATCCAGTATGTCTCTTTTAACAGGCATTCCATATAAAAATTAACAATATCAATTAACTTAAATGAAAACAAAAATCTTGTAAATTATGGAAGCCGTCAAGATATTTTTAACAATGGATCGTATCATGTCAAATATGTATGTAAAATCTATGGTTGTTTTCATGTGTTTAGATATATGCTGACGGGTTTTTCTAACATTTCGTTTAATAAGTTATTGAATAAATAACATTAGATGTTTGCACAGTTAGTATTATAAAGCATCGTAAATGTGTCTTTGGTATTACTGCTTCTAAAATAAATATTTTCATTAATGGAAGAACAGTGCGAACATCTGTGTCTATCATATTTAGTTGATCAACCGTAACTTTTGAACCAGTGAATAGCGTCTTTCTGGGCAAAATTATCATTCAGCATACAAGACAGGATAAATTAATAAATATTTCATTTGTATATAATTTAATATCTAATATTAGCTTATTGAAATAATTATCAGAATTTGTCTTGTTATCGATTCGTTGTCATGGCCATAAGAGGACTGCTGGTTTGATTTAATGGGGTTTAAAGCCTTACTTAAGTTAATATGGAAATAAGCTAAAATTGTGAATTCGGATGTCAGAACCAACATGCTCTATTCTGCTTTATATTTGTCATACTTAATAGACGTACTTGTAGTTAATCTTCGCCTAGTATTATTATATATGTACATTAAGTTCTTCCAGCCAGCTTGATTTCATCACCGTGCAGCGTCTGTTAAAACTTTATTACATGCCGTTACTAAGCGCTCTCCGTTACGGATCACTGCCATCTCACCTCTGTCTGCGTAGGTTCGAGTCTCGGAATCGGCCAATTTGGGTATGCGAGAAAGCTTGCCAGTAGCTTCTCGAGGGTCGCTGGTTCTTTCCGGGGATTTCCCGGGTTCTTCCTCCACCATTAATACTGGCCGCCATGTATAGCATATCGTGTCCTGAAAACCCTACAACAACAACAACATGCCGTTACTATTGCGTCCTCTAGCGGTACTGTTTTTAATTACCAAACGTATTCTTGCAATCATACTGGGATGGACGCTTAAGGTCTTATAATATTTATATTAAAAAAGGCACTGGTAGTTTATAGTTATCAACGTGTAAAGAAATGACTAATATTTGACCTACCGGTAGTTTAGGAATTTAATTTTAATTGTCGGCCTAGATCTCACTATGTGTTTACATCCTGCGTGTACTTGTATCGCTCATTTTCCAGACACAAACATCAGGATTTATGTATTTATCTAGATTACGCGCGTCTTCTCGTAATTTACTTTGTCACACTTTAAGGGTGTGTGTGTGTGTGTGTGTGTGTGATGCAAAAGATATATTTTAATAATAATGTTACAACAATGTACAATCTACCACTTTACAATTTGGTGGAAATCATGAAAACGGTAACATTATGGGTAAAAATATTCATTGACATTTTTGGTTCCATTTCTTTTTATTAGATATTTCTGTTTCATTATAGTGGAAACCCTGAGTGTCCTATTGGACTTAGGTGCCCGTCTATACAGATCACTCCCACATTTCATCTTTGTTTGCGTGAGTCCAATTCTCGGCTTAACAACGTGAATATGTGCAAAAAGCTTGCCAGTTGCCTCCCGTGTTTGTGTATATATATATATATACCTAAACTTACTTGGCACTATATAGCCGGAAAGTGTTGATGCGCCCTTAAGCCAAATTTAGATATACATTCTTTCATATTTCTTGTCCATCTTCCAAATATACACTTTGTTCCCGCTATGTGTAACTATCATTCCTCACTATTTCGTCTTCATCTTGACAGATAGAGTACGTACATATTTCCTCAAATTACGCGAATCGCACTCGAGGGGACATTTTTTTCTTCTTCAGCTTTGAATATGCAAAAACTTTACGTCAGGTGAATTATATTAGAAAAAGGCAAGTTATGCATCATGGGAAAATTGGTTTGATATATGATTCGCGGGGTACGTGCACCCATTAAACTATTAAATAAAAGCTTTCCTCTCCCACAGAAAATATTGACTTTTCTTTCTTTGATAGGATTACCTCATCAGTCAAGAGTCATTCAACTGGAACTAATATCCCCTTGATGATTTTTCCAGAGCTATTCTAGAATTTATATGTTTTGAAAGGATGTGGTGAAGCGGCTCTCTGGAATGAAAACGTTTGTTATGAACACCACACAATTAGCATCTTAATTAACACTGACCACTAGCGTCACGAGAGAAGATCTTAGTGTCCGAGTCCTATCATGCATTTAGATGTTCCTAAAAAGCAGAGCTCTTGACACAGATTCTCCTCCCGTTCCTCCGATCCGCAAATTTACAAGCTGGTGCATGGTTGTTTTCTTTCCAGATTACTAGACTGGTACCGGTAGAATCTAATCTAGACAAGCCGTTTTTGCTTCCAATATTTGAACTCCGACATATTTAAACTCGGAAATTATTTCAGATACTAACAACATCTTCCTTTTTTATTAAGTAAATTTTGCTTGTGCATTCTTTTCCAAAAACATTCATTGTAATGTATGGATCAGAATTGTTTCGTGGTTAACTGAATTTCTGTATCAAAGTTAAAGGCATTAAATAATCAATTCAGTTTAGTAGAAATATGTTCCAGATAGCTTTGTACCAGACTGGGCACATGATGATTGTTCAATTTATCGTACGTGGACAGTCGAAGATGTTTGTGTGGACGCACTCACATTAGTCATTTTATGCTGTCAGTAGCCTACCTTATATTGGTCAGCTTCCAGGATACATCATCAACCCTTTCATTGTACATAAAGTTGTATTTCCTGTAAATGCAATATTCGATTTATTGTATTGCTTTATTCACAAACCTGCAAATACAATTTTCATGGATGTTTTTTCCAAAATAAAATATGTTGGTAATTTTGGAGGTGGATGTTTACATTATGTTAACGTTACATTCTCGTTCGAATATTAAATTATATATATTACATACATACACAAAGAAACGCACAGTCGCTTTTCACTTGAATATTTATCATCGTTTTTTTTTTCTTGCGCACGTTTATTGGGTGTTATGCACACTTGGGATAAATAGAAACGTAGACCGTTGCTTTTGTGCCCGTTCGAGGAAGCCAGTGCCCTTTCGAAATTCTGAAAAACATAACACCCCCACCCCACATTATCCTGATCAGGCCCTGACCTAGCAGCATTCCATGGAAGCTTTCGTTGGATAACTATAACAGCTGATGTCTTAGAATCTGTGACTTCACTGGTAAGGAACATGTTTCAGGTTTTCAATAGGTTACACTCACTAGCTTCATTCAGATCTTTTCCAATGTTCCTGCAAATCTTTCATGCTCTTGGAGTTTATGAAATGTTGACAAAAAGTTTAGAAAAAGGGTGGAATAAATTATATTCTGCTGTGTACAAATACGTTACTCCAATGATGATATGTAACACTAATAATTATATTGATCGCTGACGTAAGAGATACGTAAGGATAAATACTGCACATCCCCGAATGAGTGAATACAGGCTTCTGATTGTTTCGTTGATATCAGGAATAAGGTCAAATCAAACTCAACTTTTTGTTCGGCTGACCTTGATATTATCGAAATGAAAAAGATGATTCGGAACGCACGACAACGGACTTACATATTACCTGTCGCTAAGGTACAGAGGGCACTTTTAGAAGCATTTATGCAGTGGTGTTATTTCGGTGAAGCAATATTGGCAATCGTACCCGCAGCTGGCGTTTTTAAGTACACTCTTCTACCTGTCAAAAACAATACTCATGGTGCGTTTTTTGTGGTTTAGAAATGAGAAACGCAAGCTTGAACTCTTGTTTAACTTTTTTTATTACGGTAAACTAAATATGCTTTGTACTCAAGGTCACATCTACGGCGCTGCACTTCATTCACTTCCTGTCCGTTGCCATGGTGATCAAGATGGCACATTCATTTGGATCAACATGCCAGAAACTACTGAAATTTCGATATAGTTGACGCAAGCTCCTGCGGGTTTTAAATCTTATACAGCGCTATTTATACGCATGTGTTCGGGAACATGTCAAAATACACTCGAGGTAGTAGATCCGCTGTTTACATGTTATTCCGTATACAATTACATTTTTTCGCTTATGTTTTATTTAGACAGAAACTGGATTACATGGTATAATCTGTTCTGTCAGAAAGGAAAAAATATAAAAACAAGTGGCAGATTTGTTTACCTCGTTGACTTCGGGGCACTACACACGCTGTTAATATCTAACAGCAAAATGATATTAAATATTACTCCAGTTTGACAGGTCGTCATCGTTACCACATAAGTTATAATATATAATAAGAATAACCAAGACTACCTATATATATATATATATATATATATATATATATATATATATATATATATATATATATATATATATTTTTTTTTTTTTTTCTACGTAAGACCCACCAGGGGATATGGGGCTCCGAGTGGCCGAGTGGTCTAAAGCGCTCCCCGCTACGGATCACTGCCATCTCACCTCTGTCTGCATGGGTTCAAGTCTCAGATTCGGCCAATGTGGGTATGTGAGAAAGCTTGCCAGTAGCTTCTCGTGGGTCGATGGTTCTTTCCGGGGTTTTCCCGGGTTCTTCCTCCACCATTAATACCGGCCGTCATATATCGTGTGCTGAAAAATGGCGTTAAACCCTACAGCAACAAGCAACAACCAGGGGATATAACTTAAGACGGTGGAAATTAAACATATGCATGATATAATTGGACCCAATAATAATCCTTATTTAAGGTAAAATGCACATCCCTTGACCGTGTTGCTAAATAGCTAGTAACGGCATCATTAACTAAAAAAAACCCATAAATATATGTTGGATAACATTCCAAAATTTCTGCAGTCAAGGAAAGTTTTATATATATCTACCAGCTACTAAAGAAACTTGTCACCTGCTTTTTGATACATTTTATGCATTATATTTGTTATATGTGATTTCTCAGCAACTATATATATATATATATATATATATATATATATATATATATATATATATATATAATCAAATTAACGTTTGTTGAAGACTCTTACGAAAAGTGACGAATAATAATAAGAGCCAGCTCCATGGTAACACATATATCAACCTAGATATGTAATATGGGAAACACTGTATTTTCCACAAACAAAATAAAACTCTCTCTCTCTCTCTCTCTCTCTCTCTCTCTCTCTCTCTCTCTCATACAAGTTCAGACCATTCTAAGAAACACTACCTGGAAATGTTCCAAGTTTAGACTTGTATCGCCTTAAGCAAAGCAGCATACCAACTGACAAACTTCTTCTGGCAGATTGTATAGTTTATGCATCCCCTAACAGTTTGCTCCCGTACAACGCACTGATGTTTCACTACTCGCAGTATGCAACTGTTGCCAAAAGCGTGCACAACAGATGCACCAACATCACCCATAGAATGGTTCACTTTCTCTTTTTTTAATGTCTGGGCCGCTACATTGTTATTTGTTTTGCAGGGAGACATGGCAAGAAAGAGTTCTGGCAACAAAATGAAGGACGACACCAATTCTTCGCCTGAGCTAGTGATCTCAAAACTGATAACACGATGAAAATTAGACTTAAATAAATTCGTTTTAGGTCATATACACATTTTCAAGATTATTGTTACTCACAAACACACGTGACTCGAAAATGTGTCTATATTCTAGAAGAATTTTCTCATATCTTCATTCAGGAAGAACTTGGACAAAGCCTTAATAAACCGCACTTTTAAAATGAGTTTGTCATATTTAGTGACGGCAAACATCAGTTTATATTACGTGTAAAGTATTATTTGACTAATTTAACAAGTAGTTTGATGCATTCTCTAATTATTCATTAAAGTATACTGTAAACGTGATACCAGTCAGACGTGTCTAACTCCAGTACAAGTGCATGAGATTGCTTATTTTTGTGCCCTCGTTCGCCAGGTTTATCCCTTACTGAATAAATCTGCATAACATTATCTGTAGATCCCATGTTACCTGTGTAAATAAAGCAGCTGTGATAGAAAATATGCATTTGTAGTGATATTTCCTGTTGATAGAGGACGTACCTACAAAACTATTTTGAGCGACGATATAGAAAAAAGGTGAAAAATGTGTTAAAATAGTATTCTGGTGGCATATATGTTCATTTTCAACAAAGAATCGTAATATTCAGGAGGTTTTGTATCGCATCATGTTATAGTTAGGTATAATATTAGAATGAACCTTTACTGTGGAGTGGATTGCCCTTCTAACGAACGGTATGATGATTTCGAAATGTATCTACGGGCATGCGGAACGTCAGATGACGTACCAACATTAGTCCATGCCGTGTCCTACACAGGCAATGACCCAAACAAGCAGTGACATAACTATATAAATAAAAAAAAACAACATTCTTTTCCTTGCATGACTGAACATATTTTAAACACATCTAGCCTAATGGAAATACATTTTTGGGGAAAATAGTTTTAACTCGGCTTTATGCCATTGTCCCTTGCAAAGTTGTTGTCTTGTTTTTGGCGAGAGAAAAGTTATTGATAGTTATGTTGTAGGTAATAGTGCCGCGATTTTTGAAAACAAAATTTAAATACACCATACATTTTCCAATCCGGCCCAACCCCAAAAATAAACAAATACAATATTTCTCAAACTGAGCCACCCCGGCTGCTGCGTCCATAAGTTGCCTTTTATAGCATGCAGGTGAACGCATCATACAGGTACCGTAGTTCGTCCGTTAAAACACTATTGTTTTAACCGACGACCCAGGGTACCCGGAAGGTGAGCGCATCCAGCCTGTTCTTCATCCTCTGGTCCACAGAAAGGAAACGAGATTAATATTGTTTCAGTTCATTAGAAGGAACATAGTCTTTAGTTGAGAACATTGTAACAGCTGTAAGAGGAAGAAGTTAATAAAACATAAATGTTGGCTGGAATTCGGCTCTTTCTCAATTTTCACGATCCCAATCCATCTCAACGCTGACGTCACACGTAATGTGGTACAAAGTAAGTAGCTTCCATCTTAGCTGGATTTTGTAAAATCCAATTATTGTGTGCAGAGTGACACTGCATAGCTTAAAGCGGTCGTAGAATGAGAATAAAACACTAATGAAATAAAATGGAATTACACATATTTATTTCGGAAAACTATGAGTAGCTTGCTTCACAAGTTGCTTTCTCTAGAATGTGAACTTACATCTTGATGTTTATCCGGAACTGCATATATTGCGATAACAGTCAGAGGGATGCTTGTTTATGTTACTGGAGATTGGGGAATCCGTGCATGCGGCAAGAAAAGGCCGGCAGCAGGGGTTTAATTGGATTTGCTTTGTCTTTGGAACTCCATATGCCACGGTAACTAGTTATTTTACCATGATATAAACATAAAATCCCTCAGATGCTTCAGTACAGAGATGTATCAGTATGGCTTCCTTCGGTCCAACAAGACGATTATTTGATAGATAAACATGAGTATCCATTAGTAAGGAAAGCAAATGGGCTTCATCTTCCCTTGCGTCATATGTATATAAAACGATATAGCTTGATTGTTACCAAACGCAGACTTAATGCATATAAATAAAACTTGTCTTCATATGTCGGGACAGTATTCACTATTGAATTCAGCAGTTGGCTCTTGATCGAAAAGGAGTCTTGTATATTTTTTTAAATAGTTATAAATTAAATTTACGTTTAGGATCAAGCAATCTGGTCTCAATGTTACAATCTAGTTTTAAACTTTGCGTTTTGACTTAAGAAAATTGACTAAGCCTTTAAATAATTCGGCATTGGTTTCAATCGAATAGCTCGCTGCATTCCAGACCGAAGTCCCTCCTGTATTTCTTTAGGGGAAGTCCGGGCCTGATTCAATGAAATTTTAGTCTAAATCGAATATTCTCTTGGTTAGGCTTACTGTTTGAAAACTGAGGTCAGATTTTGTATATTTGAAGTGGATCTTGGTAATCAAAAGTCTGTAATCTGAAAACAAAAACGCAGCTCGCACGTTTGTTGGAAATAAGATTGAATCCTTTATTAGAGAAAGAAGGTGCATCGTCATAGCGCGAATAGGTCTCGATGATGTTCATTTATTGTCGAAAACGGAGGAGCAGAGGATATTGAATCGATAGCCACAGTTTAACTCCATTGTCAAGGATAGTATTCATTATAATAGTAATGATGTCTCATCTGAAAATGTCCTCAGTAGCGATATATCACATTTAAATGTCCTCAGTGCTGCTATCTCATAAAAATGTCTTCAGTTTGATTAAACGTGGACGCACACTGTGTGAAATTGCTATTTTCATATATAAATAATTATGAACATTGAAATACGTTGTCATTTATTTGTATGAAACCTTTGGTAAACGAATACCAGTTCTTTTTAAAATTGTTTTAATTCGAAGATATCAGAAGTTGGTGCATACGTAATGTTGAAAAAAGGCAGTAGTCTGAAGGTGAAAAAAAAATCATACAAATTACTCCATTGACCTGTTCTGACACGGAATCTGTCTTTCATACTATAAACAGGTAAATAAACCTCCAAACACTTGGTTCCACAGAATCCACATCTGTCCTTCGATCTCAGGCTGCTATTTCCGTCCACGAAGGCACTTGGCCATGCTGTCAGATTATTTTTTGGTGTGTATGATTGTGTATGATTGTCTTCATCAAGCTCTTGTTGACTTTTTTTGCTAATATAAGTGACTGGCTCACATGTTACTATATAAACTAAAGATAACTACATACGTACGATTTTTATTTTTAATTTTAAAAAGAAGGTAATTAATGAGCCTGCTAATTCTGTATATCTTAATTGCCAAAAATCTAAGCAGTAACATTTGAACCAATTAAAGTCACTGGCCTGCATGTGGCGCAAATATGTTCTTTACTCGTGTGGAAAGCGAGTTCTGTATTCACAAACACTGGGATAGTATTCAGAGAGTTGATTCAAGTGAATGGTAGTTTTAACAAACTTTTGCATCTACATTTGTTCTAAATTTGTTGAAGAAATGTGTCTTAGAGTCGCACACAGGGACATTCGCAATTTTGCGGGGGACGAAATGGCGCCCCTGGCAAGGGTAGTCATCGGCGCACCTGACTCAGAAAAGCAAATACCGCAACTCCGCGAATACCCCCTTCCTCAAGCCGTCGCCTTATCGCCCGCCCCTTACGACGGGCCCTGGTCGCATATCTCAGTAAGTGCTGACATGTTGTATGTGTACGTAATTTTGTTGGACCAGGCAAAATTTGACGCATTATTTACCTTTAAGGGTCCGTACCTTCAGTTTGGTCCAGCGTCTAAAAGTCAGCAATGGTTTGAGGATTAAATAACTGTATCAGGAGTAAAATGAATCATGGACGAGTGCCTTCACAGACAGGAATAGCGGACTGAGAATGAGGGTTAGGCATGGAACAAAGTGTTTGGAAGTTACATACAATGTATCTTTGACAGTGTGATTGATAGGGTTTGGTGTCAGAACGTAGCAGTAATCTCAGGAACCTTCTTCACTCGGCTAAGGTTTATATCCTTCGGGCTAACGCTTTTTTTAAACTGTTAGTCTATGTCAGCCGCCTGTGGGGTGAAGTACAAATATGGCGAGATCCTACAATTCAGCCGGTACGTCATCGGTTGCAGAAAATAAAGTGATACATTATGACTGTAAATTGTGCTTATTTATCATAAAACATTAAGAAAATTTTCCTTTCAAGCTGCAACTATCCGATAAAATAACACCTTTTCTGAAGCACCCATTTCTGCATTGACTTTGCAGGAAGCTGTATCCAATATTTACTGGGTTGATATGCGCGGATAGATCAGAAGCCTCCGACAATAGCTATCATTGGTCTTCCTGTGTACATTTGCGATTGTATTGTTTGTTGTTTTGTCGTTCTTGCTTTTGCTGGTTCTTTTGTGCGCGTTTGCATGGCAGGCTCTTTTCCTGGATTCAAATACAAAATGACAGCGAGGCTAAAGGCAAAACTTTTTTTTTTTTTTGCTGATTCACGTAGAGCTTGTCAAGTTTCAGTGGACTTAATTTTGTTTAGCTATTTGCATAATAGTATTCTGGAAAGGAATTATCTCGCGACATCGTTAGGTTTGAATGTAATCAAATAATTTCTTCGTCACCTAAGAACGATCCATGTCCATATATCCGTGACTTTACGCGGTAGTTCCAAATTGTCTTATTGCTGTATAGTAATAGTATGAGGCGCCGTAGCGGACAAAAGCTGATCCAATGAGAAAGGTGCAGTAGAAATTTCGATGTCGTATATCGAGAAATCCAATATCACATGTTGGATCAAATTGCATCTCCTTAAAGTTCTATTTTCTAGATCGAGATTTTAGATTTTATATGTTGAATTATACAGTGGTGTTTTAAAGTTATATTTCCTATGTCGAAGCGTTACAGTGTATATTTTGAATTACACAGCGGTAGTTGAAATTTCAAAGTCATATGTCGAGAATCCCTAATTCACACGTTGCATGTAACTGTTTGTAATGAAAGTCCCATTTCATACGGCGAGTATTTAGATTTCATCTCTTAAATTTCACAGTAACGAGAAGCAGCCTCCTTGTTTAAAAATAATGCGGTCCGTTCACGAGAGCGACCTCTAGCGAAGAAATTCATAGTAATTCTCGACCTGTGAATGGTAACTTTCAAACTGTAAATGCATGAAATGTAATGGCGCCTTGTGATTGAATACACGAATTATGTATCTTAATACTCGATATTATTTTGACTTGTTAAAAGTGGACATTGTGTAAGGTTACTTTTAACACCAACAAATCATTTCACCATATAAAAATAAAAATTCTGACAAGCACAATAAAATGTTCAATCACTGCTGTGTAATTCAACAGATACAATTTAAAAACTCAACATACGAAATGGAACTTTCAGCACCATCAATGTGATTCAACATGTTAAATTGAAACTCTTGACATGACATTAAAATTTCAACAACCGCCGTGTAATTCAGAAGATGCAATCTAAAAACACAACAATGGACATATAATTTTCAACCAGCGCTGTGTAATTCAGCATATGAAATCTAAATACTCAACATATGAAATGGAACTTTCAACATAGATTCTTTGAACCAATACGCAAATTAGGGATTTTTATCCTATAACATTGAAATTGCAACCACCGCCGTGCAATTCAAACATCGATATAGAAATTATAACTTTCAACCACTACTGTTCAATTCAACAGATACAATCTAAAATCTGGACCTAGAAAATGGAACTTCAAGGATAAGCATTTTTATACGAATTTGGAATTCTGGACAGGTGACATTAAAATTTAAACGGCAACATTCTGATTGGTCCAACTTTTGTCCGCTACGGTGCCTCATAGTAATAGCGCTTTGTATTCGTCATTTTGTGGTTGTCTCTGGGCGGAGTAAATTCCACAACCAAGCTTGCGTATCAACTGCTTCATTTCCATAGTGATAACCACGCATTCATTATACGTCAATTATACGTGATGCTTCAGAGAGTAAATGACCGAGACTATAACTCAGCAATATTTGCGGCAGTCACAGTCAAAGAAACAATAACACGTTGCATCTTTATTTTTATTTTTGTTAATTCACATAAGTTTTAATACTCATACCGTGGCTCCTTGTTATCCCTCCAGAGCTGAGGCTCTATTTCAAAGGGGTGGGGTGTGTGTGTAGTGTATCGTTACTTGCCCCGGGTGATAACCCTTTGAGGTAATAGGACTTAAGTGTCTTTGTTAGATGTAGATCCAGTGACAAAACACTGGAATAGATTTTAGTTTAGGGTGTCTCAGAATGAGGCAGGTTGCACATGTCTGCTTAAAATGCACTTGGCAATGTACTGTATATACCCAATTCTTTGTCATTCAGCGATACAGAGCGTGCAAGTATTTCCCTAATACATGGTTAAGACCATGGGAAAGATTTTGAACTTTTGACAAATGTTGAAAATAAAATATTGAGTAAATATATTTTCTCTCTCTCTCTCTCTCTCTCTCTCATGTATAGGTACACAGCTGCAGCTGTTGTGCCATTAGATTTGATACTGGGTAAATAAGTCAACAGAAATGGGTTTGATAACTGACTTGGCAATCCAACAGAAATGGAATTTATAGTGGGTAAGCCAATTTAAATGAATTTTATACTGGGTAAGCCAACTGAAATGGGTTTTCTACTGGGTAAACCAATTGAAATGGTTTTGATACTGGGTGAGCCAAATGAAATGAGTTTTATACTGGTAAGCCTATTGAAATGGATTTTATACTGGGAAAGCCAATTGAAATTGGTTGTATACTAGGTAAGTCAATTGAGATGGGTTTTACAATTGGTAAACCAATTGAAATTACACTGGGTAAACCAACTGAAATGGGTTTGATACTTGGTGAGCCAAATGAAATGAGTTTTATATTGGGTAAGCCTATTGAAATGTGTTTTATAATGGGTAAGTCAAATGAAATGGGTTTTATACTGGGAAAGCCAGTTACAATGGGTTTTATACTGGGGAAGCCAATTGAAATGGGTTTTATACTGGGTAAGCCAGTTACAATGGATTTTATACTGGGAAAGCCAATTGAAATGGGTTTTATACTGGGTAAGCCAGTTACAATGGATTTTATACTGGGAAAGCCAATTGAAATGGGTTTTATACTGGGTAAGCCAGTTACAATGGATTTTATACTGGGGAAGCCATTTGAAATGGGTTTTATACTGGGTAAGCCAGTTACAATGGATTTTATACTGAGAAAGCCAATTGAAATGCGTTTTATACTGGGCAATCAAACTGAAATGGATTTTACACTTGGCTATCTAATTTAAATTGGTTTGATGCTGGGTAAACCAATTGAAATGGGAGAATTACATAACAGCTTCCCCTGCAGAACTATTAATAGTTCCACTATTTACTACAAACCCTGGTCACTCTCATTCACATAAAATATGTTTCCTAATCGCAAAAATTTCCAAATTTTACAGATTGTATTTCTTTTAATAGCAAAAACATAACTCTGAAATTTGAAATAAATGTAACATATTTTTTTAGTTTTCTAGTTTAACTGTACTGTATATTGTAAATATTTTAAAATACTTTTCGAGACCTTATCAATTTGAGTTTCCCCATAGTAAATTGTTAAATGTACTATATATATGTACTCGCTTGTAAGGGTAGAAAAACTGCTAATAACAAAGATCCAGATCTGCCGTTGAATGATGTGCCTGCAAATCAGGATCTATGTTGTTTGTTGTACTGATTACTCCAAACAAACTGCACACATACAGATCTTCGGATGCATTATGCGACGGCAGATCTAGGTCTGTGGAGTTTGCAGCTGCACTCGTCTTATGAGCAAGTACATGGCTATGTAGCACAATCTCTCTCATTAAGCAACCGCGGAAGGCCGTTTTCATTAAGCAACCGCGGAAGGCCGTTTTCATTAAGCAACTGCGGAAGGTCGAGTCGTTAATAAAGGTGCTAAGTGTGGCTGACATGGTGGAAATATTTATCACCAGGTCTGAACTTCACAGACAGAACTTATTTTTTCAGTCATTTTCTTCTGCGTGTCAACTTTTTTTAAAATAATAAAAAACTTAGTTCAGGGTCTAGAAATCTATTTAAATCAATCTTTAGTTTGGACTACGATATTGTCTTGGCTAATCTTTTAAACATTCCCAGATTAACATTACTATTTTAGTCCAGACTTAAGCAATTAAGGTAGTATATGTAAAAGTCTTTAACTGCCTCCATTTACAGTGCTGGACTCAAGACTGAAGTTAAAAGTCAAGACTCAAGTTTTGTTGGTGAAATCTGTGCCAGAAAGTTGGTCCCAACGTTGTCTTTTCCAAGCGTTTACTCCAAAGAAATTCGTCTGTGGGTATATACGGTGTAATTATAGGGTTTTCGAAGCATAAGGTTAATTCACCTGCTGTCAGCACCGATTTAGGAAGAATCAGGTTTCTGCTTTGCTGCTTTGTTGAGCCTGACTGGATTTGAAATTTTTGAATTTCAAAGCGAACCACGTGACTGCTACAAACTATCGAATATATTTTGCCACAGAGCAATACGTTGCTTAGGACGGTTGACAGAATATCTAACTCTGAAAGAGGATGTAGTGTAAACTATCTCTCACATTACATTTTTCTTTAGCTGTTTGTGTTGATGGCTACAACTCTGAAAGAGAATGTAGTGTAAACTATTTCTCACATTACATTTTTCTTTAGCTGTTTGTGTTGATGGGTACAACTCTGAAAGAGGATGTAGTGTAAACCATTTCTCACATTACATTTTTCTTTTGCTTTTTGTGTTGATGGGTACAACTCTGAAAGAGGATGTAGTGTAAACTATTTTTCACATTACATTTTTCTTTAGTTGTTTGTGTTGATGGGTGCAACTCTGAAAGAGAATGTAGTGTAAACTATTTCTCACATTACATTTTTTTTAGCTTTTTGTTTTGATGGGTTAAACTCTGAAAGAGGATGTAGTGTAAACTATTTCTCACATTACATTTTTCTTTTGCTGTTTGTGTTGATGGGTACAATTCTGAAAGAGGATGTAGTGTGTAAACTATTTCTCACATTACATTTTTCTTTAGCTGTTTGTGTTGATGGGTACAACTCTGAAAGAGGATGTAGTGTAAACTATTTCTCACATTACATTTTTCTTTTGCTGTTTGTGTTGATGGGTACAACTCTGAAAGAGGATGCAGTGTAAACTATTTCTCACATTACATTTTTCTTTAGCTGTTTGTGTTGATGGGTACCACTCTGAAAGAGGATGTAGTGTAAACTATTTCTCACATTACATTTTTCTTTTGCTGTTTGTGTTGATGGGTACCACTCTGAAAGAGGATGTAGTGTAAACTATCTCTCACATTACATTTTTCTTTTGCTGTTTGTGTTGATGGGTACAACTCTGAAAGAGGATGCAGTGTAAACTATTTCTCACATTACATTTTTCTTTTGCTGTTTGTGTTGATGGGTACAACTCTGAAAGAGGATGTAGTGTAAACTATTTCTCACATTACATTTTTCTTTTGCTTTTTGTGTTGATGGGTACAACACTTCATGTTTTTAAATGGCCATTGCATTTTAGATTTTAACTGGATTTGTTTTCTCCGTTTTCCTGAACTGTATGTCTGTCTTATGAATATACCATACATGTAATGTGACTGAAATGTCATGGGGCCTGTCTGGAAAACAGACTGAAATGTCATGGGGCCTGTCTGGAAAACACGTGCATGCTCAGTATTGAGTCTTCTTGGCATTTCCTCCACTTTTTTGGGATGTTTAATTAGTGGAGCCGTTAAAGAACTTTTCTTTATTATTGTTATTTTATTATTACTGTTTTTGGGGGTTTGTTTTCTAAATCCAGAGAATGCCTATTTCACTATCATTACAGCACTAGAGTAAGAACTTGGCAGGAAAGTTAAAATTTCTTCATTTTACCTTCCAGCTCTATGTGTAATATCTCCGCTACATTGGTCTAGCTGGCAAAGCAAACTACATTGGCATCGCTGGCAATATAAACTATACTGGCATCACTGGCGATGTAAACTACATTAGCATGGCTGGCAAAGCAAACTACATTGGCATCGCTGACAATGTAAACTACATTAGCATGGCTGGCAATGCAAACTACATTGGCATCGCTGGCAATGTAAACTATATTGGCATCGCTGGCAATGTAAACTACATTAGCATCGCTGACAATGCAAACTACATTGTCATTGCTGGCAATGCAAACCACATTAGCCTAGCTGGCAAGGCTACTACATTGGCCTAGCTGGCAATGCAAACTACATTGGCATTCCTGGATATGCAAACTACATTATCATCGCTGGCAATGTAAACTAGATTAGCATCGCTGACAATGCAAACTACATTGGAATTGCTGGATATGCAAACTACATTATCATCGCTGGCAATGCAGGCTACTCTACTGTGAGGCACTATGAACACTTTTTACAATAATGAAGATTCACTGAAATTGAATGAAAAATAAACAAAAAGTGAGCGAATGATATCTATAAATTAATAGAACTTAGTCGAAAAGGAAGCCAAAGCAAGATTTTACATTTTTTAAACAACGAACTACCGAGATGATGAAATTAATTATAACATAAGAACGTTTTAATTGGGAGATTTTGTGAGCAATAGCGTTCGTTTTTTTTTTCTTTAGAGTAACAAGGATAGCCCAGCTGTAATATAGCCACTGAACCATGTAAAGATGTAGTAACATGGTTGATAAAAAAGCTCGCAATGCATGCATCTACTTTACGCTGTTTTATACATTGCACGCATTATTTACTATACACTTTATTGATGGTATTTATGAAACTGAAGCATACAAATAAATTGTTTTCCGTATTATTTTTTTAATAAAAAGATGAATGGTAGCAGCATACATTCATATCTGAGGTATCATATTTAGTGGGCAAAAACAGTGACTCTTTGTTATCTTAAAGCACCTAAGACGCGAAATTTTAAGAAAAATAATTTCTCTTTCATCTGAAATTATACACGATGTCAAACATATAAATCAATCTGCTGATGAAGTCCTTCGCGTGAGGACGAAATCTTTAGGCTAGCTTCATATATATTGTTTGTGTATGTTGGTTGAAAAGTTAAAAACATTGTCAAATATGAAAATATTGCTGCTCTATATTGTCGGTAGATATTTGCCTAAAATAATTGCTTCCAAAATTGTCCGTGGTACTTGATATATTGATTTTAAAATATGTTCGGGAATATGTTGTCAGAATTTTTTAAAATCATCTGGTCTTGTTTTAGAATAGTTTTTCTCGCTAATGAAAAAATATATTTCACTAAAAGTCTTGGTACAAATAGTTATATGAAAGTCGGCGTCAATAAGCCAAATCATTTAAAATGAGAACACAAGACGACAGAATTGATTAATTTTGGGTCTAAAAAAATAACACGTGGCGATGCATTACCTGCTTGAATATCAGGTACTAATGATTGGGGGACCTGTTAATTAAATAACACGTGCAAGATACGATAAAAAATTATTTACCGCTGGTGGTCTGAGTAACATAAAATCTCTAACTGTATTAAAGGTATTTTAGCGTCGCGACATAAACCAAATACGACATATTAAAACGGACAGGTATGCAATTAGAACATATTTACAATAAAACAAATATAAATCGAATACATAAAAATGTCCGAAACAACAACAGCTGAAAAAAAACAAAAGATAATATATGTAACACGCAGAAATACTTATTTTTTGGCAAACAAAACTTATTTACATATATCATACTGTACAGAATGTGTACATATGAAATACGACAATTTTTGTTAGCAAAACGTTTTGCACAGCAGCTATATAAGTAATATGGTTTTATGGGTAATAGTAAACATGTTTTGCACAGCAGCTATATATAGGTAATATGGCCTTATGGGTAATAGTAAACACGTTTTGCACAGTAGCTATATATAGGTAATATGGCCTTATGGGTGATGCTGAAAACGTTTTGCGCAGCAGCTATATAGGTAATATAGCCTTATGGGTGATGGTAAACACGTTCTGCACAGCAGCTATATGTAAATAATATGGCCGTATGGGTGATGGTAAACACGTTTTGCACAGCAGCTATATATAGGTAATATGGCCTTATGGGAGACAGTAAACACGTTTTGCACAGCAGCTATATATAGGTAATATGGCCTTATGGGAGACGGTAAACACGTTTGCACAGCAGCTATATAGGTAATGTGGCCTTATGGGTGACGGTAAACACGTTTTGCACCGCAGCTACATATAGGTAATTTGGCCTTATGGGTGATAGTAAACACGTTTTGCACAGCAGGTATATATAGGTAATATAGCCTTATGGGGGATAGTCAACACGTTTTGCACAGCAGCTATATGTAGATAATATGACCTTATGGGAGACGGTAAACACGTTTTGCACCGCAGCTATATATAGGTAATATGGCCTTATGGATGATAGCAAACACGTTTTGCACAGCAGCTATATATAGGTAATATGGCCTTATGGGTGATAGTAAGCACGTTTTGCACAGCAGCTATATATAGGTAATACGGCCTTATGGGAGACAGTAAACACGTTTTGCACCGCAGCTATATATAGGTAATATGGCCTAATGGAAGATGGTAAACACGTTTTGCACAGCAGCTATATAGGTAATATGGCCTTATTGGTGACGGTAAACACGTTTTGCACCGCAGCTATGTATAGGTAATATGGCCTTATGGGTGATAGTAAACACGTTTTGCACAGTAGCTATAATGGTTGTATGTTTGATAGCAAACACGTTCTAACATGTATGCCATGAACAAAGGTTTTAAATTTCTGAGATTTGTTTTTTTTTTACTATTGACTGCAAACCAGCCATTGAGTACCTTGTCTTCATTTGTAAAATAGATTGAGATTATTTGAATATTTATGGGTGTACGAAGTGGTGATGTCGTTGGTGTAGTTATACAGTGTTGCTTACTTGGTGAAGCAGAAAGTGTCACTTATTACGATTTTAAAAATAAGTAGTCCTGGTATTGAACCTTATTGTTTCCCATTTGGTGAGATTTTTTTCACACTTACTTTGTAAAGATCCCGATTCATCACGTTTCTTTGGGCTTGGCAAAGAGTATTTAGTTAAGAGTTAAGGAGCTGGATCAATTCTATTAGAAGCCTTCATCTTTTCAGTCACGTGACTGCAGAAGACTGTTGAGGGTCATGGACAGACGGGTCCATTAACAACACGTCCAAACTGCGCATGCCCTTCCAGTTCTCCACCAGTCTCATTAACGTGATTTGAAATCCGTTTTTTCTTTCTTTCTAAAAACAAAAAAAAAACTTCGAAACATATTTTTTAAAATGCAATTCTGTCTAATTACATAGACGATTTGACAAATTTTCAAAGGACAGAAGCCTCGGGCGATCTTTTGTGGGCGGCCTATACCCCGGCAGGGGTGACGGGCAAACTGACAATACAAATATTAAAGAGAATGCTAAGAGAAAGAAAAAACGTTTGTGCATAAAGCTGGTGAATATAACTTGAAAATTTTAGGAGGTGTGGTGTGAATAGTAGAATTAAGTTTGAATTCGTCTGACCCAATGGTTTGTAAATTGTTAATGTAATACTCATTTCAAGTTGTATGCTTTGGTTTAGTCATTGATTATGAGAACTGGGTACCGCAACAAAAAAAAAACAACAAAAAAAAAAAAATTGGTATCGCAGTATACCACGGTATTTCTGAACGCACCGCGATATATGCGACGTTATACCGCAATTATATTTTAAACCAGACAATTAAATGTTCTGGGGTAGGGGCATGAAACTTTCTTGTTTAATATTTCTCTGTTAATAATTGGGAAAATATTGCTCAATTTTACAGCAAAATAGCATCTTATTATATCCATTACAAAAATATGAATTGTCTTGAGCTAAAAGGAAAGAAAACATTTCAGCTCATTTCAGATCAAAAGAAAGTCACGGTCCCACCCCCACCCCGAAAGTAAAATGGGCAACGCCTTACAGCAGATGCATTTGCTATGTGTATGTTAACTGTTGCAGTCTAAAAGCTGTAACTAAATTAGTGCGATTAGGCTTGTACTGTTCAAGACATAGCGCTGACATTCGAGAGCCTATTGATAAAAACAGAAAAAGTGTTGATACTGAAGGCAACAGTTTACTAACTACATTATTAATATAACAGGGAGAAAACAGCAAACTTAAAACGCACACACTTATTTAACAAACGAGACAATATTTAGTGGACCTGAGAAAATTACGTGAAGTTCTGAAAATCACAGGATGATTATCAGCCTTACAAAAGAATACATATACTTTCACATTCACATACGCTAGTAAGTAACTAAAACATGACACATGTTTTTCGGTATATTTTAAGTCCGAAATTTTGTCCTAAGGTTAGATTTGAAATAAATATGTTTCACAACATTCCATTGGCCACCTCATTGGCATACGTGACACGTGCCAAACATGTGATCAAAAGAACATAAATATATAGCGAAAGAAAAAAGAAACATGCACATGTGTTTTGTTCCGAGATGGTAGAAAGAACGAGGCCGTCAGGCTTTGTTCCGTCGCCGTATAAAATGAATTTAAGCCTATATTTTAAAGAAATTGAAGCTTCGGCCTCTTTTTAACATGCAGACTGGAACTTTAATATTCATTTGGATATATTTTAACAAGAAATTTTTAAACAATATTGCAATATTGTTCTTTTTTCTTCTCTTTATTTTCTATTTATCAGTCGCAACGAATTAAAAATGTGAATATACAGTTCCCTCAATGTGTCCTGTGATATATATATAAAAACTCGATAACATTGTAACAATATATAAATCTTCTGACAATATATAATTCTTCTGACTCAATCAAAACATCTGCTGCTCTACCTTCAGATTACAAGTCTTTGTAAGTCTTATCCTCTGATTCCCTAATAAATTTATTTTCTGTAATTTTAATAGACAAACTGTAAGCCCCTACGCTTAAACATTCTCATTAATACAATAAAATTCCGTTGACCATATTTATTTTAAACGCTGAAGGTGAAAATAATTTTAGCAAAATTTGGTATTTTAGATGATTTACATTGTGGCAGTTAAACATGGGGAATTGTTTTCTCCTAACGTGGGGCATCGCTAACAATTCCTTAAATCTTGACATGTCTCCCCGAGTCTTTCTTAATTACTCTGGATTTAAAAAAAAAACAAACAACAATTTCAGATTTCAGCAGCTAAGTACACACACACACACACACACACACACACTGAGAACTCACTGTCAAACATTATGTCCAAGATATTATAGTCCACCTCAGGTAACTCTAATTTCTCGGCCTAGATACCATGAAACTACTCGTCACTACTTACGGTACTCACTCGTTATCCTAACAGTTAAGGCAGCCCATTTTTACCACATACGACTCTATTTCTTACAATTAAAAACGTGTGTCGGAATTTTTTAATATTTAAAACATGTGACAATAAATAATTCAGGATATTTTATAAGTGGACTATTATTGAGTATTTCAAGTTGTAAAAGTAGTTCCACGATGGGTGTGTGATACGGAATTTTTAGGTGTGAAATAGGCGTGAATCGCATATTAAACAGCTGTATCGCACTGAATTTTTAGGTGTGAAATAGGCGTGAATCGCATATTAAACAACTGTATCGCACGGTAGATAAGTCATGCAATATTAAATGGGCATGTAATAAAATTATGTTTATAATAGTCATTTTTAATTTATGACAGATACAACCATTTTAAAAAAAGCTCATTTGTTGAACTATTTTTGTCACGAATAACGAAAACACGATATTAATATCATTTAGTCGTAACAAGATTCCTCGGGAAATTCCTTACACACTTACTAACGGAAACTAACGACGTAGCGGTACAAAGAAAAGGTACCGTGATACGTGCCACCAGGAAAACAAAACCGCAGTAATCTAGTATACCAGTATTTCCTCACATCTCCATTGATTAGGGCATCACCTTCTTTCAGATTGATGTAACAGTTTGAGCTTTTGTTTTTTATTAATACATTCCTAGGGTCTGCTAATTAATTATTTTGTAAGTTAGGTGACATAGTTTCTCTGGTTTTGTTAGTTTCTCAGATTTGTTGATTTTTTGTATTAATTTGTTGTGAAACGTACGCTTTATACCGACGGCCTTTCCCTGTCCATGCGATAGGTGGATGTTTTTGTGGGTGGTGGTGGTGCTAGTGGTGGTACTGGTATTTTTGCTTTCTCAGGGCGTTGTTATCCATGTCATCAAGTTTGGCATGTGTTTTTTTAATTAAAAAAAGTATCATGTATCATCAAAATTATTAAATGCGTCAATGACGTAAAAAGGTATTTTATAAACATCACCAAGGAAATTTTCACTCATTAACTTTTGTATCTTCTAAAAAGTATTTTCACACGTCTGTTTAAAACATAATGTTGTTCTAATGGCCTGGTTGCCATGTGATGCCAGTCGCTTACACCACAGTCAAAACTATAGCAAGCGACAAGAACTATGACTTGTTAGTAACTTTTCTTCTCTTTGCATCGTCTACAAATTGTGAATTGTGCATTTCATTAGTAATAAACTAAGACGACTTATTATATGTAAATAAGAGACAGCAAAGTATCAGTGATTTCCCTGGATGCTCGGTAATGATGATTAATGACTAAATAATACCGTCATGGAGACAGGTTAATTGTCTGTAAGATTATCAATTTTGTTAAAAACTGTGTAAATACGGTGTGCGATTACAGGCTGCTAAAATTTCGAAACATGCACAATCATTTAATCAGCGATTATTTAAGTTTAGGTTTTATAAAGGCGGGACCTTTAGGATACATTGTCCTCAGCTAAATTTTGTTAGTGTCACTTTTCTATCACATAACAAGAAAGAAACATAAGGAATTATCGCCACAAAACGTGCAAATACGTAATTGGACAGAAGCAAGGGTTACTTTATTCATACATTTATGATTGTAAACACAGTCGGAGCAGTAAATCAAACTAAAAATAAATAAAACAAAGAAAATAAAGAAATATAAAATCACAAGATTAATTGTGTCATTATTTATTAATTTGTTTATTTTATTTTATTTTTTGTTGCTTTTTTAGTAGTACTGAAAGTTTCTATTATTTTTGGTAATTTTCTTTCACTTGTATGGAATGTAGGCATGGTGTCAGATATATGGCAACTTTCGTTAATAGCCACTAACACTGGTTTAGATTTTTGCTTTGATAATTATAACTTGTGCAAATAAAGTAACAGAACTGCTTTGTATGCAAGAAATTAATGATTATTAATTCTGATGCAACAGAGCGGAGGAACTAACTTAAAATGCTGAGAAGATTATGAGTTACACGCAAACTTCTGCCGCATTAAAGATAATGTTTTTTGAAAGTTGCATCGAACTTTTTCGTTGATTTTTCGGAAAGGTCCCGACAACGATGCTGTACCTGCATTAGTTGGTTCCTTTCGGACTTAGATCAGCGATTTATACCATATGGATAACATCTGTTATAGTCTGTTTTGTCCTTAAACTTTATGTTCATCTATGAAATACATAATAGACCAACAGTGTTTTTATTTTTTTTATTTTTTTGATTAAAACAATTCTGCGTTTAAGTAACTTGGAAATCGAAGACATTGCAGACACAAGAATCGAAGTATCTATTACGGTATAGCTTTAGCTTATTAGTCAAAGAAAGGCCGTTCATCGCTTAGGTAATAAGACCAATGTAAGCACTTTTAATGATAATAATTTGAACATAAATGTCAAAGAAATTGTTCCTTTAACACCGTAATTTCGATCATGAATTGAAAACACACGAACTGTTGGATTATAAGTCGGTATATAAGCAAAGAGACAAAAGAATCCGTATACTGCTAAAAAAAGATAAGTGTTGTCATGGAGACGCGTCAACTCAGATGGTGGAGCGTTAGACTCGTAATCCATGTGTTTCGTGTTCAAATGTGTCCTTGGAAAAGGCACTTAGTTCCCATATCCTCGCAATGCCACAGCACTCGGGGATGTTTTGCTTTTTTTTAACTTAATATCTAATTAAAGACTTTTATTGATTTTAAAGACCTGCTATAATTATATTTTAAACTGAATATCTGTGTCTTTTTCTGTATATGTGTGTTTACGCAGCTATTTTACAATCTTAAGCTACGTTATATTTTCATGAACTCTACCATTTATTTTGGTTTCAAATAGCTTCATAATTGTTGCCTTATTGTTACAAAAGAGTAGCACGTGAGTCACACACCTCATAACTGGATACGTTATATAAGCATACATTGTTATCTCAATAATATTCCTTCGAATTTAAATTCGAATTTTAAATGCAAAACCGTTAATATCAGTTACACGAGACAGTCTGTTCATTTCATACAGACTCGTTGTATACCAGTCTAAAGGTATCCGGGGTAACCGCAGTGTAAGGACATGCAAATTTACTTATTTGATGCTTCGTAAAATAGTGTCTTTGTGATTTATTGATGAGACAGTTAGTTACATGTGGTGCGCATACAAATACTTACCTAGAGACCATAAAGTCCACAAAACCAACTGAAATTATGTTTATTTAAATAAATAACAACCTCAGAGCTGTTCCGTTTCATACACTGAATAAGACCAGGTGTGGTCTGGAAAAAAAAAACTGCTCTTATTTGTTCTTTCATTTTATTAATCCGCGAATCTTTCTTATTTTGATGAAATACACACTATCCAAATAATTTTTTTTTCAAGGTTTCCATCTTCATTTATTTTTAACAAGAAAGTCGGATAACTATTAAAACTACGATGCTTTAAGGAGAAGTCGTTGAGATTAAAACATGTGTGCTCTACAGTAGGGCACCCAATTCATCTCTGACTATGGGTTAACATTTAGATACCGGACCGCTCCGGTGGCTTAGTGGTTAGAAAAAGTGGGAGGTTGTGGGTTCGAGCCCCGGCCGAGTCATACCAAAGATTACAAAAATGATACAAACAGCTGCCTCACTATGCGCTCAGAATTGAGAGGTTAGTGTTAGGAATGGTCGGCCTGGTGTAAGGATAATGTGACTGGGTCTACGGCATGATGCCCCAGTGTTAGATATCACTATAAACTGCCACACTACAGACATATATAACACTGCAGACATATATAACTGAAAAATTGTTAAAGCTATTTTAAAAATCCAGATATCAAACACACACACACACACAAACACACACACATACACTGTTATGTATATTTGATTTAATTATATCTGATGTAATATATATTTATTTCATTTAATTGTTTGTCATTTGTTTTTTTAAATTATTTTTCATTACATGCTATTGTAATGTAAATTTATTCCATGGAGATCATACTTTTTCCAGAAAATAGTTTGAACTTGACTGTTCGTTTTATAAACACCAGGTGTTGATCTAGATCATGACCTTGATTCAAAATTAGTAGCAACCACGTAAACAAGTTCTATTTTTATGCTGGGACTACGTGTTTAAGATGTAAAGAATTTTTTAATTTTTTATTTCTTAGAGTAAAATGATTGGTTTTCGTCGGGGCCACACTGGGTGGACACGATCTTTAACAAGTACTAATTTCTACGAGCTTCTAGAACATGATCATGTGACCCCTTTTTACGTTTTAGAATACGATATAACCTTTGTTTTGGAGAGTTATTTTCAGTTAGAAGTTGGGCTTTTTCTTACACTGGAGTTATTTCAAACTGCATGGATTCAAAACGCATTATGCTCATGTGAAATTGTTGAACAAGGACAGTTTTTGTAAAAATTAATTCAAATTTCCAAAACCGGAGTGATAATTCTTGTTTCTACAAGGAACTGTAGACTTCAATACTACAGATTACAGCATACGTCATCGTCTTCCATCTTGGATTCTTCGTCGGGATTCGAACTTGAAATCAGTAGAACATTTTGTTATTAGGACTTGAAAATTTTTATTCGTGGATTATTCTTGGATTATTTTTGGATTTGATTCTTAAACCCTAAGTTCATATTTTTTCATTTTTACAAAAATTTTCCAGGAAAATAAGTTATTATATTTTTTTTTCAAAGCTTGTTCCTCTCTTTCTTGTGTTACTGTTTAGTCGAGCCTAAACACGTGATATAAGAACACACACACACAGATTTAGATACCCTGGGCGCGTGTATCTTAGGAAAGCCCCCACCCTTTCCCCCTCTATTGCCCCCTCCCCCCATTTAACCTCTAAACCTGTTTTGGCCTACCTCCGTAAAACTTAATAGCTGACTATCACATGTCCCCTACCCCAAAAATAATTCTGCGGGCGCCCTTGTTAGATCCTGATACTCACCTTTGTTTCTTACATTCGTAGCCTCTTACATAAGAATGTGTGTAAATTATAAATCCGTTTATCCCATGCAGTTTACTTCACATAATTCTGGAAATTTAGCGGGTAAATTAGTGAAGACTAAGGTTGTCCAACATTACCAGCCGCATTACTTCCCTTGACTAATAATCGAGTTCTCGTCGTGTATGACGTCTTTCTGAAACAATCCTTAAAACAAATATAAAAATGTATGCAATTATTGTTCTTATTTTCATATCATTATGGATGATGTTTTGAGTAAAATAGTACATTAACCTTGATTTTATACATGAAAATAAGCCAATTATGCTTATTTTGATCTTGCTTACATAATTTGCCATTAGGCATGTTTGGGTGAGTAGTGACCTTAATTATGGGTAAATTAGAAGTCTTAGAATAAAGGAATAAAGTCAATTTAAATTTAAAACTGTTGCTTTTTAAGTAACAAAATATATAGTGAAAATGTTTCTTTTTATTTATTTGCAATGAATTAAAAAGTAAATGATGATAAAGCAAAGTCGCTTTCTTCCATATTAAACAATAAGCAAACATTTTATCCTTTGGCCATTGACCTTTATGAACCTCATCTGTTCTATCCCTTTTCAAACTGTAAAAATGTATTGTTGACATCTCAGGCATAAGTCTGGCTAGTTTAATTTTCCTGTCCTTCAACATAACATTGGTTGCTATGTTGACAAAATGCAATGCGCATTTAAAATAGCTCACTTTTTATCGTGGATGTGGGGGTGGGGCTGGACTTATTTGAGACTCTGACACTAATAAATACTGTTTTGTGGGGCAAAATACAAGAGAATTTATTCAAAAGGACTGTTTTGATGCTTGCGACTTATATGTTTCAGCCATACAATCAAAATTAAATTATACAATAATAATACCTATGTGATCTGTAAGGAGGCGCTCACCAGTTATTATGTGCTTTTGAGAGAGTGACGTATGTAAGGTGAAGTTGTTTGCATTTAAAACAAGCACAGTGGAGAGAATATTGGCATACTTCTATGCTACTTTAATGTAATGTGGTTGACATTTCTTTGGATATTGTACTTTTGGAAATTGTAAATGATGTAAACTCACTGCTAACTAAAATATTTGCTCCCTTGTGTTCCAAAAATCAGCCTGAACTTGTCTAAATTACACTATCCTTAGCAGCTATTAAAATGGGAGAAATAATTTTGCCAGACTAGACAATACCAGCTTCTAAAAGTGCAATGAATGAATTACTAAATATATCAAAGGTAAAAAAAAAAGTTATCGGCTCTTTTTTACAATTTACCTCTGAAGTTCAGGAAGTGAAAATGACCAAGTGGAGCTATTACTTTTTTGAATGGTGCACATCTGGAGTAAGGCCAAGCTGTATACTCTATAACCCATATTTCACCCATCAATCATACATCAAAATAAAGGGAATTAAAAGTTCTTTGAACATTACCTAAGATATACAAGGTCTTTATTTAAATATCCAATATACCTAGTGAGGAAAGCCGGGGAATTATTTTTCTTTAAAATTCTAACGCTTTGCAAAATACGAAACTGTAGAGAAACACCCAAATCATTGTTGTAGAATTGTATTATGGAAGGGTCATTTCCAGTGGAAAATATCATCAAGAGCTTTGCGAGTACTGGTTAGTCTATATTAATTTCAAGCTTATTTAAAGTGATTAAACTATCACTAATCAGTCTAATATTTGAGATTTTTAAGGCAGTTTTACTTGCGGCCAGGAATATCATTTGGGATGGGGACGTAAACAAGTAGGGAAATAGTCTTTGAGAATGAACCCTCAGTAGGAGCCTACTGGGTGAAGTCCACACAAGCTCATACATTTTAAGCGTTTAACCAACAAGCAGTTTTAAAAAAATACTCATAGAAATGTAACATCTTACTATATGAATCGTTGAAGTTGTTTCGGCATCAGACCCGCCTCTGTTTTGAAATGATGCCAGGGAAAGTGGAGATCTAGAGAGACAAAAATAGAAATAGAGAGAAATAAGTAGGCTCTTTCTATACGGTACAAGAAATGGAATTTAGAACAAAATTTGCTTTATTAATTGACTAAGAAGAAATAAATGCAGCTGATACCAAGTAAAACAGTTTACGTTGGGAAACAAGAGGCAGCGTTCAATTGGTGGCTTTTCCATTATCTACCATCTTTAGTGTTTTCTTATTTTTATCACATATAATTATATGAGATACTTAATTAATTTTTGTTACTTACATGAGTATGTATCTCTCTCTCTCTCTCTCTCATTATGCTAAAAGAATATGATGGGGAAGGGATTTACCTAATTTGGACAACTTGTTGCCCAACCCCAATTGATTTTATTAAATACAGAAATAAAATAAGTTTAAAATATTGAGCTAAAACACTGATAACAATTGATTATTATACTGAGTATGGGTATACCACGAATTTAAATCAAAACACTTCCACATATTTTTGTTCATTTCATAGGCTATCGCGGGCCACTTAATGCGATTATTTCCACATTAGCGACTTTGCTTCACAGGCTCCGATATTTTTCAAAACCGAGAACTTTCACTGAGGATGACTAGACATAAGAACCACCTATCTCCTAAAATACTTTGCAAGAACATCTCACATGCGAAACTGAGGAGTCTGACATGGCAAGTACTTCTCACATGCGAAACTGAGTGGTCTGACATGAAAAGAACTTCTCACGTGCGAAACTGAGGAGTCTGATATGGAAAGTACTTCTCACACGCGAAACTGAGTGGTGTGAGTGTCTGACATGAAACGAACTTCTCACATGCGAAACTGAGTAGTCTGACATGGCAAGTACTTCTCACGTGCGAAACTGAGTGGTTTGACATGAAAAGAACTTCTCACGTGCGAAACTAAGTAGTCTGACATGGCAATAACTTCTCACATGCGAAACTGATGTGAAGTCTTATATGGCAAGAACTTCTCACATGTTGGTCGAACGATAACTGCAGCTTTATGCTTTATACGGTTTAAGTCATTAGAAGTTAAAACACTTGTTGAAAGATAATTTTAATAATAAGAATTTTGACAAAAGTATGATGTTTGGAACTGATATTCCAAAAGTTATTTATATTTTGAATCCCTTTTAAATATTAAAGTTTTGATTAAGATTGTTAGAGGGCATTTTCAGAGTTGAGAAATATATTGGAAAGATAAAGCAGTCCGGTATAATAAAAAAAAATTGTACAAAAGGTCATATTTGTATACATAGTTTGACACTCAGTTAAAAAAGCTCTTTGCGATCAAAGCGTCACATAGGAGTCATAACAGCTCATTTGGAAGAGGGTCAGACTCTTAATCCGAACGTCGCGGGTTCGATACCGTCCAGTTCAGCCTGGATTAGCTGCCGGGTTCTTGCCTAAAAAAGCACTTATGTTTCCATTTCCTCGGCCTTAAAGTACTGCTAAAATCAACAAATCCGATCACAGTTTTTATTATATATCTCTTAATGAGATATTGAAATATATCAGTGGGAGCTGCTTCGTTTTCCCATTTAGAAAACATATCTGCCCTTGCGTATGTATTTCACATATGTGTTTCCATATTTAGGCCTATTTCTTTTATTTTCTTCTTCTGCTCCCTCTCTCTTCTAATCAGGATGAACTTATCTTAAAACGTGTCGAGACTGTATACCCTTATTTAGTCGATAAGGAGGTACCATAACAATATGCCAAATTCGAACTCCAAATAAAAAAACATTACCTTTTCTAATTAGTTTTCCACGTAAATCCTGAAAATTATTTTCTACTGAACGTACACGAACTATTGTTATTCTACATTGTCACACAAAATGTTTTGTATGTGTACACTATACAGCAAACGGACACATCTTTTACGGAAAACGCCTGGCTAAATACCATGATAAAAACTTTTAAGTGGTGATTCTAACTCTCAGCTCAATCATTATCATGTGGGAAAACGCAGGAGAAACCAGGCATTGACGAGTGTTTATTGCAAACTGAAATTAAGTAACAATCGAAATTTGCGTGCAACATCTGCTGCCGAACTAGCTTGCAAGCATATCAATGCCTAAAATTAACGTTTGAATGCAGAACTAAACAAATTGGAGAACTACGATCCATCTAAGTTCACTTATAATTATTACAATCTTTTGTTTAAAAATGTTACGCTCTGAAATCCGTCGCATCTGATTCTAATGTAATGTTTCTACAGCCTTCCCATCCCACACTGTATCAACCTGCGTAATAGATTTGTTAACAAAAATAAGCAATCTCTTCATTTTCGTTTGAAAACAATCCTTAAATTGAAAAGGCACAATTGTGCGAGCGAAATTTAAAAAACGTCACTGCCCTTAAATATTGTAAATTTTGTTGGTGGTTCTTTTCATCGATGCAGTAATTGCAGCCGGTAATCGCATTTGCACAGAATGGAGAAAAAATATGTAAATTGTTGTTGGTTTTAAACAAAATATAATAAAAAGAAAATCTAAAATGGAAACATTTTGTATTTTCACTCGTAGCTTCGCCACTCGTTACAATACAGTGTAGAACAAGGTACAAAAAGATTCCATTAAATTAGGGTGATTTAAGTTACTCTTTGTATAGCAATTACTGGTTGTATAGTAATTAGTGTTTGTATAGTAGTTAACATATTGACCCACATGTTTTATAGTATCTGGCAACTGTACACATAATAAATGAGTATGCTCCTTTTGTGTATTTGTATATGTCAGTTTGTACGTTATGTGTATTTAATCTGCCTTGTTTGTTAGGTGTTTATATTCATTATAATTGGATATTTGTATTTTGGATTCGGATCTGTCTAAAAGCAAGTTCATTTTCTACCTGATTTGACTCAATGATTTTGGTTTTGTAAACAACATTTTTTTTTTCTCAGTCTAAGTCCATTGGAAATTACCCAAGAAATGCCAGGTCTACCTATTGTTCATCACATTTTATATTATAATTTTAGTAACAGAACTTCATATTATAAATAAGATTATATCTTGTAAACATTTGGAATCTTCCATAATGAAATTTTACATTAGGTAATAGTTACTTTTTAATTATAGAAAATGGTAATTGTGACTTGAGGTCAAATAGAGGACTAAATAATTTTGTTTATCTATAAATTATTCATTCGTGCTGTATGATCTGAGGAGAATCAGTTGTGATATTTTTGTGTCCAGTATTTCATTTGGGTTGGAATTTATTTATTCAAATTATTTCCTTCAATTATTCGTCTCCGGAAATACAAATTACTCAAAGATAACATTCTTGGAAATAGAGACTATGATTCATAGCGAAATACAAATAAGGATATAGTCTTATATTGTCTTTTTGTAATTCAAAAAAATACTGTTGGCAGATCACTACGACACATGCCATCACAGGCATATTAACACTTCCAGCCTTGAATTCATTTTGGAATACCACTAAAGTTTATTCACAACTATAATCATTAGGACTTTTGCCAAAAATTAGACGATTATATGGGATTTAATTCTGTAAATTCTTTTTACATTTTTCACGTTGTATTCTATATAAATAAATTATGTCTTGAATTTTACAAAACTTGTTGGTTTTCGCTCTTTTCTGTTACTTTGTTTAACACCATAGAGTCATGAGAGTGTACGTATCTTTTTATGTGCAGTTTCTCATCTTCTATTCTACAATTTAAAAAAAAATTGTACCAAAAACAAATTACTTAAATGAGAGTAAGTAAGACTTATCTAGATTTTACTGTGTATATCAACTGATAAAAAGGTCTCGACATCAAAATTGGTGTCCTTGTCATAAAATTGGCCTTGTATTGAGAAACAAATCGGTTCCCGTACATAAAGCTTAATTCCAGTGACCTTCACTTTTTGCGGTAAAGAGCGAAGTGTAATTGTGCTTCTTTGACAAAGCGGTACATGTTGTGCATCAACAGATCTTCTCGTAAGGCGGAATTGCTTCCTGCTCGTATTTTGGAACTTATAACTAAAGACCTTGGTCAAATGACATCTTATTACCTTTTCTTGTTTCTTTTGTTTTATACTCTCTTTTCTCTTCGAATATTTTGGTTTTGCTACATTTCACCATTTACAGCATGTAAATTACATGTATGTCTCCGATTACGTTAATGAGTTTGAAACATCACTTGAAAGAAAACTGAATGTTTTCACCCTAGCCTGTTGTCTGTGCAAAACTTTGGGTCGGATTGTAGGGTGGTAGACAAATACATCACATGATCCCTCGTTGACCGCACTGTACTGAGAAATGATGCCGCACGGTTTGTTTTGAAAACAAGTTTCAGAATTCGGGCGAAAAATAAACACCTTTCCTGATTATGATAAAAACATCGGGACTGATGATGTAGTGATAACGGTATAGAAAATTACGGGTCAGGGGTAGAACTATTGAGAAAGTTGGCGACTGGCATAGGTAAGGTCGTTTAACAAGAAAGGAAATAGCGTGACAGGTATGAAATTTGTGTGCGTCTAAAAATAAATTCGTTGCTGTGACAGCTCGGAAAGGTTGAATTTGAATAGCGGTGGAGTTCCGTTAGACCCACATCAACGTAGAGTCGCAATAAACCCTGTAATTCGACACAGGTTAAGAGGCTAAAGGTGAATTATTCAAATCTTGTCAGTGTGTCGTTGATAAGTTGATTGAAAAAAAAAATAGAATGCATGGTTGTGATTTAATATGAAGCCTCGTTCCATAATGTACATGTCTGTTGTAAACCAACAGTTTCGTGTAAACTGGACGAGAAGAAAAAAAAAGAATTGGAAAGGGTCATCAATATTGTTTGGTATAAATTTTGTGAATCTGACTTTTCAAGACATTTTATTTTAGATTGACATGGTTATCTTTTCGCTCGTATGAGAGAGAGAGAGAGAGAGAGAGAGAGAGAGAGAGAGAGAGAAATAATTGTTGCTATACATGTATATTTTGTTAACCTTTTACCTGCATCGTTCGTATCTAGTACCAGCTGACGTTGTTACCAAGAATCAGTGCTATAGAAGATAACTATAAGACTACACATAAAAAGAGAAAAAGTCAAGTAGTTATCAACAGATTTAAAACAAAAAACTCATTTTGCAATCACAAAAGACAAAGGATGTGTATTGTATTGTATTCAGCACTTACACCTGTATGTATATATATATATATATATATATATATATATATATATATATATATATATATATATATATATATATATATATATGTGTGTGTGTGTGTGTGTGTGTGTGTAAATGTTTCAGAGCAGATTTAAAAAAAATAATCTTATCAGGAAACAAATTGGTAAAGGACCGACGATTTAATTCTTCGGAGAGGGGATTTCTTTTAAAACATGTTCTGTCTCTCAAATAGCTTGAAAACAATATTCTTGTTCTAATTATAGAATAAAAACCCATTATATCCATTATGTGGCACCGAAATGTGCGTGAAGTTGTGTTCTTTAGTAAGACCGTTTGTAAAATGCGTTGTTTCAATGTGATTTTCACGAGACTCAGCTCCTTATTAAAATTCGCTGCGTCACGGTGATTAACGTCAGATTGTGATCGTTGACAAGTTCCTTTGCGTCACCGTGATTAAGATCAGACTGTGGTCCTTAATAAGGTGTGTTGCGTCCACGCGACTGACATCCGACTGTGATCCTTAGAAAGAGTCGTCTCATCACCGTGATGTCAGACTGTAATCTTATGAAAGATGCTTTGAGTCCGTATGATTGACATCAGATTTCAATTTGTGTGGCGCATTGCGTCCACGTGACTGACATCAGACCATGATTCTTATTAAGATTTGTTGAGTCACCGTGATTGACATATGTGATTGACGTCGGACCGCGTTCCATGGTAAGATGCGTTACGTCCACCAGACTGACATCAGAGTGAGATCTCTTACCTTTCCTGGTTCAAACAGTAGCAGCAACGGACTCATTCAACTGTATTAAAAGTCTATGTCAGGGCTTGCCTTTACCAATCACTGCCATCTCACCAACGTCAGACCGTGCGTTCGAGTTTTGGGCTCGACCAATGTAGGCATGTGAGAAAGCTTGCAATTAATTCCCCTGGTTCGGTGGTTCTTACCGGGGTTTTCCGGTTCTTCCTCATCCAGCTAAAGTAGTCGCCATGTGCATCCTATCATGCGCTGAAAAATGGCGTTAATACCAAAACAATGACATCAACAGCAAATTTTATACTGCATGGACTTTGTCGATGCAAATATATAAATTTTCAAACCGTTATGTCAAATATTCCAACATTATCACTATAATGATAGAAAACTCAAGTGTGGAGAAAACTCCACTGGAAATGTTCCTTTCTCATTTCGGTTTCCTCCGTCGCTTGAAATGAATGGACATATCTGCATCAAAGACGACTAGATAAAACTGACCAGTTAAATTCTGAGCGTCGCGTGAATCGTTGTAACCTTATCTCAGAAACAGCCCGAGGTCTTGGGCTAAAAGGACCCAGATACCTGGACAAATATTACAGCCATTTCGTGAACTTTTTTAAACAGATTCATCAAACTTTATTCGACATTGTTGCTCAAATATCCATGAATATGCACGCAACGGTTTATTTTATGTACTTGTATACACTATCAAGTACGATAAACATGTTTGATAAGTCCGTTATGTAGACTGGTGGTATGTACATGTATGTTCCATTCAAAACATATCTGCCATTTTGGAAGAGATATGAACGTAAAATGCACGCACTCTCTCTCTCTCTCTCTCTCTCTCTCTCTCTCACACACACACACACACAGTATATCCACATAAAGGCTCAAGGAATAAATAATCGAGGGCCACTAATGACAAATCTTAATGCCAACTTTCAAAGTGGTCCCAATTAATCATTCTTACGTATTCGTAAATTCCTTACAGAGACACGACATAATAAAGGTGTGATGGATATTAGACATATAAACGGTTCGAGTTTAAGGGGATGGGCTTTATAGCAATATGCCTCTCTTTTACTTCAGCATATTTCGATTTAGCAGGGCATGTCTTCGAATATTTGTTGACACAGATGGATCGAGTTTTATTATTTATAGGATTGGCTAAAATAAACACGGATACAGCTTCTGTTTCTTTCTCGATTAGCGAGGCCTCTGCAAGGCAAGATTTTCTTCTCAATATTTGAGTCATACGACACTTAGTCAAAGTACTTTTTAAAAAGTCAAATTGCCACATTATTTATGTGTAGCGCCCACGCAATCCCGAATAGCGTGAGCACAGATCTGACGTAGCAATATGCGATGTCAGAACATGGCCTTTGTAGTTCGCTTAAAATAAGTGGACAAAACTGCGTAGATACTGATGTGTCGGCGCTGTGTGACAGGCAAATCTTAGTGAATGCTGCTTTCAGTAGGGTCCGCGTTATGATACCCAATCTCGGATGCTAAATCATCCTTAAGTTCTTTTGTGCTGGTGACCTAAACCAGGTAAGTAGAGTTCGCATTTAGCATGCTTAATTAAGCAGCCGTTCGTTTTCTCAACAAAGGCGACCTCCGTTGAATACATTGGATGAAATAACTTTTAAATACCTTTGTTGTGTTTCACAAACACAAATACAGAGAGATGCTAGACAACCGATAATCGGTTCAAAACAGGTATTGTTATCGAAGTGGGACGAGATGGAATTTCGAGAGCGTGTATCATTGTTATTGTTGTTGTTGTTAAAAAGAGTAGTCCTGGATCCAGCTGATCGTTTGAGATTTCCTAATCTCACAAAAATATCTATAAGCTTTTTGTTGCTAAAAAGTTTATGTTTCCATTTTGGGTCCGTGGTTTTGCTTATCAACATGTGGTTTGTAAATCTCAGGATCTTGGGCTGCATATATTTTTTGGTGCGTTTGTCATTTGCAAAGAATTGTTTGTGAATAATGTCACAAAACATGCATACATTCAATGCATATTTTCATAACAAGATACTTTAGTGCCTACCGACGTACACAGACAAACAAATACAGGCATATGTTTACACACAGAGAGAAAGACATTATACGTGTATAGGGGAATATGGTTCGAAAGAAACTTAACAGGAAGTTACATACATACTACTACATACTATACTTTCTGAGGTAAACTTGTGCTTTAATTTTCTAGCAACTGTACTATAATAATTAAAGTCATAAATAAGGGTACTATTTATTTCACTCGTAAAGATGTCTAAGATTCTTTTTATATATTGCACTGAATTAACTCCAGTCTCTGTCTCTGTCTGTCTGCCTCTCTCTACAGAGGGAGACAGACAGGCAGAGAGAGAGACAGAGACATAGAGACAGAGAGAGATCGAGATCTGAGTTAATGATATTTATATATCTGATTGAGAAAACTGGTAAAGTTTCGGAGAAAAGTAGTTCTTGCAAGTAGTCCGCAATCCAGTAATGCGCATGTGGAAGCGATCAGTTTTGAAACAAAAAATGAAGAAGAAAAAGAAAAACACTGGAACTATTGAAGTTTGCGAAAAGCCTTTCGACTGGCATCGGAAAGAGACGAGGATGTTCTGACTGAATTTTTAATGTTATAATTTTTTAAACGTAAGAATAGCAATTAATAACTTTTATGTATATACAACTTTCGGTTCCTTTTTCTGTCCTACAATTCTGACTTGATTATCATATTCAACTTTTGGGACGTTAAACTTACCTTCAAAGCATTCAGATTCTGTTCATGTTCCATTTGGTATGTGTGTTGGTCATGAAACTATAAATATAGTTATATGCCCTGGACGCCATTCCAGACCTGCCTGTCATGGAGGAGCTAGACACACAGCCCACCCTGGAAGAGCTCGGAAAAGCCATCGATTGCCTTGCCTAAGGCTCCTGGAAGCGAAGGCATTCCGCCTGAAGTCCTCAAGAACGGAAAACCAGCACTGCTCCAGCCCCTACACATACTCCTCTGTCTTTGCTGGGAACAGGGATACATCCCACAGGAAATGCGTGACGCCAACATCGTCACTTTGTACAAAAACAAAGGAGACCGTAGTGACTGCAACAACTACCGGGGCATCTCCCTCCTCAGCATCGTTGGAAAGGCTTTCGCCCGTGTTGCCTTGGCGCGCTTGCAGATCCTAGCCTCCCGCGTCTACCCAGAGTCCCAGTGTGGATTTCGAGCCGGCATGTCAACTGTAGACATGATCTTCTCACTACGTCAGCTGCAGGGGAAGTGTCGCGAGCAGCAGATGCCCCTCTACATTGCCTTCATAGACCTGACGAAGCCGTTTGACCTGGTTAGTCGGAGTGGACTCTTCAGACTCATGCAGAAGATTGACTCACCCCACGTCTGCTTGCTGTCATCATGTCGTTCCACGAGAACATGCACAGCACAGTGTGCTTCAATGGCGCAACATCTGAAGCATTCCCAGTCATCAGCGGAGTCAAACAAGGCTGTGTCCTTGCGCCGACGCTCTTTGCCATCTTCTTCTCCATGCTTCTCCAGTACGCATTCAAGGACTGCAGCGAGGGAGTGTACATCCATACCAGGACTGACGGCAAGCTGTTCAACATCGCCCGTCTCCGTGCTAAGACTAAAATCACAGAGGTAGGTACTCATCCGTGAATTGCTCTTCGCCGACGATGCAGCCTTGACATCACACACGGAAGATGGACTTCAGCAGCTGGTATGCCGCCTCTCCCATGCTTGTAAGGAATTTGGACTGACCATCAGTTTGAAGAAAACTAAAGTCATGGCGCAGGACGCAGACTGCCCTCCCTTTGTCACCATCGATGGGTACAACTTGGAAGTTGTCGAGAACTTCACATACCTCGGGTCTAACATCTCCAGTTCACTCTCCATTGATTCTGAGTTGAACGGCAGGATTACCAAGGCAGCAGCAGTGATGGTCAGACTTAACCAGAGAGTCTGGAACAACCCCAACCTCACCGAGAAGACCATACTGTATGTCTACTAAGCCTGCGTGCTCAGCTCACTTCTCTACAGCAGCGAAACATGGACCACCTATGCAAGACATGAGAGGAAACTCAACAGCTTCCACCTGAGATATCTGCGGCGCATTCTGCACATCCAGTGGCAGGACAAAGTACCCAACACAGAGGTTCTAGAACGTGTCAACATGAACAGCGTGTTCTCCATTCTCAGCGAGAGGCACCTTCGCTGACTTGGCCATGTCAAGAGAATGGACCCAGGCCGCATTCCCAAGGACCTGTTAAATGGGGAGCTAGCAGAAGGTGCACGACCAACTGGACGACCACATCTGCGCTACAAAGATGTTTGCAAGAAGGATATGAAGACGGCAAATATCAATGTCAACGACTGGGAGAGCTGTGCAAACAACCGTTCCAGCTGGCGTCTAGCTGTCAGGCAGGGAGTACAAAACGCAGAGGAAGAGAGAAAAATAAAACAAGCTGAAAAGAGAGCTAGAAAGAAGGATAAACAAAAGCTTACTTTGGAGCTACGCCGTCGTCTCCCGCAGAGGACGGATGCCAAGAAGATAGGCAGAATTACAATCAAGGAATGTCAGTCACTCCCGTATTGATGTTAAACTACCACGCACAAACTGTAATGTGTGGAGGCTAATTAATTAATATTAAATAATTAATATTAAATATCTTATTTTTGCCATATATTGCTTGAAATTTTTCTCAGATTTTGTTTTTTAGATTATCTTCCATTGGAACAAACAAGAAACAAAGCCACTAAGTCCTTAGGCTGGCGACCGCATGGATCTGAACCGCTTTGTTTTGCATTTCTGATCACAAAGTGGTTTAAATTGGTAATACGAATCCTGTCTTTTTATTCAATTTACTTCTTAATGTCCGAAGTATTCGTGGCTCCCCACAGTTACATTTCCCAGCTGTTACCGGGACATTTATAGTTCCACAATTCTCTAGCCACCATTGAATAAGAACTGTTGGTCGTAAGCACTGAACATCATGAGAGTTGATACAATGCAACCTTTTACCTGTAAACGTTATTTCGTCTACAAAAAAATTTATTAATATATGCAGGTGATCCTTTACGTGCTTTTCAAACAATTTCTATTTCGTAGTACAAGTCAATTTTAAGCACTGTGATCAACAACTTTGGGCATTGCACCTTTATATCTCAAAAAAGCAAAATGACTAACTTAAAAATTTGCATATGCTGTTCATGCGTGCGTACGCAAAATAGTGCTAACATGTGTTAGTATTTCGTAGGTCCTCAAACGCCGTTTTCAATAAAGTCGAGCAAGCTTTAATACAAAGTGCATGAGGATACATTGGGTCAGATATTGTGGTCAGCCCGTTGGTTAATTATGCCCTTCTGTCCAGGTGCTCAATAGCAGCGCATCACACGTTTAAAAAGGATTCTCCTTTTTCGCTGGACACGTAGCACAAGTCACTTTTCAGCTAGTCTTCTAGTACAAGTCAATTTTAAGCATTGTGATCAACAGCTTTGGGCATTGCACCTTTTTGACTAAAAAAAAGTGACTAATTTAAAATTTGCATATGCTGTAGGGTGGTAAAATTTGTGCAAAAATACATTCTTCGTACGGCACCGTACCTTTACTCTCAAACACCGCAAGCAAAGCAAGTTTTGAAGTCAAGAAAATTGAGAATCAGGCTACTCTTTCTGTGCATTTTAATGGACTTTAAGTCTTTTCAACTGGTACATTTTCAGATTAATCTGGAAAAAAGTAACGCAACTCCACTTAAGCTACTTAATATATGTACATGTGAAATAAACTCTGTATGTGCATTCCATCGTTTAAAATCTAAACTTCTGTTTTTCAGCTAAGCTAACAATGTGCCCCGGTGGCCGAGTGGTTTAAAGAGCTCGCCTTTACAAATCACCGCCATCTTGTCTCTGTCCGTGTGGGATCGAGTCTTAAACTCGGTCAGTGTGTATGCGAGAACACTTACCAGTAGCTTCCCGTGGGTCGGTGGTTTTTGCGGGTTCTTCCTCCATCAGTTATACTGGCCGCATGTGTAGACTATCAAGTGCTGAAAAATGGCGTGAAATGCCACAACAAGAAACAAGATAAGCTAAGCTCTCCTTCAAAGTTAACTTAAAACCATTCTAGTCAGTGTCTGCGCCAGTGTCAATAAATATATACAATTTTATTATGAATTAATGAATATGTGTGTATTAAACTACAAATTGATCAAAAGCACGACACGCGTAATGTTATGACTTAAAAATGATATCTTCTTGTGACATTTAGTTTCATTTTACTAGACATTTGTTTGAAAGACGTTGCTAAAGATAACATTTATGTGTTAAATTTGGATAGATTTACTACAACTTTATGTCTTATTATACCCTTTGCATTCCTCAAAGACATGTTTCTTAAACGAAGAGATATATGGCTATGAGGGCACAATCTAGGTCAACGAAATACTATCTCTGTCGAGGTAGATTTTTTATGTCTTCCAGACAGCCTTTCTCATCGGAGAGTTGATTCTTCATACAAACCCAACATCTGGAGTTGAGTGCTATCACTTCAGTGATCCACCAAAGCAAGCCGAGTATATAACCGTGCTATTTAACTACTCACACTTGGAATCCATCACCAAAATGTTACAACTTCCTCATGTCTTTTAACTTTTTTTCTATAAAAGAAAGTAATGACCGTGGTTTTGGGCTGCAACGGTACCAAATTTATGACTCGAGAACTTGAAGTGGTAGAATCGCTATGAGTACTCGAAATCGTATTCTAAGATGACACCATCTCTAGCCAGGTCAGAGATCATACACACCCAGCCCTTCCATGACAGTTCTGAAGATTCGAATACAACGTATTATTACATTTCCATCGATAAGAAATGCAAAGTTTGTTCATATATTTACTATATGCACACCTGAAACTGTGCTTTAATCAGAAACACCTCAACAAAAACATTCCAATTGTCCGTCAGTTTTGGTTGACAAATCTATACGCAGCATTCCATTTAGAGCACTGTATTCGCTAGCCAGCGCAGCCATGTCTGTCGTCGCTTTTTAGTCGGAAAATGGGTTGGTACTTCTTATTTATATAATAGTTTCAGACGTTGCTGTAAATATGGCTTTCGAAACCATTTAAACTAAACTAGGGTCCTCTCGTGTTTCTAAAATACTATTCTTTATTAGAGTTTACGTAGTATTACTGGTGTACCGCGGTATTTTTTCCGATGGTATGTACCACGTTACTTTTTCACTCTACCGGTAAGTTGTTAGTTTCCGTCACTATGTTCTGCACGGACATTCCCGAGGATTTGTGTTACGACTTAATGATATTAGCATAGACTTTACATTATTCATGATAAAATAGTCCAACAAATTAACTTCTTTTTACAAAATGGTTGTTTCCGTCGCACATTAACGGTCAATATTACAAATATAATTTTATTACATACCCATTTATTATGATATGGCTGATCTGAAGTGCGATAAAGATATTCAGTCTGTGATTCCGGATCGCAAACCTAAAATTCCATATTGCGTATTGGAACTAATTTTACAACTTTGGATATTAAATAATAGCCAACTTGTCAGGAGTGATTTATTGCTGTACATTTTAAATTATTAAAAAATGCCAACTCACATTCGTAATTTTAAAAAATGCAGTACAATTTGGTTAAAACGGACGATTTTGTCGCTGTGGATAATTGTTTAATGGAGAATACCATGAGGTGTGAAGAGCAGTTATGTGCATTTCACGGTGTGTAGGCAGAGATATTGCAATTTGTGTGTGTGTGTGTGTGTGTGTGTGTGTGTGTGCGCATGTGTTTTGTGTGTGTTGTGTGTTTAATTTGCATTTTAACGTAGCTTCAACAATTTTTCAGTTATATCGATACGTTGTCTGCAGTGTGGCAGTTTATAGTGATGTCTAGCACTAGGATATCATGACGCAGATATGTAGCACCATGTCCCACCCTCACACCAGGCCGATCAGTCCTAAAACTAATATGTTAATGATGAGCACCAAGCGAGGCAGCTGATAGTACCATTTATAAGTCTTTGGTATGACCCGGTCGGGTTTCCAACCCGCGACCTCCCGATTCCGATGCGGACGCTCTAGCCAGTTAGACGACCGGGGTGGTCTAGAGTTGGCTGAGGTGGGCAGCAATATCTTCGACAGAATGTTTGATAGTGAGTTCTTGGATGAAGCTAGTGTGCACTGTGACATCCAACATGAGAGAGAGAGAGAGAGACCGACCGACCGACAGACAGACCGACAGACAGACAGATACAGAGCAAGTACTTTACTGATGAAAATATTGTATTGAATTTTTAAAAAAATCAAGACTAAGTAAGAGAGACTCAATGAGTCATGTCAAGATTCATGGCAATGTTAAAAATGCATCACATTTAAAGAACATTTTAATCCATGTTAAATCCTGATGGCCTCGACATTCATACTCCGTATCCAGCTCGTTCTTTACAACTTGAAATATTTAAGAATAGCCCACTTATAAGCTGTCGGTAATGATTTATTGCTATATATTTGAAACTATTAAGAAATGTCAACACGCGTTTGTAATTTTATCATCGGTGGAAATGGTGATTTTGCTGCTGTGGATAATGGGGAGGGGGAGTAGCATACGTAGCGACGAGGAGTTAAAAGTATGTCACTGTGTCTGCCTCCGAGGAGTTAATGAGTATGTCACTGTATCTGCCTCCGAGGAGTTAATGAGTATGTCACTGTATCTGCCTCCGAGAAATTACAGTTAGATTTACAACAATATTTTGGACAATATGTTGAACAATGAGTTCTCCTATGGAGATGGTATTTCCAATTTACACCAGACATGGCAGAGAAGAGACCAGTTACTTAGTAACTGTAATCTTGTATTGAAATTTTAAAATCCACACAAAATATAATAAAAAAAGACTTAGGGAGTAATGTTAAGATTATAGACATTGTTAAAAATTCCTTCACGTTCGGAGAAAACTTTACCACTTAATTGGTGCATAACTGGTTACTTTAACGAATCGGGACGGTTTGTACCTTGAACCAGTCCAATAGTTTCAACACAGCTATAAAGCAGTAATTAAGGAACAGTATCTACGGCTTCAGCATTTATGTTCAGTTGAGTTTGCTACTTGCCACCAAGTGCTGAATTCTCACTGCTGACCTTAGACAAAATGTTTTAAGTAGTCGGAGAAGAAAAAACCTTTTGAACTACGCAACCGTTCCAAGCAGCAGTACTGATGACACAGAGAAGAGACATTCCAAAATGTAAATCATCTTGAAACCAAAACCATCCCAAAATCATTTCAGCTTCAAAGTATGGTGTATGAATATGACGCAGAGATAGAAGAATCGCATCGTGTTAAAACATTGTTGTTGAGACTTTATCTTTTACTGGGACACATTGATGGGAATTGTGGGTTGGTTTACATATTAAATTGTTGCTGCTGTTAAAGTAGAAGAAAACAGAATAATATTGCTTAAACTTTTCTTTTTCAAAAACTATCCAAATAATTCCTAAAATTAAAATCCGCATGTTTGAAAGAGATTCAATGTTCGTTTTGTTTCAAATATATGTTTTACTTATCACTTTTTAGTTCAAATCATCAATTATTTGTGGTGATGAAAACATACAAATAGAGAGTTTGAAGGTATTCATAATTAATCAACTTCCTGAATGAAATTGAATGTATTTAGTTTCTGTTATTCTGTGAAATTTGTCATGAGATTTGCTGGAAAGTAAGTTGTGTGTATTCAATAAGTATGGTATAGGAAGAGAGATAGTCAGTTGCTGATCCGATTCTATGTTCCATTTGAGAAGGAAAACCCCACTTGCCTGTGACTGCAGTTTAAATTAATGCATATATCCCATACAACAGTTTTTAAACATTCGAATCTAAAGAGTAAATCACCATTTCAGCAATTCAGACAGAGTGATTACACAATTGCACAGTATATATCTAGGCCTAGCCCCTGTTACGTACGTGACAAAGAGGAATTTTCAAAGGTTGTACAATATTTTTCATAAAACGCCAAGCCTATTTCATATTTTTTTAAAGTGTACATTACTAAAATTGAAAAGAATATGTGACTAAGAAAGGGATATGCAATAAATGCAACACTACATATTTCTTTTGTTTCGCGTCAGGGAAAGAACTCATACGGCCTCGACGTATTCATAAGCAGCAATAAACTCGTTCTTTCAGCCCATTCGGAACAAAACACGTGTAGTTTTGTCTATGTATTTATGTTCCGTTAATCATATGTTTGAAACGTGTCACTGTCACGTATACCAACGCAGTGGCCAAATGGAATGCTGTGAAACTTATTTAAGCCAAATCCATCTTTCGCAAAAATGTTGGATTAAAAATGTTGCGTACTTGTTTTGGTTATTTGATAGCGTATGTGAATGTGTTAAGTATATGTATTCCTTTGTAAGGCTGCGACTCATCTTACGATTTTCAGGAGCACACTTGATTCCTGTCTGAACTTTACAAAAATCTCTGAAGTCCACTAAATATTTTCTCGTTTGTTGAGTGCTTCATGTTTACTGTGTTGTCCCTATTATACCAATAGTGTGCAGCTAGTAAATTCTTGGCTTCATTATCAACATTTTCTGTTTTTACCAATAGGCTCTCAAATGTCAGCATGATATCATTAACAGTATCAATTATAGTATTATCTTAATCATCCCACTTTAATTACAACTTTAAGATTGCAAGTTATACAACAGTCACACGTAGCAAATACATGTTCTGTAAGGTGCTGGCCATTTAATTTTTGGGATTGGAATAGGACCGTGATTTTCTTTGGAGCTGAATATTTTCTTTTTTTTCCAGAAGATAATTAATATATGTTCAAATAATATCAATGATATAATATAGTGTTATTTGGATATTAATCTGAGCAAAAGATTTTTCAAACTATGGATATAAATGAAACAAAAAGGTGTCAGACCCCTACCACAGAACATTGAATGGGTGGTAACCAATAAAATTGCGGTATACTGTGGTACGTTTCGTGGTACGTTCAGAAATACCGCGGTATACCACGGTACAACATTTTTCGCGATACCCAGCTCTATTATATATAGATTTCACATATTGATGATATGCAAGAAAGAGCAAGAGACCCATCGGTTGCCATAATGAAAATGTAACTTACATGAGAAGAAAATCGTACAAAACATGTCTTCCAAATCGTTAATACAAGTTGTTTTCTATATTTGTTTTGAGTATTTGTGTCCGAAATGGAAACTCGAATCTAATATAAAACGGACTTTTATTCGGATACTCAAGTATTCGTAGAAGTACGGCCATTAAGATTCTAGATAATGGTACTAAAATCCATAAAATTATATCTTTCCTTTTGTGGTCATTACATGCCTTCCCATTCTAATATTCCACAAAGAAAATGAGTTACAAGTCTCACCGCTATTTTACGGAGAGTTGGACTTTCCATCGTCAGTAAAATAGGAAGAGACTTGTAGAGTAATATCATATAGACTTAAGACTTCAGATCGTGCAATTTACTTAGACTCCCATTGTTGCTTTCAAAATCGTCTATGACAAGAAGTGATTACTCCCACCTAATTTTATCACATGTAGCTCGAGGATAAAAAGAACAGGACATTAAAAGCTGAGTCCCAAAATTATTTTTTTTGTGTTTTTTTTTTTTTTTATAAGGTCAGAATATTGCCCCAGCTGTAAACATCGCTGATGAAATCAGGTCGATAACTCTTTTGCTGTAAGAAATTTATCCAAAATACTCCCAAGGCAAGGCAAGTACTCCGAGTGTCGGATTTTAAATTCAAGTTCGGTGAAACCCGATGAAGTGTTCCTTTCAACACCCACCTACCTCCAAACGCCATTCATCACTTCTGCACCTCGGCATGTCAGCAAGATGCATCTGCACATATGTAACGTAAACTTCTCCTTGGACCTGACTCAGCGCCTTGTTCCGCATCTCATCAATTATGCAACCAGACGAAATTTGTTCCAAGTTACATTTGCTCCTTAAGCATCTGGTTGGGTTTCTTTCATTCTACAAAGGTTTGGACAGACGGTGAATATTAAGATTTCGCTTTGCAGCGGTCATGCCAGAAAAAAATTCAAAGGAGAGTAGGCGACATTCCAGTTGGACACAGACCTTCAACATCGGATCAAGACCATCGCAGTCTTTATCAGAACAATTCAATTGGTGTGCACTTTCGCCCATATTAAATAAGGCTGTCTGTTTGTAATGTAGTTAGATATTTTATGGTTAACAAAAATCTTACAGAGATTATTTGGAAAGGGATAAATCTCTTCGTGATATTACCAGTTATTTACAAATATTTCAATCGGACTCGCCTTGTTCTAACCACATAGTCTTGCTTATCTAACGTGCGTGATTCAATTCTGGTTGTCATCGATGTTAATAGTAACGTTCGGCTTTTCGAGATTCTGGTTTCCATTTTTAGTGCATCTACTCCTTTTGTCTATATATGCGTATTCAAAATACTTCGCAACCTGAGTTTGTAACATTTAGTAAAAGAAATAAATTCCAGTGATAATATCGTTCCGTTTAACTATAGGCTCCGCTTTAACCAGTACATATGGCTGTTAACTACAAATATTAAGAGTCAGTTCTGCATATTAGAGAGGGTCCGGTCGTCTTAATGTATCAAGGAAGTGAGAAACGGTTGCTTAATTATGGAGATCAAGTTTAACTGACTGAAGCCACTTCTTAAACTATTTGAAGTCAACTGGAATTAAAATGACATTACTTTGGAACCTTGCACGTCTGTTTGCTTTCTGACAACGTTTGCTACAACGTACATATCATATTAGTGAAGAAAAGCATGGAATAATAAATAAAAAAGAAATAAGAGAACGCAAAAAAACAAGCCTTTTACGTTACTGAACATGCCTTAATTTCCTGAATATTCGTTATTTTAATATATAAAAAATGCTACTGAGAGTTGTATTTTGGAATTCCTTCAGATCTGTGTGAACTTCCATCTGGCATGGATGGTTATCCTGAAAAATTGGCAGCTTTAACAAAACAACATATGATTTGTATTTACGGCCAATACCTGAGTAAACTTGCATAAGGAACATCCGTTCCCAGCACTTCTTCCAAATTGACGAACTGTTTTTTGGCAGTTTAAGTTATCTAAAATCAACTTCCTGCCCCTAATAGCCCATTCTAGCTCCAATCGAGGGCTAATATTTCCTGTTCTGACCTCTTGAATTTTACTTGACAAATGACTACCTGTCTGCGTGTCCAGTCAAGAGAATGACCATTTCTACTGCCTGACGTTCGTCACAAAAGGTTACCTGTACTTGGCACATCCAACGTATTCGCTAGATTACCTTTTTCTTTATGATGCCTACAAGAGAAATTTTGACATTTCACTGATTTGTATCGGTTGATCTCAGCCTAAATACAACTGTACCAAGTAATGAGTGCCGTATTTTTCATGGAAGAATTATATGACTTCATAAGTCGTCAAGGACAAACTTTTCAATGACTAGAGAGATCAAATAGATAAAGTATAACACGTCAATTATTCAAACTTTACTAAAATGAAAAAACAAAATCATAGTACGCCATGTGCAAAAGAATGAAAAAAGTAACGAATACAAAAATTTGAATGAAGTTTCGTCACAATTGCAGAAATACGGATGGACAAACCAAGACTGCGGATTTTTTTAAATGTGTTCCAAATAACATAGTTAACAGTTCCATTGCTTTGGAAATGTTGCATTTACAGTTTGATTCTTTCCACTTTTTGGGGTAGCCATCCATATTGCAAGCCGATTTTGAATTATGAAAACAATACCACAACATTGTATGTACCTAGATTGCTATTTCTGCCGACTTCCTTTTATATTTTCTAGAAATTCAGATTTGTTTTCCTTAAACTTGTGCAAAAGTGGTAATATTTTTTAAAATATGTCACCACACTTATGATATATCCTTTTTTTTAAATATCGTGTCATGTGTTCTTGAGGTTTTAGTGTGTTCTACGTTTTATTGAAATATGTGTGAGGGATAGAAAAGCATTTTCCACTAACTAACTAAACTGTATGCCTCCACCTACCCCACCCAACAAAAAGAAATACAACAGAAGCTCTATCATTCCTTTCCTGATGTGGCTGTATGAAGAAATAGTTCGGTGTGCCAGTTCTCCTCTAAATTTGTTTGTGGCGGAATGATATCAATGACAAATTAGTCATGGTGTCTGAATGAACAGATTGCTGAGCATTTGATATGTCGACTGACCGGGTAATTACCGCCGTCATTAAACACGCCCACGTTGTCAAGGCGAGAGAGATATCACAGGGCCAATCGACTGATCAGATACAATCGCTGGACCAATTAAGGATAGCTTTTCATGGTGCGAACATGTGTGAAGAACGATTTGGTCAAACAAACTGTTGTAAGCGTAGACTGATACACAAACATAGTTAAGACATGAAAGCGCATTCCCAGACTTGACTGGTGCCTGACGGACTGTCGAAGTATATTTTAGGGTGGGAGCTTCGCTGATTTATTTGCAGACTGATTTCCCGACAAACTTAATGGTGGATAAAACGCTACTTTGTATTTCATGATTGCTTTCAAGTACTCAACGTGTTTTCCTCAGCGTTCCTGCGAAAAATAAAAGTGGCATCAATGCCATTAAGATATGAGCCACGAAATAATATAATATTTACTGCCCTTATAACACGGAATTATTATTGTACACGACACAAATCTCTTCCTTTTCAAAAGCAAGATGTTGGAACATGCAGCAGATTCGCGTGACCTCGTTATAAATAGGGCAGTGATTACATTTAACTTCTTATGCTTGAGAAATGAGATGCATTTTGATGTAATTTTATTTTGTTAAATCGTATGAACACAGGAGTCTGACGTTTTGTCGATAAAGTACGATGAAATCTCTGACAACACGAAATCATCTTATCGGTACTATTAATTATACTGTTAATATATGGTACCGATAATGTGATTTAGTGTTGTCAGATATTTCATCGTACTTGATTGATAAAACGTCAGACTCCTGTGGTCTGAAAAACCGTCGGCAGAGTATAGTACAATGTTACATTATTTCACACATTATTTATCATATATCTGTAATACTGATATTTTTCAGAATAAATAAGACACACACCCTTTGGAAAAGCGTATCCGCTATTCCGCACACCAGTCTATTTTAACCTATATTCGGACAGGAATATTAATTTGTAAAATAATATAAGATAAGACTCCATCAATGACTAAATGACGGGATTCTTTCTTAATGTTCTGGTTACACATCTATAGCGTTATTTTTCATATACGTATTGCCTGCAGATATATATATATATATATATATATATATATATATATATATATATATATATATATATATATATATATATATATATATATATATATATATACACGCTCTTTCTGGAAGAAATCAGAAACCTAACTTAGGGAGAAAAAACATTTGTCATAGGTATATTTTCATTCTGAACTGGTATGTAGGCGGTGGGATCTGGTCGGGTAGATAAGAAAAAGTTCACAATAGTCATAATTTTGGAAGAATTAAATTCTCGTGAAGCATAGGTGTGTCATTTCGGCCTCCAGGTCAACACTTCACGTAATGTTATTTAGGGTGCCATGTCAACTGTTTATGTGATATTATTTATTGTGCCAGAACCTTACTCCATGTGATGTTATTTAGGCTGTCAAGTCCTTACTCCATGTGGTGTTGTTTACTGTGCCAAGTCCTTACTCCATGTGATGTATTTACTCCATGTGATGTATTTAAACAAATCACTGACTTTTGTGTTTTCTATTAAAAGAGGACTATTATGCAAAGATGGTGACTGTTCTACTCAACAAATCTTAGTGAATAAAAATGTAATCACCTTACCAAGAACCCCTCCTGAAAATTGCTTATATATTTTATCTTAACAGACCTTTATAAAACCATCAGAGAAGGAGATTTATCTCTTCCATCTCTCATATGGAATCGAATTCCCTTCTGCATAGGGATAAACTGGACGAGTATTCGCTTGACTTATCGTTTATTTATTTATTTATTTATTTATTTTTTATTTGTCTTTTCCTGGATGATAACGTCCACTGACTGCCGATCCAGATCATAATGCTTAATTGCTTTGATTCCAGCAAGAGTCCGTCCTCTTGAAAGTTATTTCGCAAGGTCAGTTGAGCTAATTTTGGTCGTCAATTGGCTATATTTAGGTCTAGGAGAACATCATAAACGTCTTAACTTGCAAAAATTAACAATCATTATAGGGAAGTCTTTTATAAAAAGTGGTAAGCAAGTAGGACCATCTTGTCAAGTGATCAGAATACTACAGAGATAAAGAACAAAACCGTTTTCTCCTTGCTCAGTGTCGCAATGACTCTATTTGAAACGTTTTTTACTATCACCTTCGTTTGGTTTCCTACTCCAAAACACCGGATGGGGCGGAATATATTGGTGTGTACGTTTTACGGCGTTTTCTTTTAAGAATAATGATACTGTCGTAGCATTGACCCATAATTTGTTGCATAGAAGTAAGAGTCTTTAAAAAAAAAGCTTGATTTCAGATTGTTAATCTCAACAAAGCATTATATATATATATATATATATATATATATATATATATATATATATATATATATATATATATATATATATATATATATATATATATCCCTTCTGTTTACTTTTATTCTTTTTGTTTCATTTTGAAAATAAATACTCTTTCCTGAAATATCTATTCATAGAATATTTTTTTGATTTGTTCTTTGTTAAAAGAAAATATAAGAACAATAAATGTGGAAGGTTTTCCTGTACCGACTCTGTCGTATGAAGCCCAACTCCGGATGTTTGGTATCGCTTTCGGTTTGGTCACTATTGGTGTATATGTCTCAGCGTACGATTTGGTAAACAAAAACTAAACAGTCTAGTTTAGTGGTTCTCAGACGGCTTGTGGTGGTGGTGGTGGTGGTGGTGGGAGTACATGATGTTCTAAAACTGTGGAACGCGGTCCGCTTGTGGTCCGCACGCTCTATAGGATTTTCCGCGAATAGGTTGCGGAAAAATCGAGAACCTTTTTACAAAGTAAAGAACTCTGGTCTAGTTGTTAATGAATCAACCCGTACGCAGGAATACATATGCACAGAGCATCATGACCAAATCGGAAGCGATACAAAAAAAAAATCCGGAATGAGAATAAATACAATACTGTGTTATGTATCTCAAGTAGAAAATTTAAACAAATTTAATATTGCAAGTCAAAATGAATTGGCATGTTAACATCAACATTAGCGAAAGAGAGGAAATGTATATAAATATTGATGCTATGTTTTATTGATATATCAAATGTTTGTATATAGTTTATTACATCGATCACAGTGTTGTATCTACTCTGATTCAGGATGTTTGATATGACTTCCAGTTTCGTACTCTTATGTGCGGTTCACTATATTAATAAATAGACGCCTTTGTTTTGAATTTACACAAACGTATACTACATTCTGGATACATATAGCGATTTTACGAAAATGGATTCAATACCAAGCATTCGAAATCGGTGTGGATAAAACACAGTGTTGTTGTTCTTGTTTTGTGGTTAACGCCTTAACTAGGCTATACATGGCGGCCAGTATAACTGGTGGAGGACGAACCCGGGAAAACCTTAGTAAGAACTGCAGACCCACGGGAAGCTAATGGTAAGCTTTCTCACAGTGGAGAGACAAGTGCTATTAGGTTCTTCGGAACTAACCACTCTAGCACATTGTCCAGATAACCAAAACTAACAACTCTGGTACATTGTCCAGATAAAAAAACAAAACTAACCATTCAAGCTTAACCTGAGTCTCTCTGCTTATAGTCGAGTCAAGTGTGCTAATTTTAGTGGTCAATTTAGGAACTTTTATCAAGAGGAAGATAAGAAACTTCTTTACTTTTAAAGATTCGTATTTATTAGGGCAGAAGAAGTGGTCAATAAGTTTTTGGAGGCCGGTGGAGTGGAACAAAATATTTAAAGGGTCATTTTGGTCAAGGATTGATTTCTAGTCGGCCATGTCAACTTCTGCCTGAAAACTCGGATAGCGCCAGGAAAATGAGTCAACCATCTCAGCTTCTCACACTTATGCCTTTTTGTCTGGAAAATACGCGCATGCTTTCGAGTACAAATAAAAGCTATTCTAAAAAAGCACGTTCTTTATTAACAATATTACAACAAAAAACTGAAAATACATCTTTTTTCTTCTGTCAAAGCTGTCTTCAACGTCACCTCTATCAAGCAATCAACTGCCTTTAACAGGAAACCCTTTTAGGTACCACAGAGGATATATTCGTAGAAAAAGACCTCATTTAAGCAACCACCTGTCTTGAAAGGTCATATTTGTTAATTTCGAAAGGTAGTTACTTAAGACACACCTCAGTCTATTAATTTAAAAGGTAGACGAATTGTCACTTCAGATTGCCATATATACAAGATATATGTTCTAATCAATAAACAACATAAATATTCTCTATATATTACCTATTTAACGTGTTGTTGTTGTTGCTGTTTCTTAAACATAATATAATGTTCTAAAAGTCGATTAAATAATTAAACATGAAAATGTCCAAAGGTCTCTCTCTCTCATAACCCCTCGTTCTAAAATGATACACAAACGTCAATAACACCAAACCGAGGCCTCTAATCGGGTTAACGCATTTTTGTTCTTGACGCTTGTGTGTTTTTCGTAGGAAGGGTTAATTTCACAAATGGACTGTCCTACAAGTAGTCTTTTCTTCTTCTCTGCTCTCTCTCTCTCTCTCTCTCTCTCTCTCTCTCTCTCTCTCTTGACCTTCATAGCAAGATAGGGACTAACATCTATGAAATGATGAGCTTTTCAGTCCCATTGAAGATGATATAATGTTAGGTCAAAACTCTGATACATCACCTTTAATTTCGCTAATTACTAATATTAAAAACTGTAAATCCTTATATCCTTAATTTAGTTAATTACTCGTTTTAAAAAGGGTAGATCCTTAATTTAATTAGTTAATTACTAACATTAAAAACTATAGATCTTTAATTTATTTAATAACCAATATTAAAAACATTAGATTCTTAATTTCTGCAATTGAAAATAACAAATTTGTAGATAGGTGAAACAAAAACAAAATGTGATTAAATTCTCTGAAATGTTTCGATTTTATGTGTTGATATCTAGCAGAACCTAGGAACTAAGCTTGATTAATTTACGTGGACTCACATGTATCTTTTATGATGTCCCTTGAAAACATTTGCTTTCACATGGGTTGTAATTGCATATTAATACTCTCCTAGCAATGTGAGGTACGGTTTAGCTTCCGCCTGGTCAGTGTCAGGAATAATGTGTGTGTTGAAGGCTATGAAAAAGGCTCCTACCTTATTCCTGTTTTAGACTGAATTTCTTATCATTACATAAATATTTGTATCTTTTGACAAGTTTTTGGATGTAGATTTTGCAGATCCCATCAATCTGGTATTTAATATAAACACACCAGGGCGCACACTGAGTCACGTGGGTGAAAGATGTTCGTGTGGATGAGCATAAACGGACGCATTCCTTACTCTGTAGACAAACATCCACCACCAAACAGCATGGTCATTTATCGTATATTGATCTTTACAAATCCGTATTTGGTTTCATTTTCCGGTCAAGATTTACCCATTCTACCGTTGCGAAGTATTTAATCACAGATTGTCATGCAGTCATGGGTGTGTTTTAGTGGTCAATCAAACAACTTAGTTCTAACTGCGATTCCTGACCTACCGTATAATACACACTTATAAGTCGAGCCAGCTGCAAACAACATAAATCTTGATCGAACGGCAGGGTCTCAGTTGTTTGTTCAACTGAGTACTCTTAACAAACTACATTTACCTGTAGTTCTCGCTCAGCTCGAAACCTTTCTGGGTATTTGGACGAAAATACTTGCACGGGAGCGACTATTTAGCCTGAATCGTCACCCACCCACCTAGCGTAGACTCTCTGTCGTATAATCTTAAGTAATATTTTTTGTCATAATCTTGATGTTGTGATGATGATGATGATGATGATGATGATGATGATGAGGAGGAGGAGGAGGAGGAGGAGGATCGGACATACTATTGATGGACATAATGATATAGTTTTCTGATCAGAGGCTTTAATATGTCAGTTCAACTGGTCAAGAAAGACTTTCTTTAGTGGTATTTTAAAAGAAGCAAGGGGATTTGAATTACTTTCCTCAGAGGTAAGGAATTCCATACAGTATGTGCTGATACAGTGAATAAGCTTTTGCGTGGTTTGGTTTTCGACCACGGAATATGGAGATTACGCTCAGTATTTGATGATCTTAGTTCAGTTAGGTTTGAAATATAATCCGAAGAAAGATCGTTTAAAGACTTGTATGTCATAAAAATAAAAAAATATGTTTTTGTATTGGTGTCCATTGCAGACCGTGAAAACAAAACATTAGAGGGAGTCGTTATATATATATAAGAAGCCCATACTTTTGCACATTTTAAACAAAATGTATCACCGACGATCCCCTCAGTCCCAACAGTATATATACACATATATACATATATACATATATACATATATATACATGTATACACATATATACACATATATACATATATACACATATATACACATATATACATATATATACATATATGCACATATATACATATATATACACATATATACACATATACACATATGCACATATATACACATATACACACATATACACACATACACACATATACACATATATACACATATATACACATATATACATATATACACATATACACACATATACACATATATACATGTACATACATACATACATACATACATATATATATATATATATATATATATATATATATATATATATATATATATATATATATATATATATATATATATATATATATATATATATATATATTGTTGGGACTGAGGGGATCGTCGGTGATACATTTTGTTTAAAAAGTGCAAAAGTATGGGCTTCTTTTAGTCTTAGTCCAAGTTTATTGCCGTCCCACCACCACCCCATCCCCCGGCCTAACTCACGAATCAATAAGAATCAATAAGAATATTTGCTCTTTTGACAAGTCTTGGAACCAGTCCATCGATATTTGCTCTTGTCCTCCTAGACGTGTACAATGAGAACTTGTCCAATATTACACTGATATGTGCGAGAATAGGGCGAGTGAAAAAAAATTATAAGTCTGGAAAAATGTAATATTCAAACCAGATATATGTCGATATATGTCGCGATCTGTCGAGACATGTTCTGTTAAGCTCAAATAAGAACAGCAATTATATATACCAAATAAGGGTAGCATAACCTATCAAATAATATTATAATCTGTTTAAATCCTTTTCGGAACTTTACATGAACACACTGATGAGAAAAATACCACGAAAAACTCGAAAGGATAAAAAGTTGGGAACAGCAGACACTTTTTTGAACATGTAATATTTGTACGTATACTGCATGTTTATTCTCGTGCCCTCACTCAAACACCTTCATATATCAATGGATACAGACCGCTCTGGTGGCCTAAGTGGTTTAAGCGTCCGCCTCGGATTTCGGGAGGTCGCAGGTTCGATCCCCGGCCGAGTCGTACCAAGACATAAAATTGGTATTTGCAGCTGCCTCGCTTAGCGCTCACCATTAAGAGGTTAGTGCTAGGACTGGTCGGTCTGGTGTCAGGATACTGTGACCGGGTGGGACATGATGCTACATGTCTGCATCATGATGCCCCAGTGCTAGACGTCACTGTAAAGTGCCACACTATAGACATCGTTGCGATATGACTGAAAATTATTAAAGCTACCTTAAAATTCCGAATCACACACACACACACACATACACACACACACACACACACACACACATATATATATATATATATATATATATATATATATATATATATATATATATATATATATATATATATATATATATATATATATATATATATATATATATATATATATATATATATATATATATATATATATATATATATATATATATATATATATATATATATATATACACATACATACATACATACATACATATATATATATATATATATATATATATATATATATATATATATATATATATATATATATATATATATATATATATATATATATATATATATATATATATATATATATATATATATATATATATATATATATATATATATATATATATATATATATATATACACACACACAGACATGCACACTTACATATGGTGTCCATACTTTCACGGCTCATTTTTCAATTCATCTGCTCCTTTCAGACAGTAAACAGGAAGTCAAAATAAGCAGACAAATTCGCAATAACAAACTGCGTGTTTTGCAGATGATTTTAAATTTCGTCTGCTGCCAACCACACCATGCCGATCCTGGAAGTAGATGACCAGTGGGAAGTTACGAAAGCCGTCTTGGTCCCTATTAGACATAAAATAAAAGGATCTAAGGTTCTTTCTGAATTCTATTCATGCAATATACAAAGAATTAACCCTAATTCAAAGAAATCTGTTTTAACTTTCTGTAAATATTTGCGTTCTTTTATGCCTTGTCCGTACGCATCCTTTACGCATTAACCACAGTAAGTGTCCACTACAAGAAAGTCATCCTAAATGATATAGTTTATGTTTCCTGTCAGAAGGTCAGGAAGTGGTGTACATAGCATTCTTCTTCTTTTAGTCTTTTTCATTTGATAGTGTTGTTCTTACAAATCAAGGCGAGTATAAAGGCAATATGTATCTCTCTTTCTCTCACGCACACAGACACACACTTGACACACGCAGACACACACACAACGAGTCTCTGTTACTTTTTGTTAAAGCTCAAAATCATCTCGGGACAATGATCAAGTTGAAGCTAAAGTCTATGACTTATTATCAAAATGTTTCAAATTTGGATGAGAATACGAAGTTCTTCGTTCTTGGACATTGATGCATGCTACCTATTGAAAAAGACAAGAGGGTACATTTCATTTCCAAGGCTTTGGAATGGCCTGATTTCCTGAACAACATTGCTCCCGTGTCTTTTGGAGCACAGTATTCATTACATCAGAAGAAATATTGATTTGTGTATATTACAAGATAATACGAACACTTTGATAATAAGTGAGGCGATTTTGACGAAACAAAATTTCTTTAGTAATTATATTTACCGCAATTATATATATATATATATATATATATATATATATATATATATATATATATATATATATATATATATATATATATATATATATATATATATATATATATATATATATATATATATATATATATATATATATATATATATATATATGTATATGTATATGTATATATATGTATATGTATATATATAATTTATTTGCCGTCTGTGGTATAGAGGGTTTCACGGTTGCAACGGAGTTACTGATGGCACCCCGAGCTCCAATGCACATGCCCACACAAAATTTCCAGTTCATGATATTACATAATTTCGCACCGTTTTACGCTTGGTTAGCGAAATATAAAGTCAACAAAGGAAGGAATCTTAACTCTACTACAGATCATTATGGTTAAACTAATGAATAAATTATATATGTCTAACATTTTTCTTCATACTAGGAGAATAATTATAGACATTACATCATATAATTAGATTCGGTGTCCATACTAACATTATATCGGATAATTAAATAATATTTACTGTCCATACTTAAATGATAACAAATAATGTAATTAAATAAACTGTCCGCATTTATATTATACCAGATATATAGATGCATTATCCATAATTTCATATACATTTGTCAGAACATTTCACTTTGCTCTCCGATTTTAAACATTTATTGCACATTTTTGGCTGCATAACTTTAACGAAAACCATCTCAACAATTTACATTTTTCATACTTTAATATATCCTTCTTTCTCAGTTATTTTCTCAAGGCTAATAGTTTGTTTATAACACGAGTTAAGAAAGTTACAGCACGAGTTCGATAAGAAAATTATAACATGAGTTCGATACGTCAAATGATCTGTAATGCTGAATATTTTAAATCAGAAAAGTTTTTAATATGGAACACAGTATATTAATGTATTCAGAGGAACTTAACAAAGCAATAATTACATTAGCTATCATAAAGATAGTGCAGATGGAATATTTATTCATATTTGGGTGTAAATATCGTACAGTTTTTCAGATTAATCAACATACCCAATGACGTATTTTTTATTTTTTTTTCATTTTCTTTTTGGTGGGGGGGAGGGGTTCTCCCATCTTTAAACAATCACAAAAGTATTTCCAAATATACATATACATATTCTTTTCTTGCTATGTCCAGTCAAGTATAGCCAAGCATTCATTCAGCCTAATATTTAATGATTTATATTCCTCGCTGTGTTTATCAAAACTTGAAACATCAGGTATCGGACGGTGAATGCGATAACTTTCAGTATGATTTTTCTTTGTTTATGCTAACACATTGTAGTAACTCTCAAATTTACTAGGTTCTTTGGACAACATTTCTGATTTCCACCAGCAAATTCATCTGGAACAGCCGTCTTAAAATTAGTTTAATTCTGTTTAAATTTCCTTGCATCAAATATGTAAGTTTCAAAGATCCAATTATTTCACAGATTCCGTCCTGTTACTTTGGTTCGCCTTTTAAATCAATATTGATCTACGTGACCGGAGGTAAAATTGCAGACAGTATGATTTAAAAAAGACTGTTTGTAAGAACATGCTCTACAAGTCAGTAATAAATGGATACTCACAAATATTCATATTTGCTGTCTTTATCTATCAGTCACTCTTTCTATCTTTGCACCATTATGTATGCACCATATGAAATGAGACAGACAGACATACAGACAGACAGACAGGCAGATACATGGGAGCCACAAATGTCATGTACATGCATAGTGTATCTAACATCGATATTTCTCCAAACTATACTTTAAAAATTCCAACCATTCAAGGAAATAAAATTAAACTGATCAAAAAGGAGACTCGTACGTGCGCCTGTCCATTCAAGCATGGATGACATTTGTGAATTTTGAAAAATATATCCTTTCTAGATATATCTCAAGTTATTTCATGAAAAATATAATGAACATTAATAGAAATGCAGCAGTCTAAATCAATAATAAAAGAACATTAAGAAGTTATAATTTTTTCTCGTTGTCGTTCAACCTCCAGTAACTGCAATGATTAAAACTGTAAAAAAAATTAACAAATTTTCATTATTCTTCAAGCAAGATAAACTGTAATAACAATATTTTTAAGCAGCAATACACTTTCGCACAATCAGATAATACAAACTAGAGCATGAGGTAATAATGGAAAGATAAAGGGCTGAGAACAGTTATTTGAAAGCTGGGAACAGCGCAAGTTAGTGGGAAAATAAGAGACGTAAAACTATTGATCAAATATTGATATAATTTCTTTTAAAGATAGTGAGATATCTATCTTGCGTGCGGAATGTGTGCGGTCTGTCACATTTTCTTGATCTACATCTGCCGTTTTTATTATGATTGAACTTTCCGAAAGTGAGTTGCACCGAGACGCCCTCTGGTGTTTTCAAGGGGAGATAATAACCGTGAAATGGTCTTTAAATCTAAGTATGTGAGTTAGGCACTGTAAACCTATAATGAACTAATTTATTTTTCCTAACAAGCTACTTGTATTATTACCACCATTCTGAGATTTATCACCATAAGAAAGATCGCTATTTCAGTACATTTGGGAACTCAGCTGGTCAGTCCACTTGGATGCGAGTCTTCATGATGGACACAACTGTATACATATCGAACAACGACATTTGCACGATATATTTGAAGAAAACGTTATATTTATCAGTACAATGCTAGTTTGTTTCTTTTAGTGCACTGGTATTGATCCCTTAGCTTGTTCGCATCAGCCGCGATTTGAAAAACTTTGCAAGTGATGTCGACCTACTTAAGGAAGACTTTAAAAGGATGTCTGTTTCCTTTAATATACAACATATAAGAATTATGTGAAGACTTAGTTTAGCTCAATACAAGGAGTGGTTTGCATGCAGGACTCGCGACTACAGAGGTTCTCGTTCAAATCCTACAATGGGATCAGCTCGAGTAGGCTACCGTAGTATGTTATTAGAAAAGGCGTCCTATTCCAATTGGCTCGTCGCTAAATAACGTATTTGTGTTGCAGTAGTGTACTACAAAAACCCAAATCAAAGAATTTCTCTTTTCAAGTCACATTCAGCGAATATTCATTGGCTTACTTTAATTTTTAATGCAGCAAGAACTGCCTGGAGTTTATAAACTTTTATGGACACACGTTCACAAATATTGAATCTGACCCTTTTTTTCACGAAGAGATCATTCGATTTTAACCTCTTATATTTCAAACACAAGTATATAATTTTATGCTATAAGATTAAACATATCCCTTCACAACGGGGACCGAAAAAGGCATCGGAAAATGTTTAACTGTAATTTTCCGCGCATAATCCGCACCCTCCACGCCAACAGTGCAGACTTTGATCCCCTGATAGGCTATGCCCTGACAGATCATAGCCAACTCTGTTCGTTTATCTACGATTTAATACGAGAGAACCGCGCCTAAATCTGAGGGCGTTATACACGGGTAAATATTTATGCACGTAATTATACTTACACATTTTGCTAAGCTATGTAACAATACTTTTGGTCGGTTAAAATCGCATTAAATGGTGCAGACAGAAAGGAGTTTTTCCTTAATATAACGCCATAAAGGAACAACTTATGTATTCCTGCGCCTTTTTGGTGTGCGTTGACAGCATTTGTAAATAATTTTTAAAATAAAGTTCTGTTTTTGATTTCTTGATATTCGTTAACAGCTTTCTTATTATTTCTTTTTTTTAAAAAAAATTAACTTAATATCTTAGAGGATTCGTGAAATCCTGATGCTTACAAATCGATTATACATTATGCATGAACGGCCTTTGCCTTGATACGGTTATTTAGTCTACACTTCATGAATCTCTTAAATAACGAAGTTCAGCTCTTAAATGTACAGAGTGTGCAAACTAGTTACATATCACTAAACATCTATTTAACTTATTGTCAGAGGCTGGCAAGATTAAATAATCGAAAATGTAATAAATGCAGAACAAAAATATGATAATCATGGATATTGGCGTTTGTAAAACTCGGTCTTAGCTTTAATACGTACCATATATTTAAAGCATTTACGACACTGAGTGAAAAAGCACATTTAAAAAGGTGCGATTATAATTACAACACTTAATTATCTACCGGAATAAATTGTGATAATGGAGGTAGAAAATGATTCAAATTTCCCTCGTACATTAAACATATTGATACCATCATGGTTACAAATTGACTGGACTGTTGTGATTCACAATCTTGCCACTGTCCCATTTGATCTGTCGTTTGGATATTCGAAAGGAAAAAAAAATATCACATCATCTCCTTTCCTCTGACATAGCGTTTTAAAAGAAAATGTAAACATGGGCTTTTAGCAATCTACAGTTTAACAATATATGATTATGTGTACCTGATTTATACAGACTTCTACATAGGGATTTTAGTTTGAATCTTTGAAGAAAAACAAAACCGAAGGAAAAATACAGGACTTGATAGGTTATGACCCTTGAAGGATTGGCCATGGGTCATTTTTTTTTAAATTGAAGAAACATCCAGATTTTATCTCCACGTCTCTCCCTCTTTGTTTGAAGTAGTGTCAATAATTAGCGATTTTACTCAGTAAGCACATCGGACGATTCTAGCGCGGGTAAACGTTTGTGATAGCGTGGTTCGAGATTCGATTCAGGCCTACAAGCCTTACAGTTTGCACAAGGGTCAGACCATGTTCACCTTCTTGCTTTTACTCGTTTGTGGAAATTTTCGTATTGAATTATTTTTGGGAAATTCGGTCCGTTCATTGTCCACCTTCTTATCTTTTATAGTAATGTTTGAAACGTAGATGATACCGCATCAGTAACAGACCATTTAATCTTGGGGTGGGGAAGACGGTCATTATTTTGAGAACAAAAAAAGTCGGCTCACAAATAGCATGAGTAAAATGTTCTTTCAATAAATTGAATTGAATAAATATGATATTAATTATATCCCTTGTAATTAGCTAAAGAAACGACTTGTCTAAAAAGAAAACAAAAAAATGTTTGAATCCTAGTTCGAAAAAAGATCATTTTCCCACAGCAATTAAAAACTAAATGTTTCAGGGATTTTCACACGCAGCGGGGTGGGGTAGATTATCGTGACAAAAAAGGGAATAATTGTTTTTATTGATTCTTTTGCTTCTTTTTCTGACGAGTTTGAAAATGGGAATATGTTGAAGGTAATGGAAATTATTTTGATGGCGGCTTATATCTTTGGTGAGAAGAGAGCTATGATCGACTCCCTTATAAATGTAAAATGTTCAGAGCTAGCTTAATGAGAATTTGCAAACAATTTAGTTAGTTATTTTGTAGTTTTGATTTTAAATTGAAAAGTTTTTCTATTTACTATTATTCCAGAAGTAAAACCTTTAGATGTAAAAATAGGGAGTGTTACTAAAAATTTAAACATCTTAAAACTTGGTCCCTCACCTCTTTAAGTAATATTTTGTTCAACAGAAATAAATGCGATCTTCATGTGTATAAGATTTATAATAATGCTACCATTTGAAACTAATCTCAAGGTCATCAGGGTCAAAGGTCATAAAGTGCAAAGCATCATATTTTAATATTTATGATCAATATTTGAGGTACACAAATTTGGAAACTTCATACAATATTTTTTGTTTTATTTTGTATGCCGATTACTGTATCCAGTAAGATTCTTTAATGATGTTTATTGATGAGGTTGTTAGATTTTGTCACAGATTTTCTTGGTGTTTTGTGGGGCCCCGAGTGGCCGAGTGGTCTAAAGCGCTCTCCATCACGGATCACTGCCATCTCACCTCTGTCTGCGTGGGTTCGAGTCTCGGGCTTGGCAAATGTGGATATGTGAGAAAGCTTGCCGGTAGCTTCTCGTGGGTCGGTGGTTCTTTCCGGGGTTTTCCCGGGTTCTTCCTCCACCATTAATACTGGCCGCCATGGCGTTAAATCCTATAACAACAATAACAACTTGGTGTTTTGTAGTTGAGGTTTCTCATATAAAGGTAATACGGTAGTAGAGATATGCACTCCTAAATGGAGCTTTAGATGGGGCTGTATTCCGCTTATTTATGCGCGTAGTAAGAAAAGTATATACCGTATATTTCACAATAAAGTGTACTACCATTTAATACGGAGGACTTTATAAGAATATGGAGGTCTTTATAAACCTTCATAATTTTCGTTGATGCTGCGCTAAGTGGTAAATTTTGACTGAAGAGACTTCCATGTTTTACCTCCATGGTTTCCCTCGGTATTTACAGTGTTGTCAAGAATGTATGATTTTACGTTGCATCTGCAAGGGTACGATTCAATACATTTGTGCTGAAGTTTTTGCATACAGTGTGCATCGGCGACCGCCTATTTTTCCCAGCTCTGTTCATACTCATTTGAAAGTCTTATAAAGAGTAATTTTGTGGGAAATTTGTTAGCTACGATGTCGTAGTCTCGACAATGTCTACTTTGCAATTCACCAGATAAAATTATTGTCAAAGACAAAAAGATGACATGAGATGAAATCTACTACCTACGTAGAATTATGTTTTTCAGAAAATTTATTTAATGATAAATTTATTAAGCCTTAGTCAAGTTATACTGGTATGTTTACGCTAACCGTACTTTGTCACACTATTCTCTTCGTAATTCTTTTTTCCAAACTGTCATGTTATACCACATTTGGATAGCCTACGATCGAACGTCACAAGTTCTGGTGATTTCTTAAAACCGATTACTTTTATCTTGGCATTATGGGATTATGGTCTGCATGCAGGACTTATTTGCCTCCGAAATCGAAGAGCCTGTCAACATGAAAACCTATGTACCTTCAAAACTAAAGACTTGACAACGTACATGCCCTAAAAAGCATGATCAATATTACGTTTTGCTGAAACACGTGTTAACACATTATACGACGAATCTTACTTAGTTTAAATTATATTCAAAGCATAAGATAAAACGGCTTTAGCAATTCGAGAAAACAAATAAAGTACTGGGACCAAGTGTTAGAACTATTTTGTTGTTGTTGTTGTTGTTTTAGGGTTTAACGCCATTTTCAGCACAAGATAGGCTATAAATGGCGGCCAGTATAACTGGTGGAGGAAGAACCCTGGAAAACCCAGGGAAGAACCACCGACCCACGAGAAGCTACTGACAGGCTTTCCCACGTACCCACGCTAGCCGATCCTTGGACTCGAATCCACGCAGACAGAAGTGAGATGGCAGTGATCCGGAACGATGAGCGCTTTAGACCACTCGGCCATTCGGGGCCCCGAACTATTTTGTTACTTTAATATACAGACGTGCCTCAGAACTGGCCGGCATATAGATAATATCCAAAATTGGATAGTAAATCGCCAGATAGCAGAGTCGCTTATTTAGCGACTATGGAGCAGAGTTAGTCCACGATAAATTATTCAGTGCACCCATATTAACTACGCTCTGTTTACGTGTGAATAACACCTGGCGGCTCCATTAATTACATACACGCTTATTTAGCACCCAGTCCATGAAATCGGGGTACTAATATTAGTACTAGAAATTGGTCCGTTCATCGTCCACTTTCCTCTTTGGTCAAGCGTATCTGGGATGCGGTTATGACCGCCTTAACCGTGTAACATGAAATATAGCCGATTTTTCCCCCAACTCCCTTGTTTTGCGAAGTTTGACAATAGCGAGTTTAAGGGATTTTCACATGTTGCACAATTGTGTCTAAAGACGGAAATTATTGGATATTCATGTTTGTCGTGACAATCCTTAAACTAGTTCACTTGATTCATTTCTTTCTGATAAGTTTGAACATGGATGTATGTTGACCGTATGTTAAAATTGTTTAGTGTTAACCTGGTCGTTAAAGACTGGAGTATTTGTGTCTTTACAGGTGAAGAGTACCGACAAATATATTGCCATCCTCTGTATTAGGTATATTTTACAGCGGGTTTTAACATACATACACCTCTGTTACGTATTTAGGCTCGATTAAACAGTAACACATAAAGAGCGAAAACATCAAGTTATTTAAAATTTAACAAATAATTTATTTTCCTGGAAAAAGTCTGTAAAAATGAAAAAAGGAGAACTTACGGTTTCAAGAATCCAGTCCAAAAATAATCTAAGAATAATTCACGAATTATTTTGCATAAGTTATAGTAACAAATGTTCTAATAATTTCAAGCTCGAATCCTGATGGAAAATCCAAGATGGATGACGATGACGTATGCTGTAGTCAGTACTATGCATATCTACAGTTCCTTGTAGAAATACAAATAATGGCACTCCGGTGTTGGAAATCCAAAGTAAATTTGTAAGCAATGTCTTTCCAAAATTTCCGTGTGAGCACTCCTCAAAATATTTCCAGAGAAAAAAGAATTAATCCTTTTGAAATCCAACTGATCTGAATATAATTAACTTAAAAAATATGGCTACAACAAAGAAAACAACTTGATACCAAGTGTAAAAGCCCAAAACTGAGAAAGTTCTCTCTATACATCTCTAGTAAAACTAACAAATGCGTAGTAATGGAAAAACCAGAATTGCGAAATCAAAGGGGGGGGGGCACGCGATGATGTTTATGGCACCTACACCAAAAATTACCCTGACGAAAGCCAATCATTTTCTCTAAGAAATAAAAAAAAAGTTGTTTACATATTAAACCCAAAGCCCCATCATGACCTTGACAACAACCAATCATTTAAAAACAAAGATAGAACTTTGTTTACTAATTCTGAATCAAGGTCAGCACCCAGGCCAACACCTGGTATTTATAAAAAGAATGATTCAGGTCAACCAATCTGCTGGAAAAAAAAAAAAAAATATATATATATATATATATATATATATATATATATATATATATATATATATATATATATATATATATATATATATATATATATATATATATATATATATATATATATATATATATATATATATATATGTATATATATATATCCATATTTTATTATATATATATATATATATATATATATATATATATATATATATATATATATATATATATATATATATAGATATATATATATATAGATATAGATATGTATATATATATATAGATATGTATATATGTATATATATGTATAGATATGTATAGATATGTATATATATATATATATATATATATATATATATATATATATATATATATATATATATATATATATATATATATATATATATATATATATATATATATATATATATATATATATATATATATATATAATAAAATAAACTAGAGACAAACAGTCATACATATAATTATATTGTTATAAAGAATATACAATATATCAATGTAAATTATACAATTTTATATAGTGCATTAGCATTAAGTCCATTAGGATACAGAGTATCTAACTTATGAATCCAATAAGTTTCTTTTATGAGTCTATTCATGTCACCATGCACAATATCTATTGGCATGAAAGAAAAATCAAGTAGAGAGTGATTATTGGTGTTAAAGTGTGTTGAAACATTAGAGGAAAACTGAGGATTTCTATAATTTTTTTTATATGAAAGCGATGATTATTCATTCTCTTAGAGACTTGTTGTAGTGTTTGTCCAACATATTGCATGCTACATTTTTTACAGGTTATTAAATAAATCACATCAGTTGATATGCAGTTAGTGTTATCGCGTAGAGAAAATACCTCTTTTGTATTAGCACTACTGAAAGAAGTACTTTCTCTTATGTTTGCACATTGAGAACACCGGTGTCTGTTACATTTAGATGACGAAAAGTGTATTTTTTTATTTTCTGTCTGTTTAGTTCTGATTAAAAAATCTTGCAAATTCTTGGGTCTTCTATAAGCGAGAACTGGTTTAATTTTGAAAAGTGATTTGACGCTAGTTTTATTGGATAAATTTAGGAGACTATAATATTTATTAATTATACGACCTATATTAGGTAATGAAGGATTATATTGTATTGTGAAAGGAATTACATCTCTCTCTATTTTACATTCTGCTGTGTTTAAAGCCTCATGTTGAGTAAGATTAAGGGCTTTGTTCAGTGCAGAATCAATTATGTATGTAGGATAATTTCTATTTTGGAAATAAGTTCGTAATTTATTCAAAGAATTTTGTAACTGACAATCATCTGAAATAATGCGTCGGTATCTTTTGGCCTGGCTATATGGTATGCCGTTTTTACATGACATGGGATGACATGAAGAATATTCTACATATTGGTGGATATTAGTTTCTTTGATATGAATATTTGAAGAGATAGTGTTATCAATATTTTTTATTACATTTACATTTAAAAATGAAACATGCGTACTAGATGCAGTATAAGTAAATTTAATTGTCGGATGAAAATGATTCAGGCGATCAATAAATATTTTTAGTTCTTCAGTTGAATGGTTCCAGATCATAAATATGTCATCTAAAAATCTAAACCAAACAGATGGATTAAACTTTTCGTTTTGACGAAAATCTTTTTCTAATTTACCCATGAAAAGGGAAGCGTATGAAGGAGCCATGGGAC